>CM053570.1:5483025-5647371 GCA_028646485.1 Cryptoprocta ferox
CCCCCCCCCCCCGCTTTATTCTTTTAATATGGTTAATTACGTTGGTTTATATTTCTGTTAAACCAGCCTTGGAATAAACCAATCCCACTTAGTCATAATATATTATGCTTCTTATATATTAGCTTTGACAGCCTGAGAAATTTGGGCCCTGAAATACCATGTGAGATTTCATTTTGAACTTACCTTTTGAGGCTCCTGCCCCATGCAGTTTCAAAATATAGTAATAATCTTGAGTCCTCCACTCTGTTGAGACTTTATTCCCTACGTCCTCCAAGATCATGGAGATTTTATTCTGATTTTTAGAAGTTTGCACTCCAGCTTCCTAGGCTCTTCTACTGTCCCAGAATTCAGCAAATGTTCTGTTGGGAAAACTGGTCATGTGTTTCCATCCTTTTGAAACTATAGAATTTAATTTTTAGAATTGAGGAACACAAATTTCAACTGAGAAGGAGAATAAATTATGTGGGAAGGAATCATTGTTCATCAGAAAGTGCAGAGTTAATAATGACTGATGTCTAGCCTGTTAAATCTGTATCTTTAAGCCAGAGAAAGGAAAAGAGGGGCTGAAGAATGCCAGCCCAGGTACTAGATTAATTTAAATGCTATTGTATCTCCAGCACTTGGTCCTAATTGTCTCCTCTTGAACACTCAATACCTGCATTCATGCTGGCTGGCCCCAGGGACACAGAGCAGCCCACTGTCCCCACTGAAAGGAAATGAAAAATCGGCTGATGCTAAACAGACCTCCTTCAGCAACTATAGCCATCTAAGCACTGTGTCCTGCAGTGTGATTAATGATTTTTCTTTCCCTTTATGTTTAAGAGCAATGTGTTTCAGAAAAAAGGGAGAGAAATAGAATGAAGAAGGGGGATAAGGTAGAGGGTCAAGATGCAAAAGTAAAAAAGGGGAAACTATGAGAGGAGGAGAGGAAAGAAAATAATGTTTCAATATTAGATAGAGAACATTTCACAGAATTAAGAAGTGTATGTTTTCTCTTAATATAAAGGATTCTACTTCTGCCCTACCTAAGTATAGCAAGTTATTTAGGTCCATGTTATCTAAATAATGCACTCTACTAAAAGTAAAGAGAAAGGACTTTAAATTAAAAGAGGTTCTGCATCCCCCTATAAAACTTTTGTTTTTAAGTCATCTCTACCTGACCTCCAAAAGATTAGCGTGGTATGTTGCATATATATGATACATCTATACTTATCGATATCCTATCATGAGGGATGTGAGGTTGTAACATCTGTCACCTCATTTATTGATATAGTTGATTTTCCAGATCTGATAGCCTAGACCACTTCCCCACATGTGTCAAAGGCTCTGCCACATGGAAAAGGCTTCTGTCAGGGGCTTATACATTACAAAAGCTGGTCTTTTTTCATCAGCCTCAGCCTATGTTAAAGGGACGAACGCTATTTCCCTTCTTCATCTTCAGTACCTACTCTGGGCTTTCATGTATTGGGTTCTCAACAGCTTCCCAAGGCTATAGATCTCTTGTTAATATGGGCCCCATGTATGGGGGTCTGAAGGCTCTGTGAATGGTGGCTCCTAGAGAGCATCTTGCAGAGGGGCTTAGTGGAAAGAAAGGGAAAGGTATGTCGGGCCACTGTGTGCAGTTAAGGTTTGAAGCACCCAGCAGCAAAGAATCAAACATTTGTGCACATGAGAGAGCAAGCAAGTTTACTTGGCTGGAGCATAAAGTAATTATAGGTCACAGAACAATCATAAACAAGAACAAGAATACTAAAAGATGCTGATAGTCTTAAAGACTAGTATGAAACATTTGTATTTAATTACAAAGACAAAGACAACAGAAAACCGTGTAAATTCCTGAGAACCTATCAATAGATCAAAGATGAGATTCATGCTTACCAGGCAAGGCACTGGAGTGTAACTTGATAAAAAATGTTGGAGAAGGAAAATTTTTTCTACTGTATAAAGGGCAGACAGAAGGGGCAGGCAGCTGGCAAAGGGGATGATTTGTAATATTTTAGGTGTCATGTGATTAGAGAAGGCCCAGACTAGAACATGGACTAGAAAGAAATAGGTAAGGATGTCTCTGAAAGGTGTTTCAGATAAAGAAACATGAGGATTTAGGGATACACTAGTCCTGGGGATTCTGGAGGAAGTAACCTGTAACGCTCCAGGTGGTATGCCAAGAAGGTAGGGTGGTAGCATGCCATTGATGAGGATGGAAAGTTGGGAAGGAATAAGGGTCCTGTCTAGGTTTCAGTATGAGTTTTCTTGCCACCTCTTTATTAATGCAGGTTTTATGACACAGGTGTAATAATTAATCCAAATGGCTAGCAGATGTGGCCATCCATCTTTGGACATACTGGCCCCCAAACAGTCTCCCAATCACCAAATTCTCAAGCAAGGCCAAAGAAAATTAAAGAAAATAAATTCTGTTGAGATATTTATGGAGGCCACCTGGATAGAAATTTGACAGCTAAGAACTTGCCTGGATGCCAGGCAACTAAAGAAAGGTCAGAGCCTCTGGAGCAATAGGGCTTGTGGAGCCAAAGAACAGAAATGGAGGGGGAGGAGTATTCGATCACATTCCATCTCGAAAAAGATTAAAAATGGAGTTCTACCTTTCAGAGAGAAACCTCAAGTCTTTCCTCTATGCCCTGGAGGTACCTGCCTTGTCTCTTGACACAAGTCCTACCATTCTCTTTAATTGTGCTCTCCATCCTGGTTGAACCAGTCCATCAGTGACAGCTTCATTTCTGTGTTAGTCACCTCCTCTTCATTTCTTCTATCATTTCTTTGATTCTATCAGTTCATGTTCTTAAATTATCACTTCCCAGTATTGAAAGTTCCTAACTAGTCTTCCTGCCTTCCATCTCTTTCTGCTTATAGCATACCAGTCATTCCAAATTACAATTTTGATCGTATTGTTTACCTGTCTAAAATTTTATCAGTTCCCTTTTGCCCACTGAATAATGTCTAAATGTCTTTGCCTATTACTAACAGTAGGGGCACCTGGGTGTCTCAGTCGGTTCGACAGCCGACTTCGGCTCAGGTCATAATCTCACAGTCCGTGAGTTCGAGCCCTGTGTCGGGCTCTGTGCTGACAGCTCAGAGCCTGGAGCCTGCTTCGGATTCTGTGCCTCCCTCTCTCTCTGCCCCTCCCCAGCTCAAGCTCTGTCTCTCTCTGTCTCAAAAATAAACAAACATTTAAAAAAATTAAAAAAAAAAAGCTCCCTAGGTAAGTTCAATAGCAGAATGGAAGTGACACAGTAAAGAATCAGTGATCTTGAAGATGGACCAATAGCTATTATCCAATGTGGAAAGCAGAAAAAAATGTTGAAAAAAATACATCAGTAGAACCTGAGGTACCTGTGGGTGATTGAAAAAAAAACTAATACTCATTTTATTGGAATCCAGGAGAAGAAAAAGGTGCATTGTTGATAAAAGAAAATATTTGAAGACATAAAAGCCAAAAACTTCTCAAATTTGGTGAAATACTAAAGTGTACAGATACAATTTCAGTGAACTCTAAACAGAATAAGCCTTAAAGAAATCTATGGATAGATATATCATAATCAAAATAGTGAAAACCAAATACAAAAAAAATATTTGAACGCAGCCAGAGAAAAACAGTGCATTAACTACAGGACTACAATGATTTGAATGATTGTGGATTACTCATAAATCATGGAGGCCAGAAAAAAAATGGTACTTAAAAAATAGATTTTACATTTTAGAGCAATTTTATGTTCATAGAGAAATTGAGCAGAAGGTACAGAGATTTCCCAGATACGCTCTGCCCCTGCATTTGCTTAGCTTCCTCCATGATCACACCTCTACAGATGCATAGCCTCCCCTATTATCAGAATTCCGCACCAGAGCGGTACATGTGTCACACTTACTCCCATGTATGCATAGCTTTCCCGCTATCCACATACCCCCACCAGAATGGTATATTTGTTACAGTTGATGAATCTACATTGACACACCATTATCACCCAAAGTCCATAGTTTACATTAGGATTCATTCTTGGTGTTGTACTTCTATGACTTTGGACAGATGTATAATAACATTTATGAACCATTATAGTGTCATACAAAATAATTTCACTGCCCTAAAAATCCTTAGTGCTCCACCTATGTATCCCTGTCTCCCACTAACTTCTGGCAATCACTGATCTTTTATTGTCCCGATAGTTTTACCTTTTCCAGAATGTCCGTGAGAATTATATAGCATATAGCCTTTTCGACTTCTTTTCCTTGGTGATATGCATTTAAGATTCCTCTGTATCTTTCAGTGGGATGATAGCTTATTTCTTATTATCTATGAATAATTTTCTATTATATGAATGAACCACAGTTTATTTATCTGCTCATCTACTGAAGCATAATCTTAGTTGCTTCTGAGTTTTGGCAATTATGAATAAAGCTGTTAGAAATATCCATGCCTAAGGTTTTGTGTAGATGTGTTTTCAACTTTTTTTTTTGGTGGTGGGTGGGGTGGTAAATACCAGGTAGTATGGTATTGTATGGTAAGAGTATGTTTAGTTTTGTAAGACATTGCCAAACTGGATTCCAAAGTGGCTGTACCATTTTACATTTCTACTAGCATTTGATGTTGTCAGTATTCTGAATTTTGGTCATTCTAATAGATGGCTAGTGGTTTCTCGTTGTTGTTTTAATTTGCATTTTTCTGATGACATAATATATCGTTTCATATGCTTACTGGCTCTCTGTATATCTACTTTGGTGAGGTGTCTGTTAAGGTCTATGGCTCATTTTTGTAACTGAGTTTATTTTCTAATTGTGTTTTCTTTTTTTAAGGGCTTATTGTTGTGTTTTAAGAGTTTATTGTGTATTTTGGATTTCAGTCCTTTATTAGATATATTTTTTGCAAGTGTTTGCAAATCGTTTTTTCTTTTAATGTTTATTTATTTTGGGACAGAGAGAAACAGAGCATGAGTGGGGGAGGGGCAGAGAGAAAGAGGGTAACACAGAATCTGAAACAGGCTCCAGGCTCTGAGCTCGAACCCAGATCATGACCTGAGCTGAAGTCAGACGCTTAACCAACTGAGCCACCCAGGCGCCCCTGCAAATCTTTTCAACAAAGTGTTGGTGAAACAATGGGACATCCACATACAAAAAAAAAAAAAAAGTACCTAGAAACAAACCCTATATCTTTCACAAAAGTCAACTCAAAACGAATCACAGACCTATACGTAAAATGTAAAATTATAAAACATATATATTATCGTATATATAACATTATGTAACATGTTATAAAGATAACATAGGAAAAAATCTAAATAACCTTGTGACTTATCTTCTCATTCTCTGGACAGTATCACTTGCAGAGCTGAAATTTTTAATTTTAATAAATTCCAGCTTTTTAATTGTTTTTTTCATGGATAATTTCTTGGTGTTATATTTTAAAAGTCAACCATAGTCTCAAGGTCATCTAGGCCAACCAGAGCTTTCTAAAGAGGAAAATTGATGGATGGGATGGCCTGGATCTTTATCTATTTGTCTAGCAGGTGTTATGTTTATTCAAGATGGATGTCTTTGAAGTGGATACCTCAGCAATCTACCACTTCATGTTGGGTATTTACATTATAATTAAAACATTAATTACTGAGCACTTATATGGTACGCCTGTCAAGTGGGCTACATTCTCATCTGGAAACTTGAATGAAGAAGAATTTGCTTCCATGCTCATTTGAGCTATATGACTGAGGGCTCGGGTTTTTTTGGATGACTTTTGGCTAGAAGCCAGGGTTATATCTTAGAAACCACTGCAGTTCCTGCCTATGTTTCCTTTCCACATCAACTTATTCAATATAGTCACTTCCATATTTCACCCACAAGGGGAGTCTCTAGATAGAGTCTACTAAGATAGAGTCATAAAAAAATGTAATCATAGGACTGACAACCCATCACCTTTGCCACATAAGCTAACTTAATCATGAGAGTTACATCTTATCACCTTTACCATATTCTGCTGGTTAGATGCAAGAGATCTACCCACACTCAGATGGAGTGAATTCCACAATGGTGAGGACACTGGGAGGCAAGCAGTATTGGGGCCATGTTATGGTCTGTTTGCCACAACTATAAACTATTAAAACTCACCCAAGATGAAATATTTAACCTAAATAGTCCTACAAGTGTTTTAAAAATGAAATTTATAGTTTAAAATGTTTCAATAAAGAAACCTTCAGGCTCAGATGATTTCACTGAAACATTTATAAAACTAATAAGTCTATAAAGTCTCTCCCAGGAAACAGAAAATGAAGAAATATTTCTCAACATATTTATAAAGCCAGTATTAATTACCTTAATAACAAAACTGGACAAAGATAGTGCAAAAGTAGAACACTACTTATATAGAATTGTATGCTAAAAAGTATTCAATAGCATTCATTAGCATAAACTCAAGAATACCCAATAAAATATTAGCAAATTAAACCACCAATATATAAAGAGAATGGTATACTGCAACATTTATCCCAGGAATGTACATCTGTTTTAGTATTCTAGCATTAACCAATGTTGCCTCCCATCTGAGAAACCTAAGAAAGGAAAATTGACCTAAAAAAGCTCAATTGATGCAGAAAAAAACACTTGACAAAATTCAGCATCTATTTCTTAAATGACAACAAAACCTCTCAGCAAGCTAGGAACAGAAGGAACCTTTTCAACCTAATTAAGATCATCTACCAAAACAAACAAAGAAAAACCCTACAGCTAACATAATTAATAGTGGAAGACAGAATGCTTTTCCCCTAAGATCAGTAAAAAGTTAAGGATGCCTGCTGTCACCATTCCTACTCAACATTGTACTAGAAGTCCTAGCCAAGGCAATAAGGCAAGAAAAGTAAAAGGGATACAGATTGGAAAGGAAGACCTAAAAATGTTTCTATTTATAGACAACATGATTGTCTTTATAGAAACCCCCAAATTTTATCAAAAACAAAACAACCTCCTAGAATTAATAAGTGAGTTTAGCAAGGTGATATTTCTATATTCTAAAATAAACATGAAAAGATGCTCAACATCCCTCATCATCAGGGAAATACAAATAAAAACCACTGTGAGATACCACCTCACACCTGTCAGAATGGCTAAAATTAATGACTCAGGAAACAACAGGCATTGGTGAGGATGCAGAGAAAAGGATCTCTTTTGCACTGTTGGTGGGAATGCAAACTGGCGCAGCCACTCTTGAAAACAGTATGAAGGTTCCTCAAATAATTAAAAATAGAACTACCCTACAACCCAGCAAATGCACTACTAGGAATTTATCCAAGGGATACAAAAATGCTGATTTGAAGGGAACATGCACCCAATGTTTATAGCAGTGCCATCAACAATAGCCAAGTTAAAATGAACAAATTAGGAAACTATGGATGCTGGCAAGGATGTGGAGAAACGGGCACCCTCCTGCACTGTTGGTGGGAATGTAAACTGGTGCAGCCACTATGGAAAACAGTGTGGAAGTTCCTCAAAAAATTAACAGTAGAACTCCCCTATGACCCAGCAATAGCACTACTAGGAATTTATCCAAAGGATACAGGAGTGCTGATGCATAGGGGCACATGTACCCCAGTGTTCATAGCAACACTTTCAACAATAGCCAAATCATGGAAAGAGCCTAAATGTCCATCAACTGATGAATGGATCAAGAAGATGTGGTTTATATATACAATGCATACCACATGGCAATGAGAAAGAATGAAATCTGGCCATTCGTAGCAACGTGGATGGACCTCGAGGGTGTCATGCTAAGCAAAATAAGTCAGGCAGAGAAGGACAGATACCATATGTTTTCACTCATAAGTCTAATGGGAGAAACTTAACAGAGGACCATGGGGAGGGGAAGGGAGGAAAAAGAGTTAGGGAGAGGGAGGGAGACAAATTATGAGAGACTCTTGAATATTGAAAACAAACTGAGGGCTGAAGTGAGAGAGGGAAAAGGGAAGGGGGGTGATGGACATGGAAGAGGGCACTTGTGGGGAAGAGCACTGGGTGTTATATGGAAACCAACTAGACAATACACTATTAAAAAAAAAGAAAAAAACAATAGCCAAGCTATGGAAAGAGCCCAAATGTCCATCTACTGATGAATGGATAAAGAAGATGTAGTATATATACAACGGACTACTACTTGGCGAATGGCCATCAACCAATGAAAGGATAAAGAAGAAGTGGTATATATATACAATGGAATACTACTTGGTGAGGAAAAAGAATGAAATCTTGCCACTTGCAACAACATGGATGGAACTAGAGGGTATTATGCTAAGCAAAATAAGTCAGAGAAAGATAAATGATTTCATTCATATGTGGAATTTGAGAAACACAACAGATGAACATAGGGGAAGGGAAGGAAAAATAAAACCAGAGAGGGAGGCAAACTGAGGGTTGCTAGAGGGGAGGTGGGTGTGGGGATGGGTTAAATGGGTGATGGGCATTAAGGAGGGCCCCTTTACAGATGAGCACTGCATGTTATCTTTAAGTGATGAATCACTAACTTGAATTTAAATTAAAAAAATAAAAATAATTGGAAAATGAAATTTTTAAAAATCAGCATTAATGGTAGCTCCAAAAACCCCGAAATACTTAGGTATAAATCTAACACAACATGTGCAGGATCTGTTTTCTAAAACTATAAAACACTAATAAGAGAAATTTTTAAAGATCTAATTAAGTATAGAGTCCTATTATATTCATGGATTGGAAGACTCACCATAGTAAAGAGATTAGTTCACTTCAGATTTATCTATAGATTTAACACAATTATAATAAAAATCTTAACTGGTCTTTTTTGTAGATACAGAGAAAATGTACATGAAAATGTATATGAAAAGACAAAGACACTAGAATAGCTGAAACAATTTGGAGAGGGAAGAATACAGTTTGAGGGATTGTACTACCTAATTTTAAGACTTACTATTATATGGCTATAGTAGTAAAGACAGTGTGGTATTGGTAAAGGGTAGACACATAGATCAATGGAAGATAATATAGATGGTCCAGAAATAAACCTATGCAAATATGGTCTTTTTATGTTAGACAGAAGTACAAAACCAAATCAATGGAGAAAGAATAATCTTTACAATGAATGGTTTAGAAATAATTGCACATCCATATGCAAAAACACAGCAAAAATGTTGGCCAATGTGTCATGTCTTATACACAAATTAACTCAACATGAATCATGAATCCAATGTAAAATATAAAACTCTAAGACTTTTAGAAGAAAACAGAGGAGATAATCTTCATGTCAAAGAGTTAGGCAGAGTTCTTACACATGAAATGAGAAACATGGTACATGAAAGAAAAAGCTGGTAAATTGAAATCCATCAAAATTAAAAACTTTTGCTCTGCCAAAGATCCTATTAAAAGAATGAAAAGACAGGATACAGGCTAGTAGAAGTCGTTACAGATCACACATCTGAAAAAAGGACTTGCATCCAGAATATAGAAAGGAATCTCAACACTCAGTAATAAGGAAACAAATTGAATTAAATTAAATTCAATTAAAACGTGGAAAAAGACTTGAACATACACTTCAAAAGTGAGAATATATGGATAACCATAATTACATACATGAAAAGATGTTCAACGTTATTTGCTATCAGGGAAATGCAAATTAAAATCATGATGAAATACTGTCCATCTGAATGGCTAAAATATCAAAAATAACTGATAATATAAAATATTTATGGGGCGCCTGGGTGGCTCAGTCGGTTAAGTGCATGACTTCAGTTCAGGTCATGATCTCACAGTTCATGAGTTCAAGCCCTGTGTCAGACTCTGTGCTGAAGCTCAGAGCCTGGAGCCTGCTTCAGATTCTGTGTCTCCCTCTCTCTCTCTGCCCCACCCCTGCTTGTGCTCTGTCTCTCAAAAATGAATAAACGTTAAAAAATTTTTTTAAAAATTTACTGGATCAATTCAAATGTCTGTTTACCACAATATAGTACTTTAGAGTTTAATAGAGCTCTCAGTTACCTCATTTGATTCTCATTTTACATGTATTTGTTTACTAAGGATGTGATTATCAACCTGCTAATTTGCTTTCTATTTAGTACTGCATAAGCTGATTGGTTTATGACCATCTTGATTATAATTTCCATATTAGGATAAAGCTTCATTATGAGCATCTAAGAAAATAGAACCTTACTGGCAGGTTCCACTTCAATTCAAAAGGTAGGAAAAGTGTTAGAGGAAAAAAATGTTAACACTGTTATGTTACATAATCAGCAGAGTGGTTTATCTGTACAACGGAATACTACATGGCCATGAGAAAGAATGAAATCTGGCCATTCGTAGCAACGTGGATGGACCTCGAGGGTGTCATGCTAAGTGAAATAAGTCAGGCAGAGAAGGACAGATACCATATGTTTTCATTCATAAGTGGAACAGGAGAAACTTAACAGAGGACCATGGGGAGGGGAGGGGGGAAAACAGTCAGGGAGAGGGAGGGAGGCAAATCATGAGAGACTCTTGAATACTGAAAACAAACTGAGGGCTGAAGAGGGGGAAGGGGAAGGGGGGTGATGGTCATGGAGGAGGGCACTTGTGGGGAAGAGCACTGGGTGTTATATGGAAACCAACCTGACAATAAACTATAACAAATATCAGCAGAACGTGGGGTCATACTGTTAAAGTACTGTTGGGGGGGTAGGAAAAGTATCAGGTTAAAGGGTTCAAACAGGAGGGACTTTATGCAAAAAAAAAAAAAAATCAGGCGCACCTTGTTTCTGTTCATTTTCACTTGGAGGGTGTGAATTGAGTTGTTGTCTTTCTGTCCTCTCCATCACGTATGGACTTCTCGTGTTCTAATTAGTTACCACTTGGCCATCCACTTTCAACCAGCAAATTTTGTTAACATCTCTCATTCCTTATCATCTCTTTTCACATTTATTCATGGCTATGTGTTTAAATTTAAGAGAATTCCTTTACTATCATACTGGGATCTCAAGAGGGAGCATAAATCAAAATAGGGACATTTTGTTACCCCTCTACAGTGTAAAGCTGATTCTGTCATATCTTATGAATAATGCTTTGATTTGGGGCCCCTGCGTGGTTCAGTTGGTTAAGCATCCGACTCTTGATTTTGGTTCAGGTCATCATCTCGTGGTGGTGAGATTGAGCCCCATGTCAAGCTCCACACTAAGCACGGAGCCTACTTAAGATTCTCTCTCCCTTTCTCTGCTCCTCCCCTGCACATGTGCGCGCGCTCTCTCTCTCTCTCTCTCTCTCTCTCTCACTTAAAACAAAACAAACAAACAAACACTTGGATTCAATGGAATTTTTTTACAGAAACAGAAAAAAACAATTCTAAAATTTATATGGAACCATGAAAATCATGTCATTTCTAGTTGTCCTCTTGATTTCTGTAAAAATTTTACTGAAACTGCAGAAAACAAAACCAAATACAAACTAGACATTACTCATCTATCTGCATATTTGGCAGATGGTACAAGTGTAATTTTTGGCAAATTCCATTCAGCCTGTAAAATTTTTTCTAAAGAAAATGAAAAGATATTATTTACTAAATATCCTAGACACCATGTATTCAACTCTGCTAAAAAGGGGTATAACTTGTTTACCGGTGATATTGAAACTTTCATAGTAAAAGTTTTTGGTAACTTAAATTTCTATAAAGTGTGGGAGAAGCATTTAATAAGGTTTTTAACTTTATGGAAAGAGAAGATAGTCTTCTTAGACATGTGCCTACAAGATGGCTATTATTAAAATATTAAAATGTTGGCCCGAAGTAAAATCATATTTCAAAATGTGGAATAAAAATATTTTTATTAAATTTAGAAGTTTATTGAGGGTGCGAATAGAGAAAAGAATTATAGCACAACAGAAATGTATATGCTATTTTGCCAAAATTGTTCGATGATCTTTGAGGAGATCATAAGGACCCTAGAAAAGGATGAACTAATTGCACCTCAGGTGTTTGATGTTACATAGGTTGTGATAAAAACTCATACTGTTGGTAGAACTAAAAAAGAAAAGCAAAAAAACAAAGTTACTATAAAAGGACAATTGGGTTAAGTAGAACCTTTTTCAGTTTCTTTGCTAAAACTGTGGCTAGTTTTGAATCCAATTTCAATTTTTGTAAATTCAGATAACTTTGTGCTTTAAAACAAATTTCTCTGAAAAACAGAGCTTTGAGTTAGCATGATATTCAATGTGCTTTAGAATTAATATGTTAAAATGATGGAACTTTGGGGCACTTGGGTGGCTCAGTCCCTTAAGCGTCCGACATAGGCTCAGGTCATGATCTCGCGGTTTGTGAGTTCGAGCCCGGTAGTGGGTTCTGTGCTGACAGCTCAGAGCCTGGAGCCTGCTTCGGATTCTGTGTCTCCTTCTTTCTCTGCCCCTCCCTTACTCATGCTCTGTCTCACTCTCTCTCCCAAAAGTAAATAAACATTAAAAAAATTTTTTTTAAATGGTGGCACTTTTATTTTTTTAATTTATTTTTAAAGAACTAAAAGTTTATTGAATACACTGCACGGGAGCAGCGGGCAGAACAGCAAAAGAGACACTGTCCACCATGAGGCCACAGTGAGGAGCCACAGCCATAGGAGTTGAGGAGGTATGGGAACATACGGAATTTTCCCTTTTTTGGTAACTGTGCCTGGCTTTCAGTAGGTTAGTTAGAGCCAGTGGCAATTTTGAGGTAGTTTGCTTAATGAGCCTGTTGTATTTAGGTCCATGGTTGCTGTGGGCCCTTTTGCCTTGATCAAGCAATTTGCCTAAAATTGGCATCTATATTTTCCCCTGACAGATTGACAATAACAAATCTTTGGCATTTGGACAGAGGTCTTATCTTCAGTAGCTTCTTCCTGCTGAATGAGGGGGGTAAAGATGGACCTAACTATGGGTCAGTATTGGTCAGTTGGGAACTTATATGTAGGAATTACAAAGGGCAGAGCAGCCAAATCCAAGGTAGACAACATATATGAATTTCCCTTAATAGATAGTATTATCTGTCAGCTTGAAGTCATGGCAGTGAAGGGACCTTGGCACCAGGCAGAAAGACATCGGAAATGACAGTTAAAATAAGATGATGATGTTGACGATGAGGAGGAGGAGGAGGATGTTGATGATGATGATGATTAGAAAGAGAAGCCCAAGTAAACGACCTCTGATAGCTGACCAGAATTCTCCTCTGGAGAATTTAACTGGAGTTTAACTAGTTAAAGGAGAGAGAGATCATTTAAAGCACCAATGTGAGGTGCCTGAGTGGCTCAGTTGATTAAGCATCTGACTTTTGGTTTCGGCTCAGGTCATGATCGCATGGTTTGTGGGATCGGGCCCCATGTCCGGCTCTGTACTGTGCTGACAGCCTGCTTGGGATTCTCTCTCTCTCCCTCTCTCTCTCTCTCTCTCTCTCTGCCCCTCCCCTGCTCACTGTGTGCATGTGCTCTCTCTCTCTCTCTCTGTCTCTCTCAAAATAAATAAACATT
The DNA here is from genome assembly GCA_028646485.1 of Cryptoprocta ferox. Classification (NCBI taxonomy): domain Eukaryota; kingdom Metazoa; phylum Chordata; class Mammalia; order Carnivora; family Eupleridae; genus Cryptoprocta; species Cryptoprocta ferox. The sequence goes on from CM053570.1 coordinate 5,496,492, forward strand.
TAAAAAAGGTGCCAATTAGAGTATTCATGTCTTTTAGTAGGCTTGCCATATTTTGGTAGTAATCTGGAATATATACATAACACTCCATTTTAATGAAAGCATTAAGTTCCTTTTGCACTCAGATTTTGTCCGAAGGCTTTTCTCTCCAAATGAGTAGTTTCATTTTAGGACAAAATTACCTTCTTTTTTCCTCAACAAAAATTTATTCTCATTCCTTATACCTTTCTTACACATCTCCTACTTTCCTACATACAGAGTTGCTTTCCTTATCATTTCCATCAATCTTCATTACACTTAGCAGAATTTTAACCCTTCAGAAACCTTAGTTTCCTGTGAAAACTAAGTAGTAATCAATGGTGAACTGTCCATTACACCAGGATTCTTTAGATACATGTCATAATTTTTAGGAATATGCATTTTTCATAGAATAATCTTTCAATAAGGCACAAAGGAGATTTTTCAACAGACCCAAGTATCTTTAGTTTCTCTGCAATAAGAAGTCAAAAGCAGGTAGCCTTATATTTAGTAGTTAATGTTTCAGTGTTTTATCTTATTTGGAAAAGACTTAAATATCCAATGAATTCAACCCAATTTATCCTTTAACCTAGCAAAAGTTCAAAGTTTCAGGTTACCAAAGATTTTGAAAACTATCTGCAGGCTCAAATGGACCATTAAACTGAGCAAAAGAGACATTCTGTGGTTTTTGCAGAGGTCGCGATTTTGGGGACAATGCCATGAAGGCTTGCACATATGAGACCTCCAACCATTTGGAGGAGTTCTGACGAAAGAGGTCAAGCTGGAAAATAGTATGTAGAAAGAAGGAGGAGTATACCTCTTGATTTGGGAGTTTGTACTAGGACCAGGAAACATTATATTAAAAAATGAGACTTTTTTCCTCAGGTCTTGGGAGGTCAGATTTGTTCCAGTTTTTAAGAATACAGCCCAATGGTGAGTCCAAAGGTATAGAGGGGTTTTGGCCCATAAAAAGGCCAGCTGCCCATTCCCAAAGGGTCATCCCACCAAGGGGAATGGAATTCCAACTCATGGTCACAATTTCAGTCAGGATGTCCCACTGACCTGAAAAAGGACTGGGCCTTATACAGGCCAACTGGCTCCACTAGGGGCATCCCACGAGGGAGAGGCAGTTACACTGGCAATAGCATTGGGCGTCCCTTGCTGCAGGGAAAGCCAGACACCAGGTGGCCAAAGCAGGTCAGGGGAGAACTCACCAGACATGTGGGAACATGTTTTGCCTGTAGATCAAGTTGGCAGCTGGATCTGTAGGAACAAAGGAAAAAGGGGGGACCTGAAAGAAGCAAGGTGACTGGAGAGTCAGCCTGTGTCAGCAGAGTGTCCCAACTGAGTCCCTAATGTGTGCAGATTCACTCTGGCCAAGCTGCAGACAGCGTGGGAGAGGAAAGGAAAGGGGTCCTTTGCTTTCAGAGGCATGGGCAGTCTGACCTGTTTGCCCTCAGACCTTTAGACCACACTGGGATCCACCCTGGCCAGAGATGTTCAGCTGCCTGAGGTGTACTAGAGTTAGACCATAGAAGGGCTGACAAGAGAAAGGAGAGGGAAGGAAGGATTCCTCTGAAGGGCAATCCTCCTTTTGAGCAAGGGTGGTCTTCCCCCTGGGGCTTCAGATCCTCATCAAAGAGTAACCTGAGTTGGAGGTCATCAGTTTCCAAAGTAGGGCTAGAGTTAGTCCACCAAGGGAAAGTCCCAAGAAATTCCTGGAAAATCTGGGGAAAGTTCCCGGCCAGCAGAGGGTCTCCATATGGGCCGGTGGTGTGGGCAATGAAAGAATTCACCCAAAGCAGAACAAAAGAGAAAAAAGTTAATTGAATACACTGCAAGGGAGCAGTGGGGGCAACAGCAAAAGAGAGACAGTCTGGGACCTTTTAGATGCAAATTAGTGCATTAGTTTTCTATTGCTACATAACATATTACGCACAAACGTAGTGGCTTAGAATAACACTCATTTATTATCTCCCAGTTCTGTAGATCAGAAGTCTAAGTATGGTGTTACTGGGTCGTCTACCCAGAATCTCATAGGTCTGAAATCAAGGTATCAGCTTGCTCCTGATTTTTAGCCCAGCTCATAGGTCTCTGCTTTTTTGTTGGCTATTGTCTGGGGACTGCTTGAAGCTCCTGTTAGTGGCCTCTGTCATCTGCCTAATTGGCTCTATCTTTAACATAACAATTTACTTCTTCATGGCCACCAGGAGAATATCTCTCTCACTTTGAATTTCTTCCTACAGGAAGGCCTCAGTCCCTTTAAGTGCTACCCTGATTAAGTCAGGCCCACCGAGGATAATGTCCTTTCTTATTGACTCAAAGTCAACTGATTTTGGGATCTTAATTTATTTTTTTATGTTTATTTATTTTTGAGAGAGAGAGAGAGAGAGAGAGAGAACACGCATGCGCGCAAGTGGGAGAGGGGCAAAGAGAGATGGGGAGAGAGGACCTGAAGCAGGCTCTTCTCTGAGAGCAGCGAGCTGGATGCAGGGCTCAAACTTACAAACCATGAAATCATGACCTGAGCCAAAATCAGATGCTCAACCGACTGAGCTACCCAGGCACACCTGGAATCTTAAGATAATCTGCAAAATCATTTGCTTTTGTCATATAACATAACTTAATCATAGGAGTGAACTTCCTCATGTTCATAGTCACACCAATGCTCAACGTGGGGGGATTGATTATACATGACACGTACACCATGGGACAGAGGGAATCAGAAATAGACTACATGATGGGTTTATAGGTGCAAAGGACCTGACTGACTACCAAAAACAAACTTATAAATACAAAGTGTATATATATTTTTGGAGAGCTGGAAATTAATTCCTAAAATCTAAAAACTTGCTATTGTTAAAGAAAATTCTAAGTATTCTGTCCAACAAGTATTCTTGTTGAGAGGATATTTAGATTGATGTCATCACAATGGACTGACAATGAATCAACGTAATGTGAGCTTGATAAGAGCACAGCTGCAAGTCAATTTCACATTTTACTGAATTCACTTTTAGTATATTCACCTTTACTACAAAAAAAAGGCTGAAGGCAATTCAGAGAAATATTAGAAAAGAAATTAGAGTAAATAATATGTAAACTATGATATTAAAAAATGAAGCAATCATTAACTCCAGGGAAAATAAAAAGTGGTACAAAAAGGAAATACAATCATTGTCCTCTTTTTAGCCTACATGTGGATAATATTTTAACAGTCCTAATAATAAACAATGAGATACACTGTGAGAATTGGGGAGGGGGGGGATGAATGCATGTCGTGGACGAGGTTAAGCCTCATTTTCCATTGTGAAAAGTCAGTAGGAGATTACTACTTAAAATTGAAAAATCAATAAATTGCAGTACAAGGATGGTAATTATAATCTAGAGGCAAATAAAGTAACAACCGAAAGAGTCAGAAGTGGCTGCCACTGGAAATAATGTATGGTAGGTAGGAAGACAAGGAACTTCTTTTTGTCTGATAAATCATGTGGCACTGTTTGAGTCTAAAGAATGCATATAGATAAAAATGAAAGAAGGGAACTAACATGTTTCTTTAGAGACACAGAGGCTGAAACAGGTTTTTTGGAAAGAACAGGTGCTAATGGAAGGATATGTGTTATCTCACTCAATTCTCAATACATTCTTATGATCTAAGGTTTGATTTCTACTGAGGAAATCAAAATTTCAAGATAATAATTGCAGTGGCCAAAGTCATGTAATTTTAAGTGGAAGCATTAGTTTTCAAATCCAAGTCTTTAAAGTCATGACTGTCAAGGCTCAGGTCATGATCTCACGGTTCATGTGTTCGAGCCCCGCGTCAGGCTCTGTGCTGACAGCTAGCTCAGAGCCTGGAGCCTGTCTTCGGATTCTGTGTCTCCCTCTCTCTCTCTGACCTTCCCCTGCTCACACTTTCTCTCTCTCTCTCTCTTTCTCAAAAATAAATAAAAACATTTTTAAAAAGGATGAATATGATATTCATAAGGAAAGCTGACATTTTTTTTATTTTTATTTGATAATTTTACACATTTATTTATCTTAATTTAAATTTTAGTTAATTAACAGTACAGTATTGGTTTCCGGAGTAGAATTCAGTGAGTCATCACATACAACATCCAGTGCTCATCACAGGTTCCCTCCTTAGTGCCCATCACCCATGTAGCCCATCTCCTACCCACCTCCCTCCATCAACCCATAGTTTGTTCTCTGTCATTAAGAGTCTCTTGTGGTTTGTTTCCCTCTCTTCTCTTTCTCTCCAACCTTCCCATATGCTCATCTATTTTGTTTCTTAAATTCCATATATGAATGAAATCATATGGTATTTTTCTTTCTCTGACTTATTTCAGCTAGCTCCATCCATGTCATTGCAAATAGCAAGATTTCTCTGACTTATTTCAGTTGGCATAATACATGCTAGCTCCATCCATGTCATTGCAAATAGCAAGATTTCATTCTTTTTGATGTCTGAATAATATTCCATTATGTTTACATATACCACATCTTCTTTATCCATTCATCAGTTGATGGACATTTGGGCTCTCTCCATAGTTTGGCTATTGTTGATAATACTGCTATAAAGAGTGGGGTGAAAGCTGACATTTTAGATGGAACATGAAACATGTTCAAACATGTGGAACATGAGGGAAGAATATCACAAGTACAGAGAATAGCTTTAAAAAAAAACAGAGTTGAAAAGTGAAGAAGGCTTAGAGGCAAAGGACCTATTTGACTAAAACAGTGGAAGATGAAATTCAAGGCCAAGCACAGAATTTTTTGACAATGTTTATCATCATTTTTGTTACATTAATTTTTTCTGTTTAATTGTAATGTGTTTCCCAGACACCTTTTAAAATTTCTCATAGTAACACAAAGCTGGTCACATGCAGTACTAATTGTATTTATCTTGAAGGAAATAGAAATAAGAGTGTTTTATTATCTTACATAGGCATATACATATACATAAATAGCTACATATACAGATACAACGTGGCAGTTAACAAAGAAGTTCCTATTTCTTGTCTTATTTGGTTATTGCAACAAACTCCAAAGCTGGAGATCAGTTATTATTATTATTATTATTATTACACTTATTTTATAGAAGAGAACTTGCTCCTAAGAAGTTAATATGGCTGCCCAAGATTAGACAGTAGATAAGAGCTACAGCTAGAATTTAAACTCAGGTCTTCTGATACCCAATCACAGTGTTCTTCCTATTATTACACGCGGTCTTCTCCTCTAAAGCCCAACAAAGACTTCTCTATACTTGCTCAACACCACCAAGTAAAGTTAAAAATGGCAATATTTTATTATTGGGCAAGGTGGGATTTTTAGACACTGACTTAGGAGTTTTATTCCTAAGCCTCTTCTCAACTGATCAGTCTGAAGCCAGGCCAATGGCACAGATACAAAACAACTATTCAACTTAGTGTTTTAAAAATTCAGCAAAATTCAGACAAAGCAACTGGAAAATTATATTTTGCAGTTGTCAAACATCTTTTCAAGACTGAACATCTGGATAAACATGCAGTCATCCAGATGTTTTCACATGGCTCAACGTTTTGTGACATGACTACCAAATATATAATCAATTGAATGCTTTGTAAACATCCATATGTTTTAAACTTCAAATGTAGTCTAATTGTGGATGAGTTATCTGCTTCCTTTATCCCACCTGTAATAGTTAACCTCCCTCATAAGATGCTTAATATGGTAAGGTACATGGAGAGCCTTCATAGCTTCAGATATGAAAATTATTAATTGTCCAGCTGGCTATTTATATGGCCAAAATTATGTATTACTCATCATGGGGTGGGTAATGAAAAATCCTAACATTTCATTTGTAATTAATTAACACTGGCCCACCCATCGGAACATGGGGGCTGATTTTGTTCTCCAAATTTCTCCTGTTAGGATTAGTATCCATTTTTGGCCTTGCAAAGAATCATTATTTTCTAGAAGTTAGATCCTGCTTTCTACCCTTCAGCAATACAAGAGCACACAGAAAAGAGGAGAAAAGATAAAGTAACACATCAAACCATATCTTTCATTGGCTTCCGCCTAATTCTTGCCTTTTTTGAGAAGAAAGTCAACTGCCAGTTCTCTTATTAGGTCCCTTTAGGGAGTTTCTTGGCCTCTGACATCAATTAATTAATTTATTCATTCTTTCATTGAGGGTTGAACCCAGTGAATGAAACATTGTATAAGATACAATAGTCAAAAAGAGGCACAATATCATAATGCTTTGGAGTGTATCCTGTCCTTCTTTTTTTGTGGGAAAATATTTTTTAAATTTAAATTCAAGTTAATTAACATACAGTGTTACCATAGCTTTAGGCGTAGAACCCAGTGATTCATTTCTTACATATGACACCCAGGGCTCATCCTGAAAAGTGCCCTCCTTAATTAATTCAATATTCATTACAGCTTTGAGAGATTGATAATGTGACACCCGTTTTATTTATAAAGCCACTGTAGCTCAGAGAGGTTAAGTAACTTGTAAGGAGATGGGTCTTCAACCCAGACCTGACTCTCAATCCAGTGGTCTTTTTACAGTCAATCAAGTTTTCTAATATTGTTCTGCTCAGTGAAAATCCTGGGTCTTGAGATGTTAATTAGGTGTCTTGTGAAAAGGATTACTGTGAGCAGATGTTTGTGTCCTTCCAAAATTCCAATGTTGAAACCTTATTCCCAGTGTGATGGTGTTTGGAGGTGGGGCATTTGGAAGATGGTTAGGTTATGAGGGTGGAGGCCTCATGAATGGGATTAGTGCCCTTATAAAAGAGTCCCCTGAGAGCTCCCTTCCTCCTTCTGCCATGTGAAGACACAGTGTGAAAATGGCCAAAGATGGCCATCTATGAGCCATGAAGCCTGCCCTCTATTTATGCCCCATCCCCATTTTTAGTTTCCATTAACATTTTATTCTCTCTGAGATATTGTCTTGCTCCTTTCTGTTACCTTGCTTCTTAAAAGTGTCATCTGGGCATCAGCAGATGTCAAGTCTGTGGGCACCTTGATCTTGGACTTCTCAGCCTCCAGAACTGTGAGAAATAAATGTCTATTACTTATAAGCCACTCAGTCTGTGTTTTTTTGTTGCAGCAACTTGAATAGACTAAGACACGGATGTTCTTTGGAAAAATGCTTAATAGAAATTCGTTAACTTTAACAGCATTTCCCAAACATATTGGCCATAAAAGCTTTAGCCAAAATCACTTATAAATTCCTATAGTTCTAGCATTCTGTAGAACAATTTGGAAAATGGTGCACTAGCTATTACAGACTTGCTCACAGTTAAAGCTTACAGTCACTGCTGTCAGCAAATCCTTCATTTCCTTTTAGAAATGTTTTTCTCATCTTCTTGCCATTAGCCAAGATCAGGTACTCTTATATCATTTAATTGATGTGCCTTTTTGGGGTATTTTCTTATTCTTTCCTGTCTGCCTAAATTTTATTTCACTAGGGCTGCCTTTTATTGTATTCTCCCTCCTTTATTCTGTGTCCCGCCCTCATTTTTGGTTTCCATTAACATACTTTATTTTCTCTGAGATACTGTCTTGCTCCTTTTCTAGTACCTTGCTACTTAAAGGTGTAGTTACCAGCAGTATCAGCATCACCTGGAGGCTTGTCAGCAGTGCAGAATTTAAGACCCCACAGCATTCTAATGAATCAGAATATACTTTTAGACAGAATTCCCAGGTCATCCCATGAACATCAAAGATTGAGAAATCCTGCTCTATCATAGTATTTAAGCCCTCCGTTGGCTTGTCAACAGCTGTGTCCTCAAAGCAATAAAAATTCAGTTCCATGTTGAAGAGGGAATTGCATGTAGATTAGCAAACATGCATGTTACACATATACTTATAAAACCACAATTATGTCATTTTACCACTACATATCTTTCAAAAGTTCCGCATAGTAGCATGATAAAATTTAAGCTCCATGGCACAAAAGACCCTCATGATCTAGTCCTGCTTAGCCTATCAGCCTCATCTTCCCCGTCTTTTCCCCAAATCCCACTGTTACTTATCTTCCAGCCTTACTGAATGACTGGAATTTGTTATACACTCTGTGGGTTTTCTCTTGTCTCTGGTACTTTGTCCATTCAGCCCCCTGTACTGGTATGGCTTTCATATTCCTCTTCACTTGGGCTATGCCCGTCTTTTAGGTCCCATCACAGGTGACAGTGCCTCTGGGAATTATCTCCTGGCCCCCTCAGGACCCATAAGCACCCTACGGATTCATTTATTTCCTCAGTAAATACTGATTATGTGCCCGTGAGGTACCAGCTACCTTTTTAATAGCACCTAATATATTACATTTGTTCTTATTGATCTTACTAGATCAGAAATTCTTTGAAGATAGGAATATATTCCTTCATTTAGGAAATATTTATTAAGTACCCCCCAACTACATGGTTTATAAAATGGTTTCACACACTGAGGATATATGTATGAAAGTCCTTTATTAAAGGAGTAAGGGAAAGAATCCAGTTGATATCCTTGGTGTGGTCTCTATGGGACATTAGAGACTTCATCCTAGTCTTTTTGTGGACAGCTTCGATTCAAAAGTTTCACTTCTATGTCCTCCAAAGTGTTCTAATTTTTAGCAAAAACAAATATAGTTACATAATAATCAAATTCAGTATTATCATCATCTTAAGCAAAGACTTAAGATTCGGGTGTGTTATAGGAGAGATTATAACATGACAGGAAGACACATAAACTGCAGCAAAAAGAAATATGGCCCTGGGGCTAGACTTCTCTGGTACAAATTGCCATTCCAGTGCTTATCTATTTGATCTCAGAACACTTACCTCAACTTTCTAAGACTCCATTTGCTCATGTATAAAGTGAGAATAATAATAGTACATCTAACATACAGAGCTATTGGAAATTGAATGAAAAATGTACATAGAACACTTAGCACAGGAACTGGAATAAAACAAATGCTCCATAAATATTTGCTACTATCACTGCTGCTGCCACTGTGACTACAACTACTACTACCACTGCTGCTACTACTACTACTTGTGCATAGGATTCATATTTGAAGAAAGTTTTCTAAGCAATATCAAACCACCACAAGAAGGTATTGCTGCCAGTAGAAAACATGGGGTTCCTTGTCATATATGGCAGACAACGATTTACCCTCTTTCCTTTATCAAGAAATCCAAAGGAAACAATAGTCTTTCCTAATTGTAGCCCACTCAGATTATCCAAAGACTCCCAGACCTGCGCTAACAAATTGAGGACAGCCAAACTGCGAGGTTGTAAGCAAATTGTCATTACTTTGCAGACCATAGGAAATTCCAAAAAACTGTGAAAAAATACAGACATAAAAGAATTTCATTTGACACTCAAGTCCTTGGCTTGGGACAATAACAAAAATGTTCCCAAGGACAGCAGAGACCTTTTCCATTGTTCGACTCAGCATTCCATTCAGGACTTAATGACAGAAGGCATTGCAGTTGTAATTATTCTCCTCTGGGTCCCACCCAGGCCGCCTTCCAACAGCTTCTCTGCAGCCCTGCCCAAGCCCTGTAGAAGAGAAAAGGCACAAAGCAGGATATTTGTGGCCAGACTGTCTCCAATTAGAGTGAGAACAATGATTAGCTTTTCCTCTGGGCCAGCCTGGAAAAAGAATCCTGCATTGTTGGGTGGGACGGGGAAGGAATTTTTGGCCAATGAATCCAGTTTCAACCAGGAATCTTCAGGGATCTATATTGACTGTGACCCATTTCTCCCAAAGCAATCAGAGCCCCAGAAACTTATACGAGGTATGTGGCCAGTGGCCTTAGAAAGGACCAGGACCATGTTGCTGCTACTAGGACACGTAAAATTTACCTGGATGCTTGTTTTAGAAAGGCAGGGTCCCATCCCTGGGAAGTTGAGTCAATAGGCCTGGAATAGAGCTCAAGAACCTGAAATTTTAACAATAACCCCTCTCCCCCAGAATAATTATATTCCTGGTGACCTACAAAGTTCGAGAGGGGGAAATTGATCTGAATGGTGGCTGGGGACTGGCTGCTAGGAGTCCAAGGCTCAGGCCAGATGAGGCTGACTTTGCAGCTCATACGTGATAAAATTATGCTAAGACATTAATGATTAATAGTTAGCATCAGGATTAACAAATAATGACCAGAATAAAAGTCAAATATCAGTTTCAGTTCTCTTATCTCTAAGGATTGGAGATGCATAATTTTCTAAGATTCCTACTCCTAGATGGTGAGAAAAAACAAGGATTTGTTTTGAGTAAGTGAGGCACTGCATGTAAATGTGCTTATAAATTGTAAAATGCTCCACAAATATTCTTGTTCTGATTAATTGGATTCTCTCAGAATCAAATGTGTGGGATCCTAAACATTCTAAAAGTTAAGCTATAGAAACAACTTTTGAATAGAAATTCAGATAGGGATTTTAGAGCCACTAATCGATTTTAGAGGAAGTGAGAGGCTAGCTAGGGTCTCCAAATCTCACTGTGTAGATTAGGAGTATATATTACTAGTTATACATTTTATGCATTTGCATATATGTATACAGACATAATACATCTGCAGTGTATATGACTGATTCTCCATCTGTGGAACCAGTAGTTGAAGGCCCCAGCATCTTCTATGACTGGACTCACTCATTACTTTCTCCTGAAGTCCTTAAGCTTCAGTGAAAATTGATGAAAAAATCCTGTGACAACTTTTCCACTGTGTTTTGTAAACCCATCTGCTTACTAGTCAGCTGCTGATTGAATTCTTTTAAGCTGTAGAGAATTTCTAAGCTGGCTCCACGTTTTGTTCTAAGTCCAGGGTTACTGGACTGCTGAATTGTTGGGGAAAGAAACACCGCTGGTATTGGGTCTGGCTTGCCCCAGAATTCTGTCGGCTCCTGGGAAAATACCTCAGGGCCCAGCATTAGGACTGGGGATTCTCAGGAGCTCCTTCTCTGTACCTTAGTACTTGAGCAAATTTGGGAACCATTTGGCCATAGCATATGTGAAAGCAGAAAATAAAAATGAGGATTAAAAGCTGGAGGCAGAAAGGGAAGTAACGTAAAGAAAAAGACTGAGAAAGAAGAGTCCCAAAGAAACTCTAGCCAAATACGCTTAATAATTTTTACATCTGGTGGGGAAATAGCCAGGAAAGAACCCCTGTGTAGGTGGTGGGACCAGAGGGAATGTCAAGTTGATGAAGCTATCATTCACATGCTCCAGCTTTGGCCCCCCCTCACCCATCCCACTCTCACATGCTGTTCCTTAGATCAGCAAAGGGTCTCCTCTCTGCAAAGGTATCTTTAAATATCGAGGTCCTCTGTAGCCGCAGTGCCTCAGCCTGTGGGAGAGCCTAAGAGGGCTTAAGTCAAAAGGCTGCCCAGGGACAGCCACTACTAACAAGCAGAATGTCAGAGGAAATGGATACTTAACTTCCACCACACCCAGTATATCACACCTCCCTCACAGCCCGGAGGGGGCCCCCAAAGAGACTGAGGCAGGCTGAATGCTTCCAAGCATGAGTGCTGGCGATGCTGCCTGTGGCTGACAACTCCATGCATAGACACACGGAGGAAAGCTGGTGGTTGTAAAGGGAAGTCCAGAGTGGCTTTCACCTGTATTAGTCGTGGCCTGAAGCAATTTGCTTTAAGCTCCCTCAACCCAGTTTCTTGTTCTGTCAAGTAAAATGGACGAGTAAGTGCCCCAACTCCAACAGCATAGGATTGCTGGGAAAACCAAAGTAAAAATTCAGTATGAAATGGCATCTGGCCATCGACTCGTGATGTGTTCTTTTACTCGTTCCTGTAAAGAATCTAAGAAGACATAGAGAAAAATAAAATTTTAGTGACCCCATTGAGGACTGGAACTATTCACCGTCTCTACTCTTCTCTGTCAATATTCTAGTTCAGTATTAGCTACTGCTGGACACTTGGAACAGCAACATAGCTGATTTCCTGGCTTCTGCATTGGTCTCCAATAATGGATATTCTATAGAGGATACATAGGGATTGTAAACAACTCATTATGAAATGTATCATGCATACGAAATAGCACATATATTTGTAGAGTTTCAAACTAACAATAAACAGGGGCGCCTGGGTGGCTCAGTCGGTTGAGCGTCTGACTTTGGCTCAGGTCATGATCTGATCTCACGGCTCATGGGTTCAAACCCTGTATTGTGCTCTGTGCTGACAGCTCTGAGCCTGGGGCCTGCTTCTGATGCTGTGTCTCCCTCGCTCTCTTTGTCCCCTACTCATGCTCTGTCTCTCAAAAATAAATAAACATTGAAAAAGCATTTTAAAAAAAGAATAACAATAAACAAACAACCAACCTAATAGATTACCACCAATACATATAGCTTTCTTTGGGTCCCTTTCTGACTGTATTCCCTTCCCTTTTCCTAAAAGCTACCCCAAATTCTGTACTTTGTTTTATCATTTGTTTATATCCTTCCACAAAAGTATGTGTCCTCAAATTATAGATTGATTAGTTTTGCCTCTTTATTAAACTTCATTTAATGGAATCATACTAAGTATTCTTTTCTTACTTGCGTTTTCTTGTTCAACCTAGAGTTCCCAAGATTCATCCATATCGATGTATATAATTCTTTAAATTTCACAATTGTATAGTATTCCACTGTATAGCTAACCATAATTTATTATGCCTTCTTCTATTGATGGATATAAGGGTTACTCCAGTGTTTTACTATTGTAAACAGTATTGCTATGGATTTGCTTGTATATCTTCTTTGGTACCCATTTCAGAGTGTTTCAAGGAATATCTCCAGGAGTGGAATTGTTGGTCCTGGGATACCCATGGGGTACATCTTTAACTTTGACAGATAATGCAAAAGTGTCTACCAGTGGAGTGATTATACCAATTTATGATTTCACCAACAGTGTATGAGTTCCTGTTGTTCCATATCCATACATGAGTTGGCATTGTCAGATTTTATAGTTCTGGCCAATTTGTTAGTTTTAATTTGCATTTCCTGATTATTAAGGAGGATGAATATATTCAGATAGGATTATTGGTGTCTTCCTTTATGAATTACCTGCTAATGTCTTTTGTCTGTTTTTATATTTGGTTGTTTGTCCGTTTTCTTGGTTATATATTCTGAAGGCAAATTCTTTTTCAGTGAAGTGTTACAAGTATCTTTGTTGGGTTTGTGGCTTATCTTTTCATTTTATTTATGACGTCTTTTGATGAAAGGTAATTCGTAATTTTAGTGTAAAATGTATTTATATTTTCCTTTATGGCTTACATATTTTGAGTCTTGTACAATAAATCTTTTCCTATCCTAAGGTCATAAAGAATTTTAGTACATTGAATCTAAAAATTTTTGTTTTGCATCCCAAATTTATTCTATCTGAATATTTTAAAAACATTTTTTTCACAAAATATATTCATATATACAAAAGTGCATAAAATGTATATATACAGATTAATTTACAAAGTGATCACCCATGTAACCACCTCCCACATCAAGAAATAGAAGATACGCCATTTCTCCAGACTCTCCCCATATTCTCTCCCAATTACTATTCCCTGCCTACCCTACCAAGTATAACTACTTTTTTGACTTCTAATCCAATAGTTTGGGTTAGAATACGTTGGGTTGTTTTCAAATGTCATGTATATAGAATTAAAAAAATGTAATGTTCTGTGTTCAGCTTCTTTCACTCAACAATAGGCTTTTGATGTTCACCTATGTTGTTGCATTTTACATTGAGATATGAAATAGATTTCATATACTAAATTATACTCTAATTTATTTAACTACTCTATTGTTAGTGTTTCCAGTGTGAGTTATTACCAATAATATTTATTAATATGACCATTCTTGCACATGTCTGTTGGAAAATGTGCCATTATTTCTGTTGAGTTTATACCTAGGAGTAGAAATTCTGGGTAGTAAAGTATGAGTATGTGCAGCTTGGGTAGGTATTTTGAGATTTCTGAAATAGTCATACCAATTAGCAAATCTACCAGCAGTGTGTGAGGGTTCTGGTTGTGCCACATCTATGCCAAAAATGAGATTGTTAAGTCTTTTACTTTAGCCATTCTGATGGATATGTAATGGCACCTCGCTTTTAATCTGCAATTTCCTAATTATTAGTAAATATGAGCACCTCTTCATATGTATATTGGATATACTCTTTTGTGAAGTATATTCAAGTCTCTTGTCCAGTTTTCTACTGAATTGTTTGAAATTCTTAATGATTGAAATTTGTGTATATTGAACACCTGCACTGGATTTTATATTTCAAAGTGATACAACTCCTTTGTTAGTTATATATGTTGTTTATATGTATGTATATAGATTGCATTTTCATTCTCTTACTACTATCTTTTGATTATCAGAAGTTCTAAAATTTCATATTATTCAAATTATCAATATTTTCCTTTGTGGTTAGTACTCCTATATTATTTCTTTTTAAAAAATATTATTTTTAATTTTAATTCCAGTACAGTTAACATAGAGTGTTATATTAGTTTCAGTTATATAATATAGAGATTCAACAATTCTATATATTCCTTGGTGCTCATTATGATAAGTGTATTTTTTTTTTTAAGTTTACATTTTTATTTAGAGAGAGAGAGCAAGCATGAATAGAGGAGGGGCAGAGACAGAGAGAATCCCAAGCAGGTTCCACACTCCAAGCGCAGCGCTATCCCTATGTGGGGGTGACATGAGGTGGATGCAGGCAGGGGGTACCTGATTGGAGGGGGCACCACAGGGCCAGAACTCATGAACCGTGAGGTCATGACCTGAGCTGATTGAGAGTCGGATGCTTCACTGATTTAACCACCCAGATGCCCCATATGATAGGTGTACTCTTAATCCTCTTCACCTATTTCATCCATACCCCTGTTTAATTTCTTTTTATTTTTATTCTTCATGTTTAGATTTATAATACACATAAAACTAATTTTTTATATAGTATGAGGAAGGATTTATTCTTCTGTAATGTGGCTAGAAAATTGACCACATACCATTTTTTGAAAAGACCATCATTTCTCATGCATCAGCCCATAAATATATGGTTCTGTTCTTGGCTCTCCAATCTGTTTCATTGGTCTATGTGTCTATATCTATATGAAATCATGTATTTTTAATTACTCTAGGGTTATAATTTGTCCTTTCATATGTAGGGCAAATCTACTACTCTGGTCTTTAAGTGAGACTTGGCTATTCTTGGCTGTTTGCTACACAATAAAGTATAAATTACAATTTATAAATTGTAGAATCAGCCTGCTAATAAATTCCATAAAAGCACTGTTGGGATTTTAATCAAATTTTCACTAAATTTGACAAAAATTAACTTCTTTGCAATTTCAAGTTTTCCCTTCCATTAGTTTACTATATCTCTCTCCTTATTTAAACCTTCTTTAATAACTTTCAATATAATTTTTCCAATACAAAATTACCTTATATTTGCTGTTGTTGTTTTAAAGCATATACTATATAGAAATGCAAATAACTTTCTGTGTTGATCTTATATTAGACAAGCAGTGTTTGATTTCTGCTAACATATCTAGATTATATTTTGTTTTCCATATAAGTTATATTATCTGGTACTAATACTTTTGTGTCTTTTTTCCCCTACTTCTTATGCTTTTATTTTCTTTTTTTTATATTTTTCTGTTGATAAAGATCTCCAGTATGATGTTGAATACAATTGATGATGCCAGACATCGTTTAGGGGAAAGCTTTTAATATTTTATAATCAAATATGGCATTTACTTTAAGTTTTATAAATATCCTTTATTATGTTAAGAAAGTTCTCTTTAAGTCCTGGTTTGACAGAAGTTCTAATCATGAGTGGATGCTGGGCTGTGTGTGTGTGTGTGTGTGTGTGTGTATGTGTGTGTGTGTATAAGAGTCATAAAGGTTTTTTTTGCTTAACTTGAGATGGATTACAACAATACATTGTTTTCCCATTGTTGAACTAAACTGAATTCTGGAATATTCACTACTTGGTCATAGTGGGGTTTTTTTCCCCCATGCACTGCTAAATTCAGTCACTAATATTTTATTTAAGATTTTGGCATACATGTTTATAAATGAGTTTGACCTGTAACATTTCTCTCTCATTTTTTAAACAGTTCTTGTCTGGTTTTGATATCAAGAGATTATGAGACCATGATTGTTTCCTCCCTCCTCCCCGTCTCCCCACGATCTGGAAGAAATTTTATGCTATTTGTATTTTCTAATCCTTGGATGTTTGGTAAAAGTTCCCTACAAAAATTTGTGTCTATTATTTTCATTGTGGGATGTTTTTAAAACTGCTATTCAGTTTTCTCAGTGTTATAGAACTATTCAGGTTTTCTATTTCTTATTGAATACAGTTAACAATTTATATTTCTTCTAGGAATTAAATATTTCATAAGTTTTCAAATGTGTTAAAGTTATTCATAATTTCCTGTTATTATCTTTTCATCCCTACCGCAATTATATTCTTTTAAAATATGATACATGTGCCTTCTCTCTCTTTTTTTCTTAGCAAGATTATTTCTTTCCTTCTACTTTACAAGTGTATTTTGCTGTTCTTTTTTCTCACTTACTAAGTTGTATGCACACTACATCAGTTTTCACTTTCTTCTCTTCCAGTATAAGTAGGCAAATCTATAAATTTTTTAAACCACCATGTTAGCTATAGTCCACAGATTTTTACATATGCTGTTTTTTTAGTGCATAGTTCTGATAATTTCCATTATGATTTTTTTGTTGATCTATTTCCATTATGATTTTTTTGTTGATCTATTAGTTTGTATAGAAGTGGGTTTTAAAATTGAATCTGAAAGTAAACAAAAAGGTCTTCCCACTGGAAATTTTAAAATAAATGAAAAATAAAAATAAATTTTAAATTACATTTTAAAATTCTTTTCTTTTTTTAATGTTTATTTATTTTGAGAGAGAGGAAGAGAGAGAGAGCAAGTGGGGGAGGGGCAGTGAGAGAGGGAGACACAGAATCTGAAGCAGGCTCTAGGCTCTGAACTGTCAGCACAGAGCCCGACATGGCGCTTAAACCCACAAACTGTGAGATCATGACCTGAGCCGAAGTCGGACACTCAACCAACTGAGCCACCCAGGCATCCCTAATGTTATTTTCAAATAAATAACATAATAACTAGCTCACACACACAACCAGTTGTATTTTTTCTATAAACAATGGATAATCTTTAAAGGAAATTAAGAAAACAATTCCATTTACAATAGCATCAAAAAGTGTAAGATACTTTGGAATAAACTTAACCCATGAGATGAAAGTCTTATACACTGAGAACTACAAAACATTACTAAAGAAAATTAGGGATGCCTGGGTGGCTCAGTTGGTTAAGCATCTAACTCTTGATTTCGGCTTGGGTCATGATCTTGCAATTTGTGAATTCGGGCCCCACATCGGGCTCTGCGCTGACAAAGTGGAACCTATTTGGGATTCTCTGTTTCCCTCTCTCTCTGCCTCTCCCTGATTTGTGATCTCTCTCTCTCTCTCTCTCTCTCAAAAAATAAACATTAAAAATAAATGAATAAATAAAGGAAATTAGAGAAGATGCATATAAATGGAAAAACATCTGTGTTCATGCATTGGAAGACTTAATATTATTAAAATGTCAATACTATCCAAAGCAGTCTACAGATTTAATGCATATTTATCAAAATCATAGTTGCATTTTTGGCAGAAATAGAAAATCATCCTAAAATTCACTTGGAATCTCAAGGGACCTGTAATACCCAAAAGAATTTTGAAAAAGAATAGTTAAGTCTTACACTTCTTTAATTTAAAACTCATCACAAAGCTACAGCAATTGAAACAGTGTAATACTGGCATAAAGATAAAAATACAGACTAATGGAATGAATTAGCACCAAATAAATCCTTGTATAGATGGTCATCTGATTCTTGACAAGGGTACAAAACCATTCAATGGGGGAAAAGACATCCTCTTCAAAAAACTGTTGGGAAAACTGGATATCCACATACAAATTATGAAGTTGGATCCCTACTTGTAACATATGCAAAAATGGATCAAACACTTAAGAGCTAAAACTATAAAACTCAGTAGAAAACATAAGGGGAAACCTCTATGACATTGGATTTGGTGTGATTTCTTGGATATGCTATCCAAAACACAGGCAGTAAAAATAAAAATAGATAAATTAGACTACATGGAAAGTAAAAACTGCATCAAATAACACAATCAATAGAGTGAAAAGGCAACCAACAGAAAGGGAGAAAATACTTGCAGATCCACATATCCCCAGCATATAAAGAACTCCTACAAATCAAAAACAGTGACGAACCCCTACAAATCAAAACACACATACACACACACACACACACACACACACTCCAACTAAAAATGGGCAAAGGACTTAAATAGATATTTCTTTAAAGGAGATATACAAATGACCAACAAGCATATGAAAAGATGCTTAACATCATTAGCCATTAGGAAAATGTTAATCAAAACCACAATATGATATTGCCTCACATCCGTTAGAATAGGTACTATTAAAAAAAAGAAAATAACAAGTGTTGACGAGGTTGTAGAGAAATTGGAACTCTTGTACACTGTTGGTGGGATTACAAATTTGTACAGCCACTATGGAAAGCAGTATGACAGTTCCTCAAAAAATTAAGAATAGAATTACCGTGCAATCCAGAAATTTCAGTTCTTCAGTATATATCCAAAAGAATTGAAAGCAATGTCTGAGCACTCATGTTCCTATAGGAGCATTATTCATAATGGCCAAGTCTCCATGAACAGATGAATGGATAAACAAAATGTGGCACAATCATACAATGGAATAGTAAAAGGAATGAAATTCTGACACATGATACAACATGGATAAGCCCTGAAGATAATATATGAAGTGAAATAAGCTAATCACAAAAAAAACAAATACTGCATGATTCCATTAACATGAAATGTCTAAAGTAGTCAAATTCATAGAATCGGAGTGTAGAATGATGGTTGCCAGGGGGCTCCTGGAAGGGAGAAATGAATGATTATTATTTAATTAGTACAGAGTTTCAGTTTTGCCCAATGAAGAAGTTCTGGAGATTGGTTGCACAACAGTGTGAACATCCTTAACCCTACTGTGAACCGTACATTTGAAAATAGTTAAGCTTGTATATTTTATGTATTTTACTACAATTAAAAAAATTTTATGAATATGGGTAAGCTAATAAAATGTGTGGTGGCCCCAGTGTAAAATAAAACCAAAAATCACAACAAAACAAAACTACCACCTGAGAGAATCATTTCTCACCTATAACATTGTCAAAAGTGAAGAAAGCATGACAGCAGTCTGTTCACAAGACTTTGGAGAAACAAACATCGTTACATATTGCTGATAGGAATGCAAATTGGTATTTACCGTTTTGGCAGGAAGTTTAGAAATATCTAACACAACTAAGATGTGTTTACCTTTTGACTCAATAATTTTATGTCTAGAAATTTACCTTGAAGTTTCGCTCCAACAATAACGAAAATACATGTACACGTTACAGTTTTGTTTATAATCGCGAAATGTTGGACATACTCTAAATTCCTAAATATAGGACAGTAGTAGAACATTGTAACTTATACATGCAGTGTTTCACATAACATACATATATGGCGGCGGGGGGAGTATTCTCCCACATGTAAGATTTCAGATTCTGGGCCTAATGTATGAACATTTCACCAGCTTTTCTATTTGTTGCCATGTCACTGTCCAAATTTTTGCTGCTGTCAGGTAGCACTATATAGATATGCTAGTTTTACCAGTATTATTATTATGATAACTTGAAGAATCAAGTTTCATATATGTAAAATATATAAAGTGACACCAACTGTTTGCTTTGACTTACTCTACTCCAGTTAATATAAAGGATACACAGTTTTTATATTTGTTTACTATTTGCACTCATCAGTGGATTTTTGGAAGTCTAAGAACAAAGAGTCATCAAAAGATAACATGGCTTCAACAAGCCACTCATATATCTATCATCAGAATGATCACTTTAGAAGAATTACTGAGTCTATTATTATTAATGAATAATGGCATACCCAGCATGTGTGACACACCATCCTCTATATGACAAAATTATTTTCGGTAATAGTCAAAGATGAAATGAATAATAATGGTCAAAAAAGCAGAAGAGATATTTTTCAAATTTCTCACAGACCTAAGGATTTAATTTCTACCAGGTTTAAAGAAGTTACAAGGTTGGATGTTCACTTTTTGTCCCAATATCCAGTCTACAGCCAAAACAAAATAATTATTTCAGTCTTGAAAAATTGGATTTTTTTTCAGTGTTTGGTAAAGATTTTTAAAGTCATGAAGTTGTCAAGTGTCGACTGCTTCCTTTGCTCTTTTCTCCTTTTCTTTGAACTGCAAAGAAAAGTCCATATTTATTCTGAAAAGGTTCACTTCCTTTCTTAACCAGATTAACTTTTTTCATCTGGAAATAGTATTGACCAGGCAGGAGTATCAAAATAGATTAAAATATCATTCACTGTCTTCTCTTCATCAAAGTCTTGGCTTTCCTCATGCTATTTCCTTCTCCTTTTTTTTTTTTTTTTCAATCCTGTCAGTGTTGATGCTAATATTTCCTTTCTCTTCCTTGGTGTCAATGCTTATAGAAAATGATTCATTGTTGTCTTTCATCCCTGTGTCATCTGAATCTTGTGTTGCTTCTAGGATCCATGCTTTGGATGTGCCAACTTGCACTCTTCACAATTTTCATAAACTCTGTGCAATGTTGAAGGCATTACATATTTCGAAATAGATCCAGACATGCTGCTATGGCCTCATTCGCTTTTTAAAAAATGTTCTTTGTTGAGCTCTACTGGGCTTTTGCCCTTTCCTGTTGGTATGGCTTGTTGTTGCATTTCAAATTTCCTTACAAAATTCCGAAAAGTGATTAAATACTTGCTAGTTTCAGAACAGTATTCCAAATGACTGAAAGGTCCTTCAAGTTTCTGTAAGACAGAAGCGCAGAATTTGATAGCTTTTCTATCAACCTGGCAGTTTTAACTTGGATGTTTTTGTCAGTATTTTATGTAAAATATTTTATGGAAATAATTGTCTAATCACTAATAAGTGAATTTTAATACAACCAGAATACCTGCAAAAGGGTCGATTTATGCAATGGCTAAATTGTACCACTAGAGTAATGTTTTATTTTCTAGATTTGTTCTTTGACTTACAAACAAACAGTGATCAATTTAAAAGGGAATACATTTAAATGTTTTAACTATTTTCCAAGATCATTTAAATATTTTACATATGAACTAATAAAATTTGCACTTAACAAAGAAAAATATTACACCTCACAGTTTTTACTTTGTTCCACTGTTTATATTTTAAAAACAAATAACAACCCATGTGGTCATATAGAATGAAGTAATATATTACTTCATATACATATATATATATATACATACATATATACACATATAAAATGGAAGTAATTCAAGTTCTATCTCTTCATCACTACAATGACAATGCTACCCTGCTTATTTCAAATCTATAACTTAAATGCAGGGATATACAGCTCTCCAAGAATTATAGATGAAACTCTACACAAAGTGCATTTAAATTATTCTGAATTTTATTAACTTATGCTTGGAATGAATGCATACACACACACGCACACTTCAGTCTGTGTTGGGGGCCGAATATGCAACTGGGAGTAATCGAAATTAACTCCTTTGTGGAATGCAGTATTAAAAATTAAGTAAAAATGTGCTCATTGGAAGCTTAAATATGTATTACAAAAAAATCAATATTTAACCATAGCAATTGTGTAGAACTTGGACCAACAAAGAATTCTGGGGAAAGATGTATTTCATTGCTGATGTTCTTTAAAATTTCAGCACATAGTGATAATAAAAAAACAGATGAACTTTGACTCAGTTTTGTTTATAATTATTCTCAAAAAAGTGCCCCCTAATTGGCTGTACCCATAGTGGACTGCTTTCAATGACTCATCCCAGGTAGGCCACTATTAATGAATTATACTTGAATTATTTAGTGAATTCATGAGTCTGTTACTTCACATATTATCTTCTGCCCCTGTCTCTCTCTTACCCATGTAGGATTCCAGGCACATGCATGTTAGACTTCTTGATATAATTCCACAGGTCTCCAGGGTCTATTCATTTCCCAGAAAACTTTTTATCTCTGTTCTCCAGTTTTGATACTTCATCGTCAAGTTCACGGACTCTTTCATCATCTCCATTTTATTAAGCCCATCTAGAAAATTTTCTACCTTTCAAGTATTGCATCTTTCAGTACTACTTCGTTCTTTTTTTATTTCTCTGCTAAGAACTTCCTGTCATTTTATTCATTATGAGAATATTTTCATTTACTTTGTTAAGCATAATTATAATAGTTGTTTTAAAATTCTTGTCTATTCTGACATCTGAGTCATCTCAGGATTGGCCTCCACTGATTGTCTTTCTTCTTGAGAGTTGGTCAGGTCTTCCTGTTTCTTTCCAGGTTACATATTATCATGGACAAATTTATATTGTATCATGGACACTGTGAATAACATGCTGTGACACTAGATTATTTTATATTCCTCTGAAGAGTGCTGAGTGTGTGTGTGTGTGTGCGTGTGTTAGCAGATACTTGAATTTATTGGACTTATACTGGAAACTGTCTCCCTGTGGTGAGTGGCAATTTAAATAATCTCAGTTCAGTTCTTTTTGGCTTCCCTTGGCTGCTTAGAATCTGTTTTTAAATGCATGGTCTAGGAGGCATCAGCCAGAGATTGAGCCAGAATCTATCCACATATTTAGGGATATTTTCTCTCTGGATTTCTCCTTTCCAGAATTTGCATCCTTACTTTCCAATCACTGGGATTGCTCCAAATTCTATCCTTTGGTTATTCAAGCCAATAAAGCTTCAGATATTCTATCACAGATGTGGCATTCCTACACAGGGCCGCTTGGGGTCTGTCTTTGGAAAAGCCATAAAAATAGGAAACTCACCCAGTGCCATCTCTTTCTTTCACGTGTTATCCTGTTGAGCGTGTCCCTCTTTTTGGTCTGTCAGAAAGTTCGTTGTTGTTTTCCCTAGAGTTTACGCTGGCTATCCCTGGTAGGATTTTTCTAATAGGAACCACTTGGCATAATGACCTATCTGTCTTCGAGAGTCTCTGTTTTCTTCTTCCTTTACTCTCCTCATTCCAGCACTACTTTCCTTCTTTCCTACCCTGTCCCAGCAAATGCTTTGGTCTAGGTTGCATATCTGAGTGAGAGCCAGCTTCATCATTGGTGCTAGGGTCTCAAGGCCTGTGTAAGAGTTTGCTTGGGTTGTTATAACAAAACACTACAGAGTAGGTCGCTGAACAACAAAGATTTAGTTTTTCACAGTTATGATAGCTGTAAGTCCAAGATAAAGGTGTTAGCAGATTTGGTTTCTTCTGAGGCCTCTCTCCTTGGCTTGCAGATGGCCATCTTCTCACTGTGCCCTCACATGGCCTTCTCTCTGGGTGTGCATCCCTGATAGGTCTCTGTGCATCTTAAGCCCCACTTTTTATAAGAACACCATTCAAACTGGATTAGAGCCCACCCAAATGGCCTCATTTTAATTGAATTACATCTGTAAAGACTTTATATCCAGGGGTGCCTGTGTGGCTCAGTCGGTTAAGCGTCCAGCTTTGGCTCAGGTCATTATCTCACTGCTTGTGAGTTCAAGCCCTGCATTGGTGTCTGTGCTGATAGCTTGCAGTCTGGAGCCTGCTTCAGATTCTGTCTCTGTCTCTCTGCCCCTCCCCTGCTCATGCTCTGTCTCTGTCTCTCTCTCATGTATTATTATTATTTAAATATAATTTATTGTCAATTAGCTAACATATAGTGTATACAGTGTGCTCTTGGTTTCAGGGGTAGATTCCTGTGATTCATTGCTTACTTAAAACACCCAGTGCTCCTCAATGCCCATCACCCATTTTCCCCTCTCCCCTGCCCTCCCCAACCACCCTCAGTTTGTTCTGTGTATTTAGGAGTCTCTTATGGTTTGTCTCCCTCTCTGTTTGAAACTATTTTTTCCCCTCCTCTTACCCCATGGTCTTCTGTTAAGTTTCTCAAGTTCCACATATGATATCTGTCTTTCTGTGGCTGACTTATCTCACTTAGCATAATACCTTCCAGTTCCATCCACGTCATTGCAAATGGTAGGATTTAATTCTTTCTCATTGCCAAGTAGTATTCCATTGTATATAAAACCACATCTTCTTTATCCATTCATCAGTTGATGGACATTTAGGCTCTTTCCATAATTTGGCTATTGTTGAAAGCACTGCTATCAACATTGGGGTACTTGTGCCCCTATGAATCAGCACTCCTATATCCTTTGGATAAATTCCTAGTAGTGCTATTCCTCAGTCATACGGTAGTTCTATTAATTTTTTGAGGAATCTTCACACTGTTTTCCAGAGTGGCTGCACCGGTTTTCATTCCCACCAACAGTGTAAGAGGGTTCCTATTTCTCCACCTCCTTGCCAACATCTGTTGTTTCCTGAGTTGTTAATTTTAGCCACTCTAACTGGTGTGAGGTGGTATCTCAGTATGGTTTTGATTTGTATTTCCCTGATGATGAGTGACATTGAGCATCTTTTCATGTGTCTGTTGGCCATCTGGATGTCTTCTCCAGAAAAGTGTCTATTCATGTCTTCTGTCCATTTCTTCACTGGATTATTTGTTTTTCTGGTGTTGAGAATTCTTTATAGATTTTGGATACTAACCCTTTATCTGATGTATCATTTGCAAGTATCTTCTCCCATTGTGTCGGTTGCCTTTTAGTTTTGTTGATTGTTTACTTTGCAGTGCAGAAGCTTTTTACCTTGATGAGGTCATTTTTGCTTTTATTTCCCTTGCCTTCGGAGACATGTCAAACATAAAATTGCTTCAGCTGAGGTCAAAGAAGTGTTGCCTGTTTTCTCCTCTAAGGTTTTGATGCTTTCCTCCCTCACATTTAGATCTTTCATCCATTTTGAGTTTATTTTTGTGTATGGTGTAAGAAAGGGGTCCAGGTTCATTCTTCTGTATGTTGCTGTCCAATTGTCCCAGCACCATTTGCTAAAAGACTGTCTTTTTCCCATTGGATACTCTTTCCTGCTTTGTCAAAGATTAGTTGGCCATACTAATGAGTTCTCTATACATACTGAGTTCTCTTTTCTATTCCATTGGTCTATGTGTCTGTTTTTGTCCCAATACCATACTCTCTTGATGATTACAGCTTTGTAGTAGAGGCTAAAGTCCGGAATTGTGATGCCTCCCACTTCGGTTTTCTTTGGCTTTGGCTATTTGGGGTCTTTGTGGTTCCATACAAATCTTAGGAAATTTGGGCCGGGGGGTGGTGGGAGGTGTGCAATTCAGCTCATAACAGCTTGGCATCCATAGAATTTTTTTCCAAACAATATTTTTCCACAGTATTTTTAACTGCATAGTGTTCATTTTACTTAGAAAAGCCCGTAGCTGTTTGGGTTTTTTTTAATTGTATGAGGACCTCCAAGTAGATCTTGGCATGTCTCTGTCTTATCTTTTTTTACTTACTTCTTTCTCTTCTTCCTTCCAAACCCTATATTGCAGGCTTTACTAAAGGTAAAAGCCCCAAAGCAGATATCCTCAATCTGAGATGAGGCCTGGATCAAAGCCTCTTTAGTTCTGAGATATTAGTTTGAACACTGCCTCCAAAACATGAGCAAGATACCATGAGTCATCAAGCGTTGATTATGCCAAATTCAGCCAAGAGTTCAGAAGCCCTGCTCTGGTGGATAGAGCCAGAAGTTGAGAACCCTTGCTCTGTGGAATGAAGCTGGCGGTGTTAATAAAGAGAAGAGAGAATAACTAGATAATGTTTAAGCTTATCTAATTTAAAATTGAGATTCAGTGGTTCCCTGCTTTCTAAGGAACAAATTTTAAACTCCTTGAGTGGGGTATTTAAATTCTTCTAAAAATTAAATTCCATTTACTTTTCATATCCTTACTACAATTACTCCTACCCCACAGAAAAACTCAAACTGATCTGGATTATTAATCTCTCAGGTTTACTCCTGTCTCTATCCCTTTGCTTATACTGCGTCTTTAGTGTCTAATATTCTTCTTTATTTTCCTTATCTATTGGAAATCCTACTTTATCCTTTGTAGTTTAGATAAAATCCTTCATCAGCCATTATGTTTCTCACAATGATTACTTCAGTCCACAGTGAGATAGACTTCAGTTCCATCACTCACTACCTCTATGAACCCTTCAGGTCTTCATTTATAAGAAAAGGTATATATTATCCCTATTTTATAGGATTGTTTTGAGGATTACAGGTAATATCTCTTAAAAAAAACCATAATATCAGCTAAACAGAATTTACTTCGTGCCACACATTTTTCTACAATTAGTAGATCCAGGATTTAAACCAGGAGGTTCCATAGCCTATATATTCTCATAGCAAATATACTATGTTACTGAGCAAAAGATGGCATTCAATTCAATAGTTGCTATTATTATTATTACCATGTATGGCTACTGAATTTCTCCTGAATGCATTTCTTATTTTACTGAAAAGACTTTTAGCCTTTTGAGAACAGGGATATTATCTTACATATATTTTTCCTTTTCCAGTATATGTTTGCATAGGGTGCACTTAACTAATATTTGGTGAATAAGTGATTGAACCAATTACAGAGAGATTATTTACCTGATTTTAAAATCACTAAGTTTTACCTCTACCACATCCTTCTTGGAAAAAAAATCAGAATATTCGTATAGTGCCTGCTTCTAGATCAAATGCAAATTCCCCCAAGAGATTGAACTTGAGTATTGTTATTGATTGTTTCTGTCCACTCCTGGAGATAACATTCTTAAGCACTATACCAGGTTTTTGCATTCCTTGGAGCCTTTCCCATCAGGATCAGTGTTTAGTGGCTTCCTGTGGCTGCTGGGGAGAAGTTGAAACCACTGATCAGGGCGAACAAAGATGCTGAGGGAAAACAAGCTTCTGATGCTCACAACAAATTCGACTCTGGATTTGACTGAAGTATTAACTACTGAGCCAACAAACAAAATACGTGCAGCAAAAACTTGCTGCAAACTGTTGAGGGTTTTTTCCCCTCACATTTTGGAATATCTAGGGCTGGCTGACTGATTTAATTGGACTAGCAGTGTTAAGGAACTTCTATGTAATATTTAGCATATCCAGTGACTTTGGCATTGAGGCTGGACATTTCCTTTCTTAAGAAACAGTTTTCTTTACATCTCTGTCCCAGTGGCCCTGTCGATCCTTGCTTCTCACCAGAAAATGTCTCTGTTCTGAACATCATCAGGCTATGTCTTTCATTCCCTCATGACATATTTGGGGACTTCCTTCTGTTGCCTACTGGGGCCAAACTGTGAATTCAGGGTCATAGGCCCAGTCCGCTAAGTGGGAAGTTAGAGCAGTGTCTCCAAGGATCCTGTTTCTTCTCTGAGTCTGGGAATGGAATCAAGCCCCACAATTACCTTGTCAACCTTTTCTCCAACAGCCAAACCATTTTTCCACACTGTGCATTATATAAATATATCACACATATTCTTCTAAAATTATTGTATGTTATCAGGCAGTTGTCTATACTTTTACAATTTTTAGCAACCATAATTATATAATTATAATAGTAATTATTACCATATTTTTGCCTTTTAATTTTTTAATTTAAATATCATTTTCATACAATAGAATACACAGGTCTTGAGTGTTACAGGTACAAGAGAGTTTTTCCATTTTATATATATATATTTAAAAACAGCTGTTTTGAGGTACAATTGGCATAAAAGACAATTGAGCGATTTAAAATGTATATTTCAATG
Organism: Cryptoprocta ferox; assembly: GCA_028646485.1. NCBI lineage: Eukaryota > Metazoa > Chordata > Mammalia > Carnivora > Eupleridae > Cryptoprocta > Cryptoprocta ferox. Next base: position 5,524,324 of record CM053570.1, read on the forward strand.
AGTCTTGACAAATGTATACAATCATGTAACCATCACAACAATGAGAGAGAACAATTCCATCACCTCAAAGAGTTCTGTCATACTCTTTTGCGTTCAATCCCTTCATGCCAACCCTGGCCTCTGGAACCACTGATATATTTTCTGACACTATATTTTTGCCTTTTAGAGAAATTGGTATAAATGGAATTATACAATAGTTAGTGTTTTGTATCTGACTAATTTATTTAGCGTAATGATTTTGATAGTCACCCTCATTGGTTTCTGTGTCCATAGAGCATTCCTCAGTAGTCCATTATATGTATATACTACTATTTGTTTATCCATTAACTATGTAATAGACATTTGAGTTGTTTCAAAGTCAATAAAGCTGCGGTGACTACATAAATATAAGTCTTTGTGTGAACATACATTTTTATTTTGGGTAAATTTTTCAAAGTGAGACTGGTGGTTTGCATGGCAGGTGAATGTTTAACCTTTCTTTTAAGTTTATTTATATTGAGAGAGAGAGAGAAAACATGAGTGAGGAAGAGGCAGAGAGAGAGGGGCTCAAACCCACAAACCCTCAGATCATGACCTGAGCCGAAATTAAGAGTTGGTCGCTTAACCAACTGAGCCACCCAGGCACTCCGAATGTTTAACTTTTTAAGAAACCATCAAATTATTTTCCAAATTGACCATGCCACTCTGTAATCCCTCCAGAAACACATGAGGGTTTAAGCCCATCCTTACCTACATTTAATATGGCTTGTCTGCCGTTATATAAGAAGGTATGCAGTATGTCATTGTGATTTTAATTTGCACCTTCTTGACAATTAATGGTAATAAACACCTTTACATGTGCTAATGCGTCATTAATATATCTTCTTGGTAAGTGTCTATTTAAATTTCTTGTCCATTTTTTCAGTTGGGTTGTTATTATTTAGCTGTAAGAACTCTTTATATATTCTGGATACAAGAAAACTGTCAGTTTTTGGTTTTGCAAATATTCTCTCCCTCTGTGTCTTACCTTTGCATTGTATATATTCACAGTTTAAATTTTGATGAAATCCAATTCATCAATTTCTTTTTTCTTTATGGTTGGTGCTTTTATGTCCTATCTAAGAAATTAACTCAAACAAAGGTCATAAACATTTTCTTTTATGTTCTTTTCTAGCAGTGGTATAGTGTTAGCTGTTACATTTTGGTGATTGATCCATTTTGAGCTAATCTTTTAATTATATAGTACAAGGTAATGGTCTATGTTCATGTTTTTGCATCTGGATATCCAGTTGTTTCAACAATGGGCTGCTCAGCACAGGAAACTTCTGTGCCGTTCTCTGAGCTGCAATTGTACCCTTCTCCAGTGAGATCTGAACTCTAGCTTTGGGCAGTGACTGTCCCCTCAAAGTGTGTCCTGACTTCGGAAGTTCCCCTTAGCCCTGCAGTACTGTTCGGCATTCTCTGTACATCTTATTCTGTACATCTTATCATTATTCTTTTCTCATGGCTTACTGTTTCTGTACACTAAATTAAAGCAGTAGACTCATATCAACCAGGAATCACACCTAATTTTGTTGGACTTGTTTTCTTTTTCCTGATCAATTCACCCTTTTGCCATTATGAGATTTCTCTTTATTTCTAGTAATACTACTTGTTTGTCAGTCTATTCTGTATGATATTCATATATCCAGGCCATATTTCTTATGCATATTTATAAGTTGATACATATTCTTCCATTATATTACTTTCAACCTATCTCATGCGTAAAGTGCCTTACTTCAAAACCAGATATATTCTGTCTTACTTTTTAATGCAGTTGTTAGTATGGTTGGTTTGTGTCTGCCATATTGCTTTTTTTTTTTTTCCAGTTAGGACATTTGTTGGTTGAAACTATTGTTCCTTTTCTCCCCTTTTCAAACTTTTCTCTCCTTTTCAGTCATGCATATGTTGCACATTTATTTATTTATTTAAATTCAAATTAGTTAACTAGCTTGGTCATTTAAAGAAATTTAATACCTCCTCTACTGGCTTGTTAACCATACCTTTTTGTTTTATTTTTTAAAGTAATTTCTGTAGAGTTTCGAAGCAATCACAATCAACTCTGAATGATTATTATATCACTTCATGTATAATAACAGTATTCTACAGTATTATACAATTATCCTCCTCCCATTACTTTTGCTATTCTTATTATACATTTTCTCTCTGAATGCACTAAATCTCACAATAAATTGTTATTATTTTTGCCTTAACCAGACAGTACTCTTTTGACAAATTAGGAAGTGAAAAAAATATGTCTCTTCGTATTTGCCCACATATTTGCCATTCTCGGTATTCTGAAGATCTCAGTTTCCATTTAGTTTCATTTTTCTTCACTCTGAGGAACTTCTGTTAATAACTCTGGGAATGCAAGTCTCCTCAAAAAACTCCCTCAACTCTGTTTAACCAAAAATGTCTTTACTTTTCCTTCACTTTGAGGAGTATTTTCAGCAGAATTGAAATTCTGGGTTGATTGCTTTTTGTAGTACTTTAAAGATCTCATTACATTATCTTCTCTTCCATCAGTTTTGATGAGAAGTTATTAGTAAGTCTTATTGTTCCTCTGTTCTATGTGTCTTTTTCTCTGGTTGCTTTTAGGATCTTCTCTTTATGATTGGCTTAGTAACCTCATAATGTGTATCTATCTGTATGACTGTTTATACTATTTGCAGTCCATTGAACTCCTTGGATCTGAAATATTCAACTATTACCTTTTAAAAATATTATTTTCCTGTGTCAACCTCTCTTTCTTATTTTGGTTCTCTAATTACAGATATATTCAACTGTTTCATTTTGCCCCATAAGTCCCTAAAATCTCTGTTCATCGTCCATTGTCAGCCTTCTTATCCCTGTGTGCTTTGATTTGCCTAGTTTCCATTGCCATGTCTTCAAATTCACTAATATTTCCTTGTGTAGTATCTAATCTGATAGTAAGCACATTTAGCAAAATTTTCATGTTAGATATTGTGTTTTCTAGTTCTAAAATTTCCACTTGGTTTTTTTTAGTCCTCATTTCTCTATTTAGATTCTTATTTGTTCTCTCTTTATGATAAAGTTTTTCCTTTAAATCCATGAACATGGTTATAATAGATATTTAGTCTCCATGTGTTAATTTCATCAGTTCTCTGTCTTTTTTTTTTTTCGTTCTAGAGCATGCTAGTTTTAACTCTGTGAAAGTACAAGAAATGACTGCATCAGACAAGGATGGATCATCTCCAGAACACATGGGTCAAATTCTCTACCAAATTCCTGGTATGGATGGTGCTTCTATCTCCTTTTTGGGGGGGGAGAGAGGGGGAATGCAAGTTTGGACTACTATCCAGGCCCTGATGCTCCTTCCAGAAGCTCCTTAAACCTAAACTGTTCTCCATAATTGTGAGCTACAGAAGCAACCATTAGTATTATTATCTACCATTATACTTGACAAGAATTTGCCTACTCTTGGAAGCACCTTAAAAATTAGATCTGAATTCCTTCCAGTGGCTTTGCAAGATGGGTATCGTTATCCTTATTTCATAGAAAATGATCTGAGGCTCAGAGAAGTTCCATACTGGGTCTGCCCATCTGTCTACAAATCTCATGCATTTGGTATTACCCATACAGCCTCTTGTCTCTGGATGGTTTATTTATGAATGTTCACTAAAGACCCATTTATAAATGGTGGTCCTTATGTAATACAGGATCAGTGCCTCTCATAAGCATGGTACCTTAATTTCTGTTGGACTTGCCAGCATCTGATGTAACTTACTCTATTCTTACATACTTTTTTTTATCCCTTTTATGGTAATAATCTCTTTCCTAAGTTCCCCTTTCTCCTTAATTCATAAATTCTACCAGAAAAGGAGCTTCCTTCATGAGACTGTGCACTTCCTCATGGCACCCTTAGAATTAGATATAAATTCCCTGAAAGTCTCATAATTCTAGAAATGATTTCAGAGATCAATAGACCACCTCCTTTCTAATTTGGGGGAATAAAATCTACTCAAGATGCAGTTAGTCTCTGATGTTAGTAACTCTTTACATACATTTCTATATGGCCAAGTTGTCACTTTAATAGAGGTCTTTATTTATCATATAGTCTTTATTTATGGGAAAAAATGTAGTTCCCTACCCGTTGAATACATGTTTCTCTGTTAGTTTATCTATAGAAGAGGGGTGTTTCTCACCCAAGGACTCCCATAGGATTCGATACTTTGTCTTGTACTATACATATATGTACCTGATCCAGTCTGATCTGGTAAAGCTCAAGTGTCCACCACCCAGATTCCCAGCTCCCCCCTGAAGAGCTGCAGAATGTATATATTTCCAATCAGGCTCTTCTTGGCTGTGAAATCTTTCCCCCGTGCTTGAGAGATTTTTAAGAAATTCTCACACACATGAATCCGTTGCTGCCTCACCCTTGACAAGACCTAGAAGATTTTAGGCCAAAGCCCGTTCTGTTAGGTTAGCTCTTGCTTTGCAATGAGGTTAGGCCATTAGGTATTCTAATGAGGGCCCAACTTGTACATTCTCACTGAAGATTAATTTGGCTTCCTTGCAACATCTGTGTTCTGCTGACTCCTATCTGTTCCCCAGGCCGCAAGGCCAAACACATCCATCATCACAGACAGGCACTTGGAAGCCACCCCTTGCTGTTGCTTCCACATATCAAAGAATGAGTCAACTCAGGCAGGGAGACTCCTGGAATGGCCTGTCCCAGGGGCTCCCTCTCCTCAGAAGCCCTTTCCAGGTCTCTCCACTCACCTTTTGGGGCTGAATCTTGTGAAGGCAGCAATACAGCAAATGAGGCATGGTGAAAGGTGGCTTTACGGAGCCATTACAGCCACCCGGAGCCTAGCCTTTCTGCCATAGCTCCCTACCTAAAATAGCAATGGGTGAAATGTAATCTGAACACGGTTGTCAAAAACAAGTGTGAGTATTTTCGTTAATATTTGGAAGCCATCCCATCTGTGAGTGTGGGTTCACCCTGAGGCCCAGTGAAGGTTTTCAAGAGTCTGGCTGTGTCCTGGGCTTCTGCCCTAGAGCTTTCCTTGCTTGTTGACAGAGTGCTGCAGGTGAGCAGGGAACTCTTCCAAGTGCACAGCTAAGAGAGGAGCTGAGAGAAATCCATAGGCACCGGCAGCCCTGAGAGCCACAGCTCCACACACTGGGAAAAGACACCTCAAAAAGGTTTTTCTGTGTGGGCATGGATGACTGCCCTGTGTTCAGTGTGCTTGTGGTGCCCAGACTTGCAGAGGCAGAACTCTGGCATGACATCAACTCCGCAGGAGATAGAGGGGCCCCCTGCCGCGAGTGTAGGCAGCCCTGAAATAGATCCACACGTGTAACACATGGTCCAAGTGAAAAAATACAGTCAAAGAGGATTCAGGCAGCCTGGAAAGGTTGGAAGTTTCCTGACAATTGAGGTATTCAAGCCTTGGCTGCTAGACTGTAAGATGAGGAAGTCATACAGAGGGTTCAAGCATCAGAAGAGTCATTTTAAACGACTGTCTTTGAGGACACCTCCACTGTGAAATTATGAAGTGTGTGAGTTCTCCAGTCAGCAGCACATACTGAGTTGATAGCACAGGCACACTACCTGCAGATGTGTAGATCAGGCCATTTAGGAGTGGATACCACATGCGCACTTCATCTTAGTGCCTCTACTAAACAGAATGAACAAGCACAGAGGCCATTTATGCACATTTGCATAAAGGGACTTGTCTGTGTTGCAAAGGGTGCATGTGGCCCAGCCAGGATGACCAAAGAGTCGGAGGGGGGGTCTTCATGTTGTAGTTTAAGTGATTTGCTAATTTCCTACAACTAAAAAGCACAGTGTCATTTTTACAATCCCTTCTCCTCTTCACTCTATTGAGCTGAATAAATGGTGAGGGCCCCCTAAATAATACGGTCCTTGGGGGGAAAGTGAGAGGAAAGTTAGATGAAGGCTATGACAGAGGGTTGGGTAAGTGCAGGACAAGCAAAAGCATGCCCTATTTCTCAGAAATATCACCGTGCTTGTGAAAGCACAGGAGGAAGAAGGGGAAGGGGCCAGGAGCAGGAAAGCCTTTCCTTCATTACAACTGTCCTTATCACCGGGTAGAGGGTGTTGAGTTGTCTCCTGGACACAAGCCCCTGCCCCGGTCCAGTCCTCTAGGGCATCTGCTTCTGCTAGGCAGCAGCTGGCTTCACGCACAGCCCACTCCCTTTATTTATTGCCTCTTAATCTCATTAAGTGAACTGAGGGGCCTTTGTACCCACATGGATCAATGAGAGAGTATTCACTCCTTTCCAGCCTCAGATGGGGAAGAAAAGAGAGGGAAGTTATGGAGGAAGCAGAAAGAGAGACAAATAATAATATAGTGGACAAAGATGGAGTCTTTCTAGTAGAACCGTGTTGGGAGAGCTGGGGAGGTCGCTGCGATGTCCCTTAAAGAGGACTTTTGGGGAAACCAAGTAAGGTAGAGTTAATGGGGCAGACACCTTTGCAGACTGTACTTCCCCTGGTCAGGAAGCATTATGATAACTGCCTCAGATTTCTGGTGGTCTTCACTGGTCTCATGTCTGACTCTGAATTTCCTTTCTCGAGGATTTAAATTTCATTCACAGTGTTGTATGTAGAAATGTATAAGGATTTTTGTATGACATTTTCTCAAGGAATATAAAATTTTAAGGTGTGTGTTGGGAAGAGGACTGACGTGCAAATCACAATAGCCCTTACCTACTCTTACCTGGTCAGCTGGTTAGAAGCACATTTACCGGTTTTAAAACTCACAATTCTATGAGCAGTTTTTAATATTTATCATTTAATTTTTAAAGTGGCTCTTTTCAAAGCCCTGATTAATATAATTTAATGAGCTTAAATGCAGTTGTAATGAAAACACTGACACAATGAATTATTTATAAGTCTTAATACCAGAATTTACTAATTATCTTTATTCTGGCCAAATCCGTACAGTGAATTGGTCTGAATAACAAAATAGCTTCATCCATTATCCCCAGTTGCCTTAAACACTTATATCAGAATGCATTTAATGATAAATATAGTTATGCCAGTAGTAATATCTACTATTTATATGGGCAGGCACTTAAAAACTATCTCTAATTCTAACAACAGCACTACAGACTGGTATTAACCAATTTATAGAGAAGGGGACTGAAGTAAAGAGATGTAAAGCTCCTTAACCAAAGTCACACAGCTGGTAAACTAGGGAATGATACCTCCTTCTATTATCACTCTCTTCACCCTCCACTGAAATTTTCTGAATAAAAACACAGTTTATTTTTTTCAAAGACTTAAAAAAATGTTTTTAAGTTTATTTATTTTGGGAGAGACAGAGACAGCGCAGGTTGGTGGGGGGGGACAGAGAGAGGGGGAGAGAGAATCCCAAGCAGGTTCCGTGCTGCCAGTGCAGAGCCCAACACGGGGCTTGAACTCATGAAACCGTGAGATCATGACCTAAGCCAAAACCGAGAGTCAGATGCTTAACTGACTGAGCCACCCAGGTGCCCCATAAAAACATAGCTCAATAGGATTTGTGTACAAGCATTAGGTAGAGATAACAACCTAACATATAGTACAGGGTCTTACCTTATCACCCTCAGATAAGCTAAGGAGCCCTCAACTACACATCATGGCTCAGTAGAAATGCTGTAGAGAAGGAGGTAGGAACACTTTGGCAGCCGTGACCTTCCCCTAAGCCCCAAATACATAGAAATATTATATCTATTCTCTGTCTTCTAACTCACACGAGCAGAGGCCAGGGACACACTTACTAAAGTCCCGATAGAAGGGTTCCGTGGGCTGCTGCAGATCTTATAGATTATCAACAAACTTTCTTGAAACAAGGAAGATCATAGGCCATCACCTCTCCAGTGTTTTCATGAAATCTCAAGTTCACACTTGTCACACAGTGTGTGATTTGGGATTCAAGCTGATCCAAATGCTTAGCTACCAAAAACCTTGTTTCTTAGAGTGTCATCTGTGGATCAGCAGCCTCAGCCTCACCTAGGAACTTATGAGAAATGCAGGATCTCAGGCCCTACTCCAGACCCACTGAACCAGAATCCGTATTTTAATAAGCGCCCCAGTTTATTTATATGTTCATTAAAGTTTGGGAGGGACAGTTTGTACACAAAGAGCCTAAAATGCTGAGTTCTTTTTTTTTTCAAATAATTTTTTTAAGGTTTATTTTTGAGAGAGAGAGAGACAGAGTGTGAGCAAGGGGAGGGGCAGAGAGAGAGAGGGAGACACAGATTCTGAAGCAGGCTCCAGGCTCTGAGCTGCCAGCACAGAGCCCGATGTGGGGCTTGAACCCACAAACCGCGAGATCATGATCTGAGCCGAAGTCAGATGCTTAACTGACTGAGCCACCCAGGTGCCCCTAAAATTCTGAATTCTTAAGGTGACTGGTTACTTGGTATGATAGTGCAGCTGAAATGGTTTCTATAGTATATAAATTCAGGAACCACTGAAAGGGCATTTTTAGCAAATATAGCCTCTGAAAAATGTCCTGATTCACATGTTGTAAGGATCAACACATCTTTAACTGGTTCAGGCATCAGAAGCTCTAAATTTTACGGCCTAGATATAGTCTCAAAATGATTTATAGAGTATTCATGGAAGGGCAGTAAGTCTTGCTTCATGGGTCTCATGTCTGACTCTAAATTTCCTTTCTCTAGGATTTAAATTTCATTAGTAGTGTTAAAGGTAGAAATGTATAAGGGTTTTTGCATGACTTTTTCTCAAGGAATATGGAATTACCCCAGGAAGAATAAGTATAGAAGTTAACCAGTACCCTACATCCATGTTTTATATTTAAGACAATGTTATAACTTTAAAACTACAAGATGAACCTCAAGGAGGTAAAAAGATCCTATTACAGAATCTCTCTGTAAGCATACAGAATTATCGCAAACATTGAGGCCAGCCCAGCCATAGCATTAATCTAGGAATGCCCATTTAGGGAACCCTTGGCGAGGCAGTGACATCACTGGTAAGCTTCAAACAGAAGTATCTATTCTCTGACAGCTCACCATCTACAGGAGATGGAATCACACAGATGATCTTTTGAGAAGGAGCTGTGTGAGCCAGTAAAAATCTTCACCGTATTAGAAGAGGGTAAAAATATGCTGGAAAGGCAGAAGGTAGGGAGAGTGGGAGGAAAGTGAAGTTCTAGAAGAGAAGGAGGAGAGGAAAAGAAAGGAAGGAGGAAGGGGAAAACAAAGGAATAAAGATACATGTGATTATTTTGAACTAGGTGCTGTGGTAGGTCCTTTAATACATACCTTCTCAAAACGGTTAATAAAATCGAGGCCCAGAGTTTAAATAATTTTCCCAAGATCGAATAGTTAGCAAGGCTGAGTACTGAATTTTAACCTAGATTCACAACAGCACCAAGGAATAGTGTTTTCTAAAAGTTTGCTGACCATAAATCATTGACCACTCCATTTTCAAACAGAAAGAAAGACCCTTATAGAGAGCAGAGCTTTGAAAATCTGAGACTCCTAGCATTGAAGTCTCAGATTTGCTGTAAGGGATTTGCCTGAGACCAAACAGTAGGTAGGTAAGAAAGCCTACAAAGAACAGAGCTGTTTTTGAACGTATCACTATACACAGCAGGAGGGTACTTTGCAGAGCATAATTGTTGAGCAATATGGTTACCACTCGCCTGGTTCGAGATGGTTTGCCCAGAAGTGCAAAAAATTGGTTTCCACATGATTGAAACCGACTTAGGATTTGCAGGTGTCCAAAACTTAGCCACTCCTAAAACTTGTCCAGGGGGAATTGGCTTACCCAAAGTCAAGTATGACTTCCTGTTTTTAAGAAATAAGACTTAAACTGCTTGTTAAAAAAGCTCATTGAATTTCTTGGCCAAGATATAGCTTTTAAAAAAAAAGACAGTCTATTTTGATGATATAAGTGTAATTGAATCAGAACCATATGGATTCCATTCCCCCTTTTTAACTGCACATGAATTAGAAATTAAGTGTTCATTCTCCTCAAAGTAATTAATGACTCAATTGATTAAATATGATACTGGCCTTAATCACCATGCTGAGCTCACACTGGCTCCATTTTGCAGGAATCAAGATACTTGCTAAATCCCAGCTTGCATACATTCCTGTGTATGTCTTAGGCCAGTTTTGTTTTGTTCCCCACAAGTGAGATAAACTCTCTGATAAGAACGCGGGCAGCCTGATCATAATGCAATGCCTTTGCCCAAATCTCTTGTCCTTTAGGTGGGCTCTAAAGGGAGCTGGAGGTGGGGAGGAGGCACAGATTCTTTCTGTTCTGACTCCTCAATTGTTAGCTTTGTGGACAGAGGCAGAAGGCTGGGTCTGGGAAGCTTGAGGGAGGTGGGCACTGTCTGACTAAAGTACCTCTCCGCTCTTCCTCATTCACAGGGCTATAGTCCCCTGAAAATATTCTCCTCAGCCAATCAGTCACCTCTCATCCAGTCTAGCTCACAGTCTCCACACTTGTCTTCTTACCTCGCAGGTCTCAGAGGGATGATAAGTGGGCATGACTCTTTCAGAGCCATTATTTTACATTTGATAACTTCTGACAAAGGCAGTCATGTATGGTGAGCTCCAACCTCTTTGCCAGACTCCGTGCAAGGCAGTTTTCTCACAACTACCCTTGAAGGAAAGGTAGGTGTTCTCAACCTTGTTGAATAGAAGAGGAAACTAAGACTTGAAGAGGTGGAGCAACGTGCTCAAAGCCACACAGGGCGGAGGTGGCAGAGCTGTGATTTTCATGACTCAGTCAGATCCAGATAACTCCAAAGCCTGCTGCCTTTGCACCACACCTTCTTAGATGCTGATACAGACTCACATCAGCCTTCTGTCCTTAATGGCCACTAGTCCCCATGCTTCTTTTCTGTCCCTGGTGAGCAAAGAGATGGGCTTGGTCACTGATGTGCCTCTACGGCAATAGGCATTAGTTCTTACAGACTACCCTACCCAAACCCCACCAAAGAATCAAGAAGCTCTAGAAAACCATCCTTCTGCCATCTTTTCCAGCTTCTACAGTTTCCATGCTTTTCTGCAAAATTTATAATTTTGAAAGATAAAACTAAAGGTTTCTGCATGTATTCCTGTATGGGTTTAATATCCATTAGTTTAAACAGTTGTTCATTTGTAAATCCTTCTTGAGAGAATGGCTACATGTTGAGATTCAATATATAATAATAGAATCCTACATATGTTTATAAGAATACTTTCAGAATTCACAATATCCCACAGACAGACCCAGAACACGGTTTTACTACCTATGTGCACATATACACACTACTCTGTTGAACTGCTTGCACACAGGAAAACCACACATTTTTATACAGTTCACTCCCTCATAAACAAACACACCCACATCAACACATGGAAACAATATGCAAACACAAAGAGACTTGCAAATGGAATCGCAAATAAATCTGTAAAAAAAGGAAAAGTACATGCTCATTCACACTTCTCTCTCTTCCCTCCTTCCCTTTTTGCTTCTCTCTCTCCCTCCTCAGACACACACATCAAAACCTTTAGACAACTTTTCAAATTGAAATATTGATTTCTCCTTTTGATTCAAAATGCATTCTCTCATAGACCTGAGGAATAAGTATCTTTACAAGTCTAGACATGCTATGGGGGTCCCCATGTGTCATATTAATGCTTTCATAAGGAAAGTGTTCATTCTAGTCCTTAAAAAAATCCTTCCCAAACTCTCAAACTTTCTGTGTTCTCCAACGTGAGATTTATCCAAGAGAAAATACTGCTTTTCTTCTGCTGCTGCTTCTCTTCTTCCTCCTCCCCTTTTTCACTGGGGATAGTGGGCAATCACAAAAAAGACAATTCTGTTCACTCAGAAAAACTTCACGAAGCACCCTTGATAAGCCATGGTAAGGATAAGGTCTATAACTCTCAATAATAGTTTCAGACTTCAGAGGATAGTGGCAGACGCAGATCTAGATACGATAATTCAGTATCACGTGAAATCCATTTTCAGAACTGCAGAAAGAAAATAGCAAAGGACAGAGTGTGAGCTACCCTGCCTGGGGAAGGAAGGAAGGTCCTTACGGATTAGGTGGCATTACTGAGAGAGGAATTAGATGGGCTTTCTAAGCAGAGTAAATGACATGTGTATGGGCACAGAGGAGGGGGTGCAGACCATGCCTGCGACGCAGTGAGCAGCTCAGTGTGGCTGGGGTTTTGACCTGAGAGCTTCAGGGCTGTGGCAAGGGGTGAGGCTGGAATGGCAGGTAGAAGGCAGTAGCTAAGTTTAGGCTTTTCAGTACTGCACACAGTGAGAGTCAATCCAGGGGCACATGCAGGATCGTCATCTGGTCAGATTTTAGTTTAGGAAAGAACACTTTGTTCAGTGAGGAAGATGGAGAGACTGAAGGCAAGACCAGTTAGAGGATTATTGTGATGACACCAGTGAGAGGGGGGTGTACTAAAGCAGTGACCCACTTACCTGACCAAGCCAGAAACTCCAGAATCTCCTCCCGACTCTTCGTTCCTCCTCCTCCCACCATCCCCATCCTATTCATTACCAGTGTCTTCATGAGTCTGCCCCATAAATTCTTCTGAAATGCATTGCCTCATTGACATCCTTGACTGTTTCAGAATGCCCCCTCCCCCAATACATACCATTTCAGACTCATTTGGTCAATGCTGTCCCATGCCTGAAATTATTCTATGGTATCCCTTTGCTTTAAAGTCAAAACCTATTGGGGCTCCTGGGTGGCTCAGTTGGTTAAGCGTCCAACTTCAGCTCAGGTCATGATCTCACAGTTCATGGGTTCGAGCCCCGCTTCGGGCTCTGTGCTGACAGCTAGCTCAGAGCCTGGAACCTGTCTTTGGACTCTGTGTCTTCCTCTCTCTCTGACCCTCCCCTGCTCACGCAGTCTCTCTTTCTCTCAAAAATAAATAAAACATTAAAAAAAAGTCAAAACCTATTAACAAGAAACCCATTAATAAGACCCTACCTACCTCTCCAGCCCCGTTTCCAACTACTGCCCTTCCAGTTTTATCAATCATCTTTCTCTGTCTCACAAATGCCATGCTCTCTCCTGCTTATGTTACACATACTATTTCTTTGGTCTAGAATAACATCCCATCATCTGTCTGACAAATTCATTCTTCAGGAATGAGAACATACATCACCCCTTCAGTTTGGTTTGATTCAACAGGTTTACTGAACATATACAATAATCTGGGATTGCTACCAGATTCTGCCCTCCCAGAGCACCCTGTGCATGGCTCTATTGAACCATCTCCCACACTAGACTGTAACTATTTTGTTTTGTTTTGTTTGTCTGTCCCATCTCCCCATACTTACGTCATTAGTAAAGAAGCCTGGGTCTTATCCAAGCCCTTTGGTGCTCAATATAAATATAAGTAAAGAATAAAGTAAAAGATACAGATTTCAGAGACATTCCTGAGATTAACTTCACAGGTCCTAGTGCCTAAATAAATGGGCTGGTTTGGGGGGAAGAAAGAAGATATTTTTGCCTCTAAAGACTATCATGTTTGGTCTCTAAATGACAGTGGGAAGCAGTTTGCATTGCAAAGGAGCAGATATTAAATTTATTTTGCACATTTGAGGGGCACCTGGGTGGCTCAGTAGGTTAAGTGTCCGACTTCGGCTCAGGTCATGATCTCACGATTTGTGGGTTCGAGGCCCACACCAGGCTCTGTGCTGACAGCTAGCTCAGAGCCTGGAGCCTGTCTTTAGATTCTCTTTCTCTCTCTGACCCTACCCTGCTCGTGCTGTCTCTCTCTGTCTTTCAAAAATAAATAAAAAACATTAAAAATATTTAAAAAATTATTTTGCACATTTGAGTTTGGATATACTTGTAGGGCATCCAGATGAAAATTTCTATTGGTTATCAAAAATTAAGAATGAAGCTGAAGTCAGAAAGTATACATGTTCCCCCAGAAAAAAAGCATGTAGCCCAACAAGAAAATGAGGCTAAACAGACCCTGGGAAACTTGGAGCCAGAGAATAAATGTTTTTCTTGAATAAGGGAATAAACATCTTTGGGGGTCCTCCTTCCTTGGCCAAAAAATACTTATAGAAGGAACAGCAAGAGGGGCACCTGGCTGGCTTAGTAGGTAGAGTGTACGACTCTTGATCTCAGGGTTGTGAGATCCAACCCCACATTGGGCATAGAGATTACAAATACATAAATAAAAGGGACAAGAAGGCTCTACTTACATTTGTGCAGGGTCTGTATTTGATTTTAGGCACTGGCGGGTAGGGTCAGGCCTGCACTTCCCAGCTAATACTCAGCATGCAGCCTGTAGTCAGCGAGCTTAGGAAACTATTGCTTAGTGAGGTGAGGGTCCACACTCATGAACTAGGGAGTTCATACACCCCTGTGTAGGAATTATTCATACACTGTACATATTTAAGAAAGTTCCTATTCACCTCTTGATAGCTCTTAAAAGCCAGGAGCTGCATACATGTGGAATGTTCCAGGCATGGCACCTTGACACCCCTGTGAAGGAATTATTCATACACTGTACATATTTAAGAAAGTTCCCATTCACCTCTTGATAGCTCTTAAAAGCCAGGAGCTGCATACATGTGGAATGTTCCAGGCATGGCACCTTGCTTAGAGCACCACTGGGGCCCTTCCCCATAAAGGTCACCATCTGTGGGCTGCCATCTTGGGAAGAAACCTGCTTTCCCATGAGTCTTAGGTTACTGAGTTCCCAGATGCAGAAACTGGACTGGGACTAAAAAACTGTTTTAAAAGGACTGGGAGCAAGCGTTTGTGCTTTCCTAAATTTCTCAAAGAATTAGCCAGAAGAGATGACTTACGGAACTTTGAAAATTAAGAAGGGTCAAAGCTGTATTCTGAGCTAAGGTAAGGCATATCTTACTGTATCATGACACCATTTAAACCTAAGTGCATAAAATTAGGGCAAGGATTAAATAAATATGGACATTAGGGCTGGTTGTTGGAGGAGGGGATTTGAAACTGTCAGCAGCCACCTCCCCCTTACCATGTCTGTTCTAGCATGGTATCTGGAATTTCGTCAGAAAATCATTGCTCACATAATTTTTTTTTCTTACTAAAATGCAAATAGTCCAAGATGGACTAACATAGCGATAATAACAGAATCACAGGATGGGATGATAGAAACTGATGAGTCCGTTGTCTTCTTTTTCTTTCTTTTCTTCCTTTCTTTTGTTACCTTAGAACCCGTTATTTAGGTGAAAGCTTACTGCTAAGTTCAGTGTGAATAAAGGAAAAAAGATTCTGTGTCTCCCTCTCTCTGCCCCTCCCCCCACTCACACTCTGTCTCTCAAAAAATGAATAAACATTAAAAAAAAAATTTAAACCACTGTTCTACTCCAACACTTCCACATTTAAAGACACTCTTGCGTAACTCCCTTTCCACTAGACTTGGATGGGATTAATGCTGATTGTGCTTGTAATCAGAATTGAAAAGGAACCCCCCCCACCCACCACCCCGCCCTTCAGCATCAGCCTTTGTTCCACTTTGGAATCTAGGAGCTGTGATTCCTTATTAGTACCATTTCCTTTCCTCACTCCATTTAATTTCCTTGCTTTGCCTGTATGCACAACTATTTCCCTCACTAGATCATATCTTTATTATCTTTATCCCAGTTTAGAGATTTTGATATTGCCCACACATACTGCTCATGATACCGTACCTAATGCTTTTCACAGCCCAAGTCATTTCAGAAATGTTAAGTAAATAGATTTTACAGGATTAATCACAGGTCCACAGAAATTAGGCAGTATTCTCTATTTGTAAAACGCAAGGAAAAGACTCAATTCCTAGCACACACCGAACGTCTAATAAATATATGAATGCATGATTGGATGAATGGATGAATGAACTAGGTGATATCATATGTGAATGTACCTTGTAAACTATAAACTACTTCACAAATACGAGTTCTCATACAGGTGATGTGGTTATTTTCTAGTTCTCCCATCTGTTGCACACTTAACTGAATTTTGGCAAAGTCAAGTAAAGCCCAGGAGGAAATCTGTGATCAGCCTCAGGGGAAGCTGGGAAGGCAGGCATAGAGAGAGAAATCTAAGGGGGTGTCCAGGAGCCCAGGGGCCTGGAACAGAGGGCTCCCTGACTGCTAACAATCCAGTTCTCACCCTTGAATTTCCAGTGATCAGCAGTAAGCAAACATGAATGTGTTTTAAGCAGCTCATTAATCTTCCTGGAGCCTGGGTGCTGAATAAGTCCTAGGAAAGTGGTAATGGTGGAAACAGGATCTCTCTGGAAGTAGTTCCTTCCAGTGCCAGCTTTTGCCCCTGTTAGCTGCTAACACACATGCCCCAGCTGCCTCCGTGAGGCTCATGTTCCAATAAAACAGGGCAAATGGAGGAATAGAGACCAGAAAAAGCTTCCTGTCATCCCTGAGTGTCCCAACGGGAGACCCCTCGGTGGACGATGCCACCCCCTTCAAGAGCTTTTGCGTGGGAGATCTGTCCCCGAGGTCTGGCAGCCTACGACGTCATGGTTTCCAGATTGAAAGAACCGGCCAGACTTACCCAGCCTCTGCTCAGTGACCCAAAATGAAGAAGAGAAAACAAGAAACCCACAAAGAAAGGTTACAAAAACCTGACTGTGGAATCTGACCTGAATTCACTTGAAGTAAATGTCTTACTACATTTTGATGAGTGTGGAAAAGACTAAAGTCCTGTTGGAAACATTTTCCTGGTTTGTAACTGTGTCCAGGAGGAAGATAACAATTCTCAGAATAGCGTAAAGCCAGGGGATCACATTCTAAGCAGAGGAGGGCCTTTTCTCTGCTCCTGTTCCTGGCATCATGCATTTATTTCAGTAGCTATCCATGTATGGTGATTATTTCTTTACACTGCCTGTCCCCAATGGAAGGGACTATATCTTGTTTATCCTTTATTGGCTGATTGACAGTCACTAACATAGAACAAAAATTCTTCCCAATACATTTTTGATATTGATCACACTGATTTATTTAACAAAGTTTATTGGCGGAATGTGATTTTTTTTTTACTCAGGACATGTTTAAAAATCTATGCTTACTATGATTATACCCAGAGTAGCATAAAATGAGAAGTATTGTGGATCCAATGCACCAAAATATCCAGTACTCGATGTTGGATGGGCTCATTTTGAGGGAACTCCTTCCTGTAGGTCAATCATCTATGGCTACAGGGTGAGGTCAGAGAGTTATAAATATGTCCTGAAGTGGGAGTTAAAAGTACTTTTCAGAGGATGGTGGAAAGTTCTGCAGACAACTCAAAAACATGTCAACTACAAACTCCAAGTTTATGTATATACATAAGTGGGTCTTAGGACAGGAAGTTCATGCAATTTGCTTAGCTGAGGTGGTGTGCATGTATGTGATACTATTTAGTGAATGCTTTACCAAATCTCCAAATAAAATCAGCTTCTTTTCTCCCTGTTGTTTCTATATTGCCTTGTATCCACTTTTAATATGACCATTAGCAAGTTGCACTGCAAACATTTATTTACATATTAGTAAATATTAGACCTCCTCCGTTATTAGACTGTGATCTCATTAATTCATGCATCTTTGTCTTATCCTGTACCCTGGCACATTGTTTCTAGTACCTTGGAGATAAAATAACAATAGGACTGGACCTGTTCCTCAAGTTGCTTATAATCTAGTCAGGAGGTCAGGATGTTCAAAAAAAAGAAGTACAGTATCATCTAAGTGAATTAAGTAGAAGCAAATACAATGGAATTTTAGAAAAGGAAAGTCAAGTCAAGGTTGTTCGATTGAAGAAGGACGTAGCCTTTAATCTAGGTTTGTAAGGAAGGGTAAGATTTCAGCAGACTTGGAGCCATTTAAATCTATACCAAGATCCATTTATTTTAGCTAAGGAAACATGCTCTCCTGAGGAGTGTCTTGGCCTGCTCTGCCGGCTACTGTATGGAAGCAATGTTACCAGTAGGAGAAACTGCCTGTTCATTAAGGGTGAATTAAACCCAGCCACCTTTCCCTAAGCTCCCTGTGGGGAATCACCTTTATTTGCTGTTGCCTTTAAAGGGATCTTGTCAGGCTGTTTAGGCCTTTAACGTGACTGATCTTTACATTTGTGTTTTTGAGCAGGAAATGGCCAGACCCCACCCTGAGTGCTCTGTCTTTTTTAACAAAAAGCAAAATCCATCATTCCAACAATGAATCTCTTTTCTCAGTTTAAAGGAACACTTAAAAACAGAAGATCCATATAAGAAGCTTAAAAAAGAACAGTTACTTGCACTAATCTAGCCCTACTGAAAATTAGTCATAAGGAAAATAGCTCAATTTAACCTTCAGTTCTAAAAATTAATGGGAAGCTTTATATTTATGGGTAAGCAAAACTGGGACTTCTATGAAACAATTGAAAACTAGAAGCTCAAAGGACATTTTTGCTTTAAGACATGGACCTTCTTGACTGAGAAGGGAAGAATTTGGATAAGGCAAGGATTGTTGCAATTCTGTGAAGAAAACTAAATGGAAACATTTTCCCATTAATATGGTTATGTCTCTTTTGTAGCATTCCAACTGGATGCAGCCTGGAAGCTAAGATTACATATTCATAAAAGTAGATTTGTTGCAGGAATTGAGAATATGATAATGAGAATTTAGTCCCAATATAACCTGCCTTTTATCTTCCTAAGAACTGTCTTAACGCTCTTAAATGAATCATTTCTTCTTCTCCCATAAAGAAAAAAAAGAAAGAATCAAGCTGCAAGCGAAATATAGAACACTTCCGTGGAGGCACCACAATTTTAGGAAAATCACAAATCTCACATTTTCATAAACTAATGACATCAGTATGCATATCATGATGCAAATTTGGGGTGAAATTGGTCATCGGGAATTGTTCAATCCGGTTCCCAGCATCCCAGTCCTATAGCCTCTGTTAACCTTAAAAATAGACACTTCCAGATATTTTACCAGCAAAAGATGGGCTTATTCGAGAATGAAAGAGAATTACAGTCCTGAACAAACAAGCTGCAGCAAAGCCATAGGCAAGTCCAGGGAACAAAGGAGAGACATGGTTGTTTTTTTGTTTTTGTTTTTGTTTTTGTTTTTAAAGGAGAAGAGGGGTAAGTTGGGAAGGTTGTTATGAACTTAAAGTCCACTGGAGTAAACTGGGAGTTTGAAGCATGGTGGCTCTTCACTGACTGAGCTGTTTCAGGGCAGGCGTCCTGAAGAAAGCGTTTCTCCCTTCCTCTGGGGTCGTAGAGTAGTGCCCATGTGCAAGGTCAAGTCCATGGAAGGCTCTGTCTTCCTGATGGGTCTGTAATTGACTACAAGTGGCAGAGTGGGACAGCTCTCCCTGCTGAAACCTACTGACTCCATTTTAGTGAGGTTTCCCATTACTGATTTCCACACCCCTAACAAGATTTAATTGCCTAAATATTTTATTTCCACAGCCTTTGGGAAGCAGAAAGTGAATTTCACCTTAGCTTTTTTAAAGTAGAATTTCTATCCTGGTATAAAAGTTGGCCCAGTATATGCCAGTCTCATTGGTTATATAATTATATAATGTGATGAAAGAGTATTAAAATCGGTGGAAAAAGAAGGTTTGGGCTTTTTTTTTCCTACAAGAAATTACATTGAATGCTTTGGAAAGATTCAGTAAAGTTAAGAAATAAAAAACTTGCTGTGGCCAAGACATTGTAGAAGATGGAGGAAATTTTTGTAAAAATACAGAAGGCTTCTGCACTCAGATTGCTTTAGCAGTGTCCTTAAATTCTCTGTAAATGGAAATGAGAGCTGCTGCTTTTTGGTGACACTCAGGTCTTACTAAGGGGTTCATATTAAAAAAAAAAAAAAGGCCTTGGCCTCTGCATCTAAAGATTGGTTTATAAATAGTCATTTGCATGTTTAAAATGATTACAAAATTCATAAGGTGGTATGTATGCATCATTCTTCTTTGATTTCTCACTTTAACTGGCTTTTTTGATCACAAGATTAACTACTAGTCCCAACTGCATTAGATAAAGATGATTTTTAATGAACCACTTGCTATAACAGTTAACAATTTCTTCGGGTGGTACAGACAGGATTTTGAAAGTATTTGGGAAAAAATTAGATGATGGAACAAAAGGTCACTCAGAAACAATAAGGAAGGCAACTATGCCATAATTTCAGTATGATAATATAATTTCTTAATCCTCTTCCTGGCAAAAAGAATACTGAACTAGATGGACATGTAATTAATACCAACTTTTACCAATATCTCAACTGTCCTCTACTGCAGACAAAGATAATCAGCGCCCTTACCGATCCTTCTGCATTTATTCACTCCCTTCAATACCCCATCTTGCCTTCGGTCATGTATGCCTTTTCTTTCTTGGTTTAAATTTTATTTGAGTATAGTGGACACACGTTACATTAGTTTCAGGTATACAACATCATGATTGGCCAAATCTATATATTATGCTACACTCACAAGTGCAATTGCCATCTGTTATCATGTAACACTATTATACTGTCATTGACTATATTCCCTATGCTGTGCCTTTTATTCCGATGACTTTCATTCCATAACTGGGAGCCTGTATCTCCCACATATATGCTGCCTGTAAGAGACTCACCTCAGACCTAAAGACACATACAGACTGAAAGTGAAGGGGTGGAAAAACATTTATCATGCAAATATAAGCAAAAAATTCTGGGATAGCAATACTTCTGTCTTTATCTCTTTTTAATTTATAATTCTTTCACCCATTTCGCCTAGCCACCCCCCACCCTGTATGCCTTTTCTTTTACATTGAAAAGTTACTAAAATTTACATTCTGATCTATAAACATTTGTTGTTTCACCTGTAAAGTAACTCTAAAAGTTGAAAACCAACAAATAATATTATTATGACTATATGACTAATGCTCTCTGTAAATTGTAGGGTTGCCAGATTTAGCAAATAAAAATCACAGGATGCCCAGATAAAATTGAATTTCAAATACAATAAATACTTTTTTTTTAGTTATAGCATAGTCCATGTAATATTTGGAATATACTTACACTAAAAGGTTATTATTTATCTGAAATTCAAATTTAGCTGAGTATCTTGTGTTTTATTTGGTAAGCTGCCTAATAAGGATTGTATTTTGTACAAGGATTATATTTTCTCCATGGATCTAATGCCACAGCCCCAGACTATTCAAAGAAGAATATTCCTGGATTCAAAGTCAAAGAGGTAATAATTTTTTAAACACTGTCAATTATTTAAATTATAGATTTCCTATTGAAAATCAGTCCAAGAGTTTTGTTCAGGACTCAGCATTATCATATTCCCTTTGGCCATTCTGAAGCCACGTGATGGTTTTATGACTCCTCATCTTAAAAATGAAGAGATTATACTACTTGTGTGTTTTTCCACATACACACTTTTTTGTATTTTTGTCACACACAAAAAACTTTATTAAATACCTGTCAAAATGGTGTTTTACACACTATTCTATGTAATAGTCCTACCTCTGCTTGAAACCCTTCTCTGACTTCTGAATTCACTTTGGATAAAACACAAACTCCATTGAGTGGTCCTCAAGGCTATGCATGATTGAGCCCCTTTCTTCTTTTTAGTCCTATCTGGTGGCACTATTTTCATTTGATTCATGTCTTCACATTGTTTTGTTATTATTGTTATCGTACCTGCAAGCTCAGTCAGTCCTCAGTGTCATCAGATTGTTCTCTTTGCCCAAAATACCACCCTGCCCCATTGCTACTCTCCTTTCTCTTCACTCCAAGAATTCCTAGTCATCGTTCATATCTCAGCCCAAATGCTCCTACCACAGAGATCCTTTTCACTTTATGTCACACATATTTATTTATTTATACGTGTGATTATTGATGTTTGTCCTGCTCAGTGGGGAGACTGTAAGCTCTGCCAGGAACCTTATCTCCTTGGTTTTCTACCATATGCCCACCTCTTAGCATTGCGTCTGATACATAGTAAACATTATATAAATATTTGTTAAATGAATAGATACATGGGTGAATAAATAAAGAATAGTGACAGGATGAGGGTGATATGGTTTTCATCACCCTTTTACAAATTAGGAAAACTGAATTTTGGAGAAATTGAATAACTTGTTTACTTAGCTAACTAAGTGAGTCAGAAGTGAAATTCACACCTGTCTGCTACCTTTTTTCTATTGCTGATACTCTGTAAAGTTCCTTCAGGTTCAAGTAACCCATGGTTATATGGTCTGTAATCTTCTTCTTAAGACCATAGGTGGGGAGCATAATATTAGTTGGTTTTCATAGGACTGCTTTCTCAGATGTTAAGCTATGTGTCTTGGAGGAGTTGTGGAGGAGTGGGATTGGCTTGCGGTTTGGTGAAAGGGAGGGGCAGATTGAGCCACACGGCCACCAGAGACAGCGCCTGGAACAGAAGAGAGTCGTTCGCCCACACACTGAGTATCTGGCTTCCAGATGGATCTTGGGCACACATTTGTTTTTGTAATTTCCCCCCTCCTCCTCATCTCCTCATTCGCCACCCTCCTTTCATAGGAATTTAAGGATGGGCTTTGAGCCGCCCTGCCTCCTTTTTCCTTCTTCAACCCCACCCTCTCTTTCTCTTCCACAAACAGTGACCAGCAATGACAGACCTTTCCTGTGCTTCAAATCAAAGGGGAAACGAAATCTAACTGATTCACTCAGCACCCTGCAGCCTAGACACCTGGCTGTTTCTGCAGCTTTGGGATACAGCCTGATCTGTGAAGTTAGGACAGTAGTAGCTCAGTTCCTCTGCTTGGACTAACTAGAAGCTCTGTATGTGGAACTATGCTTATCTGTGCAGGGATCTACATTCTGTAGTTCCTCCACCATTATAGTATCATACGGAGTAGTTTCGTTGCCCTAAAAAGTCCTCTGTGCTTTGCCTTTTCATCCTTCCCTCCCCAGTATCTTTTTCCAAAGAAAACCTTAAGACATTCTCAGAAACTAGTCACTGCCTCGTTCTATTCACTAAACTGAGGGTGGAGTCTAGGATGGATGGTCCTGGCAGGGGTCTGTCTTCTATTATTCTTATTTGCCAGACCACATACCTGTGCTAGATGAGGATAGTCCTATAAATGGATCCAGGTACACCACTGAACACATTCCAGGCTCCAGGCTCCATTCCCTTCAACCGGATTCTTTGAAGAAGACACCTGCCTTCATCTTTCCATATTATGTAGGGGTCTGGGAGGGATGACTCTGAAAAGGTCAAGGGAAGGTTGCAGCAAAGATGGGTTTTGTCAAACTAATATCTGGTCTTTGTCTTCACCTTGATTTTTTAGGCTAAAAATACCAGAGCTTAAAATGTGAGTAGAAGAATACGGAATGTGAATTATTATCCCCATTTGTTTACAAGTTAATGGAGGGAGGGAGGGATCACATCCCTATCTTCCTTTCAGTTTCACAGTTATGGTAGATTGTTATGGTTATAAATGCCCAGTATTTCTCCATATGAAAGGATGACTTATTTTTGCCCTGTTGATGTTAGACTTCGTTAGGTTGCTTGCTCTGGCCAATTAAATATGAGCAGAAGTGATGTGTGCTACTTCTAAGGAAACATTTTAAGAGCCATAACACAATATTCTCTTCTCTCTCTACCATAAGACTAGGAATATCCCTGAAAAGTATCATTCATTACCCTGGGTTGTGGAAAGAAGATTAAGGTGAGGCAGAACCACAGGTGATATACACTGGATATAGTTTGAGTAAGAAATAAATACTTGTTGTACAAGTCAGTGAGATGTGGGTGTTGTTTATATCACACCATAATTCAGTCTATATTCTCTGATCCAGCCTCCATTAACTTGGTTCAAAATTAGGTATAGTTATGTCAGCTTCCAAGGGAACACACAGCACTCATAGACTTTGAAGCCCCAATTCAACAATACTAAGAGTGGCACTGCTACTCATATGAATGGCAATAACTGTAGCATTTGAGAGTCCATAAAATTTTTCTTGTTTTAGGGCTAAACATCACATAACTGGTATGATTTCTAGAAACACTACAATCTCCTATGGCAATAAATTTCTTTCTTTCATCTATTGTAAGTCATTTCTCCAATCTAGCTTACCAAGGGGATAGTCCTAATAAGTAGTCCTTATTAAGATCTGGCAGCAAAGGGAGGGAGTCAAGGTATCAAAAACAGGAACCAGAATGTGTGTAGGGACTCCATGGAGTTATCTTGGTTCAGAATAAGTTACAAAGTTTTCCAAGAATGCCCTATGGATAGAGGGTAATTACAGAATCAGGTACTAGCCAGACGCCAAGAAGCGGGATTTCACCAGGGACTGGAATATTGAAATGTGGACAAGAATAGCAAATAAACAAAGCAAACATGTTTCTGTTATTTTTCCATAATTAGCCTAAATCCAAGGGAGAGTCAATGAAATAGAAACGTGGTCCTCAAAATTGGAGTTCATGATCTACTTAGGGAGATAAGTAAGCCAAACTGTTAAAAACATTATTGAAACATAATACACATACAGAGAATAAGGCTAACAGGTGAAGGTTTTTGGCCAACAGTACACCTTGGGCGGCACCAAGGATCATGTCAATAAACAGAACATTGGGGCACCTGGGTGGCTTAGTTGGTTGAACAGCCGAATCTTGATTTCAGCTCAGGTCATAATCCCAGGGTCATAGGATCAAGCCCATGTCAGGCTCCATGCTAGTGTGGGACCTGCTTAAGTTTCTCTCTGTCTCTCCCTCTGCCCCTCTCCCTCACTTGTGCTCTCTCTCTATGAACTAAAGTAGAGTAAAATAAAATAAAATAAAATAAAATAAAATAATAAAATAAACAGAATATTATCTATCCCCCAGAAACCACCCTCATGATTCATTCCAATTTCCTCCCAAGGTTAACCATTATCCTGACTTCTAATAGCATAGATTAGTTCTGCATGGTTTTAAACTATATACAAATAAAATCTTACCATATATATTCTTTCATGTTTGGTTTCTTTGGTTCATTGTTATGTTAGTAAGCAGCATTTATATTGTCCAGTGTAGTGGTCGTGTTCATTCTCATTGCTGTATAGTATTTCATTTTGTAAAGATATCATACTTATGTATCCAGTCTACTGTTGATGAGTATTTAGTAGTTTTCTGTTTTGGGGTATTACAAATAGTGTGGGTCTGGAAATTCTAGTGCATGTTTTTGGTTAATATATGTGTATTTATATTGTATGTTGCCTAGGATTGTGCTTGCTGGGTCATAGTGTTGGTAGTGGTTATGTGGAGTCCTCCTTTGTTGAGAATAACTGTAAGGTCACAGAAAAAAATGGTAAGATTATTAATTTCTTCCATGGGCAAGGGACAGAGATGGTATGCAGGCCAAGTGTTTGACATCCCCAGTATTGGGGGATCCCCACTTGAATCAGTTCATCACACAAGTGATTCCAACTATAAAGTTAAGGAACAAGACTGAGGAACCAATACCGGAAGTCATACAGCAAAAGCCACACACACACACACACACACACACACACACACTTTGATAAGGTACCCCTGACAGTGCTTTCAAATGCAGGTTCTGTCTTTCCCAGTTGTCCACTAGTTCTTTCTTTTCTTTCAGTTAGTACAGACAAGCCGTATGGTTGTTCTGAGAAACTGATAGTAATGGGGTGTGATTGTGGTGTAACCCACATTTTTCCAAGTGACATAACCCTGGGTGCCTTGGGGTACAGGATACCAAGGAAGAGACAGATTAAAGAGGACAGCTGGAATGAGGACAGCCTCTTGGTCTCATGAGAGTGGGAAGTGGCTGGGTGTGAGTATGTGTTTTAAACCAAAGAGTACTAATACTAAAAGTAAAGAATAATACAAAATATAAAAAATAGGGCAAATCAACACACCAAAATGGTTATTCTTTAAAAAGTCAATAAAAACAACAAATCCTTAGTTAAACTGACCATGAAGAAAAAACACATTGCTAAAATCAGGAATCAAAGAAGGGACATCACTACCAATCTTCAAGAAATTAAAAGGATCATAAGGGTATATACTATGAATAAATAATTGCCAACAAATTAGAAAATGTAGATGAAATGGACAATTCTTAGAAGAACATAAGTTACTAAAGCTAACTCAAGAAGAAATAGAAAATATAAATAGACCTATATATATTGAAGATATTTAATTAGTAATTTTAAAACTTCCCTCAGCGAAGACCCCAAGCCCATATTCACTTCTTTGGTGAATTTTTTCAAACATTTAAAGAACACAAGTGCTCATAACTCTGAAAAATAAAAGAGGAAGGAACACTTCCTAACTCATTTTATGAGAACAGTATTACCGTGATAATAAAAGCACACAAAAATATCACAAGAAAATAAAACTATAGACAAAACATCCCTTGATGTTTGATTGAATATAGATTCAAATGTTACTCCAAAATACTAGCAAACCAAATCCATCATCTTTCAAAAAGGACTATACACCATGATTTCCTCCAGGAATATAAAAAAATTAATAAAATGCATCATATTAATGGAAAAAGGGATGAAAACCACAGTGTCAACTCAGTAGATACAGAAAAAGCACTTGATAAAATCCAACAGCTTTATTATAACATCACTTGCCAAACTAGGGATGGAAGGGAACTTCCTCAGCATGATAAAGGGCAGGCACTATGAAAGACACACAACAAGAACAGATCAGGAACAAGACAAGAAGTCTCTTCTCACCATTTCTATTTAACATTAAGCTGGAGATTCTAGTCAGGGTAATCACTTAAGAAAAAGAAATGAAAGACATCCAGATTGGAAAGGAAAAAGTAAAACTACCTATGTAGATGATATGATTGCATATTGAAAAATCTTAATGAATTTATTTTAAAAACCTATTAGAACTAAGAAACATGTTCAGCAAGATTGCAAGCTACTATTATACAAAAATCTATTGTACTTACATATGGAAGCAACGAACAATCCTAAAATGAAATCAAGAAAACAGTTCCATTTATAATAGGATCAAAAGGAAGAAAATACCTAGGAATAAATTTAAGGAAGTAAGTCAAACATTATACTCTGAAAACTATAAAGCATCATTGAAGAAAGTTTATAAGATCTAAATAAATTGAAAGATATGCTATGTTCATGGATTGGAAGACCTAATATTTTTTAAATGGCAAATACTCCTTAAATCTATAGATTCCGTGTGATGTCTGTTAAAATCTCAACTTCCGTGTTTGCAGAAATTGGCAAACTGATCACAAAATTTGCAAGGAAATTCAAGGAACCCAGAGTAGCCAAAATAGAAAAAGGAGAACAAAGCTGAAGGATTCACACTTTCTGATTTCAAAACTTTTACATAACTGTAGGACCCAGAACAACATGGTACTGGCATAAGGGTCAATCTATAGATCAAGGGGGTAGAACTGAAGGTACAGAAATAGCCTCTCTTTTTTTTAAACTGTTGATTGTCAACAAAGGTACCAAGACAGTCCATTGGGGAAAAGAATAGTCTTTTCAATAAATGGTGCTGGGATAATGAAGAGATCCACATGCAAAAGAATGAGGTTGGACCCTTTTTAACATACACAAAAATTAATTCAGAATGGATCACAGACAAATTTGAGAGTTAAAACTGTGAAATTCTTGTAGGAAAATATAAAAATAAATCTCTAGGACTTTGAATTAGGTTTTAAATGATGCCAAAACATAAGCAACAAAAGAAAAATTAGATAGACTGAACTTCATCAAAATTAAATACTTTTGTGCTGCAAATAATACCATCAAGAAACTGAAAAGACAACTCACAGAATGGGAGAAAACATTTGCAACCTACATATCTGATACAAGGACTGAGATCCAAATTATGTAAAGAACTCTTACAATTCAATAATAAAGAGATAAGTAGCCCAGTTAAAAAAATGGGCAATGGATTTGAATAAGCGTATCTCCAAAGAAGACATACAAATGGCCAATGAGCACATGAAAACCTGCTCATTAACTATTAAAGAAAAGCAAATTAAAGCTGCAGTTCAACCACCTCACACTCACTAGGATAACTATGATCACAAAGACAGGTAATTATAAGGGTTGATGAGGTGTGGAGGAGTTTGAACCCTCATACATCGAAGGTGGGAATGTGAAGTGAGAGAAGTAGTTCTTCCAAATGTTAAACAGTTACCAAATAATCCAGCAATGCATCTCCCAAGAGAATTGAAAACATAGGTCCACACAAAAACTTGAATGTTCATAGCAGCATTAATCATAATAGCCAAAAAGTAGAAAAAGTCCTACTGCCCATCAACTGATGAATGGATAAATAAAAAGTGGCATATCCATACAATGGAATATTATTTGGCCATAAAAAAGGAGTGAATTACTGATAGATGCTACAACATGACGAACCTTGAAAACATCATGCAATTAAAAAAAAAAAGCCTATGACAAAGGAGCATCTCTTATATGGTTCAATTTCTATGAAATGCCCAGAATAGGCAAGTGTATTGTGACAGAAGGTTAGTGGTTGCCTAGGGCTGGGTTTATGGGGAGGGACTGCTGATGGATCAAGGTTCTTTCTAGGGTGAAGACACTGTTTAAACTTAGATCATGGTGATGTTTGCACAACTATCTGAATATTCTAAGACCATTGGATTGTACATTTCACATGGATGAAATTTACGATATAATTCCATTT
Source organism: Cryptoprocta ferox (assembly GCA_028646485.1). Taxonomy (NCBI): domain Eukaryota; kingdom Metazoa; phylum Chordata; class Mammalia; order Carnivora; family Eupleridae; genus Cryptoprocta; species Cryptoprocta ferox. The sequence continues at coordinate 5,552,964 of CM053570.1, forward strand.
TTAAAAAGAATGCAGCAAGAGGAAAAAAATGCAATCCCAGTTAAGGTGGAAGGAAGTGCGTTTTGTATTAGAAACTATTAACCTGACTTAATAGGGTCACATGGTTTCCAACTGTCAGAACAAAAGTGGGGTCTTTGTGCAGACCTAATCTCTGTGCTCAGCTCCAGGATTTCTGAAAATCGTAAAGAACTATTAAATTTAAAAAAATAATAACTTTTCATAAATAAGCAGTTTGCTGCCCAAATCTGCCAAGGCCGTCTCTCTCCAGATGGCAGGCAGCAGGCTGAGCTGGGCTGGTTCTGCAGCCTTTAGAACTCCTGCCCCTCACCACATACGACATCTTCCAGGAGCTTCCTGCTGCTCCTGGCCCCACAGTGCGGTCTCTGTTTACGTCAGCCAGGCCCCAACCTGGCTTCCCAGGCTGGACACACTGGGTTACACTTGGATCCTAATTGGAAAGGGGTTGCGGGGAAACCAGGAAAAAGTCTTCATTGTGGGCCCGGGTTTCCAGAAGATGCCGTCGTTGAAGGCAGCAGGATGAAAATATCAGTGTTTCCATGCTACCCTAAGTAGAAACCTTTCTTCCCCTAGCCTCCTCCCTCCTCTTTCATTTTTTCCCCCTTTTCTCTTTCACATTTTGGCCTGAGATACCTTGTTAATTTTTAAAGATTAACAGGCCATTTAGCACCAAAAGAGGGTGGTGCAGGTCACAGATGAATAAATTAATACCAAAACTTCACACTAAGATGAAAATCAAAGCTGTCTGTTTTATTGCTTAAAGTATCTGTGAGTGCTGGGCCGGAGGAAATTGGTATCTCATTAAAAGAAAATGAGAGAGTGAGGTAGAGGGGAAACTGAAAGCTCGTTAAAACTGGTGGAAAAGCCGTCTTAATTATGCTTTTCCATTTGCTAACAAGAGGACATTTGTTATGAGTTCAGGACACTTTATCCCAAGCAAAACAAACAGAGTTAACGACATTATTTTTGTCTTTTTAGCCAGTGGTGACTTTGGAGTCCTGTTTCAAAATAAAGGTTTCGCTGCGGGAAGTCAATTAGACCAGAGAACACTGGCAAAGGGTCAACTGCTTTCGCTTTCAAAGATTGATTTGAGAGCTGCTACCCAACCTTTCACCTTGCCCCCATGTAAGAGGGAAGGTGGGCAAAGGTTCCTTATTAGTGCAAAATCTGTGTGTCTGGAGAGGCATTTAAAGGCCACGCTGAGAGTCATTGACTGAGAAACAGTTACTGAAAGTCTACTGCATAAAGTACTGGGTTCCTCTTCTGGAAAATGGAGATACTAATGACTTCATGATTGTTTTGGTGATTAAATAAGTTGTTACGTGAGAAAACACCTCCAAGGAACTTTAATGATACTTAACCGATCATGACTGTGAGTCTAGTACATTATCTTACTTAATTTTCACAATAGCCATATGTAGTGCTGTAGTCTGCACACTATGAGTGGGAAAAAATCAGGAAGGTTATGTACAGTTATGTACAAGATCAGCGGAGTAAGTGAGAGTGGGATTTGAATCCAAGGCTGTTTTACATGGAAAGTCATGACTAAGATATGGCCTCTGACTTTAAGACCTATAGTGGTATCGAAACACACTTTAATAATGGAACAGGGTATGTTTAACGGCCAAAAGTATTTAGTGTGTTAAGGGAATTTAAAGAAAAGAGAGATTCATTCTGGTTGAAGAGTTATGCCAAGAGATAATAGCAAATGTCCAAGAGTATATACAGAATACTTAGTTCAAATCTCAGATTTCCTTAGTTTCTAAGCTGTGTAACAATGGACATGTTATTTTTTTTTTCTCTCAGCTGCCTTCAGCTATAACATGAAGATCAAAGTGATACCTTTCTTTTAGGTTGTGAGGGTTGCGAAAAATAATGTCTATTAAACACTCGTCAGTGCCTGGTGAATAGCTTTTTAAAAATCGGCATATTTCATGCAAGAGGTAGTAAATTTAAAGTTCAAAGGACAACAGTAGGGTTTAAACAGAGACATATAAGTGTGAAAAAATGTTTAAAGTATCTCCAATACTCCAGTTTATTTAAATAAACTGCAATAAAATTGTTATTTACTGAATTCATTCAAAAATCCACTGGGAGCATACCATTTTCTAAGCACGTCAAGCGTTAAGAACTGGTTTCAGGTTCATGTAATGGTGGAATGGTTTGTGTCCGACAGACCTTCCTGCCAACAACAATTATAAACTCTGCACAAAATATAAAAATCAACTGTTATACAGTGCTGGAGACTGACCAAAGGTAATCAGAGCCTGAAAGGGCTTGACTTTGATAGAAGAGGACCACATGGGGTGAGATTAGCTTTTCTTCTGAGAGTAATTCCAAATCTATGTGGTGTTAAGGGGAAAGAGCTCAAACAAAGGGCTGCAGTCTTAACGGCTTGAGACAGAGAACAAAAGGGAAATCTAGAAAATGATTTGCCATAGTGGGAGGAGTCCTCAAGTTTACAGATCAACCCTCCTCAAAGTTTGACTTAACTCTTGAATGGTGCATGCTTAGGGAAACGCTATAAAGAAGAAAACAAAAGCTGGAAGGCTAATCGAGCTGAGCCGAGATTTCAGTGACTTTACACTACAGGGGACCCCAAGGGTTTAGAGTCTGAGCCCAGCTAGAGAGGCTTGAACTTTCCACTAAAACTACAAAACGACCACACTTTAGGCATGGACATTATGTTCCATGACTAAAATATTGATTCTAATACAAAGGGGAAAAACTGAAAGCAACCAACCCTTATAAAGTCTAAAATCAAGCCATCACAAAAGAAAGGTGACCCACCTATAATTTAACTGACTTCAAGAACAAAATTAACTTAATCAGGAAAAGGAACTGAATCTCGTCTGGACAATGTGACACACAGTTATTGGTATATAATTAAAATTTCTAGACATATGAAGAAACCAGAGGTGTTATTCTGGGAATAGAAACAGACCTACGGGCGATCCAGATGCTAGAATTAGCTGACAAGAATTTGAAATAACTATGGTAGACTTCTACTACCAGTCAAAAGAAAGCAAGGTGGTCTGGAGTACTCTGACTGTAAACAACTTAAAATTGGATAAAATACGGGGAACTAATATTAGACATTGAACAGAAGGACTGTGATCACTGAAAAAAGGGGGGAGGGATGTGACTTATCTTCACCTAGATTCTTTTTTGCCCACACGTAATTCCTGGATTATAGTGCAGGGATGGGACCCAAGTAGAATTCAACAATCTTGTTGAGTTGAAGAGACAGAGAACACAGTTCAGGGGTAACAGCGAAGCTAGAACTTGGTGCGGAAGGCTCAAGAAGAGGGATCTACTAAGAGAAAAAGTTCTAAAAGTCTTCATAGGGATCTCCTTGACTACTTGGCTAAATATCAGCCTCTGCCTACAGAGACTAAAATGCCACAAGACCAGGAAAGAACAACTTCCAAGGAAAGAAAAAGTATCAGATAATTGTAAGACAAACAATTCTAAAATATTCTCATGGCTGGTCATCATTCGAGTTTCCCCCAGCCACTGCGGAAAAATCTCATTGAATATATGGGACATTCCATAGAAATTGCAGAAAACCAGTGTCTTAGCGGGATTAAATTACTCCTTGAATAAAGGTCACTCTAGATATTTCTTAAAAGATAATAAAATCAAACCTTGAAGGGATCAGATTAATTTCTCATTATCCATTTAATTTCTGCTGTGTTTGTAATATATCCATTTTCATCTAAATGTGATTTAGTTGTGTTTTCTCTAATTTTTGTTTATCAGTCTCATCAGAGATTTGTGTTTTTTTAATCTGTTTAAGGAATGAACTTTGGTTTTACTTGATTTCTTTATGGTTTCTTTGTTTTCTATTCCATTAATTTTTGTTCTTTATTAACTTTTCTTCCGTATTTGGTTTCATTCTGTCATTCCTTACTGACTCCTTAAGTTGTATGTTAGCATATTGCTTTTCAGTATGCTTATTTTCTAATCTAAAGATTCACATTCCAGCTATAAATTTCCCTCTAAGTACTGCGTTAGCTGTACTCCAAAACTTTTTATATGCACTATCGTCATTTCCCTTTAGTTCTACTTATTTTCTAGGCTCTCTCATTCTCTCATGATATGTTTGCTAACCTATCTGTTATTTAGAAGGGGGATTTTAATTTTTTTTTCTTTATGTACTTGATTTAAAAAAATTTTTAATGTTTTATTTATTTTTGAGAGAGAGAGAGAGAGAGAAAGAGAGAGAGACAGCATGAGCAGGGGAGGGTCAGAGAGGGAGGGAGATACAGAATCCAAAGACAGGCTCCAGGCTCTGAGCTAGCTGTCAGCACAGAGCCCGACGCGGGGCTCGAACCCACGAACCGTGAGATCATGACCTGAGCCAAAGTTGGATGCCCAACTGAATGAACCACCCAAGCACCCCATGTCCTTGATTTTTAACTTATTTGAATGATGGTTAGAGAATGAGGCATGCATTATACTCATTCTTGGGAATTATTGAGACTTGCTTTACGGACTAGTGTATAATCAATTTTTTAAAATATTCTATGTATGCTTTTAAAAACTGGAGAGCCTACTTATATTTGAATATAAAATCCAAAGGTATTTAACCTATTAATCTAGAGTGGGTGGATAATAAGCTGTAGGTCCATGATTTTAAAACTCAACAGTTTATAGTGTTACAAAATTACCAAGCATTGAGTTTTAAATTATGGTTAGTGTTACATGACACAAACAAATGTGCTCCTTAGTCAGCAAGCCAGCCAGGCAGAAAGGAGGTAAAGAGGCAGGCACCCTGACCTGGTGCTCCCTTAAGACAGGGTAATGAAAGAACCAGAAGTTTGTGATATGAATAGCAATGATAAAGGTTCAACGCACACTTGTCTATAGCAATACTCTGAGGTGTGACCTTCATGCACCATTATAATCAGTGCTCACCTTTTCTTCTTAAGAGAAGATTTCTGATATAATTCTACATGCCAACAACTCTTAAGTGCATCCAAAATCCTGATGACAGCAATTAATGTATTCCATCACACCCATGCCTTACATACAGCTGTTTTTGTCTGAGATCTGCCAAGTTCAAGAGTCAGGAAACTACTCCCTCCTCACCTCCATGCCCCCTGCCTCATCTTTTCTCTCAACCCCCTTCCTTTTTTGTCTGGAATAACTTTCAGTTAATGATTAGTGACTTTATTCAATCCATCAACACTGGTCAGAATTACATCAGTCTCTTGGGCATTCAACAAAATCTGACCTGATAGAAAACAGCCTACAAAAGGAAATTTACAATCTGAAGAGTGGAGAAGGAGACAAAATGGATGGGACAAAGGACAAAGCAAAGGTTGAGGCTGAGGCATAGGAAAACCTGTGGAGGAAGAAACTTCAGATCAGTTCCAGTTTATTGTCATGGTATGAAATGGAACTATTAACACCAAAGGGTATGTGGTTGAGAGCCACTTTTCAAAGAACAAATTGTGCTTATTCATTACACAGAGGTCATATTTTTTTATTTTCTTATTTATTCTTTCCCCTTAGTTGATAGTAAAAAGGTTCTTCTACCAGCCAAGAACTCATTTATACACATTTATACATTTCTCTCTTTAGCATTTTTTTAATGAGGAATTATAAATGACACCTCTAGAAACATGGGTTTGAAGCCTCATTGCATTATGGGAATAACTAGGAAAGTTTTAGCATCCATGGAACTAAGGCCTGGAAAAACAGTATGTGATTCTTTCTCGGGTTGGCAACCTTGAGATTTCAGGCAGGTTGAAAAGAGTGAGAGGTCATCATTATCAAACCGATTCCCCTCAGTTTGCATTCAGCTTTTCAAATAGCCTATAATATAGGCAGCCATCAAGGATGTGGCAAGAAAGAAATTGGTTTCCATTTCCTTGGGGTCCAAGTTCACTGAGTGTCATTAATCTATGTCTTTGACCACCATTTCTAATGGGTCTGCCACCCAAGAGGATTGAACTGTGTTCATGTTCTTCTCTGTTCTTTGGACACTGAAGTGTCCACCATCACTTGACTGACTTAACTGAAGACGTTGTCTCCACTGCCTTCAGAATGCCAGTGTGTATTTTGGGAACAAGGTGGTAATAAAAAAAGGCCCCAAACTACCAATTTATCAAATTATATCCATCACCTGGCAAAAAAAAAAGAAAGAAAGAAAGAAAGAAAGAAAGAAAGAAAGAAAGAAAGAAAGAAAGAAACCCCAAGGTAATGAGAAGCTGGACTATTTAGTACCAGAGAAAGTATGTGGTGTGGAGTCCTAAAACCAAAAGCATGCATCGAGAAATACTGCAGGTGTAGGAGCTGGCGGCAGCTCTGAGAGGCTGTAGAAGAGTGTTTGGGCCTAGGCTTGGAAGGGATTGAATTGGGTTTAGGAGGACCTTGCTGACTTCTTAGAACTTCACTTCTTAAAATTTAGTCACCGGAAAGAGCTTTAGAGGATTTTATTTTCCGTCAGTTTCTTCATTTAACGGGGTAGCGAGGATTTCTGCAGAACATCTGTAAAATAGGGAGAATGAAATGAACCAGCCTACCTCACAGGATTGCCTGGGGAGTTCACTAAGATTATAAAGGTAAAAGAGCTTTGGAAATTGCAAATTCATGTACAGAAGGACCATATTTGGACAGTCTGTTGCCTTGGGCTTTGTTTCTTTATGATGAGGTCTCTTTGATAGGGAAATGGTTGTATCTCTTGAGCATTACAGAGTGGGGAAGAGTTGAAGGAGAGAGTGAAGACTCCGTGAAAAGATCCAAGCAGGAAGTGACGATCAGGTGCTCAGTACAAGTGCTATGTACTGTGCCAGTAACCGGAATAATTATTTTCTGTGCCTTCCTTTTGGTAAGAAATTTGTCTAAATGAAGCATATTCAGTGGGGAGAAATAGATCCTGCAATTTATAAAACATGTACTTCTCATCACTGAAGAAAAGAAAGAGACCATTTTCCCTCTTGAAAAATGTGTGAAGTTTGAAATAATTCTTTGTTAGAGCGACTCTGTCCCAAGTCATTTCAATTTTATATAAACTGTGTCACAGAAGTAAATAGTTAAAAAGAGAATTAACACACTAGGTTTCAACTGTATGTATACTTTATGAACTCAAAATAAAGAGGGGTGCCTGAGTGGCTCAGTCAGTTAAGCATCTGACTTCGGCTCTGGTTTTGATCTCACGGTTCGTGGGTTCGAGCCCCACGTCAGGCTCTGTGCTGACAGCTCGGAGCCTGGAGCCTGCTTCAGATTCTGCGTCTCCCTCTCTCTCCCCTCCCCTGCATGCATTCTGTCTCTCTCTCTTTCAAAAATAAATAAATGTTAAAAAATGTTTTTAAAGAATTCAAAATAAAGATTGAAATCAAATATAGCAAAAATATTAAGATTTTAGAAAGTTGATAGGTGTGTTCACCTCCCAACCATAAGCTTGAAATTATTCTTTACACAAAAATTATAGTTAAAAATAAAGGGAATGGAACAATTATGATTTTTATTAACGGTTTCACAGAGGGGAAAATTTAAAATAAAAATTAATCCAGAAAAAAAAGGAGAGAAAAAGGAACACAGAGGTTAACGAAACTAGTATAAAAACAAATCGTAAGGTATATATAAGACCCAAATATATCAGTAATCACATCAAGTGCAAATAAACCAAATATCCCTAATAAAATATTATGATTACCAGATGAAGTTAAAAAATGAACTGTATGTTTTTATAAAAATACCTTCAAAATGACAATACTGAAGGATTAAAAGTAAAAGAATGGAAAATACAAACATGTAAATACTAACCACAGGAAATACTGTAAATGATTGCAATAACATACAAGTATATTTTATTTGTAGAGTAAGTATTAGAAATAAAGAGGCACACTTCATAATGTTTAAAAGGGTCAATTCATTGGAAACACACACACAAACACATACATGTTTTACATCCATATTTATAGTATGTATTATAATAGGTATATATAAACATATTTATAGCCTACATAGCATAGCTTCAAAAAATAGAAAGCAAATGTTGGAAAAAAAAAAAAGAAAGAAATAGTAAAACCCACAATCGAGAGATTTGTTTAAGTTGTTTTCATTAAGGTATAATTAGCATCCAGTGAAATGCACAGATCTTAAATCATGAGTTTAAGTATTTGTCAATACACATACCCATGTAACTCACTACCCTATCAAAAGGTGGAATATTTCAGTCACCCTAGAAAGTTCTTTCCTGTCTCTCCCTGTCAGTTTTGCCTTTTCAGAGGCCACCCCGTTGAGTTCTTGCAGCATGTATTAGTTTCATCTTCCAGTTTCATACAAGTGGAACCGTGCACCATGTACTCTTTAGCTTCTTCGGCATAGCAGTTTTGAGATTCAGACACTTGGTTGTATGTACCAGTCCTTTTTTATTGCTGAGCGTTTCGTTGAACGAATGTACCACTGTTTGCTTATACATTCTCCCCTTGAGGGACGTCTGGGCTTTTTTCACTTGGCTATTACAAATAAAGCTGCTGTGACTTTCTCATGCAAGACTTTTTGTGGTCATGTATTTTCATTTTATTTGGATAAATACCTAGAAGTGAAATTGCTGAGTCGCAGGGTAAGTATATGCTTAGCTGTATAAGAAACTGCCCAGTCTTTTTCCAAATGTCTTTGGCAGCGTATAATAGCTCTTTATCTCCACACTATCCAGTTTGGTATTGCCAGTCTTTTTTCATTTCAGGCATTTAAGGCTGTTACCCCTTTTTGGTTTTAATTTGCATTTCCCTGCTGACTAATGATGATGAGCACTTTTTTACATGTTAATTGGCCATTTTTATATCTCCCTTTGTGAAGTGCCTATTCAAATTTTTTTTTACCCATTTTAACGGGGTTGTCTTTTTATTATAAAGAAATCTTTAAGTATTTATGCATTAAAAGCATTTTCTCCTGGTTTGTAGCTTGCCTGTAATTTTTCTTAATGGTGAATTTTGATGAGCAAAAGTTTTTAATTTTGAAGGGGTCCAATTTCTTTTTTTTATTTTTTTTTTAAATGTGTCTTTATTTTTGAGAGAGAGAGAGAGAGAGAGAGAGAGTAAGCACGAGTGGGGGAGGGGCAGCAAGGGATGGAGACAGAATCTGAAGCAGGCTCCGGGCTCTGAGCTGTCAGCACAGAGCCCGATGTGGGACTCGAATTCACCAACCCTGAGATCATGACCTGAGCCAGAGTTGGATGCTTAATTGACTAAACCACCCAGGTGCCCCGAAGGAGTCCAGTTTCTTAATTTTGTTTCTTTTATGGACACTGCTTTCTGAAGACCAACCTAAGGGGACACCTAGGTGGCTCAGTCCGTTAAGCATCTGACCTCAACTCGGGTCATGGTCTCACTGTTCTTGAATTCAAGCCCCTTGTGGAGCACTGTGCTGACAGCTCAGAGCCTGTGGCCTGCTTCTGATCCTGTGTCTCCCTCTCTCTCTGCCCCTCCCCTGCTACCACTGTGTGTGTGTGTGTGTGTGTGTGTGTGTGTGTGTGCGCGCGCGCGCGCGCATGCGCGTCTCTTCTAAATAAAAATAAATAAATAAATAAGACCAACCTAAGAATGTTTTGCCAATATTCTCCAATATTTTCTCCTAGAAGCTTTGTAAGTACCGTTTTTTTATCTTTAGGGCTATGATATAGTTTGAATTAATTTTTGTGTGGTATAAAATAAGGCGTGAGTTTCTTTTTTACATGAATACCCAGTTAAATGTTTTTTCTTTCTCCACTAAAATTGCTTTGTTAACTATGACAAAATCATAGGCCATATAATCGTAAATATCTATCTGGATTCTCCATTCTCTTTCACTGACCTATTTGTCTATCTTTGCATTATTAATAATTATTGTGCTTTTACAAAACAAATTAAAGACAGGTAGTATAGGTCCTCCAGCTTTGTTCTTGTTTTGCATGGTAGTTTGGCTAGTCTAGGTCATTTGTGTTACATATAAATTTTGAATTAGCTTGGACATTTCTACAGAAAAAAAAAAGCCAAGATTTTTACTGGAATTGCGTTGACTGTGTGGATCATTCGGGAAGGATAGAAATCTTAATAATATTTATGTATGTATATTAATAATAATATATATATAATTTTTTGGAATATGTCCTTCATATATTGTGTTAGTTTATTTGAAATATTTTATGACTTTTAACATACTATAAATGGTTTGTTTTTATTACATATTCAAGTTTTCATTAATAGTACAGGGAAAAATGATTGTTAATTATTGACCTTGTATCTTATGATCTTGCTAAATCCACTTATTAGTTCCAGTAGTTTTTCTTCATAGATTTCTTAGAATTTTCTGTGTATCTGATTACCTCCTTTAGAAATACAGTTTTACTTCTTTCTTTCCATTATGTTTGCCTTTTCCCCCTCCTCTAATTCCACTGGCCTCTAGTAAAGTTTTGAATATGAAGTTGAGAGCACATCCTTGCCTTTTCCTCAGTCTTGAGGGAAAAGTGCTTCATCTTTCATCACTAATATGACATTGGCCATAGACTTTTCATAGATGCCACCTACCATTGTTGAGGGACATTTCATCTGTAACAAGTCTGGAAGTGGGATTCTGTCAAATGCTTTGCCCACATCTAGTAGGAGGATCATATGTTTTTCTCTTTTATTCTGATATTATGGTAAATTATACTGATTGATTTTCAAATGTTAAACCAACTTTACATTCCTGGAATAAGCCTTACTTATTCATGATATGTTATCTTTTTTACACTTTGCTGATTTGATTTGCTATAATATATATATTTTAATGTTTATTTATTTATTTTGGGGGGGGGCAGAGAGAGAGGGAGAGAGAGAATCCCAAGCAGTCTCTGTACTATCAGCCTGAGGCAGGACTCGATCCCATGAACTGTGAGATCATGACTTGAGTCAAAGTCAAGAGTTGGATGCTTAAGTGATCCACCCAGGTGCCCCATTTTCCTCTAATATTTTATTAAGGTTTTTGAATGTATGTTAATTAAGCATATTTATCTTTAATACTTTTGTCTGGTTTTAGAAAGAGAGTAACACTGAATTGAATGAGTTAATAATGAATTGGGAAGTGCTCCATCCTCTCCTACTTTATGAAAGTAATTGTAGGATTATATTATTTCTTAAACAAATGCTGACAGAATTCACCAGTTAAGTGTGTGTGCATGCATGTATGTATGTGAGTAGATGTTTAATTATGAATTTACATTTTAGTAGTTATAAAGGTGTTAAGATTTTCTTTATATTTTTTAGTTTTGATCATTTATATTTTAAAGATAAGTTGATCATTTATTGTTATCACTCTCTTTAACTTGTCAACTGTATTGGCATAAAATTGTTGATAATATTCCTTTATTATCTTTGTCAGCTCCCTTTTAATATTGGCAGTTTGTGTCCGTTCTCTCTCTTTTTGTGACCAGTCTAGCTAATAATTTTATCAGCTTTATTGGTCTGTACTAAGATATGGGTTCTTGGGGCACCTGGGTGGCTCAGTCGGCTAAGTGTCCAACTCTTGATTTTGGTTCAGGACATGGTCTCATGGTTTCCTAAGTTCAAGCTCTGCATTGGGCTCTGTGCTGGCGGTGCGGAGCCTGCTTGGGATTTTCTGTCTCCCTCTCTCTCTGCCCCTCTCCCACTCACTCTGTCTCTGTCTCTTTCAGGATAAATAAACTTATTTTTAATAAAAAAATATTTACTATATATATCTGTATCTAATGGCATTCTATTTTGAGTTAATGTTTTATCACTTCACATATAATGTACATTATATATGTCTACAACAGTATATGTATCTACAACAGTATATGTACAATAGTGTATATATCTGTGACAGTATATCTACAACAGATTATCTACAACACTATATATATATATCTACAACATTATATATATATACAACAGTATGTCTATAACATTATATATATCTATAACAGTACATCTACAACAGTAGAAACAACAAAATACATGTTGTCATGTATTTAATATATATATATAGTTAACCCCAGAATACATTGTTATTTTTGCTCTAATAAGTCAATTATATTTTAAAGCAGTTCAAGAATGAGAAACATAACATTTTAGACCTACCTGCATGTTTACCATTTGGGAAATCTTCATGTTGTCTTGTCAATTTGAGTTGTCATTTAATAGCATTTGCTTCTCCTCAAAGAACCTTCTGTGGTATTTATTATAGTGTAGGCCTGTTGGCCACAAATTCTATTAGCATTTACTTGTCTGAATATGTCTTTGTTACACCTTCATATTTGAAGAATGTCTTCACATAGATTTGGATTTCTGAGTTTTTAACCACTTTAAAGCTGTCTCCCCATTGCCTTTGGCTGTCAGTGTTGCTTTTAAGAATTTAGCAGTCATTCTTATTATTGTTTTCCTGTTTCTAAAGTGTCTTTTTTGGGGGAGGGTAGTGACTTAGGGGTATGATTTTACCATTTTCTTGTTGGTTTTTTAGCAATTTGATTATGATACCACCATAATCAAACAGATATGATAAACCTGTTTCTGTATATTCCCGTATGTGTCTGTATGTATGTTGCAGTGTACTTTTCTTTATATATGTTTTAGATCAATGAAAAGGTTAAAAAAAGAAAAGAATTAAAATTAAGAGGTTAAAGGAGAAATGGTTCATTTCTACTGTACTTAGCTAGTAAACTAATATCGCTTTGGAAATAAAAATTATAAAAATCAAAACAGCATATTAAATGATTATAATGCATAGTTATGGTTTTTTTTTTTTACCCAAAGTTTCCCTTCATTGAGCTTTTCTTTTTTTTTTTTTTGTAATGTGGAAAAAAAATAAACAACATTTGGTTCATTTAGGCACCCAAGTCGGGAGTGGTGAGACTCAGTAAATTTTGCTCAACTTTACACTGTTTCATCTCTGCTTATTCTGTAGTGGGCTTTCTCGCACTCTCCAAGTCCAGAATATTTTCTTTCTTTTTTGAACACAGAGGTGAGTGAAATTTTTTTTAATGATGAAAAAAGATCCAGACAGAAGCCATTCAGATGGATGGAATGCAGAAGCAAAGCTCCTTCCCTCCTTCCTTCCCCCTGTTCTCCTCCCCACCCTAAATATGTTTCAGAAGGGTCAGTACAGAATGTGGTGCTAACTCTAGAGACAGAATGTGAAGGAAATGGAGGGAAAAAAATTGTGTTTGGTGAATCAAGTAAAAGTATAGTGGAAATCTTTGAGGGAGAGTAAACTAATGAATGCTGTCTATTTGGACTTTAAGATATGTCTTCACAAGTTTCCATATGGTCATGAAACCACTTTAAAATGTGTGCTCAAAATGAATTTATAAGTATATTCAAATTATTTTATTCTGGGAGGTATATGACTACTTTAAAGAAAGAATATGACTACTTTAAAGAAAGAATACTCAAGAAAGTTCTGTTAATTGGAAAGGGATAGAAAGAGGGCAGAGCTTTGTTCAGGAGAAAATGAGTGAGAATGAGAATAAAAAACTATTAACCTTGTGAGCAGAGAAGGAAACTCAGAAAATAACATGCTAGCACTGTCTCTGGAAGTTTCTCCTGGATAGCTGAGAAAGAGGAAAATGGGGAGAGAGAGAAAGCATGAACATTCAGGAATCCCAAGACCAAGCATGAAATAGTACCTGTTGCTAGTGAGCCAAAAGCTAACTTCTTGGGGGGTACCAAAAGGACTTTTGATCTAAATTCACCTCAAGCTAATCTAAAATCCCTAAGATATAACACACCATAGAAGAATTGGGGCAAATATTCAAGTCTCTAGCAGGAGGTTTGGAATTCCAATTACTTTATTCCCTCAGCCCCTGAAGTCAATTGATATTAAATATAGAACAAATGAGGATTAAAACATCAGATCTGAAAATGGAAGTAAGTGCCCAATAACCCCCCATAGGTTCCCAGGTAACCCTAACTTGGTAAACAAAGATGGGACCTTGGGACCAAGTAGCTTCCTGCTACTTCCCCAGTTGAGGCATTGGGACTTAACCTTGGTAAGAGCTAGGTCTGCACAATGGATTCTGGGTTCATTTACTCAGGAAGATTGCAACCTGGTTTACAAACCCAGTCCCAAGAAGCATGCAGAATGTGAGAGAACTTCTGGCCTCCACGCAAATAAATATCTAATGGTTACTTAAGCAAGGTGGTCAGAAGTAAAAGAGAGCTCACTGCTCTTCTTGTCTATTGAGTTCCCTGGGAAACAGACACTGAGATGGCATTTGGGATAAAGAAGGTTTTAGGGAAAGTAAAACTGAATATAAAAAGAAGGAGATACGACTGCATGAGGGAATGGTCTGACTGCAATGCAGACCCGACACGTTTCTGCCGGTCCAACAGAGACCTAGGGGGAGAATCGGCCATTAGAGAAGTGCTGTTTGGGGTAGAAATGGCTAAGCCCTTGTCCTGCCAACTTGTTCAGTCACTGGCTGGGTGCCGCCCCCTCAAAGAGCATCAAAACTGAGGCAGATCCTTAAGAGGATAGGGCTGGAAGTGCTCAGTTACTCCACTCCTCGAAGTTGTGTGGGGCTTTCTCAGGACAGGATCCTAGCAGCTCATCTCCACATCTGCCTCCACATCTGCCTTAGGGTCCACACCCTGTGCCAGGCAGATGTACTTCTGTGTACATATGTGGGGGAGCAACCTCTCCGCAGGGCTCTGAGGGGAAACTTAGAAGAGGGAGGTCAGCAGAACAAACCAAGCCCCCATTGCCACAGTTAGTCTTGGAGCCGCAAATGACACTCAGGGTCTCCCTATTCTTCGATGAGGAGTCGGAGCCCCTGGTAACCATACCTTTCTCAGAGGGCGTGATTGCGCTAATCTAATCACAGTTACAGGTGAACATGGGGGTACCAGAGGACACCCAGCTGAGCTTCCCACGTGTCTCATTCCTCTTTGTCCTCACTATATAACAACAATCCTACCTCCTCCTGATGAGGACCAGATCCCTTATAAGATAGTGACTTTTTTTGTCTCCTTGTCCCTGAACACAAGAATCCCAAAGTATCCAGGTAGCAGCTGTAGTTTGCAATTTTTTAAGTACCAAGACATTTGACCCTGCAGAACCCGGAATAGCAGGCATGGGAAGCACAAAGTAGCTTATTGGCTGATGGTATTTGGGGGCCCTTGGTTGACAAACCCATGTATACTTCTTGTTGGCGGCAGAGCACCATATCAATGACTGATTCAGTGCATATTCTGCATAGTGAAGGCTGGTGGTCCATCCTTTCTGGGTATTGCCTCTGACTGGGGCTGTCAGCAGCATCTTTAGCAGACCATTCCACCCCTCTATCAGGTTGGCAGTTTCTAGGTGGTACAGTATGTGAAAAGACCACTAGAACTATGGTCACAGACCCCTATCAACACCTCTTTTCGGTGGAAAATGTTCCTGAGCAGATGCTCTGTGCTATGGGGTTCCATTCCTGTGGACCAGGTACCAGGCAGGCTCCACCTATTGCTATTGGTTGAGTCAGCCAAACTCATACCTTGAACAGATGTCTCTTCCTCATGGCCCTTTTAGGACAGAAGGGGCCTGATTTTTCTTTGCTGAACTTGACAATCCGATCCTGACCTATTACTTGAAACTATTATTTTGGTGCCAACTTTCGTCCAAGTGCTTGGTTGGTTTCTTTGAGGAATAATGACAGTCCAAGGTCTCGATATTGCTTTCTATTGCTGGCAAGGTGGAGATTTAGAGGCAGATGTAATTGGCCTTGGTAAGCAGTTATTCACGTTGATTTGTGCATTGTCTTCATCTTTGCCACCATGGCCATGTGGTTTGTGCACTCCAGCACCAGGGTGACTGTCGACAAAATCTGTCTAACACCAGCAGGTCGAATCTATTTGTCTGCTTAGTTATTTGGGGCCTCTTCTGCTGTGTATGCTTTCTGGTGGGTGTTAACACATGTCCCAGTGATCTTTATGCCATGTCCGCTCTTTCATGGCCATCCATATGCCTCCACCTCAAGCCTCCTTGTTTTGATTTTCTACTCTTTCTCCTTCCAGCCTCTAGACAGCTGATCAGGCCAGTCACCACTGCTAGTTGGTTCATATATACTCAAACTTAGGGACACTTTTCCTTCCACCCAAGCAGAGGACCAGCTGCACCGTCTAAAGCTCAGTCTGTTGAGCAGCTTTCCTTGCCAGTGTCTCTCAGTCTCTCTCCCCCAAGTGAAGCTGTAGTGCAACTGTCATCCAGTTTGCTCTTTCACCCACATATCAAGCCATCCACTCATTAGCCAAGTTCGGGCTTTTCCTCCTCCTACTTCAGCCAATAGGGGGCAGCCAAGAGGGGCACTGATGCACTCATAGGGGGTGAAATGGGGGTCTGGGATTCTTGCTTATGCAGATTGCTGTGTCCTCCAGTCATACCTGTGTTCGGTCTAGGATGTATCCTCTCTGTCTAGTGGTGGATTGCTGCTGAGCCTGCCTAATTTCTCTTTGTGGAACCTGACAACCTTTGATTTGACTTCCAATTTGACACAGTCCATTATCTTGGTGTCTGTAACCCCACACTTTTCTGGATTTTCTTTGGCCTTTTGGCTTATTTTTCTCCAGCTCGTTTTTTGCCACTTGTTTCTCTTCCTACACCTTAAATACTGGTGCTTCATAAGTATCTGCCTTTGGTCCACTGCTCCTCTTATTTCTCACATCTGCTCTTGGGGTTTCTCAGGGCTGGGGATATTGTATAACACATGAGTTTGTAATAAAAATGGAGTTTAAACTTCAGCTGTACTATTTAGAAGCTGTTGAATTTCTGTAGGAGGTTGAACCCCTGTACCTAGGTATAACTATTTTATTAGTAAGGATCAAATAGGACAATATTTGCCAAGTACTTAGCATGAGATTTGCCCCAAAATAAGTACTCTTCGATGGCAATTTTCCATTATAGCTATTTAACTGCTAACATGTCTAGAATCATAGCCTAGACCTCTGTCTTTTTTAATGTCTGTTTATTTTTGAGAGAGACAGACACAGAGTGCAAGTGGGGGGTGGGACACAGAGAGAGAGGGAGACACAAAATCTGAAGCAGGCTCCAGACTCCCAGCTGTCAGCACAGAGCCTGATACGGGACTTGAACTCATGAACCATGAGATCATAACCTGAGCCAAAGTCGTGTGTTTAACCAACTAAGCCACCCAGGTGCCCCTAGACCTCTGTTTTAAGCCTTGATTTCTTATGGTTGATTGCCTGTATCCATCTGGATGTCTAATGTCCCACAGGCAGTCAATCTAAATGTATGTATGTTTGAACTCATCATCTTTCTACCTGAATATGCTCTCTTTTGGTGGTTCCATCATTCAACAAATGATGAAGCTAGTTGGAAATCTTACCTCCATTTTCTCCATCATCCCAATCTAATCAATTACTTTTACCTTCTAAATATTTATCAAATCTGTTTCTCCTTCAGGGGAGGGAGGGAATGCTATGGATAGAGTTCTAATCTTGCCAACTAAAGGAAGTTAGAAAATTTAGACCCTTCTTTAAAAACAAAACATTTTTCTGAGTAACTCAGGTTGTTCAGGGAGCAAATAGTGTTTTCTCTCCATTCCTCTGCTCCACCTGGTCACCATACACACACACACACACACACACACACACACACACACACACTGTTTTCACAGAGATGGGATGGTCTCATATCTTTATATAAGCTCTTCTATGTGTTCCTCATAGTCTCTGATGTTAGTTGATTGATATTGTCTTGACCTTGAGCATCTTATGCTGGTATTTTCTGAGATGCAACTGGTTGAATCTAACTTTGTAGGGCATAATGCTTAGCTCCACAGTTCCCACCACAGCCTTGAGTTATAAGGTTCCTGTCATGGTGGCCCACTGACTCATTCCATCCCTAGCCTCTTCTGATTTGGAGACAACCTGAGAGGCCTAAAAATTGCATCTGACTTCTCTAGGCCATGCTTAATTATGCAAGTCCCCTTGAGGCTGTCCTCTGGCCCACCCACCTGGACACCTTTCTTTATGTCACATGTCTGAGTCACTATCTAAGTACCACCATTTTTCTCTGTATTATTATGCTAAATACAGCTCCTTGCCACAGAGCTTCAGAATATGCTCTGCTCTGAGAAGTATAAAACTAAGCCCTCCTCCCTCTGTCAACCTCTGAGATTTTCCACAAATTTATTTGGATGTTTTCTCCAGTCTTCTCCCTTAAGGTTTAGCTAAGCAGGAGCAGATAAATGAGAAATCTCTCTGACTCTTGCTTCTCCCTCTATCTTCTCCTACCAGGCTTTTTTGGAAAACAAAAATTTCCTTTCCTCTCTATATTATTCATAATGGCAAAAGTCAGCATTTCAACCTTTAGGATTTGTTTTAGAACTACACAGGTAACTTTTGGAATTAAGAACCTCTTTGTTCCCAAAACCTGACACACAAGATATTCATTCCCCATAGACTAGACAAGCATCAGTTTTGAGATTGGGAGTAGAAAGATGACCTGTTTCTGTTTGTTTCTCTGCTTTAATAATCTGTTTCTGGCTGGAAAAGGAATTAATCATGTGCAATAAGACAGAAACGCCAAAATTCACATTAATAATTGTGATATTATGATTTATAAGAAATACATATTTGGTTATTCAGATGACCAAATATATTTCTCATTTATATTTGGTCTTAGTCCATGGTTCCTGCCATACAGCTCTCAAAACCCTTGGGAGTTCCTAAATTTAGAGAGTGACAAAGGTGTCTTTTGTTGTGTTAATGAGGTGACCTGGGAACCTCTAGTCTGTAGCAGGTCAGTGGGAAGCACAGGTAACCTGGGCTAGTGATTGGCATCCTGAGTTGGAGGACACCCTGCTGGTGTCTGAAAATTGCTTGTTGGTATGGGGGCAATCCCCCCAAAGCTGGCAGTTGAGTCTCAGAACACCAAAAGAATAATGTCCTGTACTCTGCCAGATATTTACAATTTTTCTCTTCATCCTTCTCTGCCCTGTGCTATGCCCCAGAAGAGTAACTTTATAGGCGGCCTTGACCCCCTCCCTTGTGTCTTGAGGTTGTGGGTTAGTCAGTGGGATGCACAAGTAGGAAATTAGAAGTTGGAGGTAAATAAGTCAGGGATTTTATTCTCCCAGCTTCCCAACTACCTCCGCCGAAGGCCATAGCTCCCATCCAGCAGACTGCTCACACTCTCACAGCTAGCTCCCTCTTACCGTTCTAGTAACTTCTCCCTGACTTTGTCTCTCTAGATCTAGGGATAGTGACACCTCTGATCTCCTGATAACTCTCTGATGATAGACCAACCCTTCTTTGTGTCCCTTAACTTTTTATAAACAACCCCTTAATTCATCTCTCCTCAATTGTCCCATTTAGTATGGTTTACTTCCCTTGAGTAGATAAATCGATTATATCTGTATGACTTTTATACTCATGTCTTTTTTTCAATTAGATTAGAATGTAAAGGCAGGGATTCTAATTCTTAAAATTCTCTTTTATCCCTTATCTCTACTATCAAGCACAATATTCTGCTTACAATGACGAGCACTAAATGCTTTCTGAAAGTCTTCGTTTAATCTCTTAGCTGCTATGTACTGAACACTATTTTAGTCACTGGGGATATCATGATGAACCAGATGGACCAGTCCTTGCCCTGATGGAGTTCATATTTTCCTGTGTTTCCCCATTGCAGGGTCCAATTTTTTTTATAGTTTATTGTCAAGTTGATTTCCATAAAATACCCAGTGCTCATCCCCACAAATGCCCTCCTCCATGCCCATCACCCCCCTTCCCCTTCAGCCCTCAGTTTGTTTTCAGTGTTCAAGAGTCTCTCGATTTACCTCCCTCCCTCTCCCTAACTATTTTCCCCACTTCCCCTCCCCCATGGTTCTCTGTTAAGTTTCTCCTGTTACACTTATGAGTGAAAACATATGGTATCTGTCCTCCCCCTGACTTACTTCGCTTAGCATGACACCCTCGAGTCCCATCCACATTGCTACAAATGGCCAGATTTCATTCTTTCTCATTGCCATGTAGTATTCCATTGTATATATAAACCATGTCTTCTTGATCAATTTTTGATCAACATAGTGTGCACTAGTTAATGATTGTCCTGGTCACATCCCTTTTAAATAAATCTATCCTACCCACATCCCAGGTGGCCATGACAAGGTGGAGCCATGTGTAAGCCAAAATTTCAGGATGCAGAAGCAATGAATAAGTCACTGAAGCTTGTCAGCATAATGAGAGATTATACAATGAGAGTAAGTAATGGGCTTAGAAAGAAAAATGGATCCCATGATAAATTGAGAGACCAGTTTGCCTTAGTTCTGATTAGATTTTCCATGAAGTCTTACTCCACTGTAGTTCTTAGCTTCTTGGGAGTTCCACATTGAAGCTTCACCAGAAAACTTCCTTTGTTTGGAACAGTTTGAACAGCTCCTAGTTCTTCCTGGCCAGACGTGTCTGAGGAAGCATGCTTCCCTGGAAAGGAGGGGTATGAAAGTAAAAGTGCTCAGTGGACTGTGAGTGTGGTATTGCTGCTGCTAAGAGCATCACTAAGCATATGGGGGTGCAGGCTGAACCAATGAGGGGGCTGTTTTACTTTCCTTACTATGTCCAGTAAGACTGCATTGCCTCCCAAGCTGGACTTTTAGGCAGTCCTCCTTCATGAATCATGGTGCTACAGCTTGTTTTCCTTTCCTTGACCCTCATATTTCACCCCACCCATCAGTAATTTTTTTTCCTGCATGATATAAAACTGCCAGATGGATCCCTTGCTTTGCTTGATCCCTGGATCATTTGTACACCTGCTATTCCTGCTGGTACTTGCCACTGGGATTCCACTGTCTGAGAGGACTGCCAAGGTACATTTGTCATAGCATGGCTCATTATCACACAAACTAAAGGCAGGTCCGTCCATGTCTTAAAATACAGCTATTGAAATTGATTGTAAGAGTCCTGCAAAACTAAAAAAAATTTTATGGAATCTGTCCCCAACATTTCATTGTTTTAAAAAAAAATCTGTAGTGATCTATTGGTTACCTTTTTCCCACAATTCTCTGGTCTTGTTTTTGCAGTCTCAGTCTGGCCCCACCTTTTGAGACCAACCTTGCTGAAGGCAGGGAGAAAGTAAGTGAGCTCAGAAAATTCAGCAGCATGTAGACCTTACATTTTTTATTTTGATCTTACACTTTAGTTTTAGCAACTAGATTCCTGCTTTGCTTTGATATCCATCTGATCCAGGGGCAGGTAGGTGGATACAAGAGTCACTTCTGGCTTTGCTACCGTGTGCCTCCGGGGATGTTTGAGAAGCCAGTTATAATCCCTTTATATTTTTTGCAGTGCTTTTGTACTCATTTCTCACCTGACTCACAAGAGTCTCATCGGAATCAACCTATTTTACATTTGAAATCCATTTTTAATGGAGCCAGTACTGGAATAAAGCTCCTGTAACTTCAGACTCATGCTTTTTATTTTAAGGCAACATTTATTTTCTTCCTTAACATACACCTGTTCTGGGACATATGGAAATAGGTTTAATATAAAGAAGTTCTAAATCACCTGTAATCTCACTATCCCAGTGATAACCATTGCTAATATTTATGAATTTTTAATCTATGTATATCCTTTTTTATATTGTTGAAATCATTCTATATATAAAACTTTGCAACCTAAAATTTTGCATCCAGTGAATTTGGAAGGTTATTTTGTTTTTATTTTTTTACACTGTTACGTGTTGATTTGGATCGTATTAAATTGGTCCTAAGGCTAAACTATATATCTCAAATCACTTAAAGGCAAAGGAAGGAAGGAAGGAAGGAAGGAAGGAAGGAAGGAAGGAAGGAAGAAAAAAAAGAAAAGGAAAAGAAAAGAAAAGAAAAGAAAAAATGCACACCTGAGTAGCTCAGTCAGTTGAGCATCCAATTGGGCTCAAGTCGTGATCCATAGCTCATGAGTTTAGCCCTGTGTTGGGTTCTGTGCTGACAGCTCAGAGCCTGAAGCCTGTTTCATATTCTGTGTCTTCCTCTCTCTGACCTTCCCCTACTTGCATGTTCTCTCTCTCTCTCAAAATAAAAAAACATTAAAAAAATTTTAAAGAGAAGATAAGAGAAGAAAGGAAAATAAATGAAAAGAGAAGAGAAGAAAAGAGAAAAGAAAAGAAAACAAAAGAAAAGAAAAAAGAAAAGCAATAGAATCTCCCAGGTGTAACAGAGACTGTCCTATATCCCTAAAACTCTATCAGGGAATGTTAAGGCAAGACATTCCTGAGCCAGGTTTGTTGGGCGGGGCATTTTATATAGACCAAAGAGAAGTTTGTAGATAGGCACACAGTAAACACAATACAGGGATTGTCTGATTCCCTCCTCAAACTATGTAAAATTCAAATACCGCTTTCACAGTAGTCAGTGCAGGGAAAGATCTGTAGCACAATCCAAATGGCTACTCTGAGATAGTGTCAAGTACGGGGCAAAGCAGAGCGTGCTTGTGATGGGGGAAAACTATGTCTTCGATCAATAGCAGAGTTCTGTTTAATCAGCTTCGCCTATGTGGAATGCCAACCTAAAAGTTAGGTGAGAAAAGCTACCACCTTTGTGGTTTCATAGGAAAGATCCTTGAACTTTCCCTACAATCCCAAGCCTCGACATCTTCACATCCTTAGTCCCTGAATTCCCACAGATCACTGTTTTTTGGATGAAGACATTAAAGAATTTTGTTATAGTGCAAATGCATCATGTCAGTAAATCATGACTTTGAGCTACCAGCTTGGATGAATGCCTGATGCATAACGAAGATCTGACTCATCACAACAGGGGCAGGTCACTTAGCTGTGAGACCAGGACCTGGGCACCTGGAAGTGGAAGGAATGGTGGAAGGCAACGGTGCCAGCTCTGTGAGGGGGCTCTGACAGGGAGCCATGACAGCACGTACGTAGAGGCGCAGGGAGGAGCAGCGTGAGAAGAGGAATGCCATTGAGGACAGCCTTCACCATTGCGGATCCCGGAGAATAAAGATACAGTTCACAGACCTGTAAAGAGCCAGGCTGTTTCATGCTTAGAAAAACGAATTAAGTAAATTATGTATTCTCGACATCATAACCGTTCCATCTGTGGATGAAACAGAAAGCTTTCCTTGGGAGCAGCAGTAAGGTTCAGCCATGGCCTGGGGCCCAGGCCGCTGGGCAGAGGCCCTTCCTGTTGGGAGAGAGAGTCACATTCCCCTGTTATTTGTGACAGCCTCAGGACCCACAGGCTGCCTGCAATGTGCAGACTGCATAATTCAGCACGAAGGGTGCCAACAATTTTTGGCCTCGGCTCTTTAACTGGTTTTCATTTAGCAGCAATTTCACATTTTTCCAGGACGCTTCATGTTTTAATGAAGAAACATTGGGCGACCTTTAGTCAACTTGGCAAAAGAGATGGTGGGTGATAGTGGTCCAGAATAGTAATTACAGGGCTTACTATCACCATTAAAAATCCCCGAGCAGCCGTCAGTAGTTCATTCTCATGTGGTTTGAAAGAGAAGAACGTTCTGTCCTTAAGATAGGACAGTTGTTCCTACTCATCAATCATGAAGCTGCACAACCATTTGTGACTTCAGAAGCCAGGCTTCTGATGGTGACCAAGGGAACATTACCCATGGAGTGAATTGGGGCCCAAACCTGGGGTGTCATCTCCAGCCCTGTGCCACACGGCTCCCATGGCAGTCTCTCCTCTCTCGCAGGGTACATAAATATCGGGTAGAACTGGCCATGCAATCAAGGACATGAGTAATCTGCAAATTGACTCAACATATCTCATTACATCCCTGACAAAACCAGAACTTTCTTACCACAGACCAAGCTACCCAAGCCTCCTGCCCACCACACTTCTAACAGAAATGTGTACCAGCCTTTTGGAAAATGGCCTCCCAGCCACATGCAGGGATTTATTCATTATCCTCGCAGAAGCTTCCATTGGACAGCAGAATTTTTAGAGCCTGAAAATATGGCTGCTCCACTCTTGTAATGGGCCTTCCAGCTGGAGGCAGTGACCATGACCGGGTGCGCTCACGTCTGTGATATGGGCCTGATCTGGAGCCAGAAGAAAATGTCCAACCATCTTTCAGCTTTTGTGCCTCAAATCTATGATGAGGACATGGTTCCTCACTCTCCCCATTTGAGTCACCAGATGTACAGGGGATGTACAGACTGGTTCCCAGCTCAAGCGGAAATGTGGGGGCCACCACAAGGACAGCACGGCCATTGCCCCCATTACATACATGTGCCAGAAAAGGACCTTCTGACACTTGGCATTTTTCACTCTCTATATTCCATATGAGTAATTCCAACCTGGACCTCTTTGCTCTACACTTTGGTCCATTTCACTTTGTCAGTTTTACTTTAAAAAGAAACACAGAGCAGAGGCTGTTAAGGTTCTTTTACAGCTCTGTGTTGTCAACTGCTTTGAAAAGGTGTATGCAATTTTTTTTTCCACGGCCGGGTGGCTCAGTCTGTTAAACTTCTGTCTCTTGATCTTGGCTCAGGTCATGATCTCATGGTTCATGGGATCAAGCTCTGCATTGGGCTCTGTGTTGACCTTAAAGAGCCTGCTTGGGATTCTCTCTCCCTCTCTCTGCCCCTCACCCACTCACATGAGCATGCTCTCTCTCTCTCTCAAGATAAATAAACTTAACAAATTTTTAAAAATGGTGTATGCAGTTTTTTGATCACATGTGATAAAGCAGGCATTTATTAAGGACTGTGCAGCTGTCAAGCCCCATATTCTTAGTAGGTAGCAGAGCCTTGAGCCATATAGTAGGCATTTAAAAAATTGTTTTAATGAATACGTGGTTAACATGACCTAGAAATAAGGTTGTTGAACTAAAATTAGCTTGAGTGTATAAAAGGCTACACTACTGTGATAGTTATTGCCAAGAAACAAATATTTCTGTTCCTCCTTTGAGCACATAGGATATTTTGAGTAGTAAAATTTCAGTAGAATAATATTACTTCTGGAGAGGATTTTTTTCTTTTCCTTTTTTTTTTTTTTTTTTTTTTTTTTTTTTTTTGGTGAGAGAGAGTGAGCCAGTGAGTGTGAGCAAGGGAGGGGCAGAGAGAGAGAGGGAGAGAGAGAATCTTCAGCAGGCTCCACACTCAGTGCAGGGCCTGACATGGGGGGCTCTTAAGATAGGTTACTTTCAAGAAGGAACACATGGTGGTCTGCTTACCTCCTCATTGGCTTAGCAGTCAACCCAGAGACTCGCTTAAGCTCAGCTGGTTGTGATAATGACAGAGGAGGATGCATGACTTAGCAGGACGTACTGTTTCCTGGACTCATTGTTTCGGTCTGATATTAAGTAGCTAGCTACCTGTGGTGGTAGAGGAAAAATAAGGACGATATGTTGGATTCTACTAAATGTTGGATCCCACAACAATATTTTATTACGTGAAAAGCACTATCATCTATAGCACCAAAAATACTGACAAAGCATTATGTTAAAGACAATGAAGTGATCTTAATTATTCTGTAGAAAATGGATAATACTAATTTTAAAGGTTAATATAGCACAGAAGAGGACAAAAAAGAAAACAGCAATTACTCAAAACCTACCACCCAGAAAGAACCTTGCTTGCATTTCAGTGAACATCCCTCCAGGCATCTCTCTGTGCATATATACACCTGTGCACACATGTTTTACATAAATGGAACTATGCTATTAAAGTCACATTTATTTAAAAACCTAAAGATTTAAAAAATTAAAAATGGGGGCACCTGGGTGGCTCAGTCAGTTAAGCATCCAACTCTTGATTTCAGTTCAGGTCATGATCTCAGGGTTTCTGGGATTGAGGTTAAGCACTGACAGCACAGAGCCTACTTGGGATTCTCTCTCTCTCTCTCTCTCTCTCTCTCTCTCTCTCTCCCCCCCTCCCTCCCTCTCTCTCTGACCCTCCCTTGCTTACACATATGTGTGCATACTCTCCCTCTCTCTAAATAAGTAAATCAATAGTCACATCATTTAACTGAATCTAATATTCATAGTTCTGAGAACTGAGATGCAGGTATGAGCAATCCCTGTCCTGAACCTTACTGTCCAGGGGTAAAGGTAGACGTTCAGCAAGAATTTCAAGAGAAGTTAGTGTTGTAATATGGAAAGTCCAAGAAGGTATGCATATTGCAAGGAATTTTACTTAACCTAGGGAGTAAGAGATGACTTCCCGAGGAAGTGGGGTTTTTTTAGTTTATTTATTTATTTATTTTTGAGAGAGAGAGAGAGAGAGAGAGAGAGAGAGAGAGAGAGAGAGAGAAAGTGAGCAGGGAAGAGACAGAGAGAGAGAATCCCAAGCAGGCTCCACACTGTCAGCTCAAAGCCCAGTGCGGGACTTGAGCTCACAAACCGCGATATGACCTGAGCTGAAATTAAGAGTTGGAAGCTCAACCCACTGAGCTACCCAGGTGCCCCAGAAATGGGGTTTTTTAATAAAATTTTTATTTTTCTCTACAGCATGTCAAAATAATTACATCATAATTTTCAGTGGTAGCATACTTCATTGTATAAAATTATGTGTGTATTATAATTTACTTGCAAGTCCTACTTAATAAGCATTCAGCTTGTCCACCTTTTTAAATTTCTCATATACAGGGCTACAATGGAAGTTTTTTGGTATGCATTTCTTTGCCCTTATATTTCTCTGGGATAAAGACAGAGAAATGAGATCATTGGATTAAAAGTTATGCAAATGTTATATTTATGTTTTATTTATATATATACATATATGCACACCCAATATATATATTTATAAATTATATGTGTACATATATGCTGTAAGTATGTATATGCATTATAGACATCAAATACAGATATTGCTATACTGCCTACAGAAATGTACCAAATTATAGACTCATTATCAACACTTAGGAGTGACAAGTCCCCAAATCCCTGGAAGACTGAAGAAATGTACATCATTAAGTCATTTTGTAAATGTTGCCAACATGATAGGTCGGGAAACCTTTATTTTGTTTGCTTTTCACTAATTACCATGAGGCTATACATTGGGTGTGGTAATCAGGATGTAGATGATCTTATTAGACACATGGCAGCCAGAGGGTGGGAGATCACCTCATGAAAATTCAGGAACTTTCTGTGTTAGTGAAGTTTTAGGAGAGTAGATATTCTCTCCTTTACTCCCTTCCTCTCTAAACCTTCAGGACTTGGGGCACCTGGGTGGCTCAGTCAGTTAAGTGTCCAGCTTCGGCTCAGGTCATAATCTCATGGTTTGTGGGTTCGAGCCCCGCATCGGGCTCTGTGCTGACAGCTAGCTCAGAGCCTGGAGCCTGCTTTGGATTCTGTGTCTCCCTCTCTTTCTGACCCTCCCCTGCTCGTGCTGTCTCTCTCTGTCTCTCAAAAATAAATAAAAAACATTAAAAAAAATTTTAACCCTCAGGACTTAATGGTTAACAGCCAAGAGACTAGCAGTACAGGGCATGCTGAGGTATCTCCTTTATGGCAAAGTACAACCTACTGCATTTTGAACCCTCCACCACTGAGAAGGAGGCACAGTATTGGGTAGTCCTCTTTCAAATTGGAAAGTAGCCCGTATCATACATGGGAATAATGTGTTAACCCATTTGTCAGATAACTCAGAGGATGTTAGTTCTGAGTATGGCCCAGAGCAAGAAAAGGCTTCATAAGAGGTCCTCTTGCCGCATGGATCCTATGACCCAGCAGAGGGAATGCCTACAGAGGCGGTTGGGGACTGGATAAGGATGCTATATGGAGCTCCAGCAGTTAGCACTTGGAGATATTCAGGGCAGGCTCCCAGAATTCTAAAATAAATCATGTCTCTACAACACATATTATCTACCATTTGATAAACAGTGATAGAGCCTAGGAGAGCCTGAGAGCCTGACCATGGGATAACAAGTGAGTATGTGACCATAATTGTTTGCTATGACCTAGGTATCTTCAGAGTCATCCAGTTAAGCAGCAAGAGAGAGCATCAGCGATCCACTGAATGATGGAAATAGAAAACCCAGCATTGGGCCTGAGAGGGTCGAGACAATGCAAATAAATTGCATGAACAGATGGTTCAACACTCTCAAGAACCCGGGACTCCTCTGCCTCAACTGTGGCCTCCTGGCAGTAGTGACGCAGATCTCTACAAGCAATTGAAAACCGAGGGAAAATCTCAGCTCACAGGTGAGTTGGCATAATAGCAACAAATGAATTACTATCACACTCTAGCTGCACTCGGGGGGAGCTGCAGAGTAGCGAAGAGAAATTCCCTAGCATGCAAAATTGCACTTGGTGGATTCATTTGTAGGAAGGACACAGAGGCTGAGGTATGGCTTTCATGGACTCTTGAGCCCGTGACAAAGGCCTTCAGTGCTTGGTCCAGAGTCTGGAAGGAGCAAAACTGAAAAATAGGAGACTAGTAATTCTGGGACAGAGACATGTGACTGGGCTATGGGAGAGGACACAAGAAGCAATACTGGGAAGCGCTAGTGTCTTGGCTGTTAACCATTAAGTCCTGAAGGTTTAGAGAGGAAGGGGGTAAAGGAGTGAATATCTATTCTCAGCAGCCTCCCTTACCAGTAGGGCTCTGGGCACTCACTTCAGTGTCCTCATTGACTCAGGATTGACTGCTAAAGAAGGAATGGGGCAGGCATTCTCGCCAAGTGACAAAGGGGAGAGGAAAGAATAGAATTAACCTGTTCCCCAATGCTCTGTTTTGGCCCCTCTTCCCAAGGCTTCTGCCCCCAGGGCATTTCCCTTAGGGATTTCTAACAGTTTTTAAGTTCATTCCTAAAAATCCATCTTCCTTGAGGTTTCTGTGATTTCTGTAGAGTTGATTTAGGGCCAAAGAGCAGAACCTTTTCTAGTTCATTATCTACCTGAGTTACGGTTCTCAGTTTTCTCAGCAATGGGATTGGGGTGAAAAGGAATGCATAGGAAAAAGAAACGTTAGAGCAAACAAAGAAAACAAAGGAAGCTGGGAGATCTGTGGGGAAAAGAAAAGGATGCTGAAAGAGGAGAGAAAAACGTACATAGTTCCCAGACTTCATATATTTGTGGTTCAAGTTCAAGTCATTGCCTGACTTCATTGGAACAAATTAGGTCCAGTTTCCCAAACCCAGTCTCCATGGTCGTATGAGTGATAAGTAATCACCGGATCATTTCTTCCACAGCCACTGGGGCATTAATCTTGAAATCCTAGGCAAGGCTCAGAAATGTGTGAAACAGTGGGAGAAGGGAGGGTCTCTGCACAATTTCAAGTTCGGAGATTTCCCAGAAGGTACAGAATAAGCTCTTTCTATTAGTCCCATGACTTGAAACCGACTTTTCAGGTGTATTTTTGATAAGTTGACATAAAATTAGATATTTCAAATATTTTGCTTTTCTTTTACCCTTCCCTGTATGTAGCCATGGGAGGCTCACACCAGGCAAGTGTTTTGATTTCACTGTCAGTGCGTAGGATTTCATTGTTGTCATTACTGTGTTTATCACATTCCTCCCGGTTATGGGCCATTAGCATTCCACCAAAAAATATAAATTCTGAAATGCAAGGTAATTCAATGGGCTAGATATCCTAGAAGCCCCTATCCCCACCCCAGCACACATGGGGGGCCTGTCCCATCTGGCCAGACCTAGCAGCTGAAATTCACCCCTGGGGCTTCTCGCTCCTGTCAATCACCCCATCCTGCTGTGAACGCCACGTAGCCGGTCCTCTCACACCAGCTCTCAGGCTGGCAGAACAAGGAACCACATGGGCTCTGGTCCACACCGCTAAGGCCCGTGACATTCCTGGAGATAGCAATGAATCAGTGCATGTCACCGCTACAGCATCTCTGCTGTGCCCAGAGTCCTTCATCCCAGAGGGTCCCCAGATATTTTGCAAGCCGATACCTTGGCCAAGCTGTGCATAAGCCTCTTGCTTCATCCACCACTGTAACCCATGCACAGCACCTCGGTGGTGGAATGCAGCAGCTGTTCGGCAGCCGCACCACAATCCCATAGACCTCGGGTCGGGACAGGAAGCCAAGAAGAATACCATATCCAATTGAAAGGACAGGAGGGAATTTCAGGAGGTAAAACTCCCTGAGCCAAACTTGGAGGCTGGCCAGGACACCTGGTTAACACCCCGGAAAGCATGGTGACTAGTGACCACCAACAGTCCCCCACTAAGCTCCACTGGCCCCCAGACACCAAGCCACGTCCTTCTAAGACTAACTGTAAACTCTAAGCCACCTGAGGGAATAAGAGTAAACTACAGTAAATACTAAGGTCACCTCATCTCACACCTGCTGGGTTTAGCTAATGTCACCTTAGAAGGAATAGGAACATCACTGAGGTACAGTGAAGGTGTGACCCTTGTGTCTAGTCTTGCTTCCTTCATGACATTAGAGGGATATCAAAATCTAAGGAAGTATACAGTGTTTGGAGTTGAGGGTATTGATCAGAGCCAGAAATGTGGTTAGAGGGGCCATGTGATGTCAGCTTTGATAACTCTGTGTAAGTGAGAGATAAGTAATTCACCAAGCCAATGATTTTACCCAGAAGGAATGGGGTAAGTCTTTACAGGTGAACTCTTTGAAGAAGCATTCAGTTAAATAACAGTAAGAGTACCGTTGTCTCAATAACAACAACTACCACTCTTACTACTCTAATAATCAACAGTATTATTGTATGTGAGGTACTCTCTCAGGCACTTCACGCGCATTCTCATGTAGTCCTCCCAGTAACTCTCTACGATAAATATTATCATTATCCCCATTTTACATGGGAGTAAACTGAGGAACAGAAAGTTAAGTGACTTGGCCAGGATCACACAGTGACTTCAGAAAGTCAGTCCAGCCACTGTGCATGCCGTCACCATACCTGTTGTTGTCCTTCTCTTGCCACCCCGCATTTGTGTACAGAAAAAAGATCCAGTAACATCACAAGAGTCATGCACTTTGTGGTCCTAGAGAGACACCATATACAGAACACAAACGATAAAACCAGCTTTAATTGGGAACATATAGGGCCGCTTACTCCCTCCACAAACATTTCTCGAACATCCATAGAGTACCTGATGCCGTGCTAGAGATAATGGTGAATAAGGTAGACATGGGTCTGGGTTTGTTGGCACTTAAACGTTAGTGGCCATCCATATCCTCCCCCACATCCTTCAGCAACTACCTTCTGAGGACCTTTTGGAGTAGACTTCCCGTAATACCCAAGGGGCAATTTCTAGAATGGAAGTTTCAATTTAGCTTTGAATTGTCAACTCACTTACTCATTTGAGAACCACAAATTACTTTCATCTTATCAAAACTCTTTATAATGTATCTCTTAGGTAATACTTGAAAGAGCACCTTTGAGGGAAATTAAAAGTAGCGTATGAGAAAGTACAAGAGGAGTGTGTACTGACTGGGATGGGGACAATATAGTTTATATGGAAACACGCATATATGGTTGATGGGTTTGTAACCCCTTCCAAATGACACCTGCCTTTTGTGATGGTTAATTTTATATGTCCACTTGGCTAGGCCACAGTACCTAGAAATTTGGCCAGATATTGTTCTAGATGTCTGTGAAAGTACTGTTTCAGTGAGTTTAACATTTAAATCAGTAGATTTTGAGTAAGGCAGATTGCCCTTTATAATATGGAAAGGTCTCATCCAATCGGTTTAAGGCCTTAATAGAAACAGGCTGACACCCCCCAGGGAAGAAGGAAGTTTTCCAGCAGACTGCCCATGGACTTGTACATCAACTCCTCCCTTGGTCTCCAGCCTACCTTGTATACTTTGGATTTGCCAGCCTCTAAAGTGATGTGAGCCAATTCCTTAAATCTCCCTGTCTCTCTACCTCTGTTTCTTTCTCTATCTCTTTCCCTCTTTTTCTCTCTGTCTATGCACACACATACCCTACTGGTTCTGTTTTTTCTGGAGAAGTCTAATACACCTCATAACAGCCATTAACTGTCCTCCTCCATTCTACCTCTCCCAGAAAGATGTTTTGTAAGAATTTCAGGCAGGAGAGCAAGTTGACCAAGGATATACCTTCCATTAGGCCTTATTGAATGACTCTTAAATTATTTACTTTAGGCTCCTGCACAGTTTTGCCATGTTGGCCTTGAAGTACTTTGAGACTAGGTGGAAGGCAGAAGGAAGTAAGAGAAACAACTTAAGCAAGTCCCAAGGTGAATAGGAAAGTCAAGTCCTATTTCAGGGCTGCAAGAGTATCAGAGGCAGGTCCAAATATGAGTGAGCAGATGGAAGTTTGGAATTGGGAGACGGAGAATGGGCTGGGTATCAGGCTATGATGCTGACTTTGAAGGCATCATGAGGTGAGGCGGGCTGAAAGAAGTATCAAGTCTCGGTCAAGGGCTGGCTTTGCCAGGTGAGCTGGGACGGCCTCAATCCCTGGGTGCATGAAGATGGCCTTCTTCTATGGCACCTTGCATCTCATTTCTGGCCAGTGGTTTTCAAACTGAACCATAACTAGAACCGCCACACGTTAGCAGCTGTGAGGGTAACTACTGTAAGGGAATAACGGTGAAGGCAAGAAGATCATTTAGGAGCTACTGCAGTCATCCAGACAAGGACTGATGGTGGCTTGGACTTGGGCTATAATGGTTGAGATGGTGAGAGTGGATGCATTCAGGAAATACTTGGAAGGTAAAGCAGTCAGACTTGCTGATGGATTGGAAATGGAATGTGAGGGGAAAAAGGGGATTAAGCATGACTCCTGGGTTTAGGGTCTGAGTGGGCAAATGATGCTATTTATTGACATAGGGAACACTGGGGGAGCAACAGATTTGAGGGAAAACCATGAATGCTATTTTGAACATGTCATTTTGAAATTTTTATTGGAAGTGAAAAAAATATCAAGCAGCAAATGTATATTTGAGCTCAGGGAAGAGGTCAAGATGGAGGTATAAGTTAGAAATACTTAGTTTATAGTTGTCTTTCAAAATCCTGACATTGGATATAATCACCTAAGGTTCTCAACACTGGCTGCACATTAAAGTGCTCTGAAGAGGTTTTAAGAAGTGTGGCGTCCTAGAGCCCAATCCAGAGTCAAGAAAGCAGAATCTTTTATGTAAGGCGCTGTTTCCACTGTTTATTGGTTTTTTTTTAAGTTTATTTATTTTGAGAGGTAGAGAGAATACGCACACATGAACAGGGGAAGGGGCAGAGAAAGAGAGAGAGAGAATCCCAAGCAGGCTTCATGCTGTCAGAGCAGAGCCTGATGTGGAGCTTGATCCCACAAACTGTGAGATGATGACCCGAGCCAAAATCAAGAGTTGGATGCTTAGCCAACTGAGCCACGCAGGCGCCCTATTTATTATTAGTTTCCATTCTCCCTGTGATTCTAATGAGGCTTTGGAAAGTGTTTTATTCCCCAACTTGTGCAGACTCCTTTGCCTCCCATCCTCCAATACGTCTTTCTCCTGAGGCTCTGCCCTCCACCCTCTTCTGTCCTCACTCCACAGACAGGAGTCTGCCTGGCATGGGCATCCATGCTCTTTCAAATACCAAAGGCAGGCTGATATTACCAAATCTAAACCTCCAGGCCAAATCTTTCCCTCGATCTCTGGAATCACATATCCAAGTAGACTTCTCTCTCTGGATATCCTCCAGGTCCTCATACTTAGCAGTCACGACTGATCATATCTTCTTTCCCCCCAAATCTCCCTTCCTCTGCTATGGCTCTGGCTTCTAGTATCTACCCAGGACAGAAATACGAGAATCACCCTAGATCTGTTCTTCTCCCTTGCCTACTTGCTTAGCTCATCAACCCCAAAAGTACATTTATCCTCCTCTCAACGCTCTTTTCTTTTCCTTTTTGTACCTCCCTTCAAACGTATTGTGAATTTGCATGGTAACTTATAAGAAAACCACGTTTTATATTTGTGTTACTTTTAAATGCTTATTTATATAGCTTTCCATGTATGATTTCATGTGTGATCATTTATTTAATTGATTAGGGTGGGCATGTGAAGTATTGATTGTCTCCTCTTTTCTGTTGTTTTTATATAAAATATTTTCCTCTTTTTCCATTGTTGAGTTCAAGCCCTCATCATTTCTCTCTTACTTATCACTCTTGCTCCAGCCCATCCCACTCTTTGCCATCCTTGACAAGACTAACAGAAGACCTTAAAATAAAAACCTGATGCCTTGATCAAAAATATTTAGTCACACCCACATGCCCGAAACATCTAAACTAAAAAATATTTAGTCACACCCACATCTAAACACCCAGTGCCTACAAAACCATATCTAAACTCTTACTCCAGCATCGTCATCTCCTTGTCTAGCTTCTGCGAGGTCCTTGCTTGGCCTGGTTTTTGGTTGTTCTATCACCTTTTTCAGACACACATCTTCAGCCTCAGACACAGTGAATTACTTGTAGTCCTCCAGCGATGCACTCTGTCTCTGTCCCATCTCCAAGGCTTGGCATATGGCTTCCTCTGCCAGAATGGTCTCCTACCTTTCTAGATCCAGCCAAGCTATATTCAGTCTTCATGGTCAGCTCTTGTATGAAACCCTCTGGACTTCTCCAAGGGGCCTCTTTCTCCTAACTTCGGTCATACATTTTATATATTTCCATCATAATAGTTACCCTTTATGATGTATACTGTTTCTTTATCTATTGTTTTTCTCTTAAGGAGGCCCTCCAATTATATAAGCTTCAGATCCCACAAAACCTGACCATATCTTTTTTCATGTTTGTACCCAAATTAGCTAGTATGGTGTCTTTTTTTTTTTTAACGTTTTTATTTATTATTGAGAGAGAGAGACAGAGCATGATCTTGGGAGACGCAGAAAGAGGGGGAGACACAGAAAGAGGGGGAGACACAGACTCTGAAGGAGACTCCACAGAGCCCGACGCAAGCCTCGAATTCACAAACTGTGAGATCATGACCTGAGCCAACTGAGCCACCCAGGCGCCCCTAGTATGGTGTCTTCTACATATTAGTTGCTTAGTACCCACCATCTGTTGAGTGTCAAGTTAATTAATCAAATTAAAACTCTCATTTTACTGGAAGAGAAAATTTATTGTGGCCTAGAAAAATATGGGGTTTGTAACTAGAGAAATATGAATATAGGTCAGAGCTCTGCCACTTCCTAGCTATGTGATTTTGAGAGATTTTGTTAGCCTTACTTGCAAAATGAGAGTAATAATAGTATTTAACTCATAGAAACACTCTTGTTTTTCAAATGCTTATTTATTTACTTTTGAAAGAGAGAGAGAGAGAGAGAGAATGAGTGGGGAAGAGGCAGAGAGAGAGCCAGAGACAGAGAATCTGAATCAGGCTTCAAGCTGTCAGTCCAGAACCCAATGGGGCTCAAACTCAGGAACTGTGAGATCATGACCTGAGCTGAAGTTGGATGCTTAACTGATTGAGCCGTCCAGGTGCCCCATAGAAATACTCTTAACAATACTATTAGCATTCTGATTTACATATTTAAAGGACTCAATAAATGTTAGAATATATTGATATTGGAAGAGGATTAACCAAATAGCTGAATATTTATATCAAATGTTGAGACTTGTAAGATGGCTTCAATTATCACTGTATACTATGTCTAATTAAAAAGGAGTTTTTTTTTTTTCTACTTGACTGTGTATGCATCATTTAGAAAGTACTCACATAGTGGGACTGTGGCTTTCTCAGTGTGTTCTCAGTTAATTCCAAGGGTAGGACTTGCATACTATGAGAGTCTAAAAAATACAAACTGTGTGATTGTGAGAAGCTTAGAGATTAATATAAAATCATGGGAAAAAACTCAACCCATGAAGGCTTATTCTATTACCAACCAAGCCACACTCCATGTTTTAAATGGGTGGTTGCATTTAATAGTGATTAGAATTTGTCCTGTCATCATTAATTGTATTTATACAGTTTCTTCCTCAAATAATATTTCAAGGAAATATGTGTTCAAATTATTTTCCTTAAATCTAGGAGCTTAACTTGGGTAATACATACAGGATTCCAAAAACTCTAACTGCATGGAGTAGGTGAGTAGAACAGGGTCTCCAACCATCTCTAGTTACGTGTTACTGTGCTGATACTTTTATTATCATTTTCTATGTGCGTTTTGATATGAAGAGAGCTGGGAGGCATTTGTGTCGATAGAGGCCTAATTTACTATAAGTTAATGGTTGGCTTTCATTTCTCTGTCTGGTCTAGCAGGACCCCTGAGAGTACCTGCCGCCAGGGTGTGTGTGAATGGTTGAGCTCAGTGGGAATTCCACTCTTTTATAAAACTTCTGAACAAGTCTTGTTTATCTATACTTTGTTTATCTGTCCCAGCTCTGTCCCTTGCATTCTTGCTTTGATCCTCTGGATCTATTCACTGCTGTCAAACCAGTTTCTCTTGAATAATGCGTCTTGAAGTCTTGAGCTCTTGGCACCCCCATCCTCAGCTACATGTGCACATTTAGACATTTTTTACCTCTGTTTGTCCAACAAGACCCAAGAAATAACTTGGGTCATGGAAAGTTCTCAAGAAAGAATCCATGAAATCTTCTTCTCATTCCTTCATCATACCAGAAATCAGAATGCAGAAGATACTTTCTTAGAATTCGCCCCATGTATATGATTTTCATACATTTACATAGGTCTGATAATTTATTCCACAAGCATTTTCTGAATGCCACCATGTGTCAGGCACTGAGCAAGACACTTATTAGTACAGAAGTGAATAACATCCTGTTCCTGCCCTGAGAAATGTTTATAGAGATAGAGACGTGTATAAAAAATGACTATACTGTAGTGGAAAAAAAAGACACATGCGTGACTGGTGCTAATTATTTCCTTCAGGACTTTCATAAGCTAAGGGTGTATTGTTATTTTATTTTATTTTTAATTTTTTTCCAAGGTTTGTTTATATTTTGAGAGACAGAGAGAGACAGAATTTGAGTAGGGAAGGGGCAGAGAGAGGGAGACACAGAATCTGAAGCAGGCTCCAGACTCTGAGCTGTCAGCACAGAGCCCGACGTGGGGCTCAAACCCACGAACTGTGGGATCATGACCTGAGTCAAAGTCGGAAGCTTAACCGACTGAGCCACCCAGGCGCACCTACTAATTATGTATTTTTTAAAAAGTGGGATCACTGCTGCCAATATTCATTTCCATTTTCTAGCTGGGGTATTTCCAGGCAGGCAGGGCAAACAAAGGAAGCAGACAGACCATGTGTGTCCTTGGTAAAATCACCTCATTAACCCTAATGCCCCAACCAAAAGGTGGTCTCATTTCCCAAATTATTTTATAATACATGTCTTCTGATCTTAGATCTTAGTTTTTATATGCACCCTGTATCTTCCATCCCCAACTCCACCCCACCTGGCTCCTCTTACTTGTGTTTCATTGTGCCTTCCCTTATAGCACTTACTACGGAGTATTATAAACCTATGGTCATGGGTCCACAATAGAGCAAAGCGAGAATGGCTCTTAGACTTAGTCCCAAAGGAAGGATTTTCCCTTCTGTGCCCCAAACTTCCATGCATTCATTTATTAAAAGGCTTGGGTAAGTTATTCTTTTGAATCAATTGGGTTTTGATTCCTTTTTAAATGACAACTCCAACTTCAAAATAAATGAAAAGGTTACACAAAACCTTGCTACCAGCTTTGGGAGTTGCACCCAAACTAGCCACAGTAAGCTAGAACAAAATTATGAAAACATACTGCCTACTCCTTCGAGACAAATGACAGTTCCTTTTTTGAAAGGGAGAAGTCAGCTGTCCAGTGCCGTAGCAGCATGAACTTTACTTCAGACGACTCTGGCAAAATCATACACGCCAAAAAGGTGGAACTGATTTTACCGTATCAAAGAAATGTTCTCCTCTTTGGAAAACATCATACCAAAAATATTTTAGATTCATCAGCCAAGGACTTAGGATACCTTCGTGTGTGGTGGCCATGATTCCACGGCCAGGTGGATCTTGAAAATAAATGGGTCAGAAGAAAAATTGGAAAAGGTGCCAAAGAGAAAACTCTAATCTTAAACGATGGACATAAAGTAATTTTCAAATTGAATCTCCATTCATAGTATGCTGACTAGGTTGTGCAGAAGATCTGGTGAAATAAATCAGCCCACCAGCCCACGTGGTCAGACGAAACAGAAAGGATGCCATTGTTTCACACAGCAGTCTTCACAGGACCCCACTTGGAACCACACAAAATCATTCAGTCAGGCAAATCCTAGCTTAGTGAATATATGAAGTGTTAATAATGTATTTAACATTGACAGAGAGCCCACAAAGCTCTGTTCAGTGTGCTTAAGAAGAATGTGCGTGAAGAAAACAGAATAAACAGGCAGGGAAGCAGATAGTTCGATGTGACAGCAAAAGTTCTAGAACAACCATGAGGGAGTGACACAGGAGCACTGAGGGAAGGGACAACTGACTCCAGAGGCCCATGGGAAAGCTTCAAAGGTGATGTTTCTTGAAAGAAAAATGGAAGTTTTACAGGCAAGATTAAGGAGCACGAAAAAGACTGTTCTAAAATTTTAGTTGCCTGTGGCATGGAAGTGATGGCAGGTATAGCAGGAGAGGTTTTAGGTTAAACCATAAGAAATAGCTTCTGTTCAACCATTTTTGACCTATAATAATTTGGATTCTGAAAATGAAGGGTCTGGTAGGGCCATGAGAAGCTGGACATATTCTACAGGAAATGGGGAGCGCATTGAGGTTTTAAAGTCAGAATGGCATGCATGGAATTGTCTCGTAGTAAGATAACTCTGGAGGAAATATGGAACAGGGACTAGAACAGGAAGAAGCTGGTGTCAGGAAGGCCAGTGAGGAGGCTGTACAAATAGTCCGGCATGAGATCAAAACAGCCTGAGCAAGGGCAGGGGAGGGACAGGAACAGAGAGTCAGCTAATGGGGCTCAAGTAATAGCTCCTTCCTCTGCTCTGCTGTATGTTTCAAGGAACCAACTTCCTTTCCTGTCTCAGATGCTGACTAACTGCTCTATGTTTGGCCAAGAAGAGATACTGGAGAAAAACTAGAGACTGAGAGGAGGAAAGAAGCCAAGGTTGTCCCATTGACCTTCTACCCCTAAGAAGGACAGTGGCCTCCTACTTTGGCTAAATGTCCCTTCTCAGCTCTTTCATTACCTACTTAAACCAATTTCCTGAATTATAGCCTCTGAAGACACCTGAAGAGGTGTCTATTCCCCTGACTGGACAATAGGAGAATTAATACAAAAGAGGGAATTGATGCAGAGGACAGTGTACAAGGATTAATGACCATAGATATTGAGGTAAAGGAGAGGATGGCAGCAAGGATAACTCTGATCCATCAAAGTAGTGATACTGAGGGAGAAAAATAATTCTAGGAAATATTGCCTGAGAGTGAGAATGTTCTACATGCTTTCCATATAATAACGAATTGGATCCTTACAACAAATTCTATGAGGTAGAAACTTAGTCTTATACAGTTTTACAGGTCAGAAAAACAAGGCCTGGAGAGTTTAAGTAACTTATTCACAGTCACAAATTAGTAAGTGATCGAAGAGCCTAATGGCTAGTAACCTAGAGAGAAGATAGAGGAGGAGGATCAGAAGGCCAGCTTGTATTGCTTATATCTGGCCATGTGGTGTACCGGTACTGCTGAATATCTAATTCTAAATGCTCTGTGGTTGGAAATAGAGTCCATGGTTTAAGAGACAGATTAAAGATGGAGGTGTGAGTCCTTGTTGTATAACTAAATGCCAAAGCCATAGTGTCACAGAGAAAAATACCAAAAAGGGGGGGGGCAGGTTAAAACTTCAGCAGTTAATGCTTTTGTGTAAATGAGGCAAGAAAATTGGCCCATTCTCTCAAATGCAGAGGTTACAGACGAGATGACCACCAATAAGATGCTTTCTAAGTTGCCATGCTACACTGCTATGACATAATCCCCAAATTTCCCTGTTGCATCACTAACTTGTCACCACTTAATAAATTAGATTGGGAGTTTCTTGGCAGCACTGACTGTATATATTTCAACCAGTCCATCAAACAACAAGTATTTACTGAGCTTTTGGTAAATGCCTAGCTATATATTAGGACCTGTAGGGGATTGAAGAGAAACCCAAGACACTTGCTCTTCCCTGAAGTACTTCATACAAGGAGATTTGTTAAATATTCTTACCTCTTTCCTGTGACTTCACTTGAAGCACCACCACACACACAGCGAGAAGCTCAGTCAGTATTCATAGAATAGGTTTTTAATGACAGGAGGTGATTGAAATTCTTTCACAATTTTCTTTCAAAAAATCTCAGTTTGATAATAATTTAGGGCACGTTAAAGATATTTAAAATGTCCCATATAGTCTTAAGGAACTTCTTTGTTGCTAAAAGGTGTAAGTCATAACATGAGGTCATCAATTTAACATTTATTGAGCATTCCCTACATTGGTGCAAAGGGAGAAATCCTAGAGATACAACAAGGGGTAAAACTTAGTTTCCTGAGAAGGACACAGAATAAAAGCAATGATTATAAAGCAGTATATAAAGTGCTACAATAGGGCTGTTCAGACAAGCTCAAAAAATTCTAATTCAGCCTGGATAGGCTGAATATCAGAAGGATATCAGACATGCCTACAAGACAAGGTAGAGCTGGAGCTAAGTCTTGGGAGACAGATCCAATTAACTGGAGAAGAGGATAAGGTATCTTCAACGGAAGTAAGGATGCTCAATGATATAGAGGTGTCAGAGCACACCAGACATCCAAGGGCCATGTGTAAGTCAGAACAGCTAAAAAGAAAGGAATATGTGCACATGCCATCTATACTAAGTCTGGAAAGTTATGGAGATCAGAGCTGAAGGGCTGTGTAAGTTACACAGAGGGGTTTGATTATATCTCCACAGCAGCAAGAGGACCCACTTTCATTGGGGTGAATGAATGAAGGACTTTCATTAAGGGGAATGAACTGATCATATTTACTTCCAAATAAAATCACATTAATGGTACACAGAGCATGTATCTGTTGTTGATGGTGAGGGGTGGGAAGGAGTAGAATGTGAGACCAAGACAGCACGTAGGAGGCAG
The DNA here is from genome assembly GCA_028646485.1 of Cryptoprocta ferox. Classification (NCBI taxonomy): domain Eukaryota; kingdom Metazoa; phylum Chordata; class Mammalia; order Carnivora; family Eupleridae; genus Cryptoprocta; species Cryptoprocta ferox. The sequence continues at coordinate 5,593,922 of CM053570.1, forward strand.
TTGCAGAAATCCAGGCGAGAAATTGTGAGGGTAACGTCTTTCTCAAGTCAGCCAAGAATCCTGCTCACAATGACCTTTGGTTTGGATGTGTAAACAGAAGGAATTTATTTTCTCTATCTGTCTTTTTTAATGATTATTATTTAATGTAGGTTATAACCCTTCCTGGAACAGTTCACTAAGACCCCCGGAAAGAGGTGGCCATTAAAATTAAGCTGAGTGAGATGGAAAGTGGGGCTGTAAAAACTCCACCGCAGCCACCTGGAAACAGAAAATGTTAGGTTTGTGAGTCCTGGCAGGCTTCATGGGAATCTGTAGTTTTCAGTAAAAAGAAGGGACAGGAGCTGGATTCTTTTGATTGCAGTTTTCAATTTTAACCTTAAAGTAAGAAGAGCTTAGGAGAGTAGGGCAAGGGTCACCCTCTGTCTTTCCTAATTCTAAGAATATAAGCTTCAAAACCCTTTTGTATTCAGTAAACAGTAATGGAATTGGAAGAAATTTTCAAAGCCAATAATATTAAGATATAATTTTTGAAGATGTAAAATCATGACTCTCCGGCAAATTTAAAATGAATATAGGTCAAGGATTTTCTTTAACTCATTAATTAATGAGGGAGCCAGTAAGAGCTTCAAACTCATCTTAAACTTATTTGAGAATCTGAGTGTATGTAGGCAATGTAATAAATTGATGGGTTAGAGGGGTGCCCGGGTGGCTCAGTCAGTTAAGCGGCCGATGTCGGCTCAGGTCACGATCTCACGGTTCATGGGTTCGAGCCCTGCATTGGGCTCTGTGCCGACAGCTCAGAGCCTGGAGCCTGCTTCGGATTCTGTGTCTTCTTCTCTCTCCACCCCTCCCCCATTCATCCTCTGTCTCTGTCTGTCTCTCAAAAATAAATAAACGTTAAAAATAATTTTAAAAAATTGATGGGTTAGATACAAAACCGGTTAATACCCAACAGATCTATCAACCTTTTAGTTACATGTTCTACCAGACAGTAATTATTTGCATCTCTGCTGGGCAAAAAGTTCCATGGTAACCTTTGTTCCTAAAGAGTTATAAGACAGATAATGAATAGAAAGCCACCGCCAGAACTGCTCTGAAAGAACATCCTGTAATCAGAGACCTATTTATAATAGTTAGATAACTTTTCTGACAGAGCTTTTGGTGAGAATGGAACTTTACAACTAATGTGCAGGGAAACAGCAAGGAGATAACAAAGTCCGATTTGGACATAAAAATAGCATTGACACATCAGTACGAAAACAGGTTAAGCAAATGAATTGACAAGTCAAAAAAGAAGAAACAAAAATGACAAATAGACATATGAAAAACCTCCACTCTCACAAGGAGTGAGAAATGCTACTTAAAACAATAAGGTATCAAAGTCGCCCAGCAAGTTAATAAGCACAGGCTCAGTTGATGGTATCTAGTGTTAGCAATCAGTGTAGGGGAGTATAAACTGTGAATGGCGCCCTGGCTCATTCTCCAGTCCTTCAGGCTCTTGTCTGCTGTACATGTGGTACACATTCCTGCGCCAGAGTAGGAGAACTGGTGAGGATAGAACTCAGGGAGGCCCACATCTGCCCTAGAACCTGCAGCGTGTGCTAGGGTTCCCTTTGTAGTACTCTCAGGCCTAGTAAGGATGGGCTCCCCCAGAGAATTCCTAGCCAGCTTCCAGTAAATAAACATCTCCCAGCTTTCCCACTCTGGGGAGCCACTGTTGACAGTGATTACAGAAGGGGGAAGATTTGCCAGGCCTTGGAATCAGGAGGCGGGTGCTGGTGCTTTGGTGCCCTTCATTCTTTGTTCTGTGCCCTTTTGCTTTATTGTAACCCCTGTCCCCCTTCTCTCCTCACCCTACTCCTCTCCTATAACATCTCCTTCTCTCTCTCTCTCTCTCTCTCTGTCTCTCTCTCTCTCTCCTGTCTCTCTCTCTCTTTCTCTCTCTCACACACACACACACACACACACACACACGATAGTCACATTTTCTAACAGCTCTCTTTGAGCCGAAAAATAGATGTAGTAAACTCATTCACGTGACATTTCCTGATTTTTGTGTTTGCATTTCAAAAGAAACTATTTATTTAACCCATATTTGGGCAACATATAACCCAGATCTCTGCTGACAGAAGTCCAAACTTCCTTTGAATGGGGAAGACAAAAGAAAAAAAAATCAGATTGACAGAGGAAGTAAGTGCTTTGAAGGGGCCAACCATATAAGTGGTGTATTTTCAGAAAATATGGGGGATAGTTGAGGAATGCCAAAAAAATCCTGAATTTTTGTTCTTGGAGTGCCTCACTCCTTAGTTCAAGCAAATAATAATATTTCTCTGATAAACTGTGAAAAAAAGTTGTTACCTTGGGTGAACACCATACAGTAGGCATAGCATTAGAGAGGAACTTACTATTTCTCATTATTATATGGAGTACTAAGGATACACAGTTGGGTAAAACATGGTTCTTTGAACTCAGAATGCTATAAGATCTTGAAGTATCAGTGAATTTAAAAGAAGGAGAAGGAGAAGGAGGAGAAGGAGGAGGAGAAGGAGAAGAAGGAGGAGAAGGAGGAGAAGGAGAAGAACAACATAACGAAGATGACATTTATTAAGTGCTTACTATGTTCTGGATACTTTTCTAAATAATTTACACATACCAACTCATTCCTAGCTTGGACCAAAGAGAAACAATACTGTAAAGCATATACTATTACGATTCCCATTTACAGAAAATTAAAACAAAGAAGTTGCTTAATTTAAGTAAGTTGCCCAAAGTCATCACACAGCGGCTAAATGGCAACACAATCTATATTAATAGAAATCTATCTATTCTTAGTCCAACAGGTAGAGGGAGGTGATACAGACTGGGTGATACAAGGAAATCTGCAGACTCCCTACCCTAATAGATAGACTCACAATTCAAACAGAAGTGTTTCTGCTTCTGTTTGTCTTCTTCTTACCCAGATGCTTGGCACAAATGGGTTGCCATCGCTGTGTCTACCTTTCACTGTTGCCCCTTGCCAACAGCTGCACTTTGGGAAGGAGTATTTCTGGCCAGAGTGACAGTGCCCAGGGCTACCCTCTGTAAGAGCATTCCTACAAGCACCTCCGAGCCACCTCTGTACCTGCAGAGCTCCAGGGGTAGCTGAAGACTACAGGCATCACCCGGCCTTGCCACCAGGCTCTCCAGCGGTGGCATCTGAAAGGTGTGATCTAGTGGTTGGCAAACCTCCCATGAGCATCCCAGCAGACTCCCAGCAGTAAACCATGGCCCTCTGACGAGTCAGGTGACTGCCAAACTGGCCGGGAGTGGGGAGAGACACATACTGTTTACTCTTTCGGACTGAAAAAGGAGAAATTCTAATTCATTGGCAGGCAGGCTTTGGAAAGAGAGGACCAGTTGTGGTGGTTGGTGCTTCCTGGTGTTTTGTAGTTTAAATTCCTACGATTAGGAATCTCTTTAAACAACATACATACATACTCAACTATATCCATAACCTAGTCATGTGGATTTCTACTGACTCCAAAGTCCGGAACCCTGGAAGAATAATATTCACAAGGTGAGCATTGAGCATTGAACCTCCTCTTCCAGGAAAATGAAAAGTTTTTCAGAGGCATCTTGCTGCAATTGCTTCAAGAGAATAGCTCACTTAGCCCATGAATTCTAAAGGGTTTGACAATAAAGGGATAAGTAGAAGGAAGAGACAAGAGAGAGGATGATTTTACAAATGTGTTGTCATGGTGATCAAGATAAAAGAGATCACGTTGCTTTCATAGTATTTAAACAAGTGCAAGTTTAATTTCTACGATATTTTCCTTTTGTTTACTTATCCATCAAACTCTATAGGAGGTGAGAGATAATCAGGACACCAGAGATTCTTCTGGAACAGGAAGGAAGATTCTGATATGGAAACTGGAGGGGACTAAAGAAAGAGATTTTAAAGTATAAATAATCAAGGTGAAAAGGGAAGATCATCCCTCCTGAATGATTTAGACGTTTATTTGAATCCATTTTTTTTCCACCACATATACTCCAAAGCTTTTCTTCTGTGATTCCAAGTCTCCTGTTGCTTGTTTGCTTGTCTGTTTCTTTCAGTATAGCAAAGCTTTATACCGTCTAGTCTTTTGTTCTCATTTTCACTTCAGGACTATTACTCTCCAAATGACCTCACACTTCACATCTATCAAAGTATTCCTCCCTTTATTTATAGTGCATAATTATCTCCCTGTAGTTTCTCTTTTCTGCATTTTCTGTGAACTTGTCGGGAGGAAGAAAAAAAAGAAGCATTGGCTTTCTCCAGACTTAGTATCCCTAAGAATTCACTTCACTTTTAAAAAGTGACTGTAACTCATTTATTTCTCATTCTTTGCATTCACACCCCCCTTGAAAGAAGAGACCTTGTGTTAACACAATAAACCTTAGGCTCTCTAAATACTCAAGAAATGTAGCAGATGATGATGGTGAAATTTCTTAAATAGCTTATCAAAATCAGTAAAATCCAAGACATCTCTTAACTACTAACATTAGCATTTAACATCACTTTCCCAAATCAAAGTTTTTACATTAAATGCCCTGTTTTCTAGAGTTAGAGCACAAAGTGTTTCAATTAATCAGATGTGCTGGTTAAAAGAAATTGCCTTATATACCCTGTGGGCTCAGGAAATTGCGATATAACAAAATACTCTTAATACCAAACTATACTGAAAAATCTAATTTTTATTATTGGTTATGGCAAAGATAATTTGGCAACTTGGGTCCTCTCAAAGTCATTGTTATGAATTTTAGTTACCATGTTTCTGGCTAATAGATGGAGAACCATCTTGTCAGTCAGAGGAAAGTTCTAGACCTATCTTGGCCAACTAGCAATATGACCAATAAGCCATTCCCTCTGAGCCTTCACTTCCTGAGATGATTAGACTAGATGATCCTGTAGGTTCACTCTAGCTCTAATAATCTATGCCTATATGATCACATCCTGGGGGAGTGATTGTTTAACCTATTTCCAACTAATGGAATGCCATATTGCTTAAGCTTTACTTTAATCCCAGTAATTACAATACATGTGATTTCTTAAAAAATAAATCATTAACAATGATAGAAAAACATCTAAGTACTTGAAGACTAAAAGGCTTTGAAAATTGCTTCAACTCAATCAGTCCACTCTATTCTAACTCTGAAGAATGTGATTTCCAGAGAGATTAACTGATTTGTCCAGACTTCTCATCGGTCAGAGATGATATGAAATATCTACACCAAACCCTTCAAATTCTCTACCCCACAAATACAGTAAGGACAAATATAGAGCCAAAATTAGAATTTAAAATCTCCAGGTGACCAAGAAGGATGATAGAATTTCTTGATTTTTCTTAATCTGAGAAATGCTGAGGGGCTCAGAGGGAAATGCACAGGGAAACACCACAGCAGAGGAGAGTTCATGAGTCTGGTCCAGGGAGGAGCAAGGAAGCTTAGAATCCACTTGGAACTGTAAGTAGAAAATACATGAGAACTGGAAAACCAGCCTTGTATAGTATGTGGCCATGAGGTTCACAGACTCATAGGGATAGTTACCCAAAACTGAGACATTAACTTGATAACTGGAATGAGTCCAGGGAAATCACAAGGCTCTTTTGGAATAATATATAGGAGTATTCCCATATTCCCATGTACACAGAACTCCATCGGAAAGCATTTTGTGTTGAAGATGATATTAAAGTATAATTACAAATCTCATGATTGATAAACTAGCTTCCAAGAGAGAGAGAAGAGATTTACTACAATAGGGGAAATCTGCATACCAAGAACTAGAAATAATGCAACAGCCTGAATGAAACTATCAGTGTGTCTAAAATGTTCCCATATATAAAGGAATGAATGTAATAACATAAAGTAGAAACAGGATATTTAAAAAGAAAAGGTAGATTTGAGAAATAAATAAGTAGAATTTTAGAAATAGGAAATATATCATTGATGTGAAAAGCCAAGTGTATGGCTTAAATAACTAGATACAGCTGAAGATAGAATTGGAGAATTAGAAATCAAATCTAATGGAATCACAAAGAAAATCAGCCAGGAAAGATTGATGGGATGGAATATATAAAAGAGAAGTTAAGAGATGAAGAACAAAGAATTGAAATTGTATTTTGTTTATTTGAGGAACAGAAAGAAAGAAAAAAGGGAACAAAGAGAGATCTTTGGGAAAAATCATGTATATGATTTTCCAGAATTGAAGAAATGTGTGATTCTGTAGATTGAAGAAGCACACTGAGTTCTGAGCAGGATAAATAAAGATAAATCCTAACCTACACAGGTTGTATTGGCATTTCAGGTCGTTAAAGCCCTTAAAAACTATCAGAGGGAAATAACAGGTGACTTACAAGGGAATGGCCACAGAATGCTCACCCACAATAGCGGATGCAAGTTTAAAGTGGAATAAATATCTCTAAAGAGTAAGGGAAAGTAAGTCTACTGAGAATTCTATCAGCAACTAAAACATCCTCAAAGAATGACATCAAAAGACTGCATTTCTACTTCTGGATCCCTGCTAAAAGAATTATAGAAAGATGTACTTTAGCAAAATGAAAACTTAATGTGGAAGGAACAAAAGGTGAGGAAAACTAGATGTGCACGTAGGCAAAGAAATTGGTAAACATGCTGTTAAATCTAAATGTTTGTTGTTGTTTAAAAAAAAGGTAGTAACTCATGGGGATTGGGTTTAAATCAATTCAGAACTAAAATTCTAGGCAATAATAACATGAAAGAGTTAAGCTGTCCTAAAGTCCTTCTGTTGTTTAGGAATACATGAAGATATTGGTCAACTTTAATTATGCATGTTAAAAATGTAAAGGCATGAATTGCCAAAATATATTCTACTGCCATTCTATTGTTAACCAGACATTTAGGTTGTGTCCAGTTTGGAACTATTATGAATAATATTGCTGTGAACATTCCTGCACATCTCTTTGGGTGGACATATGATCCTATCTGGTGGTGGAGACGAATGTGTACAGCAGTTCACGACATAGATTCTTCTCACGAGCAAGACTATCAACACACTCTATAATACCATTTTTCAAGAAAAGTGCTAAAACTAACAAAACAAGTGTATTAGTTTGTTGGAAGTTACATCAGTGGTTACCTTTGAGAAAGAAGGGAGGGTTAGTGATTGGGAAAGATATCAGAGGCCTTTGGGGTATGAGTAATATTCTATTTCTTGACCTGATTGGTGGTTACCTGTCATGTGGCTATATTCCATTTATGATAATTCATATAGCTGTATAATTATTACCTGTGCATTTTTCCATATGCACGTTACACTACAATAAAAAATAGTTTATTTTTTAATGTAAGGTTATCACCAAAGTGATATAAATCATATAACTTCAAAAAGTAATTTTTTAAATGTGAGTAAACATCAGAAGGCAGAGAAGAAGAAATAAAAAGAATAGAAAAAATAAAATAATATGGCAGAAATCATCCAAGTAGATCAAGAATCATAAGAAATGTTAATGGATTACACAGCACCAAAAGACAATTATGAAATTGATTTTAGGAAATTAGCTAAATGCTGTTTACAAGAGGCATAGTTAAGATGCACAGAACAGTTCAGAATAAAGGAGGTTGTGAGAGGTATATTTGTTTTCTGTTGCTGGTGTAGCAAATTGCCACCAACTAAGCGGCCTGAAGGAAAACAAATATATCATCTAACAGCTCTGTGAGTTAGAAGTCCAACACGGGTTTTACAGAGCTAAAATCAAGGTGTAGGCCAGGCTGTGTTGCTTTGTGGAGGCCCCTTGCCTTTTCTGGCTTCTGGAGGCTGCCCACATTTCTTGGGTCATGACCCTTCTTCCCCATCTTCGAAGCCAGCTACAGGGGGCTGAGTCTTTCTCATATCATATCATTATGACCTTCCCACTGTCATTACATCTCTTTCTCTCACTTTCTCAACCTCCCTTTTCTACTCTTCAGCCTCGCTATGATTACATTACCCAAGCTAATTCCTTTTCTAAGGTCATCTAATTAGCAGCCTCAACTCCATCTGCTACTTTAATTTCCCTTTGCCTAATATAACATATTCACAGGTTCCAGGGATTAGGATGTGGACATTTTTGGGAGATCATTATTCTGCCTACCACAGATATATTTGGCAAACAGTCACCAAAGAAAGCCGATGCAGTGATAGTAACATCTTGCATAATAGTATTTAAGTAAAAATATATTAGTAGGGAAAAGGGAGAAATGCATACCGATGAGATCTACAAGAAGATATATAGTGAGGTTGTCCGGGAAAGAGTTAAAGCCAGGATTTGGACCCAAGTTTTGTGTCTGCTGGTCTAGTGTTCCTCCTAACAAAAACCTCTAAAGAATACAGACCAATAGAATCTTCTACTTGAAACTTACTGTATGAGTGCTGGTAAATTTCTTGTCCCGAATGAAAATAATAATTACGACCTAGACCACAGGGCTGTTGTAAGAAATACCTCAGGACTGAGGCACACTCAGCTATCCTATAAATGTTAAATAAAAATAATATTTCCTGTATCCTTACTAGGGTTGGGCAAATCCAGATGTATATTGTACTTTTCACATATTTCAAAATATTTTCAAATGTTTTGGTTTGGGTTCAATAAAAACCTCAAGTACATTTTGCCAAGTGCTTTTTCCATTAATTATTCAATCCATTTGTATTTCAAGGGAAATTCAGTCCACATGTTTCTAATTCATTTAGCACTAACTCATCAAAATATTGTTTCTCTCAGTGCTATTTTCTATCCAAAAGGCTTTTCAAGCCCTCTCCTCCTTTTTTTATTTCTTAGAAACAAAAAGATATAATTTGCCAAGGGCAAACCCTAGTCAAGTACCAGAAGGTTTACTAAACACTGCAACTAGAGCTCTTTGAGTTTGAAAGGTCTTCTGTCACTGTATCCTGGTCCCCATGTTACCTCCTCTCTGGCTTCCTTGGCTTCTTTATTTCCTTTGACCCATCGGGATTTCAGGTTTAGCATCACCAGAATCCACAGGCCTGCAGACACTTTAATTCTCTTGCTGAATCCTTCCCCCTTAATAAATACCTTCCAAGGTTGGGGCCAGTAAAATAATGGATTTGTACCACCTTCCAAAACACCCTCATGGGATCTGCGGCCGGCCTTAAAAATAGATACATTTTAAAAATCTGATCTTTTTAAGTGAGTAGTTTGTATGTGTGTGATATCTTATGTGTGATTAATGTTGTCTTAACTCAAGAGTGCCTGAGGGTAAGGAACTGGATAGTATGTTCATCGTGAGTGCCCCCAAAACAGCAAAAGCTGCGCTTAAGAGTGAGTTCCCACATCACTTACGGAGCCTTCTTGCCAAAAAGGTTTAACCTGAATCTGATCATAAGGAGATTGTGGAACATTCTACAAGACAGTTTCTCTGGACTCTATAAAAATCTCAAATAAAAGCTATCAGGGAACTTTTCTAGATTAAAGGGAATTAAAGAGATGAGACGACTAAACGCAACATGTTAACTGGATTCTGAGTTTAGAAAAATATCTATAAGGACATTCTGAGACAGTTGAAGAAATTTGAATATGTTATATTTCTTGGGTATGATAATGATTTGATTGTAGAGAAGTGTGTATATTCATGTGTATATATACACACATTTATTTGTGTGTGTGTGTGTGAAGAGAAAGTAAATATAGCAAAGTCTTAAGACTTGAGAAATCTGCATACACCCACCCCCACAACTGTACATATACCCACCCACCCACACATACTCATATACACCCACACACAGGAAATATGTAAGAGACTCCTCTTGGCAAACTTGTACACATCCATGTCCAGCCAGAAGTCGGTTTGCCCTTTTTTTTTAAAGGGCAAACTTGTAGCTATTTGAGGTTGACAGTTTCGCCACAATGCCAAGTTCAATAAGCGTAAATGTTAGCTATTGATAATAATATTGCAAATGAGTATTGTTGCTATATGTACAAGTAGACATTGTAAGACAGGAATTCTCAGTGGTTAATGGACTGATGGGCTTTCAAAAGTCTAAGGACCACCTGAAAATGTGTGTCCATACATTTATTTCTTCCTGGTAAAGTGTGCATAATTTTCATCAGATGTATAAAGGAAACTTGAAGAGATTTTTTTTCAACTGCTTTAAGAAGTTTCTAATTGAGTATTTCCTTTCTTAAGAGAAACCTCAGACAAAACTCTAATTTGGCATTGCTAATAATGCCGGTGGCACTTTATACCAAGAAATTCACAGCAGCTCATAGAAGTCCTTCAGTAAAATTGAAGCCTTTTCACCAGCTACGCACATTAGTTGTCAACATGTGTAGAGACCACTCCTTGAGAAGCTCAACACATTGGTAAGATATTTAAATAATCACTTTACACACCAGAGAAAGGAAAGAAAGATAGTGGAAAGCTGGTTGCCAAGCAGTGGCTGGGCTTCGTGCATTTTAAAGATTGCAGCATGCAGCCCCCCAGAGTATGAAAGGAGAACTGACTGTGCCTTCTAATTAGAGCAGAATTAACCTCAGCGGCGTGACTTGTGTTCTGGAAGGGAATTTGGAACATCACTGGTTTATGGGACACAATTGTACACCAGGTGGTCCTAGTTAGGTGAGAGACTTTATGTTACAATAATCCTTCTTTGGCTTTATTCAGCACAATAAAACCACTAAGACGTTTTCCCATATGAAGTATTTCTACAGGCACATTCAAAATGTTAATCCCGATTTTTTATATGCATTTTTCATGACTCCTAAGAAGTTTACCAGGTTGGGAGATTTGCAAAAACTGGTCCCTTGACAAAGTCACGGGATGCTTTTTACCACAACAGGTTTGTTTTGTTTTCATGTGAGCCTGAAGTACTTTCATAACATCCCTCACTGTGGACGTCACAAATAGGATCAAATATTGTTATCCTAACCTTGCAAATGAAGGCAAGGGTCTCACAGTGACTTTTAAAGGCTATCAAATTCTGAGTTAGTATTGCACCTTCATTCTGGGGTGAACAGTCCAGAATTTTGTCCGTGCTGAACATTCTGTGTAATGCAAAGTTCTATTAATGAAACCAGCAGTGGGCACTTTTATTCTACAAATTCAAAATAATACAGTACATATTATACATATAGATGTATAGGTGAATGCATCTAGAATACAATCCCTGATATTTGGAGCAACCATCTGAGGCCCTGAGCATTTCTAGAGAGTTTCTAGAATCCTCACTGAAAGATAAAAGTCCATGCCCAGGAGAGCTTTACTCATACTCAGCCTGGTATATTGGAAAGAATTCAGACCTGGAGTTGAATTCTGAAGTCATCGATATTATTTATGTGACCTTGAGAAAAGTTATTTAGTCTCTTAGAGCTTTGTCTGTTTCCTCATTGTGTTTTTATGGACTGAGACATCTTTTGATTGCTCTTGTCTGATTAGATTACTCAATTAAGCCTTTTTTTTTTTAAACATGCTTCATAGTAGAGTTCACCTACATACCTTGGCCATTTAAAATATAAATATATACACTCTTCTCTATTTCAAGTGCCAATCATTCCATATGCGTATATATGGGTATTTTAAGCACAGCAAAAAGAATGAAACTACAGATTCTGTCCATGTCTTATACCACATTAGTAAAAGTGTCAGGAAACAGTACATATGATTAATGCTGCTGAAATAGGCAGGAAATTATTCAGGTGGATTCAATCAACCCAGCCAAACATATAGGTAGCTTATTAAAATTTAGACAAAAGTCCACAGGCACTTAATACATAATGATGACTCTAGACCTAAATTAAGAGCGCTCCCCACCCCCACGCACCCCAGCGCCTACAACTTACTGCCTAGAAGCAGCCACTCTTCTTACAGCTAGAGTTCTTGACCTGCTTTTCAGCTTTTTTTTTCCCCTCTCTGAAAGTAAGGCACGTGACCTTTCTAAGCCCCCTAACCCAGAGCCCTTGCGGAAACACTGTGCCATTGAGTTTGCCCTTGAGGTTGTCTCTTAACCAAAGCAAAGGCAGTGTGAAGTTCACATGCTGCTTATTCTCAACTACACCCTCAGACCTGTGAGCTCTTCCACATTGACTGGGATTTTGAAGGAAGGGAGGCACAATAAGGATTTAATGCAGCTGGAAGACGACAGTTTTGAACACAAAGGACCCTGCACCTGGCTCACGGGGGTCAAACGACACCTTAGGTATTTAAAGCAGTCGTTGAGAAGACAAGGTAAAGTGCTGTTCAGAATTCACATATCTTAGTTACTATCACTGCAGCAGGAAGCATGGCCTCGTCCCTGCTCACTTTTTAGGATTCCTTCACCTAGGTTTAGCTAGGAGACACACGTTTCCTCTCCTGGCCAAGCCCAACCTGAAATTCCCTTAATTACCACAAAGGGTTTCGCTGCTTTTAAAATCAGCTCAGAAAGAGCTTAATGTGGCAGTAAAAGCTCAGTCTCCAGTCCCAGTTCTACTATTTATCAGCCATGGGACCTTAATAATAATAAAATGACTTATTTATCTAAAGCACCTCTGATTCAAAGACTAACAGATACATTTGTGGCATGTAAGTCTTTTGAGAAATCCAGACTACCGATTTTTACTAGAAAACCAAACACAAGAACAATAGAAACAATATTAATGGGCCTATGTGCCATAGATTCCGTGTAACTGTGAGAGACAGACACAATTTGGGGCCATGGGAAATGCAATAGGATTCTAGCCACAGTTCTTGCATTCAAGAGCCAAGTGCTTTTGGGCAAGTTATTAGAATGCCCGAGGTCTCCATTTTTCTCGTCTGTGAAATGAGGGTGTCAGACTACATCAGCATTTCCCAGAGTGCGTTCCCTGGAGCATTCTATATAGTTTGCTCCCCTATCCTCACTCACTCCCACCTCCACAAAAATGAACAGTCTGGCGAAATCCATTTGCAGGCCATCTCTGTTGCACAAATTCATCTTGTGAATATCCAAAAGGAGTATTTCTTGTTTACCATTTTCAAAAGAAGGAAAAAAGTATTTCAGCCAGCAGCATACCTACATGTGCCTGATACTTTTTCAAGTATGGGTTTAACCCAACAATGGGTTTATTGTAGCATCATTTGGTTGCCAGATATACAGAAAGCAGGAAATGGGCAGTTTGGGCCGAGAGCATTAGTTATTTTCTACTTAGTTAACAGCAAGTCCTATCCTCCAAGCTGCCATTTGGCTTCAGAGGTCTTCCTGAGTCATTCACCAATTGTCTCAGTTAAAAATAGGACCATGTCATGTGGGAGAGATCGCCACCACCAGCAAGCATGACCTTATTTAACATCACACAGCTTGCCCATAAGCTTCTTTCTCCTGGTGTCTTTGAAAAGCCCACCAAGATCCAGGTATTAATCTGGGCACTGCAGACGTGAGTCATTTTCACGGAAGGGGAGGAAAGGCTTTTCAAAAGAAAACAACAACAATAAATTTCTCCGAATACAGGGCCTATAGTAGATGGTGGGGAGGAGAAACAGGACTGTCCGGGGAACTTTTTGTTATTTTTAAATTGTTTTCTGTTTTGCGTCATTTTTTTTAAAACTCTGAAGGAGTTTGTATAACCAAAATGAAATGGCATTTTTTTATAAAATAGTGCGGTGGTCCCGAGTCATCGAGGCGGGGAGTTGGGGGCTGGGTCACATTCTGCCGGCACATCTAGATTCTTGCCTTAAGTTTACTACTCGCTCATTGCTGACTATAATCCTATCACCTACTTCAGTGTGTCTTTGTGAATATGTGCATATTTTCATTTTAAAGTGGAAAAATACCACAAACTCAACCTGTAAATTTTAGGAAAAAGAGGAAAGAGCGGCTCATAATACCACCATCTGAACACTAGAATTATTTTTACACACATCTCTCCAGTCTGTTATAAATATGTTTATTAGTTATGTAGTTGTAATTCTAATGTATAAACTTTTTTTCGTTTAACTTATTTCATTTACACTATATTATAAGCTTTTTCCCATAAGGGTACCAAACTCATGATATTCTTTAATGGCTATCTAAAATTTCATCAATTTATTTACTTACGGTTTCCTTTATTGGAGGACTTTCTGTTGCTTCAAATTAGAGATTACTCTTCGGTACACATCTTTGTGTAGTCTTTTTATTATATTTTGAATAATTTACAAGAAACATTCATGGAACTGAAATCAGTGAGTCAGATGAAATGAATTAAGAGATCGGTATGAAACACTAAATTTCTCTCTGAAATCACTGGGTCTCTGCCATCTCACCACACTGAATAACCTTAGTTCTTAACACTTGGGAAATGTTTCTACTACCTCCAAAGGATCTTTGTTCTCATTTGCATTTCTTTGATTACTAGTAAAATCAGGTCCTAATCCTCTTTCTGAAAACACTGCAGTGCTCTGATAATTCCTGCTTTTCCCTTAACAATATTTTAATAATTTGCAAGTTGGTAGACCCAATGCTCTGACCCTCAGGTCAAAGACAGGCCTCAAGTTACAGGGCAATCAATCAAGAAAAGCTCTATGCTAGGCTTCCAGCCCAGCCCCCTGCCCGCACGGAAGCAGAAATTATGCTTTTCAAGGATTGCCCTAGGTTCCCAGCTAGGCGTTCGCAGCTCTTAGTTTCCTGAAGTTCGGCGTCTCTCTCTGCACTTGTTTTAACACGTTAGTTCTGTGTGCAGAATATTCACAAGACACCTATTTGGGGCTAGATAATGTGGTAGGCTCTCGTAGACTCAAAATGAATTAAGATACAGGCTTGCTCAGCAAGTTTAAATGTAGCACAGTGGTTCTCGAACCTGCTGATCATAGACTTACCTGGGGATCTTTCAGAAAAGAAGTTGCCTGGATTAACCTCAGATCTACCTAATCAGAAGTTGCTGGCTTCTGTATTTCTCACAAGCTACCTGAGGTCAGCCAGGCTAAGCATCCTATGGCCTAGAGTGTGCTTCTTGGTATTTGTTCTCTCAGGACAACAAAGGAATTAAGCAGGAATATGAACAGGCAGTTGTCTGTGGACGGATAAGCGAAGGGGATAAGGGGGAAATCACCTTGCCCCAGAGGGAATTGTTGGTCCCATCAGAATAAAGAGCGAATTGCACAAAGCCTACTGTCACCTTTGGGAAAGGCTCTTTCAAACCAAAAGGGATACATCTTATTGTGCTATGGCAGGAGGAGCCCTGAGCATACCTTCTGCCTGGGTCATCAAAATCGCCTGCCTTTAATTTCTTCCCTTCCCCTCCAATCCAGTCTTCATCTCCAGGTCATTAGAGTGCTCCCTAAAACATAGATGGTCTCCCAGCTGCCAACCAAATAAACCCTCACCTTCTTTTTTTTTTAAGTTTATTTATTTATTTATTGAGAGAGAGAGAGAGCATGTGTGCAAGCAAGGGAGGGGCAGAGAGAGAGGGGGAGAGAGAGAATCCTGCTTTTAAATTTTGTGTAGTGTCTTTCTGAACCTTAAATGTGAATTTGCCTTTGTAAGAAAATTATTAAGAAGGCCTGTTTAAGAAAAAAAAACAGCTGTCTAAGGCAAAGAAAATGACATTAATACAAGGGTTTCTTTCAAAGGGAACACTGTTTGGGACAAGAGTGGATACTGACAGCACAGAGCCCAATGTGGGGCTTGAACCCACGAACGGTGAGATCATGACCTGAGCCAAAGTTGGACATTAACCGACTGAGCCACCCAGGTGCCCCAATAGTCACCTTCTTAACATGACAATTGAGGTCCTTCATCAGACTGACTACCTTTCTATCTCATAATGACAAAATCAGCAGGATGCTTTTCTTTTCACACTGTATAGCCTCCCCTCCATTCCAGCCCCTCAGTCTCAGACTCAGTTTCTAAAGGTTCTGGGCACACTCATTCCATTCCACGCCATGATAAAGCTGCCCTTGCCACCTGCAGTTCCCTCTCCCCAGATCTAAGCCATCTCCACCCACACTTCCCTCTAAAGCCAAATGCCTCTAGACCATCCCCCTCTCATTTTACCTACCACTGTTAGCTATCGTTTATTAAGTATTCTCTGTGATGTGCACTCTGCCAAATATTTTACCCATGCAGTTTCACACATGAGCCATGGGTTAGGTATGCCCATTCTTCAGATAAGGCAAATAAAGCTCAGAGAGGTTAAATACACCATGTAAGTTTACCTAGCTAATAAGGACAGAACATGGAGCCAAACAAATCTACCAACAAAGCCTGCGCTAAAATAATATGTCCTCTTTACTGCCTCAATCCCCTAAGACCTCCCATTGCTTGTACTTTATTTGAGAGTCATCACATTCTGCCTTGTGTTACAGCTAATTCTAAGTGAATTGTGTCCCATCTCCGGGGAGTAGTTGCTCAAGGGCAGAGATCCTAACAGGTGATTAGTGCTTAGCATTCCCTAGAATGCTTAAGTTTGCATTATCGTGAATGTATAGAAAAACAAAATGAATATAGTTGTGGTCTCACTGATGAATTTTTGCTGTGAAATACAATCATTATTACATGCCGTGTTTATTCCACTGACTCAGGTATTGTAGATATATCTTCCCTTAAAATATAACAAAGCCAAGAGGCAAAGTCTGACACCAGAGTCAGCTTACAAGTGATTGTTAGTCTTATCCCTCAACACCAGCATTATGAAAGGTCCTGCTGGATTAGTGCTCAGAATGTCATGATTTAAAGCACTTTCCTAATTTTTTAAAAGAGGCTTTGGCTGTGATACCACATACATTATGATTAATAAATAGGAAAATAACTATATAAACCACCTGTGAATATGATATACTATGAAAACTGGAATGGAGTTTAACACAATAAATTACATTCTCCCTTCCAAAATAAGGTCCCACATCTCATCTTCTGCAGGTCCAAAGTGTCTTTGAAGGTGCAAAATGATAGAATTCCAGGGCATTTGAGGGCCATCTCCTTCTCAAAGTCTTCCCTTACTCTGTTATCCTCCCAAGTACGATGCTTGAAATGCTTTTAAATTTTGTGTAGTGTCTCTCTGAACCTTAAATGTGAATTTGCTTTTGTAAGAAAATTATTAAGAAGGTCTGTTAAAAAACAAACAAACCAACGAACCCAAGCAAAACCCAGTTCTCCAAGGCAAAGAAAATGACATCAATACAAGGGTTTCTTTCAAAGGAAATTCTGTTGGGGACAAGAGTGGGTTAACCCCGAGTCATCCTCCTCCCACCTCTTCTCCCAGCCTCCCAGATACCATACAGCTGTTGAAAAGTATCTGTCAACAAAACTATTACTGTCTTTCCTGGGATCAACACTATGTCCTGGACCCTCAAGGTCAGCAGAGCCTCCTTTAGAGCAAGCAGAGGCAACAAGCAGAAAGCTTACAAGACCAGTGGAACCCCAAGGGACGCTGACAGGTGGAGAGCCTTCCCCAAATCGAGAGGGAGATGGGTAGAGGCTGCCCAACAAGATAAAGACATATTTCCTCACCCTCAAATCTCTTTTCTGGAACAGTCTAAGTCCTTCATCTCGCTTTCTCCCTTCTTGCTTCACCTCATGCTTCCATTCAGAGTTAGGAAAAATAGCTATTATGAAGAGTAAATGACTAGATGTAGCTACTAGTTTAAAAAAAAAAACAGTTACTGTATGTCTGATAGTGTGGTAAGGCCGTTCTGTAAATCACCTTCATGACCAAAACAAAAATCAAAAACACCTGTGAGGTAGATTCTGTGATTTTATAGATGAGGAAACCAGTTAGAAGAGGTTGAGTAACTTGCTCAAAGTTGTTGAACTAGCAGACAGTGGAGTCATAAATTGAACCAAATTCTAACTCCTAAGTCCATGCATTTAATCTGTATGCCTTCTGCCCTTCTAGAATTCTCTTCCACTGTAGGAAAGTGTCTTGGAGAGGCTCTGACGTAGGCAACCCCAATCTCCTGGGGTTTCTCACCTGGTAGATTTCTATTAAAGTTGTGGTCAAGAGAGGGCTTTCAAAGTCATGGCATGACTGCTGGTGGGATAGAAATTACACAGTCTTTCTAGAAGGCAGTCTCTCAATATGCATCAAAATCCTGAAAAATATGACACTGTTTGACTTCATAATTTACCTATATCAGATAAATAAGGATATTCACAGAAATTTAGGTACAGGTATTCATTGATGCTATTTAATAATGTCAAAAATTAGGAGAAACCCCCTTCTGTGAAAAATCAGGGTTTTGGTTCAATTATGAAATACATTGGAATCCTACAGATTCTTTAACAACAAGGTTATGGAAAAAATTGACGTGGAAATTCATTCATGGTATGGTGTGCTTAAAATAGTTTTAATATAACTAAATATGTTAACCAACTGGAATTTAAACAAAAACTTGGGAAAAGTAGTGTTTAAAATAACATAAATATTCTGCTTAAATGTATAGGTATATTATACATTATATAGTAAGCTAACAACAAAAATGGGGAGTATAGAAGTTATAAGTTATAGAATCATAAAACTTCGTAGTTGGGAGGATTTTAGTTCACAAGTGCAAGTCCAAGAATCCCTGAGAGATAATACTCAGCATCTGATCTAGGGCCTCTGTTGTCTGGGAGCTCATTAACACCTCCTCTGCCCAATTTCAATGAATTTTTGTTCACATGTAGTTCATAAAATCTTCTGTCTACACAGCACAGACCTATGTCAACTTGCTATAGTAGAAAAAAGAGGGGGCAAATGTGACCCTTAGAAATGATTCAGTGTTAAGAATCCATTTTATTCCATAGCTTTCTCTTAGGGGAAAAATGGTATATAAATCCAACTAAGTAAAACTTACAAACTTCTAGTTCAAGCTGCCCCCAGTCACCAGCACTAACAGCCCAACATCTATAACCAGCGTTGGAATCTCTAACTAGTGCTGACAACCACCTCCAGCAGTTTTTTTATGTTTATGCTTATGTTAGTGGTACTTCTGGAAAATTCTACCAGCGAAAGGCAGGCTACACAGGAGAAAAGGAAGGCAAAAATGAGAAACTTACTATGGTGTGGGGAAAACTAGAAGCTGAACTAGTTTCTCAGGGTATGTTTGAATGTCCTGGAACTTTCTAACTTGTGATTTTGCCTCCCAATCTGTGTATCACCGAGCTGTGTAGCAGAGTGCTAGCCAACGTCAAGGACTTTTCTGAAATTGGACATCCATGAGTTGATATAGTTATTTAATTTGGAATAGTGAGTCTGCCAGAGAGAGAGAGAGAGAGAGAGAGAGAGAGAGAGTGTGTGTGTGTGTGTGTGTGTGTGTGTGTGTAAAGGCCTGAGGAATGGAATGCTGTGTCCAGGAGAAAAGAGAAGGATGTGAGTATTTCAGAAAGAGTTGAAAGAGTAGATGTAAAAGATCAATAACCTAAAGTAAGGGCTGAATAGCCAGAAGTTCAGTCTTACTGCAGAGAGAGAAGCTAGCCAGCTAAACAAAGATCAGATCATGAAAGTTCTTTTAGGCCAGGCTCCACGCCTGGATTTCATGTCCAAGCAAGGGGAATTACTTGGCCAAGCAGTATAGCATAGTGGTTAAGAGCCTTGAGTTTAAAATCAGCTCCTGGCTTAGAAGACTATCCTCTGTCGTTACTATGCTCTGGAGCCACGTGAAATTACCGATACTCAACGGCTTTTGACCTTCAAAAATGGCCATTTTGTATGGTTCAGCCTACTACAAAATAGAAGCCTCGGTTCTGATCTCTGCCATGTTCCCCTGAAGCCTGCCGACGTCCCCATTCATTAGAGCGGGCGGTAAGAGAGCCCATCGGGCGTCTAGCCAAGGCCTGGCCAGGTTTGCTGACTCCTGTCAGACAATGTCACCTGCCTTAGCTGGCGGCAAAGGACAGGCCATGCCCAGCGAAGGCACCGATCTTCAACTTCCACTCAATGGCCTCAAGCCCACACCCCCTTGTAATGCCCGGTCCCCTTCTTTCCCTGGTTTCGGTCTGAAAACGTATAACGCACAGGGCATGCTGCCTCTGTCGTCAGCTCTCAGCTATCTGACGCTGCCGGAGGAATTCCTGGCAGACAAGGCCCAGAGCACACGCAGGCCTCGCTTTTTCTTTCTCTTGCTCATTCGCTCCCTTTCTTTGGCTCAAGAATCTGCCTCCTCTGTAAGGCAGGGATGAGTTTCTGAATTGTGTTTATTTGTTGGCGCTTTGGTGTGAAAGCACTCCCCGTCAGCTGCATATTAATCTTGTCAGCAGTCTGTATCTATTTTCCTCTGCCTCCCTCCCCGGGCCTAATTTATGGCGTTCCTTCCCCTCGCTTCCTATTGTCACAGTGACAGGGCGGGCTCTGTGGTGGGTACTCGGGCCTCAGACTGGAGCGAGACCTGTCCCTCGGAAGATGAGCTGCAACGTGATGTGACATCCTGCAGGCTGTGTGGCGAGGACGAAGTTAGACCAGCCTTCCCTTCCCTCACTTACTGATGTCCCAACGCGTGCTGCGTGCGACGCTCGGTGCTCTCAGCAAACAGCAGAACCAGGAAGCTGGGCCCTGGCTTGTAGTGGAGAAGGCGCACGGGGCAGCAGGCAAACCCTGGGCCAGCCTGTGTGCTTTCGTCGCTGAGCCACCGGTATTAATAGCACAGACTCAAAATTCGGACCAGAAGGGTTTAAATCCCAGTTCGGACCCTTGCCAGGTTTGTGACTGCTACTTGTCCATGTGTAACGACCCTCTTCATTACCTTCTCCGCCTCATTTTTCTTATCTCTAAAATCGGTGAACAGCGACCCCGTAGAGTCGTTAGGTGAATTATGTCACAGAATGTACCTCAGCTCTTGCTGTAATGGGCAATTCCTAAGCCTGCAATTTATGAGCACACCTTTATGTATTACTCTTAGGAAGGAGAAGGTGGGGAGACAAAGAGGAAGGAAAAGAGATTCATGAAGTGGTGAACTTGCATATGAGGAAAGCGTTCTTAATGACGTTGTTTTTGAAGTTCTGCCAATTAACCTTGAGCCTTATGCTAATATTGGGTTTCGTATATAATTAGACCCATAGCAACAGGCTGTGTGTTTGAACTCTTGATAAAACCTGATGTTGGGCCACCTCGTCCTGACAGTGCCCCAGGAATTCGACTAAGTAGGCTCAAACATTTAGTGCGTCTAAATCCTTAGGTGCTGTCTTTGAAGAATGTTTATCCTGAACTGGAATTTCTTTATAATGTTAAGGAGCTAAAATGAGCTGTCATGAGCTAAATCTGATTCCCTGCCTGAATCTCTCCTGCTCCTACATCAAGGTCAACCCCGGGCTATTTTTCTAGTCCTCTCCCATGACAGAGGTCAGAGTCACAGCCCTGAATTAGACTCAGCCTAACATGCTCTGAGTGCTTGGGTTTTACTGCAGAAAAAAAAAAAAAAAGTAGCTCAACGTGTTACAGAATAAAACCTCACCATGCAGTCTCTCAGTGGGCCCTAAGCCCCTTCCAGAAAACTGGTGTTCCATCCCCCCACCAAGTAGGAATCCAAACAGAGATTTATGACTCCTCTGTGGACTCTCTCGTTATCTCAGTGTTCATGTGAAATTCTTAGAGGCCATAGGAACTCTGGTATTCCTTGAATTCTGTTACTTCTTCATTTAAAAAAAGTTAAAAACAAACCCAGGAGACCCTCTGGCTGTCCCCGTGTACAAGCTGGACGGATGGAAGGAACGATGGCACAAGACAGACAGCTGAGCTTTGTGGAGGCTGCCTCCCTCTCGGGTCTTTCACTAGACTGTCTCTTGCCTTTCACACTCTCGACCCCCACCTGGCGAGTGTTACCTCATCCTTCAAGTATCAGCTTTGATGTGTTTTGGTCAAGGGAGCCTTTGCCGAGCGAACCTGTGCCCTTGAGCATCTCCGTTCTCCGGCATCGGGCGCACAGCACGCTGTGTCTTAGTTCCTTGTTTGTCTCCATCCACCAGGGAAGCAGGAACACGCTTTCCATGTTCATTATTTACTGAATAATGTAAATTATTCAGGAGGGGGCCTGGCTTTCGATGTGTGTTTATTAGAGAAAGGAAGAGAGAGGAAGAAGGACGCAGCCCTCCTGGATACACAAGTGACAAAGTCAATGACCTCCTCAGACTCTGGGCCTGGGACGCTAACACCAAGTGCTGGTACCCTGCGTGTCAGAGAGGCACGTGAATCCAAGGGTCTGCGCCTGGCCTGCATCGGACGCGATGTGAGGAATTTGGGAAGTTTGTTTGTGTATCATATCTGCAGCATTAATCGTAGGTGGCTCCTAACTTACGTAGGAGCTTTTCTGTCATCCTGAGACCAGAAGTCTCATGTTAAATTCTAGCCAAAATTTTAGTCTCAAAAAATTATTGTTATTTTTTCAATTCAGTGTCCACTCGTGGCTAAGACTTGCTTTTGACCAAGACAAATAAGAGCCAAGAGATCCAATTTTTGGATGTCATTGGAGAGAAACATTTGAGAAATAAACCGGTGCTAGGAAATAGGTGCAATTAAGAAACATTCAGACTCAAAAAGTAAATCTCTGTCTCTGTCTCTGTCCCACACGAATACACACAAACACACACACACACACACACACACACACACACACACACAGAGTGTCCAATTAGAAGCTGAAAAGTATCACAGGAAGGATAGAGGCAGACATCTAGTTTCAAACTTAATAATTGTATGCCTCTGGGCAAGTTATTTGATCACACTGTGTCTCATTTCCATCAACTAAAATTGGGGTAATAATGCCTATCTGATAGGATTGTTGAGAAGATTAAAGATAATATCTGTAAAGCACCTCACACGTAGTAGGCACTCAATAAAAGACAAGACGATGATGATATCTCTGACACTCACAGGGGAGGAGCAGAGAGAACACCACGTTCCCTGGCAGACCAAACCCCGTACAGCCTAGAAGGAAATCCTGGGCTGGACAGGAGGTCAGTGAGAGCTCTGGATTCCTGGGACGGCATCGTGCAAACACCATGGAGACATCTGACTACTTGACTTAGCATTGATTTATGGAGCTTGCAGGCAGTCCAGAACCCGAGGGCTCTCGCCAGTCCCGGCATACCTGGCTGAGAGCGTTGGTGAAATTTCTCCACACAGTGACATTTCACAGAGCAAAGGAGCTTTGGAGATGCTCCTTATAGTAAGTAGTGATTCAAACATTCCCAGTCCCAACCAAACACTTTGTTTTGCTCCATTTTGTCAACCTGTATGTTTAAAACGATGGCTTCTCCCATCACACCTGGCCAAGGACGCGGCCACAGTCCCCGGACTCCAGGATTGTTCTTCCACCCAAGTCTCTGAGCCATGAAGACAGTCTCTGCCTGTTTCCTCCTGTCAGCCGAGGTCTCCAGAGTCCTTGGGGAGGTGCACCCTCTTTCTGAGATCTCCCCTCCCAACTTCTGATGCCCTCCAGAAGGAAAGGGCCAGGCTCAGTTGCTTTTCATCTATCCCACTACACACCTATCTATATAAATCTTCACAAAGCTGAAATCACAGTGCATGTACACATTTGAGTCCGTTTGTTTAAAGTATGAAGCATCCCGCATCTTTAACATTTTTGATATTTTTTAAAATTTTTATGGCAGTGTAATATTTATCCCAAAAAGGATCAAAATCTACTCTGGGTTTCTCACTGCTGAATATCTAGGTTGCCCTCCTTTATTTTCTCCAATGTATTTAACAAAACGATACCTTTAACCCAGGAAGAGCTAAAAGAGGAAAGCACGTGAGGGCCTCTCTGTAGTCTCTGAGGGGCTTGTCTCTGGCTCAAGCTTTGTGTTTCACTTGCTCCCAGCTTTCACGAACAATTCCCTAAAACGGTGTGTTCCCTGGACGTCTGATCACAGGAGACAAATATAAGGACTGGGAAGAAGACTGTGTTGTTCAGCATTTCTTTCTGCTTGGAGAGTCTGATGAACAAGGCAAAGGGAGCGTCTCTCATTTCAGTTTTCAAGTGAGAGCACTAAGACCTTTCACCGATGACTGCAATACTCACCCCAAATTCCAAGCAGGTCACGCTCTCTGTACACGTTGAACATGCTGTTTGTATTCCTGTACCTGAGTTTATGCTATTCTTCTCTGTTTGGAACAACTTTCCCCCTACTATTCATTCTTTAGGTTCCACCCTGCTTTCTGTACAATGCTTTGTTTAATCCTCACCAAAATCTTGATTCGTTGAACTCTTATTAAAAACAGAAAACCCACATTTTGTATTCCGTTGTTTTCTGCAGTCTTCATGTAGGATTATCTTACCTCTTTAGCTAGATCAAAGCACCTTCAAGATAAAGAAGCTTACCCTGACTTTTTAATAAACTCCCCGGCTACTGTGGTATGACGTAACTGGGAATGTGATGCATTGTGAAGACCAGGTATAATGGTGGCTCTGAAGACGGGTGAGACCACGGATCTAGTAATCCAGGGACATACAAATGGGAGACCACTTCCCCGGAGGTAAGGAGCCCAGAAGGAAGAAGAGAGAGAGGAGCTCTGCAAGGTTCTGCAAGCAGGTGAGCAGACAGGTGCTACTAGAGAGATTTGATAGCAGGTAGTAGGAAGCTGAAAAAATACACCAAGTGTTTCCATGGCCGCGGCTAACAGGAGGGATCAGGGTGTCAGACCCCGGACACCTGGTAGGGAAGGGCAGCATGTGGCCAGGCCGAGACTGAATCAAGACGTGCCCTGGCTTACTCGGGGGCAGGCACTCCGCGGAAGGTTTTACACCAGAGGTGAAAGATCCCTTTTCCTTAGTTAATTCTAAAAGAGAAAACTCTAAAGCAAGTTCTAGTACCCACTTCGTTCCCAGCCAGAATTTATCCCAAGTATGGAATGAGGTCTCATCTACAGGTAAATCTAAGTAGGAAACCTTAACATTCGGAGAATTTTTGTGGAAAGAAGGCAGGCAAGCCCATTATTGCTATTCATGAGCTAGGTACTCGATAAATGTCGCCTGATTAGCAAAATAGAAATTTTGGTGTTTTTTTTTCTTCCCTTCCCTTCCCTTTTCTTCCCTTCCCTTTCCTCCCATCTTTCTTTCTTTCTTTCTTTCTTTCTTTTTCTTTCTTTCTTTCTTTCCTTCTTTCCTTTCTTTCTTTCTTTCTTTCTTTCTTTCTTTCTTTCTTTCTTTCTTCCTTTCTTCTTCCTTCCTTCCTTTCTTGCTTTCTTGCTTCTTCCTTTCTTTTCTTTCTTTCTTTCCTTTGTAATTGTAGTTGTAGTTGGTGTTTACATTATGATGAGGACTACTTCCCTAGAGCCTTGAAATCATGACAGGGGGGACAGTTAAGAAATGAGGCAAGGGGCACCTGGGTGGCTCAGTTCGTTAAGTGCCCAACTTGATTACGGCTCAGGTCATGATCCCAGGGTCAGGGGATGGAGCCCTGTTTGGGACTCTGGGCTGACAACACGGAACCTGCTCGGGATTCTCTCTCTTCCCCTCTCCTTCTCCTCTCTCTCTCTCTCTCTCTCTCTCTCTCTCTCTGTCTCAAAATAAATAAACTTAAAAAGGGAGGCAAGAATGGAGAAGTGGAAAGGATGATAGAAGAGAAATTCTTAAGTAGACCTAAAACCACTGCCTCCGGTTATCTTCCTGCTGGGACCCTCAACAACCACAGCAAATAAGGAGTTGCATAGCCAGGAATATGGCAGGCCAGTTTTTGAGATCTCCTAAGAGATTTTCACCTTCTGAATAAGGACCCTAAAATAATATTGGCGTTAACTTACTAGATCTGAGACGGTAATGTCATGCTCCTGTCCCCCAGACCAGTGTTTCTGAGCTGACCACAGAGTCTCCACGGAGAATAAGAATACTGTGAAATAAACACAGATGGGTGAGCACCAAGCAGGAAAGGATTTCTCGAGGAAGACACCTGATCTGACAAAAACTCAGATAAAGTCTCGAATGCCCATAAGTTTACCTCCCTGTTATAAGAACCGAGGGTCATCTGATGAAGTGAAGAGATCCAAACAATTAAAATAATTAAATAAATAAGTGAAGCAAGCTCAAGTCAGCTGGTGTGATTTGCTGCCACTGGGGAAGTCCAAGTCAAACACTGTACTAGGGTTTGAAAACAACGGGGTCATTTAGAAACCATTCCTTGCATTCCTCTTAGGTCAGAAGAGGATAAAGATCAGAGTATTCAGGGCTGAAGTTTCAGAACATGATGTGATTACGATGGTGTTCACCCTGTCGTGTGCAGCCTTCCCAGCTGGCATTGGGCATTATGAAATTCTCTGCCCCAGGCATGTGGAGCCTTCACCACATGGGAGATTGGTGGGGACATCCTCGCAGCATGACCTATTCCTCTGTGTTCTCATGAAATCAGGATGGAGTTCAGTAGGCCCCTTCCCATCAGCAGAAGGACAGCCTCCCCCAGCTGCTGAATAGGGCAAAACACAAGATCTGATGTATGGTTTAGAATAGCCTGCTAGCAAATTCCTTAAACAAATTAGGAGTGGCTCTGGCTTGCATCTCTCTCTGTGTCAGGAGCGGTAGGGGGAGACAATAAAATAATAATAATAATAATAAGCTTGCTAATCCTACCCCGAACTACCCAAGCCTACTTTGGTCTGGGGACACACATGCTCAGCCTTCAGAGATGCATAGAGCTGCATTTTGTTAATCCCCTTCGCTGCGTGTCAGGGATAACTGATCTATGACTAAAAATAGTGCGAGGACAGCAATACCAGCTATGTGGGGCCCAACTGAGGACACAGTGGAAAACTTGACAGCAGCACAGTAGAACCTTCCTGGCCCAAGGCCACCAGCTCAAGGGCAAGGGCCCTGGGTTCATCTGCTGGGCCAGTTTGATTGACAGGCTCACCTCCCAAGAGTGAGTTTCAATGGTTCTAATCCTCTCACGTTATTGAGCGCCCTCTGAGCATGAGGCAAAGGGTTAGGAGCAGGGGATATAATGATAGGAGACATGGTTCTTCTCTGGAAAAAAGTTTCTAACTGCGTGATATTTAAGAAGACTGTGTAAAGTACAACAAAAACTATCCTGCCTCACTTGCTTCACTGACTTCGGTCTGAAACTGTCTCCGGCACCCACACTAACAGAGAAAGGAAGTGAGACTGCAAGAGCCCAGAGGTTCAAGCCCTGGTAGGAGTCTCTGGGTGGGACCGAGAAGGAGAGAGGCTGAAAGAAGCCTGAAGGTCACGTTTGCCGGGTTATTCACATAGGTTACGTGTAGACAGGGTCAAGTATTATTAGTAATGCTATTTGTAGCCTAAGGAAATGTCTGAACATTAACTTTTAAAAGTATAGAATCATTGCATCTTGGGCTTTTTTTCCCTATGTCATTATCACAGGCCTACTAAAAGCCAGATGCTGTACAAAGCATCTTTTTATTTTTTAAATTTATTTTTAATTTATTTAAAAAAATTTTTTTTAATGTTTATTCATTTTTGAGAGAGACAGAACACGAGCAGGGGAGGGGCAGAGACAGAGAGGGAGACACAGAATCCGAAGCAGCTCCAGGCTCTGAGCTGTCAGAACAGACCCCGACACGGGGCACAAACTTGGGACACGTGAGATCATGACCTGAGCCGAAGTTGGATGCTTAACCGACTGAGCCACCCAGGCGCCCCCAAAGCATCTTTTTAAAGATTGCCGTAAAGATTTGTTATGGTGATCTTGCCCGAAGTGTATTTGAAAGAAGAATTGTGCTGAAGAAAATTGTGGGGTGTTCTTAAGAAAGCTGCATGCTATATGCCAAGAGAGCGGCAGTTGCCAACCGTAATGCCAGGTCCCATGGAGATGCTCCTTATCCCCTTCAGAGACGTGACCCGGCATGACCAAGGGCTCATTTCATTTCTTAGCCTATACGGTACTGGGTTCTCAAACAAGGCATTAAATAGAACTTTCACCTCATTTGTTGGCTTCAGGCCACAGGCCTCATAGAGTGCAATAATAACTTACTTAAAAAAGTTCAAATTTAATTAAATGAAAAATGACACATTTTAGTCATGAGTCAAACATCAGGGGTGAGTCGTAATAAAGAGTGTGCCTCCATTTTGTGATGTTTGACTGCTGACAGCTTTTAAGTCTCACCCCTAACCTCTCCTTCTGTGTTTCACATCTGGGCAAATGGAGAACAAAGTGTGGTTCCTCCTTTGGCACCAGCGGGAGGTTCTAGACCCTTCCTGAATGAAGGAACCCTTATCTGGGCCCCACCCCATTAAGCATCTATTTTACCTATGAGAACTTACCTATAAAAAAGCACTTAAAACAGTACAATGTAGCACAGTGTAAGTGCTACGATGTGTCAGTCATCACTACTGTTGTGATTGTTGTCGTTGTTGCTGATGGCACTGTCCCAAGAGGAAAGGACTTGACTGATCTGCCCAACCTCCCAATTTTCCCTAAAGATGAATTCCTTATATTAGAAATGTCTGATTCCTCATTCTTCTTGTGGACAACAGGTTCCCAAACCTCTTGGAAACAAGGTCCTATCTCCATGGCAGCCCCTCTATGAAGCTTTTCCTAATTGGCTCATGTAGAGTTCATCACAAGTACTTCTTCCAGTATGCATGGCCCCACCCCATCAGAGCATTTGCCACACTCTACTGGGGTCTTTGTGTTCTTGTCCCCACCAACATGTAAGATCCTTGCAGGCAAGCATTGTGCTGGCTGATCTCCATGTGCCCCTCCTTTTTTTACTACTGTGAAGGAGAACAAAGAAAACAAATAGAAAATTTTATTTTTATGCATGTTGAAATTGAAATCTTCAACCCAGGTGAGATATATAAGTATACACACTGATGGGCTTGTATCCTGATATCTGTATCCATACTATCTATATCTGTGTGTCTATCTATTATCTATCCATGCTGATGAGAATATTCAGGCAGTTGTTAAACGAGCTGGAATTTGGAGAAGGTCAGGGCTAGAGATATACATTTAAGCGTCATTTTACTGTGCTGATATTTCGAACGATGAGAATGGATAAGGTAAGTGAAGGTGAGATTATAGAGAGAGAAGAGAAGAAGTGCAAGGAAAAAAAAAACCTGGGGAATCTGGACTTTCCTCGTTCTTGCCCTACATCTCCACAGATGGAGTCAGTTGTTCCTTCCTCCTGTTTCCTATAGGTTCAATCCTTCTCTAAACTCTGAGACCAATTTTGACCTTAGGGGAATTTAAGTAGCTCTGTATCCTTTCTTAGTTTTCTTTCATCTCTGAAGTTAATCAAGATATAAACCAGGACTGGGAAGGGGGTCTCTGCTTTGTTCCTCAGGGCTCATCGGCCTGTTGATCATCTTCCTGCAATCTCAGTTCTAACCTGTCTTGGCCGTGAGGTACACATTAGTCACATTCATGTGCAGATATGAGATAGGAGTGAGTGACTAAATGAGATCACCAGGATTAGGCTGGTGATCCAAAATAAAAGTAAAATCTGAATTTGATGCCAAACCTAATACATGAATCAAAAAAAAAGGCTTGGGTATGGAAAGATATGGTTAATGTCAGTGTCTGACCTATCACAACGGAAGGAACAAAGCACAAGTGTAAGAGTTCATGAGATCTCCCAAAGTCAAGAGTCAGCAGAACTTACCAGTATTAATAAAACTCTGAGGAACCAGGCATTCTCATTCCCTACTAGAGGAAGTATATCTTGGTATCAACCATCTTGGAAGATAATTGGGCAATATATTTCAAAAGCATTAAAGATGTATATACTCCTTGATGTATGTACTCCTTGATCCTGTTATTCCACATCCAACTATTTAATCCAAGGAAATAAAGGATCTTCAGCATGGGTATTGAATTTATAGGAGTGATGACAAGATAAGGTGGAGAAGAAAATGCAGGTTCCCCATTAATAAGCTTCCAGAACTATATGCACATGTAAATTATGACTCTGAGACTGAAGTTTTGTTAAAATCTTGGTAAAACAATGGTGGGAGTTCTGTACAAGAAACTCCATCAATCTGTGTAGAGAAGTCATCCTTATGTAGGGAAAGCATAGTTAGCTGACCATTATTCAGTCTTTTCTTTTATGCATCCTATTTGGTGTGGAGGCCCGAGGAGATTCGTGGTGAGTATTGACATCTTTGGTAGAAGCAGAAGTCCATAAAGTTCAGTTGCTCTTGAATGCCTGGCAAATTAATGGATTGACCTTTCAAAAAGACCAACCCAAGCCCTAGCTGACCCATGCAATTTGAGCATCAGGTGAGAGAGATACCAGACCTTAAACTGTGTGTTAGGCATCTTATCAGTAAACTTAGATCAGGCATCCAACCATTTATTGCTCCGTGATTGGCCATCACAGAGGGGTTGTAAAATGATGTCATTTACTCACCTGGGTTCAATTAAATCATGGCACACCATGACTGTGGTAGAGATAGGTTATGTTTCCTGTTAAGGGACATCCATGATATATACTAAAAATTCAGTTTACCTGATGTACTTCTAAAATTTTAAAAATTCCTTTTTAATGTTTATTTATTTTGAGAGAGAGCACACATATGTGAGAGGGGCAGAGAGAGGGAGACAGAGGTTTCATAGGCTCCACACTGACAGCAGGGAACCTGATGCGGGACTTGAACTCACCAACACGAGGTCATGACCTGAGCCGTAGTCAGACACTTATCCAACTGAGCCACCCAGGTGCCCCTGTACTTCTAAACTTTTAAAAGGTGCAGAGGAACCAAGATGATCACTTTGATGTGCCTATTGCCTGACAAAAGGGGAGTTTCATAGCTCTGAATAACATCAAATTGTATTTGCCTGTCATCAAAATTGGTCCCAGAGAAAGGCACACCAGAATGTGTCAGCACTCCATGTGAGAGGACTGCCAGCTGCCCAGGATGAAGAGAAAGGATGAAAATTTCTCGAAGAACAGTGCTTTACACCTTATTTGGCATTTCCATCTGGAAAATCTCAAAACATTTGGCTAATTTAATTATATATCTGTAATTATGTTTTGTACTAGGCTTCATAGAGAGAAGGAAATGAACATTTATTGAGCGCTTACCTCCTGCCAAACATTGTGGTAGCTGTTTGACAAATGTAACAGGATGCGAAAATGGAACTTGATGCCGAGATACCAAGAAGCAGCCAATTGCAGTTTGTATGATTGGCAAAGGAGGTGTTCAGAAACTCACAGGACCTCCTCCCTCACCCACGTCAAGGATACAAAAGGTCGATGGGTGTATATTGGAAGGGATTTCCTCTGGTGTGTCTCCTGCCCGGCCCCTCCAAGGGAGAGAGGGGTAAGAGTACCACCTCCTGAACCCGAATCCACAGGGAGGGATTTTGAAGAGACCAACATGAGATCTTACCATCAGTCCTGTGAACTTTGGGGGACATAATGGTTTGATGTTTGAGCCACAGCTGAGAAATGTAAATAGACAGAGGCTAGGTGGAACAGAGTAGAGGGATGGCAGAGCTTTGGGCATTTACTGTGGACCAGATGGCTGGAGAGAACTTCCTGTGGGGGGGCAAGAGGATGTTAGTGCTGAGAAGCTGGAGGTGGACCTCTGGTGGATGCTACGAAACTACGCAAGAAATCAAATGTTAATTAATGCCTGGGACGTGGGCTTTAGGTGACAGCGCCCCAGTGATGGCTGACGGTAGGGTCACCAAAGAGTTCCCAGAAGAACCCTGGAAAGGAAGAATCATTTAAATACCTGTCAGGTCCACAGGCTGCTGACTTTAGAACACCTCAGATTTCCCATCCCCTTACCTCTGCCTCCTCCCCTCTGCTCTGACCCTGAGGAACTCAGAAACACTGGTTAGAAAAGGAGAAGTCTACTGAGGAAAGACAAAAGTAGCCAATGTTACCTTCTTTCCAGGGCTGACTGCACACTTCCTGCTCGAAGAGGTACTAGGTGAAGAAGAGTAGAAACATCAAGTTTAGTTTTACTTGTTACATGGAGCTGTACGATTTTTAATTCCTGAAATGAAACTATGTCTGTTACTTTGAAGGATGTAGTGCACGTGTGGGATATGGCAGGGATGTGATAGAGTGAGTAATCGCCCCCCCATCCCCCACCCCTAAAAGGTGATGACGTCCTAATGCCTGGAACCTGCAGACATGTTGCCTTAAATGGAAAAAGGGACTTTGTAGGTGTGATTAAGGGTATTGAAATGGGGAGATTATCTTGGAGTTTCCTGATTGGCCCAATGTAATCGCAAGGGTCCTTGTAAGAAGAAGGTAGGAGGGTCACAGACCCAGAAGGCAATGTGATTATAGAGTAGAGGTACAGACACAGATTGGAAGGTGCTATACTGCTGGCTTTGAAGATAGAGGATGGGGCCACAAGCCAATGAATTCAGGTGGCTTCTCGAAGCTAGAAAGAGTGAGGAAACAGATTTTCCCCTAGAGCTTCCAGAAGGAACACAGCCCTGCTAACTCATTTTAGGACGTCTGACCTCCAGAACAATAAGATAATAGTGTTTTCAGCCCCCAAGTTGGAGGTAATTTATTCTAGCAGCAGTTTATTAGCAGACTAATACATAGGATTTATTCAAGTTTTCATGAAAGAGGTAGAGCGAAAACTTGCCTCCCTAGTAAAAAGTAAAGGGACAGGAGGAAAAAATAGGAGAAAATGTTGCTTTTTGATTTCGTATTTCACAAGGCAAGTGTGTTCATGGTTATTCTTGATGATCTTAATATTCACAATAATTCTATGATTAGCTATTATAATTTCTATTATAAAATGAAAAAACTGAACATGAGACATTAAGAGACTTGCCTAGGATGACACAAGGGGCAACTACAGCCAAAATAGGGAAAGAACCTGAACTCCTGGGGACAGGCCAGCTGGTGGGTGCGAGCCCTCTTGTCCACCTGGCTCCACAGCTTGTGACTTTGTCCTGCTACTCCCACACTTTCTCATGTCTGTCCTGCTCATTTTCATTGTCACAAACTGAAGCACCTTCCGTCAATTTTACACCCCCTAAATGTATGAGCTCCCCATGAGTGTCAAGGCCTAGTTCATCCTACTTAACCTCCATGACACTCTTGAGCCAATGGTGTCCCATGTCAGACTATAGTCCCGAGCTCTCGTGATGACTGCATTTGCCAGGCTACTTCCCTGACTCAGTCTTTCTGGAAAGAATCATAATCATTTGGGAGTTAGGTCATCATCTGGACCTACTTCTCTTAACTTCTAATTTCTTTTAACACTCCCATCATTTTTCTATTCCTTCAGACTGAAAAGTCTGGAATTACCTTAGGCTCATCTGTTTATTTCATCCTTTAACCCTGTGATTGCCATGCTGGTATTTTCTACTCATTCTATTTCAGAATGAAACCAGAGAGAGAGAGAGAGAGAGAGAGAGAGAGAGAGAGAGATTAAACAAATGAATAGAATATCAGTGATCTGTAAGTAAAATGACTTCTTCAATGGCTTTAGATAGATAGATAGATAGATAGAAATAGATAGATGAGAGAGAGAGAGAGAGAGAGAGAATATTGGAAACCATGGGAGTGAAGGCTATGTTCACGATCCTGAGTGCAGTGCTATTTGTAGGGGTATAGACATACACCAAAAATTTTTTAAATGAACATTTTAAATATGCACCTCTCATTATGTAGGTTATACCTCAGCAAAGCTGAAAAATAAGGGGGAAAGGAATATATTTGAAGGTACATTCAACACTGGTTCCTCTGTCATCTTCTTTCCCTGCCCTATAATCTTTCCCTTAGGTACTCTTTTCTCTAGTATTTATTGCCAGCCCAGCCTATGCTGTGTGTTGTCTCTCTTCCCAGTCTTTCATGGCAACGGATCTCTTAATATACCCCAGTTCCCTCCAGCTGCAGCACAGGGCCAGGGCCACGAACAGATTGGAACACCCCTCAGCGCACTGCTTTAAATGCAGAATAAAACTCAATCAGAACATCTTCAAAGAAGTTTTGAGGAGCTGTTAGGATACTAGACACATGAAGGTGTTTTTAAAGACAAGTAAATCTAGTTAGTTAGCAACTCTGTGAATTAGCTATTTGGCAAACTGGTTCTCAGGGAACTGTCTTTTAGTAAATTGACAGACTGCCTGCCTGACATCAATGTCCTTCCTTTATCAAGGGAAACAGATTACTGAAAAAGAGTATAGCATGTGGCACCTGGGTGGCTCAGTCACTTAAGGGTCCGGTTTCATCTCAGGTCATGATCTCGCGGTTTGTGAGTTCAAGCCCTGTGTCGGGCTCTGTGTTGACAGCTCAGAACCTAGAGCCTGCTTCGGATTCTTTGTGTGTGTGTGTGTGTGTGTGTGTGTGTGTGTGTGTCTGCCCCTCACCTCAAAATAAACAAAAACAAATTTTTTAAATAATAAAAAGAGTATAGTTTTTATATAATGTACAGTAAAAATCTGTATGTCCCTTCTAGAAGACATACTATGAATTTGCAAAAGGAGAAGAGAATATATAAATTTTTTTGCAACATTCTCTTGCTTAGAAGTTATGCTTTCTTGTTTTTAAGGTTTCTGTTTTTAAAGTTGTAGCTGGAGAGCCAGACAAAGTACAAGAACTCATGATTCAGTGGAATGACATTAGAGTTAGGGCCAGAGCTAAATGTAAAGACATTAAAATGTCTTAGGAATTATGGCCAGAACTGGTTGAAAAGATGAAAAGAGTACAGAATTCGAGTACACTATAAAGAAGTAAATATTGGGAACAGTCTGGGTGGGGGTCTGGAATGCTACTCACCTAAATCAGGTGATAAACAGAATATGATTGTAGAGGAATCACAGAGATGAATAAATTGAACCTTGGGATACAAGATGTGAAATCTATCCCATCTAAGGATATGGGCTTGGGGTCTCTATTGACTTGGGAGCCATAATGAAGACCCAACAGCCCGTCAGAGCCTGTGGTAGTGCCATCTTGCATGAAGTAGTATAAAGGTCCTGTGTCCTGGTCTCATTTCTGCCTAAAATGTAACCACCACGTGGTCTCCTATATTTGCATCCAGTCACTTCCAGTCTCACAAGATGACAAAACAGCGTCCTATAGCTTGTTCTTGATCATGTGTGGCACTAGTAGAATCATAGATATTTACTGCCCTGGGTCCTATATTCTTGTCTTGGATCTTTCCCAGACATGAAGCCTGAGCTTGCTCAAGATAGAAAAACTGTTCCTCATCACAGTGGAAGTACTTTCTCAATCCTGGGAATGATTACCATTTAATGTAGAAATGGTGAAGTAAATCAACACATACTATAATATTTTAAATTATGTTTAGGGATAATATGATATATGTTTGTTATTTAATATGTCGCTAATGTTCAGGAAAATCTGACATATTAGTCAAACAAAAATCTAGTTACATGATAAAGTGGTAGCACTTTTAATAATAACTGTCCACACTGCTATAGACAGTTTGCAAAAGCAAACACAGGTCTTGTTTAACTTTTGACAGAACAGTAGATTAAAGATGAACTAAGCTATGCTATTGCTTTATTCTTCTGCCAAGAAATTTCTGGGTCTCATACAGCTAACAACATAGTGAGTCTAATTGAAGAAATAGTTATAGATTGGGAAAATATCAGACAATCATCATTGACAATGGAACAATTGAGTGGGTCATAAGCATAAGATGTTTTATTCATGCCCTTCCATGAGGTGTTCAGAAAGAAATTGCAACACAGTGTAGGATAGCAGAATCATAGACTGGCCCAGAAAGACAGGTGTCCACTGTTACCAGCCAATTGATTTGATAAGTACTTTGTAATAAAAAAAAAATGTTGAAATAAAATGAAATCACAGATAGCATAAGTTAAAAGGTTTCTTCCAGAAGCACCTGGGTGGCTCAGTCAGGTAAACATCTGACTTAGTTCAGGTCAGGATCTCGCGGTTCATGAGTTCAAGCCCTGAGTCGGGCTCTGTGCTGATAGCTTGGAGCCTGGAGCCTACTTCAGATTCTGTGTCTCCCTCTCTCTCTTTGCCCTTCCTCCTCCCCGCCTCAAAAATAAATAAAACATTAAAAAATTTTTTTAAAGTTTCTTTCAACAACAACAGAAGCCTGAGCTTTGTAAATTGTAAATGATAGTATTTACACAGCAGAATTTAGCAAACACAGTAGGTGCTTACACAAAGTTTGCTGGAGCCCCATGCAAAGTAGTTGGCTGAAATGCCTTGAAAGTTCAGCTTTTCACAGTCTGTGGTAAAGAACCTCTTATCACTCAACTGTAGTTGTGATTTTAACACTTGTGTGCATACAAAGAAAGCAGGTATAGATGAAAAGACAGAGGCAATTTCGTTATCTTGAATCCAATTATACAGCTCCAGTGCTACATTAATAGATCAAAAGGAAAAAACCTCAAGCAGTTGGGAAGAGCAGTGTTTGAAGAAGTATTAGATAAAATAAATGAGAAGAACAAATTAAGTCTACTTCTGAAAATATTCAGAAAGTATCTTTATGCAGTACACAAATCTTCAGGTGGGGATTGCTTCGAAAGGCCATCTAAAAAGCTTGTGCACAGTGAAGGAAACTGTCAACAAAACATAAGGAATCCTACTGAATGGAAGACAATTATTTGCAAATGATATATCCAATAAAGGGTTAATATCCAAAATATATAAAGAACTCATACAACTCCATAATAAATAATAGTAATAATGATAATCCTATTAAAAATGGATAGAGGAGCTCAATAAACATTTTTCCAAGGAAGACCTGCAGATGGCCAACAGACGCATGAAAAGATGCTCAGCATCACTAATCATCCGGAAAATTCAAATCAAGATCACAATGAGATATCACCTCACCTCCGTCAGAATAGCTAGTATCAACAAGACAAGAAATAATAAGTGTTCGCAAGACTATGGAGGAAAGGGAACCCTCATACACTGTCAGTAAGAATGTAAATTGGGGCAGCCACTGTGGAAAACAGTATGGAGGGTTCTCAAAAGATGAAAAATAGAAATACCATATGATCCAGTAATTCCATTGTTAGGTATTTACCCAAAGAAAACAAAAAGATTAACTCAAAAAGATATATGTCTCTTTACATTTACTGCAACGTTATTTACAATGCCAAGATGTGGAAAAAGAAAATATTTTCTCGATATATATAATGGAATATTACTCCGCCATAAAGAAGAATAAAATCTTGCCATTTTTGACAACATGGATGGCCCTAGAGGATATCATACCAAGTGAAATAAGTCAGACAGAGAAAGACAAATACCCCTTATATGTGACGTTACATATAGGTGGAATCTAAAAAACAAAATACAAACAAACAAAAAAACCAAACAGACTTATAAATACAGAGAACAAACTGCTGGTTGTCATAG
Organism: Cryptoprocta ferox; assembly: GCA_028646485.1. NCBI lineage: Eukaryota > Metazoa > Chordata > Mammalia > Carnivora > Eupleridae > Cryptoprocta > Cryptoprocta ferox. The sequence goes on from CM053570.1 coordinate 5,631,076, forward strand.
GGAAGGGGAGGCCACAAGTGGATGGCAAAATAGGTGAAGGGGGTTAAGAGGCACAAACTTTCAGTTATAAAATAAGTTAGTCACTGGGATGAAAAGCATAACATTGGAAATATAACCAATAATATTGTAATAATGTATGGTGACAAATGATAACTACACTTATTGTGGTGAGCATTGTGTAATGGACACAATTGTTGATACTAGGTTGTATGTTTGAAGCTAATAGAATATTGTACGTCAACTATACTTTGATGTAAAAGTAAAAGACTGTGTCATAATCATTGGCCAAATCTCCAAGCTCAGGAGATAATGAAGAAAGTAAATTTTCATCTTAGTTACTATTAGAAAGATAGAAAATTTTTCTAACAAGAGCTTGCCAAAAATAATTTTGTTTTTCCATTGACCTTAGTTAACAGTGGGTACCTGTGTAGTGTCACAAGTGAGCAGTATTATTTGTGATTACTTGGGGGTAATCAAACAGCTAACATACCCAAGAATGGATTGTTCTTATAATGTCAGACATTTAAATTTAACTACCAACATTTTTTTCTTACCATTTAGAATATTTATTTATACTTACTAGAATCAATTTTAGAGAAATTTAGACACAGTTTTATCACAATCACACCAGTGTATACGAAAAGGAAAATATAAGCAAACTAAATCGTCACCCATGACTTTGAGTCTAAATCCTCAAAATCACGTTTTTGTATACATTTTTCCACACAGTGTCATCTCCTGTGCCATCGAGAGTATAAATAAAGCAGAGTTTCTTAGAAGAATGCTCGATGATGCTCTTCTGTTTAGTCAGCAGGAAGTTTCTGACAATCTGGTGTTTGATGGCTTAGTGACAGCCCTGATCCATGCCTAAAGTGGTTACAACACCCATCATCTTGTTGCTTTGAATTTTCTGTCATCTACTCCAAGGATTTGGAGCCCTCCCCTGCTTCCAGTCCACTAGTTGGAGAGTAAGAGGCAACCCTTCTGCACCTATCTTTCTAACAAGTACAATGCTCCCTTCTTCTGGTGGATGTGAACCAACAATATTATAAATAAGTTGTAATGAAAAGTTTTGAATTTTTTCAATTTATCCTTATCTCAAAAGTCAGTTCCATAAAGGCAACGTTTGACGTAAACCTTGATTTTAGCCAGGTATTTATTTTAACTCCTGACCATTTGGCATTCTGTCAGAATGCGTTTTGGGAACAGCTCTGCCTTTTATGACTCTTGTTTGGCATCTCGGCATTCATATTCCCCACTCTCTCTCTCTCTTTTTTTTTTTTTTTTGCAAGAGGGCCAGAGCACAAGCCGGGGAGGGTCAGAGAGAGAGAGGGAGACACAGAATCCAAAGCAAGCTCCAGGCTCTGAGCTGTTAGCACAGAGCCCAACATGGGGCTACAACCCACAAAGCCATGCTGCTAATAAGACTCAGAGGGATCAGTTCCTACCCTCAGCTTCAAGGATGTGCCCTGATAGGTCTTAGAGAAATCCCATCCCCCTTGCCAGTGATGGATTCAGAAATTAGCACATTACCTCATTCTAGCCAGTAAGATGTGAGGATCAATTTACTGAAGGTTTGGTGAAAGTTTTTTCTTCTGTTTTAAAAGAAAGCCGGTAGAGGTCTTTGTCTCTGCCACTAAATGCAAAAAGGAAGGTGGACCCGACTGCTACCAGCAGCCATGCCATTGGTGTGAAAGAAACTTGACTTAAGATGAAATTGACATGGCCAGTAATAGTTCAGCAGAAGAGAGTGCCCTGAATTCTGAGCCGCTGGGTGACCCAACTCAGAAATCTGCCCAACTGTTGCTCTTCCATTCATGTGAGCTAATATACTTCCTTCAGAAATACACAGAGATTAAGATAGTTGCGGCTGAACACATGCTCTTTGATGTAAACCCATTATTTTTGATTGGTCCGAATGAAATTTTTGGACTAAGTCCCATCATTGGTTCCTATACATTAAAAATTCTGAAATTATCAGCAAGTCAAATCAAAAATGTATCTGATGCTTTCTCTGGTGTTAGCAAGATGGGATCTAACAGACATCTGGGTTGCTGGAATCTGCCATCAGTATTTAATCTTGGTCTTGCCAATAGATGATCTGATTCAATATAGCAAATTAGTCACTCGGTCAGGCAGATAGGCCTGGCCTAAACGTGCTTTGACTTTGAGAAGTTTACTTTATCTTCACCTTGGTGAGACCGTTGTTTGCACTGTGGTGCAAGTTGTTGTGGCTCTAACTCCAACGATGTCTTCGTGTAACTTAACTAGTTGTATGAGGTGATGCTGACTTATCTGCTTTCAGATCCAAAAACATTATGTCTTTTCTCATAATGTATGCAAAATCAGCTTTCATTTTTCTGATTAAATTTGAAGCAAACGTATTTTTATGATGGAAAGAATTTTTGGGTTTTTTTTTTGTTTCTTTTCCTATGTTTTTTCTTCCCTCTGTCCCTAGTTTATTTCATAAAGCAAATAGTTACTGATTTTCTGCTGTGTCAGACATTCAGTGGGTGAAGGAAAGTCAGTATGAATAAGACTCATAACCAGCCCTCAAAACTCTCATGCCTAGAGGAGACACAGGTCACGTGAAAGCCCAGTGAAAGGGTGTAAGCCGCATGCTGCAGAGGAGAGAGCAAGTCATTCTTCTTGACCTCATGTGATACACTTTCCAGAAGTCCATTCATTCCTGCTTTTTGATTTTTTTTATTGTGACTGAGGTTTCACTTAAATATTGTCCGTCTTCCCACACCATATCCATTAAACTGAGCTTGGTTTCTTTTAGACAATCTCAAATATCAGTCCTGCCAAAATGACATGAACACTCAGTGAGGATTGCGATTCTGTCTTGAGAAAGAAGACCTTCCTTACTCTCTGTGGCTTTCTTCCAGAGGCTGGGGGTCGTCAGGGTTTGTAAGAGAGTAGAATGTGGTCTGATAACTGTAAAACTATGAATCCTTAGTGTTTCCTGGACCATAGAAATGTCCCTCTCTGCTTTATGAACATGCCCATGTTCTGTCCCTTTTTTCTTCTTGAGGATGAAAACTATGACAGGCCAGCCCATCATCTCTCTTAATACAGGTAAAACCAGTGTCTGATGGTCTTTTTCCATTTTCAAAGATTCAGCCACTGAAACAATAAAGATACAGCATCCCTGCTCTATATAAAAAAAAAAAAAAGTGCATCAAAGTAAATTGTAAAATTTACATTCCTGGTAAAATCTTATTCTGATAATCTTAATGGAGTGATGACTCTTATTTTGAAAAGGACCATGTGTCTTGTCCTAGTAAATGGCCTGGCTTTGAGTCCTTTGAGCCTTAACATTAACTCATTCTTACTTGCTCTTTTAAAATGAGTTCTGTGCTTTGGGATGTGGCCTCACTGTCTACTATGTGTATCTGCCCTTAACTGCAGTAACATTTTTCTAGCTGCCTTAACCAGGAAATGACCAGTCACCCCAATACATGAGCCTTGCTAGCCAGTAGTGTTGGTGACCGTCTCACACAATGGGATCCCTCACCTAATCTGGAAAGATGTGACAGTCTGGTGATCAAGCATAAGCAAGCATATAGTAAGTTGGAAGGAGTGACCATGGTTGGCAAAGTGCTCTGGTGGCTCTAGAATACCAGACTGGTATGGGGCTCTGGGTGCTGGAGAGGGTATCGTAGTTTCTGACCTCCTGCGACTAAGATGACCCTCTGAACTGATAAACCAAACATGAATTCCCCGAACTGCATAGAGGAAGAGAGAGAGAGAAAAAAAGAACCCAGCTAACATTAATGAATCCTGCACTATGTGACAAGCATAGTGTTAGGCATTTTCATGTATTTATTAATCTTTAAGAGCTCTGAGGGCACTAAAATGCCTCCAAGCTGGTGACGGACAGAACTGGGATTTGACCCAGAACCATTTGACACCAAACTTACCTATAAATTGGCCTTCTTAAAGCCCTCCTCTCTGTGTTTATCCTTTTCCTGAACCTCAGGCAGCCATGTTTATCCAGACCCTGCAAGTGTAAAATTGATGACATAATCATGTGATGGTGTCTATGGGACTATTACAGGAGGATTAGGCTATTATCAACAAATCGGGGACTAGTATTGTTTTATCAGCATGAGAGTGTTTTCAATTAATTTGTAATTAAATAAAGGAAGCAATTTACTGGGTCTTGGAGAAGTCAGGGCTGGGGAAGGCTTATCTCATCAGCCTCAGCTGTGCATTCCTCCTGCACCGCCTCATTGTTTAGATCACAGCAGTGATACATGATCTGACCTATAGGAGTAATTCAATAAAATGTCAATATTTTCCTTCCTCCTTAACCCATGGTGCTGTGGTGACTGGAGAAATCTGCCTGGAATGGCCTCCACCGTAGGCCCATCAAGAACTATAGCTCTGGCCTTACTGCTGTCTCAGGTATCCCTGCCACACAGCCCGACCATGCCAGAAATGACCAAACTAGTTCTGTCTAGGTGCGAGACAAGTGGACTTCATGGGTTCAGAAGTATTTTAAATGTCTTTGCATCTTTATTTTCTGGACACTGTGTTGGCCTCTTTACCACTATGCTCTGATACAGTCTCCCCCCAGTTATCTTGCAAAGTGGGTACTATTACCTCCGTTTTGTTGGCTGAGTAAATTTAGGTTGGTTGGTGGCTGAGCCAGGAATAGCCCCTAATTCTGCAGCATTCTCAGGGCCCAGAGATTTGATCTACACTGCTCAGCCCAGGCTCTTATGCAAACTGTAAAAGGCGAAAATGTTGCTGATCCTCCCATATAGCCAGAGGATGTTTAGTCATTTTTTTACAGGTGTTTCCTTTATTTGTGGTATCTTTAAGTTTTTATTTAAATTCCAATTAGTTAACATACAGTGTAATATTAGTTTCAGATGTACAGTATAGTGATTCAGTACTTCCATACATGACCCGATGCTCATCACAAGTGCCCTCTTTAATCCCCATCACCTATTCCACCCATCCCCCCCAACCTCCTTTCCTCTGGTAACCATCAGTTTGCTCTCTATAGTTAAGAGTGTGTTTCTTGGTTTGCCTCTCTCTCTCTCTCTTTTATCCCCTTTGCTCATTTTTTTTTTATTTCTCAAATTCCGCATATGAGTGAAATCATACGGTATTTGTCTTTCTCTGACTGACTGATTTCACCTAGGATAATACTCTCTAGCGCCATCCAAGTTGTTGCAAATGACTAGATTTCATTCTTTTTTATGGCTGAGTAATATTCCAGTGTGTGTCTGTGTGTGTGTAATTGTGTGTAAATACATATATCACATCTTCCTTATCCATTAGTCAGTAGACAGACAGGTGGGCTATTTCCATAATTTGCCTATTATAGATTGTGCTTCTATAAACATGGGGGTGCATGTATCCCTTTGAATTAGTACTTTTGTATTCTTTAGGTAAATACCTAGTTGTGCAATTGCTGGATCATAGGGTAGTTCTATTTTTAACTTCTTGAGAAACCTCCATACTGTTTTCTGGAGTGGCTGCACCAGTTTGCATTCCCACTAGCAGGCCAAGAGGGTTCTCCTTTCTCCACATCCTTGCCAACACCTGATGTTTCTTGTGTTGTTGTTTATTTTAGCCATTCTGACAGGTGTCAGGTGATAATCTCATTGTAGTTTTGATTTGCATTTCCTTGATGGTGAATGATGATGAATATTTTTCATGTGTCTGTTGGCCATTTATTTATGTTCTTTGTAAAATGTCTGTTCATGTCTTCTGGCCATTTTAATTAGATTATTTGGTTTTTTGGGTGTTGGGTTGTATCAGTTCTTTATATATCTTGGATACTAACCGTTTATTGGATCTGTCATTTACAAATATCTTCTCCCATTCCATAGGTTGCCTTTTAGTTTTGTTGATTGTTTCCTTCGCTGTGCAGAAGCTTTCTATTTTGATGTAGTCCCTATAGTTTATTTTTGCTTTTGTTTCCTTTGCCTCAGGAGACATATCTAGAAAGATGCTGCTACTGTGGATGTCAAAGAAGTTACTGCCTATGTTCTCTTCTAGGATGTTTATGGTTTCGGGTCTCACATTTAGATCTTCAGTCTGTTTCGAGTTTATTTTTGTGTATGGCATAAGAAAGTGGTCGAATTTCATTCTTTTGCATGTTGCTGTCCAGTTTTCCTAACATCCTTTGTTGAAGAGACTCTCTTTTTCGCATTGGATGTTCCTTCCTGCAAATGAATTTATACTCTATAGAAAACCCTGAAGACTCTACCAAAAAATGACTAGAACTGACAAATAAATTCAGTAAAGTTACAGGATACAAAGTCAACATACGGAAATCTGTTGCATTTATATACACTAATAATGAAGCAGCAGAATGAGAAATCAAGGAATGTATCCCATTTACAGTTGTGCCACAAACAATAAGATACACGGAAATCTGTTGCATTTATATACACTAATAATGAAGCAGCAGAATGAGAAATCAAGGAATGTATCCCATTTACAGTTGTGCCACAAACAATAAGATACCTAGGAATAAATGTTACCAAAGAGGTGAAAGACCTATACGCTGAAAACTATAAAACACTGATGAAAGAAATTGAAGAGGACATAAAGAAATGGATAGACATTCCATGCTCATAGATTGGAAGAACAAATATTGCTAAAAGGTCTATACTACCCAAGAGACCTGGGTAGTGTGGCATCTGACTGTTGATTTCTGCTCGGGTCATGATCGCACAGTCGTGGGATTGAGCCCCGTGCCGTGTTGGGCTCTGCGCTGACAAGTGCAGAGTCTGCTTGGGATTCACTCTCTTCCTCTCTTTTTCTCTGCCTCTCCCTGACTCATGTACACACACTCTCTCTCTCTAAATAAATAAATAAATAAATAAACTTTAAAAAAGTGTCTATACTACCCAAAGCAATCTACACATTTAATGCAATCCATATCAAAATACCAAAAGCATTTTTTGCAGAGCTAGAACAAATAATCCTAAAATTTTTATGGTACCACAAAAGACTCCAAATATCCAAAGCAACCTTGAAAAAGGAAAGCAAAACTGGAGGCATCATAAATGCTGGACTTCAGGTTATATTACAAAGCTGTAGTCTATCAAGACAGTATGGTACTGGCACAGAAATAGACACATAGATCAATGGAATGGAATAGAAAACCCAGAAATGAATGCCCAACTATGGGGTCAGTTAATCTTTGATGAAGCAGGAAATAATATCCAGTGGTAAAATGTCTCTACGGGCGCCTGGGTGGCTCCGTCAGTTAAGCCTCCGACTTTGGCTCAGGTCATGATCTCATGTTTGTGGGTTTGAGCCCCGCGTCAGGCTCTGTGCTGACAGCTCAGAGCCTGGAGCCTGCTTCAGATTCTGTGTCTCCCTCTCTCTCTGCCCCTCCCCTTCTCATGCTCTGTCTCTCTCTCTATCAAAAAAATAAATAAAACATTAAAAAAAGACAGTCTCTTCATAGTATCTTAGTCATCAGCCTAGTGTCTGTAGAACTTGGCACAGATATTTCAGGAAACATATGCTAAATAACAATAATTATAAAGCAACCAGAAGAACAAATACAAACCTTACTGCTTACCAGCTTCCAGGATCCCTTCTAAATGCTTACCTAATTAAAGCCTCATAAAAATGCCAGGAGATAGATGCTTATTATTATACCTGTGTTATAGGTGGGAAAACATCGTGAATTAATTATTATTTATCGTTACATGTTTATTTTTTATTCCTAAACATTTATTATTTATCTTTTAAATTCTTCACTCATGGTGAAGGTATTTTTTTTTGATATTGACGCTTACAGTTCTGGTACTGATTTCAACGTGTGAAAGTTTTTCCCACACCTAGGACACGGCCGGGTATCTTAGAATTCAGCACAATTCTGACCCTGTCTGCATGGAGGTAGCAGCAGATTCTACAGGTTAAGGGCTGAGTGCTACAAGACTGCACCCCCAGACTTATCACTTGTGCTTCTCACCTACCAGTTAGAAAGTGGAGGCCCCAAGGATCCCCCCTTATGTTTAATTAAGTTACTAGAGTGACTCACAGACCTCAGAGATACATTTTACTCACAAGATTACTGGTTTATTATAAAAGGGTATAACTGAGGAACAGCCAGATGGAGGAGAAACACAAGACCAGGTATGAGGGAAGGGGCGCGGGCTTCCGTGTCCCCTCTGGGCACCACTCTCCCAGCACATACACACCAGTGCTGAAGCTCTTCCAAACCCCGTCCTTTGGAAATTTTCTGGAGGCTTCATTACTTAAGCATGATCGATTGAATCTATTGGCTCTTGGTGATTGAACTCCATATCTAGCTCCTGTCCACTCCCCGGGAGGTCAGAGGGTGGGACTGAAAGTTCCAACCCTCTAACCACACAGTTGGCTCCGGGGACAACCAGCCCCCATTCTAAGTTGATTTCTGAAAGTTACTTCATGAACATAACAAAAGGCACCTTTATTGCTTTCATCACAGGAAATTCCAAGGGCTTTAGGAACTCCTTGCCAGGAAGATGGGACAAAAATCAAATATATATTTCTTATTATGAATCACATTATCATAGCACCCTTGCTTGATCTAAATGTCTGGTAGTCTGGGGCGCCTGGGTGGCTCAGTCGGCCTAGTTCATGATCTCAAGGCTTGTGGGTTCAAGCCCCGAGTCCGGCTCTGCACTGATAGCTCAATGCCTGGAGTCTGCTTAGGATTCTGTGTCTGCCTCTCTCTCTGCCCCTTCCCCACTTGTGCTCTGTCTCTCTCAAAATAAACAAACATTATATTATATATATATAATACATATGATATATATTATACTTATATATTAAATATTAAATATATTAAAACACATATATATAAATGATATATAATATATATATATATATATTATATATATATATAAATGTGTGGTAGTCACATTTACTATGCAAGAAACGCTAAGGAAAGAGTAGAAATCCTACACATACAGCTGGGGTGGGAGTGCCTGCATTACTCTGACTGCCCTGTTGGCCGACAGCACTTTACTGGGTCTGGCTTAGTTGCATGTGCAGATTGTAACGTCTACATTTCTATATCCATCTCTCTCAGCTCTCTCCCAGAATGCTATATACTTGCACTTGTAAAGCAATGTTAAATTGTCATCTGTGGGTACAGTCTTAAAATAACAACAGATTTTTAAGGTGCCTCTTTAGCAGATTTGTATTTTCTTGTTTTCAAGGGTTGCCATCCCCCACGGTGGAAAGTAAATGTTTGCACACTGTTTTGTAAGTTCTGTTTTCTCATCAATTTTCTTGAGAAACTAATTCTGTTTCAATATTTCATTAAACTTGCACTTCCATTTTTGAACTGAACTGCTACTGACGGGCTTACTACAAAATAAAGAAGTATTGCCAAACAATATAATAGTTGTAGACTGGTGCGATACAATAAATAACAAAACCACTGTGGCAAGAGAACTCAGACAGACCTCTCTATGACAAGCCTGCCAGGCCTTTATTTCTTGCACATATTGCAGTTTCACCTACTCAGTAATTTCCCATGTTTCTATGGACATGACTCAAGGTGACTTTCTGTCACTTTCTAGTAGTTTTCAGCATCTCTTAAGTCATGGCAGAGGGCAGTGAGTTTATCAATAAACCCCTTGCATGTCGTCCTAGGAAAGGAAAGAGTTACAATGTACAAGGAGGCTCAGGAAGAGAGAAGATAGGGCATTGTTGTGGAGACCAAAGGCAAAAGAAAAAAACAAATTAAACTTCCTTACAACTTACAGCCATTGACAAGTCCTTGAGACAGATAGGGTGACCTTCCTCTAGGAACTCAGCTGCCTCCATGTTAATACTTCGCTAAGGGCAAAAGGCAACTTATGCTTAACATTAGTCTGACCTCCAGGATCCTGAAAGTGTCCTTAAGCATATAAAAATTCCTTTGGAAACTTCCTTTATCTCTACCCACCCCCTCAAGGTATATGTTAGCAATCCTCCTCTAAGCATGGCCCCCTGATATACATCTGATGGGTCTCATGATTAAGCGTTTACTAGACAGTAGTAAATGACCTTTTCCTAACAACAGCTTACCCCTCAAGTTCCTGGAAACTTTGCTTCCAAATTCCTTAGAGTCTTACGCTATCCCTAACCCCCTCCCAAGTTGAAAGTACGTTATCAGTCACTCCTCACAACCAGTGCCATTCTTTGTGCCCACATGTCCTGTTCCTGTGCTTTAATAAAACCACCTTTTCCACCAAAGATGCTTCAAGAATTCTTTCTTGAACACTCACTCCCAAACCCCAACATTTCACATTAGTCATCACTAGTGTCTGTCAGATTTTAATACGTGTTAAAATGAGAACTCTTTTTATTAACTATGTTTCTTACATACTATTAAATGAGCCTTGGAAAAATCTTGGAATAAGAGATTAAGGTCTACCAAACTCATTCTAGCTTACCTTAATAATACATAACAAGGTGTCATTGAAAAAAGTCTGGAATAAATACTAACCCAGACAGGATACCGGAATAATAGGTGTCAATTGGGACCATTCCGTACAAACCAGGTGTATAGTCATATTCCCTCTGAAGTCCTTTCCAATCCCAAGTGACTCCAATACGATGCTTACTGAATTAGACAATGATTCACCTCACCGTAATTCCAAGACCTGATGTCTAGAGTGGTTGAGTCCTGACAGAACTGGAGTCTCTTTCACTAGTAGTCAACTCTCATTTGTTCTTTCAACTTTGATTAAGTCCTTGATAAACAAAAGATTACTGAGCTAATCCCTTGCCTTAAAGGAACTCACAGCACAGCAGGAGAATCAGGAAAGAAAGCCACCAATTAGAGTACAGCACACTGTTCTGCCCTGTCTTGGGTCTCATTACCATTTCTTAGTAGTTTGTTCTCTCTCTCTCTCTCTCTCTCTCTCTATATATATATATATATATATATATATATATATATATATACACACACACACACTGGAAGAGCCTTTGTCTGTCTCATTACTTCTGATGTAGGCAGGACCCAGACTATAACCTGGTGACGGTTTAAGACTTGAATGAGGTGCTACACTAGAGGTAAACCTGGGTGACTTGGTATCCCAGGGGACAGGCAGAAATGAGATGGAAGATCAAAGATGGCTACTCAAGTAAGGAACAAATGAGCAGAACTGGAAGAGCAAGGAGAAGTCAATAGGTTGGGAAGGACAGGAGAGCACATTGCACACAGGGGGACGATGTATGTGAATGCACAGATGAGGGAAACAGGCAGATGCTTGGGGAACTGCAAGTTATTCTGGATGAGGGGAGAAGGTGGAAGCATGGCAGGAAATGGAGTTGTGGGAAGGATGAGGTTGGGAATCTGGATCAACCTTAGTCGTGAGGAAATCAAAGTTGCTTTGGGACACCCCTCAGATTTAAATTGCTTTTCTGAGGTTCTGAACTCCAGTTATACTCAAGGCTTCCTGGTCCTGAAGAACAGGTATGCAATCAAGAGAGAAATCTAGAGTCAACTTGGCTATTAACTCTTGGAAAGAAAAGGATCAGCCCCTTCGCAAGTTCAGTGGTTACAGACCTCTTACAGGAGCCCAAAGGCTCATTCATCTCAGTGCTGCTGCTACATTCTGGTCAGGGATGCTGGAGGGCCTGCTTTCAAGCACTCAACCTCTTCCTGTAAAGAAGCAAGTAATTGAAATAATTAACAACTTGAATCAAAATGTAATAAAGATGGTCCTAAACTCTTTAGATTTTCTTTTCCAACATATTCCCTGCAAATTGCCTAGATTTTCAAGTCTACTTTGGGTATATCCATCCCTTCCAAGAAGGAAGTTTGGCAGGCTGGGAGCAACTAGCTTCATTGGTGATTACAAGCAGTGGGAATTTCTTATGGGTTTGTGTGAAAGAGTACATCGGTGTAGAAGTGATGGGGAAGAGGTCGCAGAAAGCAGAGACTGAAGGCGTCTGTCTTTTTGACAGTGACTTTGTCCACACTACTTCTGAAATATCTAGCATTTTTTCCCAGTATTATCTTTTGCTGAGAATATTATGGAAGCTACCTTGTTAGAATTTCCATCTCTGGTATCTAACCATCATTACGGGGTCAGTTCCCGTAAACCACAATCTCACTATTAATGCCACTTTAGCTTTATCTCCCACCACCTCTTACCTTCACTTAACTTTCCCCAGCCAGACTGACCTCTAATTCTTGCTCTCCCAACATATCCTGCACTTAACCACTTCCAATATCTGTGCTCTTACAGTTCTGTCTGCCTGCAGTACTCACTTCAGGATGCGGTTCAAATTCTTTGAAAGGCTCTCTGATCTTTTAGCTGCAAGGAACCCTGCCCTGCTTCCCGACATAGTCTACCTATGCTTCCTTTTGGCGCTCAACACTTTTCACCTTATGTTAGGACTCTTTCTATACCAGGCTTATTTTGTTGAACTTTCCTTGAGGCCTATGCCTCACCCATGTTTGTATTCCTTAGACTTCTCTTACAATGCCTGACTCATGGTCGTCAAGCCAATGAATGAATGAGTGAATGAACCCACGGTGTGTGGCGACCTCCCTCTGCCAAAGAGGTGTGTAAAGCTGATGGCATTTCTGAGCAGAGACAAAGCCAGCTGCTGGCTGATGCGGCACTCAAGTCCCCAGCTGCAGACAGCTGTACCAGTCGGGACCAGCTGAGCTGCTAGCTGCATCCCCAGAATGAAACACTCATGCAGGGGGGAGACTTGTCTTCTGACAGCTACGTTTGTCTTAAGTAGTTGTGTCCCTGGGAAGTCCACTCACATTTCTCAGGCTCCTTTCAGGGTGGGCTCTGGGCATTAGTACCACTTGTTAGCTACAGTCTGCAGAAGTGCTTTGGTCTTATTTCTTTGTTCCCTCAGTAAGGGAAGTCCTGTAGGCCCTTGGATTTTTTGGATTCTCTGCGGATAGTGGCTGGTGTTGTGATGAGCATAGTGGGAACACCTGTTACAGCAAAGGATGATTGTTTACTGAAACTATTCCCTTTTCTACAAGAACTTTAGGAAGATTGCAAAAAGACATGTGGCACAAAGATGTTTTTAAATTGATATAGAACATGAAGGCCATTAAACCCTGTATATGTACTGTAGGTATATGCAAATCAGACTCTGAGCTTCCTAGAAACCAGGAAAAAAAAGGGGGGGGGGATAATCAATCACCGGAATCATAGTGTCTGTAAGACAAGAACAAACCAACTGATCAAGAGGGGCATCACTCCTCGTACGCCCTACAAAATGTTATTCTGTGCCTTCTTTAAAGAAGTGCCTTCCAAAATGCAGTGATATAGACAGTAATGTCTTTAAGACCATTGAAACACACCAGCCGAGTCTGGGCCTGGAAATCTGATGATAGGCAGAATATGCCTGTGAGAAAGAGCTGCTGTAGAGACCAGTGGCTGTCTCCTGCTCCTCACAACTTCAATCCAACAAATATTTCTAGAGTCGCTACTCAGGCTCATCCGGGAGTAAATGTTTCAAGGAGCCAGACAACAGCAGAACATACTGAAACTAGCAAGGCTGTGGTCATTGTCCATCCGATACCAAAAGAAGAGAGAAGTTCAGTCAAAAGCTTGGTTATTATTATTGGAACCAGAAAGTCAATGAAATCCAAACACAACTTGAACAGGTGAGGGGGTAGGTCTTAACAATAGCTGATTCTTTTCTTTTTTTTTTTTTTTTACTCTTTATTTTTGAGAGAGAGACAGGGCATGAGCCGGGGAGGGGCAGAGAGAGAGGGAGACACATGATCTGAAGTGGGCTAGAGGCTCTGAGCTGTCAGCACAGAGGCAGACCTGGGGCTCAAACTCATGAATGGTGAGATCATGACCTCAGCTGAGTTGGCGCTTAACCGACTGAGCCACCCAGTGCCCCAACAGTAGCTGATTCTTAAACTTCTGCAGTCAGTGTAGCCATCATTCTGGTTAGTGCTGAGTCCCTTAACGTTATCCTGGGAACCCCAAACTACTATCTCAACAAAGTATTCTGGCCTTTTCTCCAGACAGAGGTACATTCTTGTCACATAGAGGAAAAAGGGGATCATGTTGGTGTAGTGGAAATAAACTGGCAGGTGATTGTTATTCTTTGAGCCACATTCAGTAGTCTCCAAATGGTAGAATCCAGAATAACATTAGGAAAGGCTCTTATTAAAAGAAAATTATTTTATGAATTACCTTCCCGGAGAGAAACTGATAATTCCCTTTAATGACTATGAGAGTGGAGACCACCGTGTAGGGAAAAAGATCATTATTTGAGTATTTCATATGTGCCAGCACCTATGCAGTCTTTGTTGCATAATCTAAGAAATGTATAATTCTAGACAGTAGGACTAGAACCATGAGTGTCAGGAATTAGGCCTTGGTTAGTATAAGGGGTATTTAATAAAATAATAATTCAGGGTGCCAAAGGGCTGCTTTAGACGGAGGGAATGTCTGAGCAGAGGCTGGTCAGCCATTTGTCAGGAAGTTATAGATCGGTAAAGAAATAAACCTGGATACCATTTAAGGGTACTTTTCAGTGATTCTGTGAAAAGTGTGAGGTGCTACCCAGTTACTGAAAGGAACTTTTTTTTTTCCATCTGTATTTCCTATGCTTTAGTTGGAATGGGGTTGTGCTAATCCAGTCACACTCCCTTACTCTGACTTCTGAAGCCTGGTGGTCCCTAAGGCATGAAAACAAAAGCTGGGGTCCAAAGGACAGGACAGAAATAACTGGTTCACATGTAGATAGAATTCATGTCTATCAAGGATAGGCAGAACAAGGCATTCTCTTCAACAAACATTTACTGAGCTCTTGTGTTGTACATAAGCCGTGAAGAGGAGGGTAATGGTGGACAAAAGAATGGGGTGAGGGTATCAGTGCTAGAAAGCTCACAGTCCCGCAGGGGCCATGAAGAAACACAGCCAGAGCCATCAGGGTCATACAGCTGTGCCTGGGGTGAGGCTTTGACTTGACACAGCCTTCCTTCGAATGCCTTTCTCAGACACTCACCTGATGCTCCACACCCAAGACCTCATTCTTGTTGGCAAAGTCCACTTCCCCTGTTCATGGAAAAAGAGGGAACAGAAAGCATGACAGCCTTGGCATGGCCTTTGGGGCTGAGACCATGAAGGAGGGAGAATTGTAAGAATTGAGGTCAGAGAGATGGCCCGGGGTTAGATCGCAGGGACCTGGGGGTAATTATAAAGACTTCTACTCTGAGTGAGATGGGAAGCCATTGGAGAATTTTGAGCAGAGGAGAAATACTGGATTGCATCACTAAGAGATGCCTCTGTGGCATCTCAGGTTACTGTTTTGAGTAGTCACTATAGGGAGATAAAGGAAGGAGCAGGGAGGGTGGTTGAGTGATTTGGGATGATTCAGGTAAGACTCAGAGAGCGGGTGGCCATGGCAGGGCACAGCGAGAAGGAAGAGCACATAGCATTAGGGCATAAAAATGATCAAGGCTTCAAGAAAATCGATCTAGCACCAGGAATGAGAGGAAGGAGTATATTGGTAGTTGGAAGAAATTGGAAGTCCTAAGACAGTATTCTGAAAGGTGGGCCACAGACCACCTACATTTGAATCATATGCAGATCTTGTCAAAATACATATCCCTAAGCCCTTGACCACATCTGCAGAATTAGAATCTTGCTGGAGCCATTATGAAGCCCTCACTAGGTTATTTTGAACACTGACATTTGGGAACCACAAAGGATTGGAGTCCTTAAAATTGAACATCAACAGTGTCTATTGATAGAAATTTCAAGTTCAAAGAGAACAGATGGATGAATATTAGAGCTTTTTTCCCCATCTAAAATGACATTATTTCATAGTAGTAGGCTAGAAGCTACCATTTTTTTGTGCATATACTATGTTGCTAGACACAGTCCTAAATAATTTAGCTGTGTCTCAGGGAAACACTATTTATGACTAGGAAAATGTTTTGCTAGTGACAACCCCCCCTCCCATCTAAGACCAGGGAGTCCTAAGAAGAGTCCTTAGCCTGCTGAGCACAGCCTTGCATGTGGAGTTGCTGATCAGAAACTGGGAAGGTGTGACTAGGCAGGGCTCTGTATAAGAAAAGGTGGGAGAGGTCATTTGCAGCTATCTTCTCCCATTCTGTCGGTTGCCTATTAGTTTTTTTCATTGTTTCCTTTGCAGTGCAGAAGCTTTTTATCTTGTTGAGGTCCCAATAGTTCATTTTTGCTCTTGATTCCCTTGCCTTTGGGGATGTGTCGAGTAGGAAATTGCTGCGGTCGAGGTCAAGGAGGCTGTTTCCTGCTTTCTCCTCTAGGGTTTTGATGGTTTCTTGTCTCACATTCAGGTCCTTCA
>CM053570.1:5647471-5886390 GCA_028646485.1 Cryptoprocta ferox
TAAGAAAGTGGTCTAGTTTCATTCTTCTGCATGTTGCTGTCCAGTTTTCCCAGCACCACCTGTTAAAGAGGCTGTCTTTTTTCCGATACTCATTCCTGCTTTGTCAAAGATTAATTGCCCATACATTTGTGGGTCCAGTTCTGGGTTCTCTATTCTATTCCATTGGTCTATGTGTCTGTTTTTGTGCCAATACCATACTGTCTTGATGATTACAGCTTCGTAGTGGAGGCTAAAGTCTGGGATTGTGATGCCTCCCGTTTTGGTTTTCTTCTTCAATATTACTTTGGCTATTCAGGGTCTTTTGTGGTTCTATATATGAATTTTAGGATAGTATGGGAAAAGATAGTTGCACATGACATATCAGATAAAGGGCTAGTATCCAACATCTACAAGGAACTCACCAAACTCCACACCTGAAAAACGAATAATCCAGTGAAGAAATGGGCAGAAGACATGAATAGACACTTCTCCAAAGAGGACATCCAGATGGCCAACAGACACATGAAACGATGCTCAGTGTCACTCATCATCAGGGAAATACAAATCAAAACCACACTGAGATCCCACCTCACACTGGTCAGAGTGGCTAACATGAACAAATCAGGAGATTATAGATGCTGGCAAGGATGTGGAGAAACCGGCACCCTCCTACACTGTTGGTGGGAATGTAAACTGGTACAGCCACTCTGGAAAATAGTGTGGAGGTTCCTCAAAAAATTAACAATAAAACTCCCCTATGACCCAGCAATAGCACTGCTAGGAATTTACCCAAGGGATACAGAAGTGCTGATGTATAGGGGCACATGGACCCCAATGTTCATAGCAGTACTTTCAACAATAGCCAAATCATGGAAAGAGCCTAAATGTCCATCAACTGATGAATGGATCAAGAAGATGTGGTTTATCTCTACAATGGAATACTACATGGCAATGAGAAAGAATGAAATCTGGCCATTCATGGCAATGTGGATGAACTCGAGGGTGTCATGCCAAGTGAAATAGGTCAGGCAGAGAAAGACAGATACCATATGTTTTCACTCATAAGTCTAACAGGAGAAACTTAACAGAGGACCATGGGGAGGGGAAGGGGAGGAAAAGAGTTGGGGAGAGGGAGGGAGGCACATCACTGAGAGACTCTTGAATACTGAAAACAAACTGAGGGCTGAAAGGGGAGGGGGAAAGGTGAAGGGGGGTGATGGGCATGGAGGAGGGCACTTGTGGGGAAGAGCACTGGGTGTTATATGGAAACCAACTTGACAATAAACTATTTAAAAAAGGGGGCAAAAAATAAAAAAAGAAAGAAAATGTGGGAGAGGAAGCCTGCCTCAGCTGGGGGCGGGGCTGGAGCCTCAGCTGGGAGTGGCAGCCAGGAGGAAAAGGAGACAGAAAGGCTGGCCTTGAGCAGAACTCAAGAGACAAGAAAGAAGTGGCAAAGGTCCAGAATGGGACTCTCAGGGATTGGCAGAGATGTGGAAACAGGATTTTATGAATCTGTATCAGGTAGTCTGTGATGTCTACCCTCTTCCCTGCCACCTCCCCTGTCAAGTCTTTATATCACCCATGAGATCTGTTTTGGGGACACAGTGACCTGCCGGGTTGTGCACTGAGGGGGCACAGAGACTGCCCAGTCCCCTCCAGTTTGCACCACCATCAACTCATTCAAGCTAACAGCAACTTCACGGGACTTGCCAACTTTGCCACCCGAGGCCATCCTGCTCGCCTCCACTCTCTCTCCCGTGTGAACCCCTTGTGGCTTTTCCAGAATCTGTGTGGTAATTTTATTTATTGCCTCGGCGTTTTCTAGGCAGAGAATCTGGAATCAGAGTGACCTTTCGCCCACAGCAGCTGCTGATTTATCACACAATCTGTTAGAGTCTTGTCCAGATGTTCCTGACATGAAGCTATTTAATTTGAAATTGGCTCAGCTGGAAAATTAGGTTAAGGGTTTTTATAGTCACAATACAAGGCAGAAATGTTACCCTTTTATAAACCCAAGGTGCTAGTGGTACAAACCACAATTCAGAGAAGTTTAAATTCTGGACCAGGCAATGAATGTTAATGTTGTATCTGGAGAAAGGCATAAGGTAGGAGGAAAATTCAGTTGTTCTTACCAGGGGAGTCACCTCTGGGGCCTCAAGAATGGCTGCCAGAAGCCAGAAAGAGACTACAGATGTGTGGGAGCCTCGGCAGAGCTCAGGTGAGAAGAGAGGGCAATCCTCCGGAGCAAAGAGGGAGTGTGCTCTTTTGTCCCTCACCTCCGCCCTGAGCCCCGGAATCACTGCTGTTGATTAACTGCCTGCTAGGTCAGACTTTCCATCATTAGGTGGTCCAGGGTACCTGTCAGAGTCGCTGACCTATTTAGTGCTGTGTAAAAGTTTCAGAGCCCTCATCACCTTGTCTTGGAGCCCTTCCAGGAGAAAGTAGGTGGCAGTTGCTGCTGCCATGAGAAGCAGTTTGCTTGGTTGGAAGGAGGCATTACTCATGTTTCTATTCATTGTCAGAAAATCAGGCCTCTGAGGCGAGGATGAACTGAGAGGTGAAGCAGAGACCAGGGTAGAAGCCATCTTGATCTGGTCCACCTTGGTGGTATGCAGCCAGACCCAAGGCAAAATCAGAAGCTCAAGGGAGGGGAGCCTCAAGGGAGCACGGCCTTCCTAGAGTCTAGTGCTCTAAGAGAAACAAACAAACTGGAACACATTTGGGGAAGAACTTCAGATCCTAGGATGGGAAGGACAGAAGTGACTAGAGAAGAGAAGTCTTGGCTGAAATTTGAGGACGAGTGGGTGGAGAGGGGTGACGGATGTGACAAATGATTCCAAATACCAAAAGACAGCCTGACTTGTTCTGTAGGGCCAAGGGGGAAGCCAGGGTTCAGCAAATGGAAACCATAGAGAGGTAGATTTTTAGGTAAATTTGAAAAATAATAAGGTCATTCCCTGTCTTTGGAACTGCTTGGATATCCACTCAACAAATATGCCAAATGGAGATCAGGATGAGGATTTTCCTGTCCCTCAAATCTATAAGTCTAGACTCAGGTCTACTCTTAAAATATTTTCTACCTTTTATGTAAAACGGTCTACCTCACTCTAGTCATTTGAAAATTAAGATAATAACACTTAATTTTCACTGGAATATTGAGAAATATAAAAGGCACCATGTGTTCAGTACTCCAAGTCTTTCAGAATGACGATTAGTGTCTAACTGCAAAATATGTGTTTTGCATTTAATTATATTAAGGGGCAAGTTAGGCAAATTATGCAAACTGAATGAATTGGATACTTTGGATATTTTGAAATATTTACCACAATTCTGCAGCCAAGGAAGATTCAAGTTCCTGATTCTTATTCCCTTGAACTTCATTGCATCTGGATTTATTTATGCTGGGAATGATACCCACTTCCTAACCCACAATTCTGCATGGTAACAAACCCGTCACATCCACCCAGGACAAGCAACTGTACCAACCTTGGTCAGACTAGTGAGTCAGAGGTTCTTTTCACACCGGGGTTGAATCTCCCAGAAACTACCATTCTTTATAGAGTGCACGAAGTTGAGCTGTGTCTTTATCAATTAAAGCAGTAAGACGAAAATGTTGACTGTAGGAGGAATCATTCATTATCCAGAAGTATCATCCATACTTGCCAAACATCTGGATTTGGTGGAGAAACATCTGAGTGGTTCAACTGAATTTTTCTTTTTCATTTGGATGTTTTGGTGTCATGTAGGCCCAACCTCAGTCAAGACTTGGAGGAAAAAACTTGGCAGAAAAAAAAAAAAACAGAATGACTTAATGCTAGCGTAACAGTCTAAAAAGAATAAAGATTTTTTGTTTATGATTGTCGTGATGTGGGAATACACTGGGAAAAAAAAAAAGTTCTTCTAAATAAGTCTGTGAATAATGACCAGGCAACAGAAAATAATGAACTAAGGTTTTAAGACCTCTTGCACAATTCAGGCAAATGATTGGTAAATTAGGAAGCCATGAAAATGGTACAACATTAGAGGAACTGTGAATAATTTTAGCAGATATATTTGGAAATCCCGAATGCACAAAGATTGGCAGAAAACAATAAGCTACAGTGTGGAGAGTGAAAAAGTGTATGGAAGAAACCACGTATCTTTTTGAAGGCTAATGAAAACTGGAGAAGAATCCCAGGAATCTAGCTAATAATAAATACCATAAGACCAAGCAGGGAAGGGAGGAAAGGGATTTTGAACAATATTCTTCATTAGAACATGGCTCTTTAGCTATTGAGGATAGGTGAGCCCCACCTCCTTGCTGGCCTCTTAGAGGCTCATGAAAGGGGGAAGGGTTTAGGATGTATATGGTGAATGGACTGGGGGTTTAGGATGTATATGGTGAATGGATTAGGATGTATATGAGACTCTTAAGGCTTGATAATTAAATTGGTACCACAGCTGTGCAGCTCTTCTCAGAGCAAGGAAATCATAGCTTTATCTGTTCTTCATTTCCCCCCTCTCCTTGTCCTTCCTATACCACCTCCAGGTCAGTGAGGTTCCTATATACCCTCTCCATTCCTGGTCTGGAAGATGGGAACCTTAAGTGTTGGTTTCTTCCATACCCCACCCTGACGATAGTACATTTAACTTCTCTGGGCTTGTTTCTTCATGGGAGTGTTGGATAATATTACTTTAATGACAGAATCCAACTGCAGGATGTTAAAATCTGTAAGCACAAAGCAATTATTAGACAAAGCAGCAGGATTTAGAACATTTAAATGCATTCACAAAGTGATGTGTCTTCCTAAGCACTAGGATCCAAGTGCCATCCTCAAGACCAGGCAGTGGGCTGTGAGATAATAGGCAAAGAGACACGAGGAAAAGTATTAGGCCCAGTGTGCTTTAAGAAAGATTAATGGAGCATGCAAATGGTACCAGGCTAGAGGAAGCAGACCCCAGTGTGGGCAAACATTGAACACATGAATGATATTAAGAGATTATAGAAGTATGGGTGGGAAAGAATGAAACAGGATTCAACTTGGAAAAATGCAAAGTAATGCATTTGGGAGCAAGTAACCAAAAACATATGAGCTTGCAATGTTATGTGGTAACAGAATTGGCTGGAGACATAATCGTCATGCCAGGGAATAGAAGATGGATGATCTCTGCACCCCTGGGGGAGGCCACACTTGGAATTCTGAGTTCAAATCTCTCCCTTGGAAAGTAAGGGATGAGAAAGAAAAATGAAGAGGTCGGGAAAGTACAAAACTAATAATTAGGTAGTTAAAAGTCGTTGATTTGAGGGGAAGGTTTTACAGTTTCACAGAATGGGCTGGCTGGCATCAGGCTGTGGTAGGAACATAGAGCATTGAGAATCCCTGTTTATCTGTCAGGGGATTAGAGACTGTTAGACAAGGAGGTGGTCTTAGAAACCTACTCCATTCCTCCTTCCTTTTGCAAATGAAGCCAAGACTCAAATAGTGCCAAAAAAAAAAAAAGGTATAGTTGGTTAAAGTGTTGTCTCAAGCAATACAAGTAAATATGAAACCTCAGGGCCTCTTGGTTATTAATCCCTTAACTGGATAATCTCTGAATGTGGCATCACTTTTGATGTCTTCTTGTCTTGGAGCAAAAAACTCAGTCTGTCTTTGTTCTGGCATCTTTCCATCTGGTCCCTCTCCCTGGTCTTCCTTTCTCTAATGAGTACCCCCTCCTCACCTATGTTTCCACCTGTAAAGATGTGGATTTCTTCTTCATCCTGCAGGGCAGACCTGAGAGGAAGCCACCTTCTCCTTCAGAAACCTCTTCCCTTCAGTAAGTATTAGTTTTCCCTCCTGCCTGTTCTCTTAGACCTTTGCTTTTTAAGCCTCCTCTAGGGCAGTGACAACACAATATACTCCAGTGACAACACAATGCACTCCAAGCCTGTGTGCTCAGCTTGTGCTTTCATAGCACTTACCTCTGAGCCACAAGGTCAGACGTAAACAGCTGTCTTTTGCCTGAATGTTAAATGAATGAAAGAGTCTGTGTTCTCTCCATCACTCACCTCCTGCACTTTTGTTTCAAGGCAGAGAGATTTGGGGAAGGAATCCATGTGGAGTCTCCCCACTGTCAGTGTTGGTGTCTAAGAGCAACATCACTTGCTCCCCTCACACACTTTCCCCTTTATCAGCAGAAGTCCTTTCCAGAAATCAGATCTTACCAACACACCCAAAATGGAACCACGCTCCTGCCAGCACAACTGATTGGCCAGTTTTATCATTCAGCTCTTGCCCGGGTACATTTTGTATCACACTCTATTTAGTGATATATTTCTCCACTGAAGGAGGATTCCATGGTCAAAGAAATGGGAACTCTTTGGTTAAAAATATAAAAGTAACTTGCATTCTTTTACTCTTGCGTGTATCAATGCATCTCAAGGCTGGGGATCAACCAATTCAATCCCAGAACTCTTTTCTCACAAGGCATCTTCAAGAAGGCATCTTGTGTGGAAAATACTTTGAGATACGTTGAGCTTCCTCATAGGCGGTCATGCCTCATCTTCTTGCAGTAATATGAATAGCCAGTGCGCACTGCATGGCGGACACTGGTGCAACACTTCATATGTATCAACTCATTTAATTCTCCCACTTTAGAGATGAGAAAAGTGAGGCATAGAGAGGTTAAGAAACTTGCCCATCATCAGACTGCTAAGAAGTAACAGAAGCAGCATGGAGTCCTAGACCTTGTGACTCCAGTGTCCCGCATATCAAACTAAAACCCCACTCCCCATAATTGTCACCCCATGTGGACCTGTGGGTGCTGCAAAATAAGTCTAGCCTCTTACAAGATGTGAACCCTTTTTCTGAAAACAGCAAACATTCTTTCTGAGTCCTCTTTTCTCTGAATCTTCCAGTTCTTCAACTGCTCTTCCAATGACAAGGTCTAAAATTCTTCGACCTTGATGGCTGGCCTCCAAACCACCTCCGTGATCCTATGTCCTCATTAAATTTAGGTCTTGGAAATAATCCAGCAAGCCTGACATGGCTCATCCAATGCTAGAGACAGCAAACTATGGCCTTTCTAGAAACACATTGGATTTGGGGAGTTTCATTTTTGTGTTTCTTTGGGGTATGCATATTATGCCAATGGCCCATGTTTAGCTAAATAACAACTAAAGCGCTACAAAGCATGGGTTGGAGGAATCCTTCCTGAGATCCTTTTATAAGTGACAGAAACAATAAGCAAAGACTGCCCTCAACTAAAAATGTCCCCCCTTGGGCAAGTCTGCAAGTGTCACATAAGCCTTTTCCTACCTCCCGTCTTCACAGTTGCGAACTTTCATCGACCAGCTGGCAGCTGTAACCAGCCTTCCCAGGAGGTAACCATGAGGAGGTACCAGGGAGAGTCCAGGAAGTATGCTTTAGTAAGAGGAACTTCTAATGATGTTCCCATTGAGTTAATAGAGGCAGCAGTGTGGGAGAGAAGATGAGAGAAGGGAAGAAAATTTTAAATTATGAATTAGATGATACAGATACAGAGAGACATGTGCACAGCCAAACAGACACTTGAAAACAAAACTCTCACATTCCATTAGGACCACTTAGTTCAGAAGAGCAGACCGCAAGTGGTCTGTCACCTGGATAGAGCGGTCAGGCCTCCGCTTGAATGGGCATTTCCTTCCTTGACAGATGGGGATTGAGTGTCTGTTGGCTAACATTTTTCCTCTAATTACTAATTATACCAGAGAAAGGGGCTTTATGGCCAGAGTCCTGGAAATGTGAAATGTGATCAGTAGAGATTTGCAGTAAAGATGGAAGATTGATGTGTGACGTCAGGCAGCTGGCTAGGAGGTTCATGGGCCAGGGGGCCAGCAGCTGCTCACAGTGGATTTGAGAGGATGGGGGGAGGATCCGGGAAAGGGAGGGGTCCGAAAAGGATCCGGGAGAGGAGAGATAAGGAGAACCATGTTAACAATTCCATTTCCCCCTCCTCCTCTCTCTGTCATTTCGGATAAGAACATATTAATCCTCTGAATCTGAAGCTATAGCCAGCAGGTGGCAGAGCCCATCCCTGCACAGAAGGCAGCTGCTGGGGGTGAGAAGGGGTGCCAGGAAGAGGGAGCCTCAGGTGGGAATCTGCACAGAGCAATTAACCTTCACCCTGAAACACACCCCGAGCCAGTCCCACCACTCACAAAGGAGTCCACGACCCTGAGGGTCACACACTTAGAACATTCCATAGAGCAGTAGTGCTAGATGGACTGCCCAGGGGCCAGCTGCAGTGGGATCCAGTGAACCTTCTGGTTGACCCCAGAGATTCCTGGACCCCGCCCCAGGCCTCCAGAGTCTGAAGCTAGGGTAGTTCACCTCCCCGTCACTTTCTCTTGCGGCATCCCATTGACTTTCTCCTTTGCACAACTGTTGTCTGAAATGATTACATCGATTTACTGGTTTCCTGTCTTCCTGCTGCTAGTGTATGTTCCAAAGGAACAGGGCCTACCTGCTCAGAACAGTACTGACCCCATAGGATGTGCTTCATAAATATCTGTTCGATGAATAAGTGAGTTGAGGGGAGATGGGAAAGAAGAAAGGAGGTTCAGAATGCCTGTCCTGGTGAGTAACGAAGCCGAGCTGAGCCCGGTTCCTATGCTCTAGGATCCTCAGGCAGCATGAGTTGGGGGGACAGACAAAAAAGAGGGAGGTTGCTCACCATTTGGGTTGAAAATAACAGTGGAAGACTGAGGCTCTTATTTGAGCACTAAGCCTTGAATGCATTCACACGGGTTTCATGTAGGGAAACATGTTACCCCAGCCAAACATATAGACCCCCTCACCGGCACTTTGGCAGAGAACACGGACCAACTTTTTATACCTCTTAGCACAGGAAAGTCTTAAATGCACACCTGTCATTATTCGTAAATGGACCCTAAGACATCGATATGAGACCAGCATTGTTACCCCTAATTTGAGGGACACAGGAATTAAGGCCCTAAAGATAAGAACACCGTGCTGTAGGTAACAAAACAAAAAGGGCGAGAAGAAGGTTAACGCCTGGCTATCCCGCCTCATAACCAACTGTATCTTCCAACCCAGCCGCTTCCTAGATATTCTTTGATGCTTATTCTTGAAACTACTATGGTTTCTGTAATGGGCAAGGGGGAGAATTACACCATTTTGAACAATGCACATTGTACTTCATCTACCTATGACTCTTTTTTTCTACTTTTATACAGTAAGTTGTTAGTATTCATACTATTATCCATGAAGATGACTAGAGTACTCACAAATGCAGCCTAGTAAATATGACACCTGTCTTATTATATAATGCTTTCTTAGAAACAGGTACTATTAAATCACTCTCTTTTTCAAAAGTTTATTTTTGAGAGAGAGCACGTGCATGAGCAGCGGTGGTAGGGCAGAGAGAGAGGGAGAGAGAGAGAATCCCAAGCAGGCTCTGTGCTGACAGTGCAGAGCCTGATGCAGGGCTCGAATGCACAAATGGTGAGATCATGACCTGAACCAAATTAAGAGTCGGGCACTTAACTAAGTCACCCAGGCGTCCCTAAATCACTCTTTAAAATCCCCACTCCCATATAATACATGTAGTATCCTGGTTTGAGAGTAAGAGTCTTAGATACTTTTGAAGTCAGAGGATCACAGGCTATTAGATCTAGCTGTGAAGAACCCAGGATCTAAATTCTGCCCTCCTTACCGTATCATAAGTAAAGAAACAGAGGCCCAGGTGTTTCACATGGCATGAGATCCAGTATGGCCAGCATTCCTATTTCTCATGTGCAAGACTTTTCATGGGAACTGCAGTGCTCAGAATAACTTGGAGCACCAACGCAGGGCCTGGCTGGCATTATTTGTCCTTTTCACCATTGACTGATTGATTAGACACAAAATCCCTCACTCTGAGGCTTTGGGTGGCCTTTGAAATGTCTGCATGTTCTTTTGCCACTATATCTGTATGCCCTCAATCCTCAGGGCAGCTCTGCCCATACAGAGGCAACAAATGTCTTGGTGCCTGTAAGTTCATGGGGACTATAAGGAGACTCTTCCTTGTAAGACTGTTAAGAGCTAACTGAGCGCATGTCTCACAGACAGCTGTGTAAGAAAGGCCTCCCGCTGAAATGGCGGGACAAGGAGGACCCCAGTATCACTCCTGGGAGGCAGGCAGGGGGATGCTAACCCTTTGGGCCCTACACTGTCTCTCCCACAGCAGCTCTGAGAGCCATCACTGCCACAAGCTGTGTAGTTCCAGCATCAGCATGAGCCAGGATGGGATAAAGAACCCAGCTGTGAGCAGGTCTTCTCCCATTTGCCAAGGGAAAAAAGATTAACAAGCATTCCCTGGCACAGGGTGGAAAAGCCATCAGAAGGTCTAAGACTCATGTGGCATCATTTTCCTGGTGGGGCTTGAGTGCTTTGGCATTCATGGAGGAGCTGGACTCCCAAGTCTACCATGTTTTATGTATCTGTTCTCAATACATTTCTGAGAGGTGAGTAGAAGTAAGGATTATACCTTTTTAAAGACTGAACAACTAGGCATGTCTTTTCTCCTGCTCTACCCAGGGAGTTTTTCATTTCCCAGAATTCAGCTCATTGCTAACTACCTCTAGGATGCCTTGTCAAATTCCCCATGTGGTCTCCTGGGAGCAATGAGTCTTCTTCCTGCCTGTTCCCACAGCACCTTGCACCCCCCTTCATGACAGTCCTGTCTGGTGGTTTTCCAGTCATTGGCTTTAGAAGTCTACTTCCTCAGTAGTATGCTTTTCTCCAGAGTAGGGGGTAGGTTTTCTGTGTCCTTGTCAACACTTTGCCTCCCTGTCCACCTATTCTCTACCCCATTCTAAATCCAGTGTTGAAGACAGGCCCATCCAACATACTGGAAGAACAGAAAAGCAAAAACAAAAGGAGGAAACTTAAGTGGCGTACCCAAAGTCACACCATTCAGCATCAGAGCTCTGGCATTTAGTGCACTACTCAGTTCTAAAGTGGGCTGTCATCATGTTTATTTGTCCACAAAGAGTGACATATTTTTAAGAATGATTTTACTACTAAAGAAATGAAGAACATATAGCTCAGGCCAGTTAATTCTTAAGTATGATTAGATGATGGCTTATGGACCTCCATCTATGCTTTAAATCAGGATCATTTTCAGGTCTAATGGAAATTACATGGTGGCTTTGGCTTCACAGGGAAGGAACTTCAAGCTAATCAACCTTGGGAATGCCACCATCTGAGATGCCAAGGCAAAAAGAAAGGAATGCCATCCATTAAGTCTCCCTTCAAGAACTTTCCAAGACCTCAAGGCTGCTGAGATGAGTTGGGACTGGAATCCTACCCACAGGCTTAATTACTTTGCAAGAGGCCACAGCTGTTGTTGCAGGAAAGAGCAGGGTAAAATCCTGTTTTCTTACTTTCAACTTTCTGCTGACCTTCTTTGAGATGGTTTCTCATCTGTTTAGCGCCCATGCCTATCACCAGAGGTTCTTTCTTTAGTATCCTGTGTCTTGTCTTTGCTTTTCATTATTTCCCTAGCACTTAACGTAGTGCCTGTTACTTGCTTAGTAAATACGTTTGATAAATTAACTAAGCCATCAAAAGTAGAGCTTTAATAGGAAATGAGAATTCTCTGGCACGCGAGAGAGATGGCCCTTCACTTTTACAACCAACATTTCCCTTGGCCCCTTTGCCAGAATGTAGGAACATGAGGAAAGGAGTAATGTGAAAAACATTTTAATATTGTCCAGCCTATAACTTTGTCTACTCAGATTTTCCCATGCGTGTTTCATTACCAAATCAACTTTGGGGGACCTGTTTTGTTTTTGTTTTTGTTTTTTGCTTCCATAATGACAACCAATCCCTGAATAATTAGTGACTTGTCACACATTTACAACCTCTTCTGGCCTTTGAAATAGCTAAAAATGACCTGTGGACTAGCAGAAGAGAGGCATGATTGGACTTTTCCAGGAGTTGGGCCCATGGGGTAAGATCTAGAGAGTTATTGGCTTAAGTGGTGTTAAGCAGTGCCTGTGATTGGAAAATAAAAGGAAATAGAATCCCCTCAGAGAATCAAGAATAGCTAGGCCTCATCCTAAAATAAATAGGCCAAAGAAACATGGGTGGCAATGGCTTAATCCTCAAACCTGTTCTCCCCCGCCCACCGCCCACACTTATTTCACTTAAGTTTCCAAACGTTTGTCCCTGCCTTATACCTCAACACGTTTTAAGACTTTATGCAATGTAGGTTTGTCACCTTCCGTTATCTTTTCAGAAGAAATGGGCATTCTGTATGTATTTTATCAATATTGGTGATGAAAAAGCCCAGGGAGTTAATCCTATGACTAATCACCATCAGTCCTTTGTGTTACTGTCCACCAAATTAAAATCCTTTCCAGTGGCCACTTATTTTCCGAAGTCAGTACCTTAGGGCTGTGTGCGCTTTTTTGTTAACATTTTACTTACTACAGCCAAGGGGTTGCTTTATTCTAGGAATATTTTATGTCCTTACCATGTTCTCCATAGTGTGTTCCCTTCATTTGTGTACCTTGGATCATTTGAAAGGTACCTTTACACTTAACTCATAATAAATCCCTCCATAAGTACAAGGTGATGTCCACCAAGCCACTTTATATATACATTATTAACAGTGATTGTCCCTTTTGCCAAGGATATGCAAACCAGGAACACCAGAAGATTTGATATTCAAAACACATAACATCAGAGTGGGTTCCCCCGTCTACAAAATTTCCCCCTGCTCCTCTTGCTCTTCCCTTCCCCCACACCTGCAGCAATAGCTTCGAATTCTAAGGCTGTTTATTTTGTGCCACCTACCCCCAAGTGACTATATTGGTGTGATTTTTGAGCCTTAAAACCACCAATCGGAACCTAGAGCAAAGCCACCACAGTCAGTGGGTGTGTTCTGCTCGTTGCCTCGGGCCAGTGCTTTCCCAGCGAGGGGAAAGGTGTTGCTTCCACAAACCAGCCCAGGGAAGTGAAGTGAAGCTGAAATTGATTGAAGGAAATTACTCCTAAAGCCTTGCTTCTCCACTCCTTTGAAGAGAGGAGTAAATTTGCTTTCCCGCATCCAAGTGGTCCTCAGATGTCCTAAATCAAAACACAGGGGGGATGGGATTTTCACCACTCTACCCTGACCAGTCTACCAAGGCCTCTGTCCCTGCACTGCATTTCTGCACCACCATCCACCCCGGGGCAACTACAGGGGCAAGAGGGCAGTGTTGAAGCTCAGTTCCTTTCCCCTGGTTGGAAATAGTCCAAGACCGTGAATGTTAATCACCCAATTCCTATAAAAGGTACCCCGGGGCCTTTAATAAGCACCAAAGGCCGGAGTCTCGGTTTTACACTTCATCCATGAGACTCTGTCAGAGGGAGGTGGCAGTTCTAAACGAATGTTTATTCAATCCCTCAGACTCCTGCAGTTGGTCACAGAGACCAGGAACTTGGTGAAAGACAGGCTCTGAGGAATGGTTTTCCATTGCTTTTGAGGTCAAGTCTAAAATGCAAACATTTTGGGGAGCAAATACTAGTCTTTAAATGTCTTCTGTGCCCTCGTGCATGAGGCTGCCACCCCAGGGATTTGGGGTTCCCATCTGGGCCGCTGGTCTCAGGAATCTAGCCTTTCCTTTCCTTCTCCTTCCGGCCTACCCTGAAAACAGTGATGGTCGCACAGCTTCGTCTTCTGTCTTCTTAAATTACTTTATTCTAGGTGGGAAAATTAAAGGGGCACAAACTCTGCAGAGAAACAGGATAAGTATGGACTTTAACTTTGTCCTGCTCAGTTGTGTATCTCTACCAAGTAGCTTCAGGTCGCTGAATGTAAATACTGTCATCTGTCAAGTGTATCTAAACCATAATTATTAGGATTAATTGACAAAAAGTTAATGATGGGCTTTGTAAATTACAAAGTAATATATAGATATAAGCCTTTAATTGTTATTATATTTTATGGCTATTTATGATGACTACTTATTATGCAGAGGAGCTTCTAGGAGAGTACATTTTAAAGAAATATATTGTTTTTTCCAGGTTTCTACTGTGATTATGTCCAAGAAAGAGTTAGAAACTATTGTAGTTTCCACAGCGCTCAAAGGAACCAGGTAAAACCAATCATTTTCTTTGATCCAGTAGAGGAAGAGATAGAAAATATTTTTGTGTTGTTGATGAAGTTGATGCCTTAAATAAACATTTTTATTTTTTTAATGTTTATTCATTTTTAAGAGACAGAGCCTGAGCAGGGGAGGGTAAGAGAGAGAGGGAGACACAGAATCTGAAGCAGGCTCCAGGCTCTGAGCTGTCAGCACAGAGCCCAACACAGGGCTTGAACCCATGAACCATGAGATCATGACCTGGGCCAAAGTCAGATGCTTTACCGACTCAACCACCAGGTGCTCCTATAAATAATAATTCTCAAAACTTGTTAATCACAAGGAAAAGATGACTCCAAATTCCAAATTTTTAAAGCAGCAGAAGTCCTTTAACAACAAGGAACAGTCATCAGCTTTCTTCTACTCTATTGGGTTTTAAATGGACTTCAATATGGGGTGCCTGGGTGGCTCAGTTGGTTAAGTGTCCAGCTTCAGCTCATTTCATGATCTTGTGGTTTGTGGGTTCGAGCCCCGAGTCAGGCTCTGTGCTGACAGCTAGCTCAGAGCCTGGAGCCTGTCTTTAGATTCTGTGTCTCCCTCTCTTTCTGACCCTCCCCTGCTCATGCTGTCTCTCTCTCTCTCTCTCTCTCAAAAATAAATAAATAAATAAATGGAGTTCAGTAGATTGGTTAATATTAATGTTTAAAACAAAAAAAAAAATTTCTTTACAAACCAGAGTTTTTTTCTATTCTATTGGGTTTTAAATGGAGTTCAGTAGATTGGTTAATATTAATGTTTAAAACAAAAAAAGCACATGCAATCCTAAGGTTTTTTCATTTTAAATACAGCTTAATTGAAGTATAATTGATATACAAAAACTGTACATATTCAATTAATACAATTTGATGTGTTTGGACATGAGCATACAACTTTGGGAAAAAATGGTCACTAGAAAAGAGTTCAATTTGGTTTTGCAATAAAAAGAGAGTAACAATGACCTATGGTGGTTAACTCCCTGGGCTTCGTCATCACCAATATTACATCAAGGACACACGTTTCTTCTCTAAAGATAAAGTTGACAAATCTATATTGATCTTGTTTCCATTAACAGTAGGTTTTGAGAGATACCTCTTAGAAAATTATGTCTAATTTCCTCAATGAGTGGTTTGCTCCTTTACTTAGTAACTTCCTTATTTTGTAACTTCCTTATTTCCCTAATGTCAAATGTTCTTGTGAGCTCCCTTGGCAGAGTTTTCATCACGCCTGCAGAAATGATGCCCACACCACGAATTTTGTTTTGGCCTTGCTCACATGCACTTGTGTCACTTCCTCTCATTATCATTACCAATTTGTACTTCTTTTTCCATTTTTTTAAATTGAGAATCTAATAAAAGCAAGCATCCATCTACAAAACATTCCCTATGATCACAGATTCCTAGTAAATCCACAAAGAACTAGAAAGTAGCATAGAAAACTTTGAGTGGCAGGATAAGGTCAAAAAGACATTGCCTGACATATTTCCTTTTCACTATAGACTAAATAAGAGTCTAAATATTTTCAGTTGCTCCTGAATGTCATTAGGCTTAGCCTGATGTCTGTAAGAACATAAGGCTTTAGATTTAGATTCTATGTCATTGAAGATGGTGTTACGTATGTAGGAGTTTTCCTCATTAAGAAGGGGCTGTGTCACCTTGATATTTCAAAATAATGCTTTTACCAAAGTTGGGGATTAGATCAAAGGCTATTTTTCTAGGCAACAAAATTCTCAATGATCATTAATTAAGGGACATGAAACTGCAGGAAAATTTTCTGTTGTTTTTAATAAGATCATCTGAAAACATACCAAAATTCTTTATGCACATATCTGTATTTTTCTTGTCATTCATTCAACAAATACAAATATAAAAAGCGGATGATGCTCCATGAAGACAGAAAAGAGTTAGGAGGGGATGGAGGAGAGAGTGGAGAGGAGAGAGAAGCAATTGTAGACACAGAGTACTGGGAAGAGCTCCTGTAAAGAGACCGCTGAGAAACAAAGACCTGAAAGACATGAGAGGAAAAATGATAAAGATTGTCTTCCTCCCTGAAAGATACATGCTCCCTGAAAGAGCATGAGAGAGAGAGAGAAAATGGCACCTGTAAAAGCCCTGTGGCAGGAAAGCATGTGGCATGCTGTAGGAACAGAGAGAGGCCTGAGCAAAGGGGACCCAGTAAGCAAGGGGAGCATGGGAGACTGGGAGGTCAGAGAGGTGTCAAGGGGCCAGATTACATCAGGCCTTTGGGTTGTGGTGAAGATTTGGGATTTTCTCGGAGTAAGATGGGATGCTAGCTAAAGATTTATGGATGCAGGGGAAGACTTAGACTGACAAGTTTGAAAACCATCACTTTGGCTGTAGAATTGATCAGATGGAAGAAGCAAGCTGCTAGAAGGCTACTGCACTAGTCCAAGGGACAGAGGATGCTGGCTTGGACAAGAGGGGATGCCAGGGAGGTGTTGAGGTGTGATTGGATTCTAGCTATATTGAAAGAAGAACTTTCAGGGCATTGCTTTGATTAGACATGAGGTGCAATTGAAATAGAAGGGATAAACTCTATCCCAAAGCTTTATCCTGAGAAACTGGAACAATATTCATGAAATGAGGAAGAATATAGGAGGTTGCAAGGTTGGAGGGCTGTTCAAAAAACCAAGAGCTTAGTTTTGAGCAAGTCAAGCTCAAAATCTTATTGGCCTGCAGATAGAGAAGTCTGTGGCTCAAGGGACAGTTCATAATTAGAGCTACAAACTTGGGAGTCATCAGCATAGAGATGGCCTGTGAGGCCAAGACACTAGAATGAGATTACCTCCGAGGGAGTGTAGTCAGAGAAGAAGTCTAATGACTGAGGCCGAGGAATTCCACCATTAAAAGAGGTAGCAGAAATGAGGGAAAATGAGGAAAAACACAGGAAAGGAGTGACTAGAAAGGGACTGCAGTAACCAAACCAAAAAGAGGAGGCCCAGATGCCAAGAGAAGTCTTTCAAAAGAAACCATATCAGATATTCTGAGTAAGATGAGCACTGAGAAAAGCCCACTTTTCCCAGGTCACTGCTGAATTTAGGAAGGGCTGCTCTGACGGAGTGATAGCACTGAAAGCCCACCTAGAGTTGGTTCAAAGGAGTCCGAGAGGAGAATAAATGGAGATTGTGAATAGAGACAATTCCTTGAGGATGGGTTTTCTTGTAAAGGGAGCAGAGCTGGAAGGCAATGTGAGGCCAAGGCAGAGTTTTATTTTGTTTTGTTTTAACAACAGAAGACAGTAAGTATATAGCTTGTTTGTATGCTGATACCAGTAGTTCAGTTGAAAGGGAAACTGTGCTGATACAGGAAAAATATGAAGGATTTGAAGAGAGAAGGTATTAGTTTGCCAGGGCCGCCATCACAAAGTGCCACAGATGAGGGGGCTCAAACAACAGGAATTTCTTGTGTGTTTTGGAGGCAAGAAGTCCAAGATCAAGGTATCGGCAGGCTCGATTCCTGCTGAAGGTCTCTCTTCTTGGCTTGTAGATGACTGTCTTCTGCTGTCTTCACATCACCTTCCCTGTGTGCCTCTCTGTGTCCTAATCTTCTCTCTTAGAAGGACAGCAGTCACACTGGATTGAAGCTCATCCGTAGTACATCATTTCATCTTAATTGCGTCTTTAAAGATCTTATTTCCAAATACAGTCACATTCTGATACTGGGGGTGAAGACTTCAACATATGAACTTTGGAGGGGCACAGTTCATCCCACAAGAGATGCTCCGGTGTAGGAGAGGGGATTGAGTCAAGTGCAAGGTTTTAGCACACCCATAATAAGAGGATGGAGGAAGGAAAATATAGAAACAGAGGTATGAGATGTCCTGGGATTAGTTAGTGTTTTCATCATGGAATAAGAAAGCAGATAGTGGCCAAGAGGGGAGTTGGAGGAGATATTGGAGGCTTCAGAAGAATAGAGAAGAGGTAGCACAGTCACAGGGGAGAGGGGTGGAGTGACTGGTAAAGGGAAATGGACTGTAGACTCATGGGGCAGCCCTGGGGCCCACCTGCTATGTGTGCTCATGCCTTAAATGTGACATCAGCCTATAAAGTTGAGTGGGTTTTTTTCCCCAGCTATGTTTAGCCTTTGGGGAATGATATGGAGTAGACAGATTTTGGTTTAATTAGAGTTGTGGTTTTGCTAGATGAGTATGGTAGAAGGAAAGAGGAACCAGAGAGTTGAGTATGGATATAAGGTCGGATTGTAATGGTGAACCACAGAATCCAAGGCAGTAGGAAAAGAGGAGATAAGAAAATCTGACTGACAGTGCAAATGGAGTAGAACCAAAAGCTTCCTGTGGAGTCGGGGACTGTTGGAGCCAGAAGATTAGATGGAATGAGTTAAGTAGATGGGAAGGGCCAGTCACAAAGAGGAATACTTGGAGTGAGATCTGGAAGAGTCACAGTTACTTGTATTGACCGAGCTGGGGTAGAACTATGACAATGAGTGGTTTAGTAAACGTAGGAGGAGTCAAAGAACAGATTGTCCAGGATATTAATTGCCTTGAAGGATCTGATAATACTGTGAATTATTATAGGAGTAGTTTTAAAGAGTGGGGCATCAGCAAGGTGCTAAAGTATTCAGGGGATAAAGAGAGTGGCCTAGAGGTCTGTAGCTCACTGTCTGCAACAGGAAACAGCAGTAGACCGCAGAGCCTGAGAGCATGAACTTCCAGTGACCTGGGTGTAGGAAGCAGCAGGAAGAGGGAAAGGAGAATGGTCTAGAAGAGCCAGTGAAGTGTAATGAAGGAAGGGTAAGGAGGCCAGCTCAGGCACCCTGGGTGTAGGAAAGGAAATGCACATGGCCTGAGAGGCCTATGGAAAAGTATCCTTAGAGAAGAGCCAGGCTTGGGTTAATATAAGAGACAGAGGGGGTTGGGGATCAGAGGATTTTTGCTGAAGATGAACAGTGAGTTGCAGAGGGTATGGTGAGTGTGCCTGGGATTGAAGGGGGCTGAGCTTCCGGGTCAGTTTAGGGGAGGAGAGTTTGGTGGCAAGGAATGAGCTGGGAGTCTCGGGCTTCCTGTCTGCAGATACAGGGACACTGGGGGAGAAGGGATAAATCTTGACCGTCTCAAATCCCCAGGTAGAGGTGGCCATGTTTGAGGTGGAAGACAGGAGTCTTTCCTGGGGACAGGGTGGGGGTGAGCTGGCTATTGCCACCTGGCTGTTCTCCTAATGACAGTGCCAACTCGGGAGAAGGGGTGTGAGCAGCAGAGTCAGGCACTGGGGATGCAGTCCTGCCAATAGGGCCAGAGAACCAATGGCAGAGGAGGTGGGAGGAGACAAGGAATGTTCAGGCTTAATCCTCATGGAATCACTGTATTCAGTGCACAAACAGGGAGCTGCGGGCCTCCTGAGCATGGATAATGGGTTCCAAGAGTGTCAGCTATGTGTGTGTCTAGCTGTGACAATATAGTGGTGAGGATGGTTTTTAATGTGCTTGCTCGATCAATCTTATTTTATGGTCCTTCTTTGTCTGATGGTTAAGTACACATAATGATAGCCTACTAGGAAATTATACCCAAGACAGCCCTGTGGGCATTTAGGACAATGCAGGAGAAAACAAACAAACACGAGATTTACTGTGCAAAGCACCTGAGCTCAAGGTCAGGTTTTGTCCCTGTCCACCTGTCAGGAACAGGGCAAGCTGTTTAAATACTCTGAGCTCTAGTTGACTCTTCTGGAAAAGAGAGTTAATAGTGTCGTCACAACAGGGTGGTTGTGAGTACAGGGTAGTAATTCATATAATGCTGAGTGTTAAGTATTGTTATTAAAATGATGTTATGACACATCATAGATACACAAACTTTCTGCTTAGAAATGGACAGAATAGTTGAGAGGTTACACCTCACTTTGCTCAGCCTGGGACCTCATTGCTGAGTCCCCCAGCTGGGGAGACCTACAAGACAAGACAGATCAGCCTCCGTCTAGGAGAGGGCAGTCAGGAGGTGTACATGTTAAGCACCTTGGAATTTATTAAGATGAGAATTTAAGCCACTCTTTGATAGCATCTTCTGATAGCATCTTCCAAGAGAGGTCCCTGCTAAGAACTGACCTGCCTCTAGACTTCTTGCTATGTGCAATAATGAACATCTTGGTTGTAGTTGTTGTTTTTTTTAAGATAGGATCAACCAGGTGCTTCCCCACAGTTGAATCCCTTAGCAATTTGGGGTGTGTGTGTATGTGTGTATGTTCGTGTGAAACATATATACAGACAACTACTGCTCACACAGCCCTGGGAACTCATAAATGAGAGTGCACCTCTCAAAAGCGCTTCCCAGGGAAACGCTCATAAATGATAATTCAACATTTGCCTCACCTTAAGTTATCAGCACGGCACAGGGTTACTTCCATATTGAGCTGGTTTTGTAGTGATTACTATCCACCACTTGGTTTTTTCCTCCTACAACTGGGAACTGGGGGAAGCTTTGATTTTCCTCCACCATTATACTCCAGAACAGGTCTCTCTCAGTGCAGCTGCATCTTGCAAGCCTCCCAGGCATCCAACACTTCTCCCCCCAAAAGGGGAGTGATTCAGTGATTTTGGGTGCTTATTTTGTGTTCTTGGATATCCCGCTAAAATATAAACTCACTGAAAGCAAAAGAGATTCAGTGTTTTCGAAACTCCCACAGGAATGCTTCACAAATATTTCTGCCAATTAATTCACTTTAAAATGTGATCTGTAAATAGAGAATCATTTCTGATCTGATCTTCTTAAAGAAAGGAGTGCAGATCTATATAGAGCCAAAAATGGACCGAACCAAGGGTTAATTCCTCACAAACCTCTGGCTCCTATAGATTCTAGGATCTGCTGTTGAAAAACTGTGGCTGTTAAGTGTGAATATACAATGAATATGCATGCTTTTTATGCCCTCCAACCCCGGGAAACAGATTGCTGTGACAGAATCACTCACATGCGGTCCCTTTGTGGACACAAGCTCCCGCACTTCTCTAGAGCTCACTGAAAATCTCTAAGTGTCAGAACTGAGACCCACAGCTATGAGCCTGGACTATTTAGCCACCAATACAGATGGCTCATCTCCGCGCCACCCCAAGCCTCACCTCCTGTGCAGGTGTCTGTCCGCACCTCCTTGTTGGGTGCGGCTGTCTGCCTGAGCAAGGGACAGAAATCCTTCTCTCTTCCTCCCAATAATCTGCCCCTGCCCCTCGTAACCCCTGGTATGGGGCTGCCCCCTGGAGGTCTAAGAAAGCCTGTTTCCTTAAAGGCGAGCCAGAAAATCTAGGGGAGGCAGTGCAGATACGGAATCTGGAGCAGATCATCCGACCATCTAGTGCAGATCCGTCACAAAGAGGACAGTGAGGCCTCAACACTGCAATGGAATCAGCTCGCACAGATGCAGTCATTTTCAGAGATTCTTTCCAGCAATGCCAGGCAGTGGGATCCACTAGTAAATTCCTCACCGGAGAGCTTACCCACAGCTTAAGACTGGGAAAAAATGGCCTTAGGGTTATTTTATTAATATCCAGATTGTTCAGGCCGATCCTGTCAGATGGCACTTACTGGACATCTACTGCAGATAAAGACGATGAACTTAACCTTATCCATTAGTTATCTGTTTCCTGACGGTAGTAAATAATCCTTTAATCCCCATATACCTAAATCCTGGAAATAAATGATTTGAAGTAGCTTCTCCACTTTCTGGCGCTGTGACAATGATTGTGCTTAAAAGCAGTAATCTTCTGACCTCTCTTGAAGCAGACTAATGTCACCTGTGTCACCAAGTAACAGGCTCTGCTTTTTGTGTCTCTACATAATCAGTTTCAATCCATTAGCACTGGTTTCCCCAGACGATACACACTGGGCTCAAACCACGCGTGATCTTCACTGGGCTGGGCACTCGCTGAATATGTAGCAATGAGCATGTGAGACAGAGAGAGTAAATGTTGATGAGCATGGGCTACCCTGAGTTACCTCCCTAACTTTGAAACTCTGTGCAATTTGGTTGGGGGGGGGGGGTTGCATTACAACTTCCTTCTCTGGATAGTCAGAAGTCAATTAAATGTGACATAAAGAGGTGATCACAATGTTACCAATTAGGAGAAAAGCAGATCACAAAGCCATCCAATAATCAGTTGAGAAAATAAAATTATGTGCCTAAGCCTAGAAAAGCTGTTACACTGAGATATTAAGGATATTCTCTGGCTGGTAGGATAATGATATTTTCTCTGAGAAAATCAATTAAGAAAAACAAAAAGAAAGTACAGTCCTTATTGGAATCCTAGGAGGCAGATTTTGGTCCTTCTCAATTGGTGGTTTGAAATCAAAACAAGCATAAAAGTGAAGGAAAAAAGAAGTGCTGGCCTGTAACTGGTGCATGTAAGATTCTTGCTCCCCCACAGAGGGAAAAAAGAAAAAAAAAGATTAAAGATTTGTTATCATTTCTTTTCTGAGCAACCAGAATACTCTTGAAGCAGTTTGGAAATAGCTAAAATTCTACGTTTTTTTTTTTTTAAAGACGTACATTGCTGGACTCTATTTCCTATTGACTAAAGCTGAAAGTTGTCCAAACTGCTTTGAATAAGAGATTTAAGGATGAAGGCCATCCCACTTTCAGAGGGGGATTTCCCTCTCAGTGGAGCTAAGAGGTATTTTTAAACTATCTGGCTGGATCTTAAAAGTCATTCGTGACAGGTGATAATTGATTACATATTGAATTTGCCAGAAACTCTAATGTCATTGGCATATAGAGACACAGCATTACCACAGTGTGTGTGTGTGTGTGTGTGTGCAGAGGACTGGAACACAAATAGAGGGCTTCATAAATTA
Source organism: Cryptoprocta ferox (assembly GCA_028646485.1). Classification (NCBI taxonomy): domain Eukaryota; kingdom Metazoa; phylum Chordata; class Mammalia; order Carnivora; family Eupleridae; genus Cryptoprocta; species Cryptoprocta ferox. Next base: position 5,670,369 of record CM053570.1, read on the forward strand.
AATTTAATGTTTCGTAGTTCTTCTTTAAACAAAGTAGGTGTGGAAATTATTTTAAGCTAAAATTTATTTCTGTGTAAAATAAAAACCAGTCTCTGGATGTATATGTGGGACAAGAAAGCAGAATTTAAGATCACGTGTAGACCTAACTGAACACTGAAAGAAAGGGAATATATTTTCATATCACAAGTAAAAAGTGAAATATTGAAATTCCAAATATTTTCAAGCACGGGATGATTACAAAATAAGGACAGTAATGACAGCGACGGTTCCACGCACGCATACCACTGAACAAGATGGTTGCCAATGGGTAGCTTTTAATTGGATACACTGATCGGTGTGTCTCATTTTAAATTTAATGTAATTATGTTGATTTTATTAAAAAACCCAATTCCTTCAGTTCCCGTTAATGTGCTCGAAGAGAGAAGACATTGAAGGTAGATGAAGAAACTCAACGACTTTGAGTGCTGGGAAGCCCTCCTATTCAAGACATTTGCAATTTGTTTAAAATTTGTTGATTTTGCATTCTTCCCTCAGAGCAGAAAGGGACAAACCGACCATGGGTCGGGTCAGGCCCAGGCCAGTTTTATTTGGCTCACAGGATACATTTTGTTTTACTTTGCATTTGCTTTGCTACAGTCATTGTTGTTGTTCCTCTTTATGATACTTTTTCAATGCCCTTGAAAGGTCACGCCCTGTATCAATTTATCCGCAGGCCAGCTACTGTTTTATCCCAGCAAATTCACATGCTCATAGTAACTGTTTGGCTTCTGTGTGTGTTTTTGTTTATTTTGTTTTATTTATTTTTATTTTGATCTGTACTCGGGAGCAGTTTATTTCTTAAACTGCCAGTCTCCATTCATTGGAGGCTGTGAAATGTATTCGGTGGGTCTGGGATCACCATTATTTTTCATCAGCTACAGTAGAGTAGAAATTAGAAGTGCACCACAGGTGTGAAGGTAAATCTATTTTATGAACTTTCACCTTGGGTACATACATGTATGGGCACGCGTGTGTGCATGCGAACATAGACTATATGTACAATTTAGAAATGCATTTCTTACTATGATGGTAGTCCACGAAGCTTGGAAAATACTGCTCTAGAGGGTATCTCTTCATTCTTAAGATTATATTCAAATTACACATTCCACACACATATAATTTATTCCATATTCCACAACGGCAGGTGACATTCATTCCCCAACTATTGATTTTCTGCCGTAAGCACCAAGAATTTTTCAAATCCCTTTGCCTTCCAGGAGCTTACATTCCTATCGCTTAGGGTACATTCTCAAAATATTTGATAACCTACCTACAAAGTCCTTTAGGTCTTTTCTCCTCCGCAGTCCAAATTCTCCTCACTTCTTGTTCACCTCCCCCATCAATTCTCTCTCAATCACCTTGGCCCAAAGTAAAGAATTCCTTCTCTGACTGCCCGCCTTAGGTGACCCGACCCATTTAGTAATTATATAGAATGATGTGGCATTTCCTCTATTGCTTTAGTAAATGGCATTGATTGTAATGTTGTTGATGAGCACGCGCGCGCACACACACACACACACACACACACACACCCTAATTTTTCCTTCTCTCACCTTCCAGGGAGGATCCTGTGCTGCATTGCCTGACTATTGAGCCCTTGTGGTCCTACGCACCATCACAAGCCAAAATGTAGAACTTAAGAAGCACAGAGAATGCTATAGGTCATGCTACATAAGAAAAAGCATAGGGGCTCCTGGGTGACACAGTTGGTTAAGCATCCAACTCTCAGTTTCGGCTCAGGTCATGATCTCATAATTTGTGGGATCGACCTCCACATGGGGCTCTGCGCTGACGGCCTGGAGCCTGCTTGGGATTCTCTCTCTCCTTCTCTCTCTGCCCCTCCCCCACAAGCACGCACTCTTTCTCTCTCTCAAAAATAAATAAACCTAAAAGAAAAAAAAAAAAAGATCCAGAAAGTGGGGAAAAGAGAGTGAAAGGGGCCAGTGATGAATTAAATAGGAGAGCCAATTGGTCTAGAGTTTTGTTGAGAGAAATAAGGGAAATTTCAGGAATTTTTCTGAATTAAAAAAAAATTTCTCATTTGCTATTGATTCAAGAGAAGTTTAGTAAAAGCTTTTTTTTTTTAATATTTACTTATGTATTCATTTATTTTGAGAGAGGGAGAAAGCATAAGCCGGGGGAGAGACATCAAGAGTGCTGAGGATGCAGAGCCCAACATGGGGCTTGAACCCACGAACCGGGAGATCATGACCTAAGCCGAAATCAAGTCAGACGCTTAGCTGACTGAGCCACCCAGGTGCCCCTAGTAAAAGCTTTTTATTATATTTCAGTGCCTTATGGAGTCATATTTGTAACATTCAGGGATACTTCACAGTGCCTTTAGGCACCCAGATTTACTTGGATCACAACTGTATTATTTAATACTTCCTAGGACTATGCTTAGCCTTCCCAGTCAGATAGTGACATTTGCAGAAGGCATTTTGGGCTATTTTTGCCAACTTCATGAACCTCAGCTTGCCGGATTCACGCTGAAGGGCTGTTTCGAAGGTAATTCTCAACCTACCTAGAGCTCAGGGTTTGGACTTTTAAGATCATCGGAAGAAAGACCTCGCACCTACATACTCGTAGCACAACTTGCCTATAAGCATTTCAGAAAGAATCTATGAAATGATTCTTGCAGCAGCAGGAATACCACCCTGTGTTGTCTTGCACTGTGTCAAAGGAACCTAATATATTTGGATTTATTACCAATAAATCTAAAGTCCCGTTATTTTTCTGCCCATTGCTTGACCTCAAACTTGAAGGTCTGTAACTATAACTTACATGACATCAGACAGAATCATTCTGGGAATAAGGCCATTTCACTGCTCCCTGCATTAAAAATGTCACGTCACGTGATCTTTCTAACTCTGCAGTCCCATGAGCACGTAGATGTGTGTACACACTGGTGTCACTTTATCACCACATGTTAACTTATCAGCTCAGGAACAATAATCTGTCTGCTGTGTGCAATGCTGTGTGAGAAAATCTCAGAGGGAAGCTCTTATCTCAACATTTAAGAAAACCGTTCTCCAGCACACAGAGCCAAATATTGGTATTTCTGTGTCTTAGGTCCATCATCTGTTGATTCCTTCTATAGTATGAGCATTAACTATATACATTGTAACCATGTATTGTTTAAATAATATTTTTCTTACTTTCAGGGCATCTTTTTATATGCACGGACACCTCTGGACTATTAATTTCCATTTCTATAAGTTGTTTATATTATGCAGCACTAGCCAGTCTTCAAGATAATAATGTGCATTTCTTTGATGTACCTCAATCTGCACATCTGCTTCAGCTCCTCTAGCAGATGTTCGTATTTATTTATATTCTTTGCTTACGTTTTCGAGATACTTCTGCTCTGGGGAAAGACATATTAGTACAATAAACTATACTGTACGGAATGTCAAAATCGTGTGGTCACCAAAATTAAACATAACTACCTCAGTCAACTAAAAGCTACATGATTCTAGAATTCTCTTGAATGCGTACTTATAATGAGCTCTAAGATCCTTTCTTAACTCATTATTGAAGTATCCACTGGCTGATGCAAAGTAGTCGTTTTTTAATTGTTTCTTTTTTAAATTGTTTCTTTTTTGCAAATTGTCTGATATAGCCAACTCAGTCATATCCATCTGTGGTCATTTAGTACCTATAACTATATCTGAATCACCTCTAAAATTATTTCCACAGCAAATAACTGCAATAGTTTGTATGTATTGAACACTACTATCTCACAGACACACGCTGTCTGCTTTACAAATATTTCAATGAACCCTCACAACCCCATGAGGCAATTGCCATTATAATTCTCCAGATGAGGAAACTAAGGCTCCATGAGATTATATTTTTGGTTTGACAGAGCAAGGAATCAAGCCTAGAACTGCCTAGCTCTCTCCTAACCTCTGTGCTATCACATGACATAGACTGATTTCATCTATAAATCAGACACAGTCTGATTTACTAGTTAATAGACACAGTCACAAAATAAATACCTTACCACATCTCTAGGTAGGAACTTGCTTTCGATTAATTTGTAGAATTTCATGTGGAGGGAGGCCAGGTGATGGAGACTCGGATAGGAGCATGGACTGGTTCCCCAGGGCCCAGTTTCTCAAGCTTTCAACATACACTCTTGGGACAAAGAGGTGTATCCTCCTGGAGCATTAATTTTTCTTCAATGATAAGTAGTTTTAAAATGATAATTTTTATGAAAACAATGGTTATATTATGGAACAAATTAAGACAACTTTACTCGAATTTTGAAATTGAAAGTGAGATTTCCAGAAGCTTCCAGAAGCTTCCTCTCTCTGGGAGAATGGCTCCAGGTCTCCTGGAGGTCAGGCATGTCCTCGCTCTGCATTCAGGGTGTACAGAGCCACAGCTATAGGAGCAGGGAAGCCCTTGAAAAGTCTGAAGCAGGTCCTGGGTTGCATTTCATTCTACTGACACTTGGGAGGATGGATATGAAAGAAGAAAGCAGCAGAGAAAAAGAAAGCTGGAACATAAGGGTAAAACACAGGTAAAGGATAAGAAGTAACACACTCGGCCATTTCACATGCACACACACACACACACACAGCTTGCAAAATGAAGACGTAAAGATTTCAAAGGCATATGTCCAAATATTTCATTCACTACCCACTGCCCCGCGTCTGTCTTCCTCTTCACACTAAACCTTGGCCACGTCTGCGTGAGCTTGGCCTGCTCTGCTCATTTTAACCTGCCTTCCACACCAGAGCCCTCCAGCCGTGACCCTAACTAAACATTTTCACACTCTGGGCAGTTGGCCATGGTCATTTGGTCACAGCCAATTATGTTTCTGGGCAAGGCCTGAAGAAGTCTGAGTTGTCTGCATAATGGTCCTCTCTCTAGTCCGATAGGAACACACGTTAGGAGAAAGAGGGTTTTGTGGAGGGAAGGAAGGTTTTATTCTTTTTCTTTGTTTTATTTTTTTTTCTCCTCTTCAGCTGATGATTGTTGTTTCAAGATGTAGTGACTTCCACTGGTGAGAGAGATTTATTACTTACTTCCTGGAGAAAGCAATTTTCTCTCGAGTGGGAACATTTAGACGGGGGCATCCAAAAGAGTCACTAATTCTTTACTTTTGCAACTAAGAGGGAAAGAGAAATTTAAATCTGCCCGAGTTTTCCCCTCTCGTCAGGAATGAGCAGTGATACGCTCTCCAAAACCACAAGGCGAGAGGGCCCCTGTGCTCCTTGTTTGCAGTCAGAGTCCAAAGTCACCAGCTGCAGCAAACAGACTCTGTAACCACAGACCGTGACACAAGTTCTTCTAGTGACCTTGGAAATCCATTGCAGCAAAAACACAGCAACACACCTGCTTGCTACCCCGGCCTCCACCACGTCCCAGTGGTGGCTCCAAAGATGTGCTTTTTTTCTTGTGATGGTTTGACTGGTGGCCAGTGGCTCCCAATGTCCCCTACGCCTTCTTTTCTCACTGTGCCTTCCCTCCCTGGTCAGTTTCATTCCTTCCCATCACTCTCCTTAGCATTTACGGGAAGATGCCTGACCAAACTGTCCACAGCCGCACCGTTGTCCCCCTGCAGAGCACCGACCCACACAGCAGCCGTCTAACAGACCGGCTCCCTCGGAGTTCACACTCCACAAGTCAAAGCCTGAGCTCATCACACTCCCCTAACCCTGTTCAATCCGGAGCGCTTCATATTTCAGTGGCCAGCACCATTTCCCACTCACTTTCTCAAATCAGAAACCCTGGCATCCTCTTTTCTCTCTGTCTTAACACCCAGCTTATTCAAGGAGTCACCAAGTCCAGGTGGCTCCGACTCTTCAACGCCTCCAAAAGCTGCTCGGTTTGCTTTTCTCCATCCCTACTTCTACCACCACCCAACTGGTCTGTCTGCCCCCTGCCTCTTTCTCTATAGAATTCCCTACCCCTATCTCCACATGGCTGTCAGAGGGAATATTCTAGACAGCATGTCTAGTCATACCACTCCCTTTTAAAGAAAAAAAAAATCCCTGGGGCGCCTGGTTGGCGCAGTAGGGTTAGCATCCTACTCTTGGTTTCAGCTCAGGTCATGATCTCATGGTTCCTGGGTTGGAGCCCCAAGGGAGCCTGCTTGGAATTGTCTCTCTCTATTTCTCCCTCTCAAAATAAACTTTAAAAAAAATCCCTGATGGATGCCGCTTAGCCTAAGGAGAAAGTTCAAATACCCTAATTTATTTTACAAGACATTTCATGAGCTGGCCCTGTTCACCTTCCATCATTCATAGCCATGCCCTTAACTCTGCTCCCAAATCTAGACACACAAAGGCACTTGCAGGTTCCTAAAGTTCTCTCTTGCCCCTAAGCCTTTGCACCTGATGTTCTCTTTGCCTATATATGTTTCTGTTGTCTTCCTATGGCTAACTTCAAGCATACACTGAGCATCCGGGACCAGGGAGAGTGCATGTTCTCAGCCGAGTGTAGCCCTGTTCTAGCTCTGCCTCTCTTGCTCCTCCCTACCTTCAGCCCCACATATACTTAATCTCTCTTTCCTCCTGATCCCTGATATCTCTCTTCCTCAAAATGGGTTAGGTGCCTATCCCGTGTCCCCCATTTGTACACACTGCCCCCCCCCACTGTAGCATTTATTCTGCTCTATTGTAATTGCCTTTGTACTTGTTTATCTTTCCTATTAAACAGTAAGTTCTTTGAGGGCAGGGACCTTATATTTACTGTCTTTGCCGTAGTGCTTGACCTGCAGTAGGAAGTGAATATATGATGACGTACCTGTAAAATTAAAGAAAGTTTGACTTGGGAGGGACCCCATACATCATGGGGCCAAACGCCTCATTTTACAAATGAAGAAATTGAGGTCAGGAAGGTCAGGACAAGGCTGTTTCTCAAAATGACGTAAGCTGGAAAAGCATCCTAGTATCTTATTTTTAGCGGATATCATTTGCCACTGCAATGAAACATAAGCTATTCACCAATGATATTTAATATTCAAGCCACATCGTGTGATATGTCAACCAAAATGATTTTATAACTTCTTATAAAATAAAATAGAGCAGGTTTTTATGAGATATTAGGTCAGTATGTGAGTACCTCCCTGCCCCCAAATACCACCCACATTTCACAGTTGAAACAACTGGGAAAATGCCAGAAAGAATAAGTGAAAATGCAGCCAGAAAGAAGAGTGTTTACCAATTAGTGATGCCGGTGTGGCTAAGCAAGACCTTTCCTTCAATGTGTGGAGACAACGGGACAGATGGGATCTCCAGTCTCTTGGAAGCTTCTCCTTCGTGAAGTGCTTAGAGCCTGTGACTATTGTAGGAGGTGGGATTGTGGTGTATGTGCAGTCCATGCAGGGCATGTCTCCTAGATGGTACTTAACGCTTGTAGGTGAAACTATAGGTCGTGTGTTAAGGATATAAATCCATCATATTTGGAGCCCCCAGACAATTATACTGAATATCATTTAATAAAATCGTAATTCATTAGGCTTATTTTTAAGTTTATTATTTCTTTTTGAGAGAGAGAGAGAGCACAAGCAGGGGAGGGGTAGAGAGGAGGAGAGACAGAATCCCGAGCAGGCTCCGCGCCATCAGTGTAGAGCCCGATGCAGAGCTTGCACTCACAAGCTGTGAGACCAGGACCCAAGCTGAGATCGAGTTGGACGCTTAACTGACTGCGCCACCCACACACCCCAAGGATTTTAAACTTAACATCAGACTTCCAGCAAATCCACCCTGAATCTGTGTGGTTTGTGTTCATGAAAAAGGATCGTGGTGAGAAAGGGGGAAGAAATGCATGCAGGTAGCAACGTCAGAATAAAAGCTGCCGTATCAGCTGCCCCCCTGAAAATCTGAAAGGCACGGAGGCCCTACTGGGCGTTGCAGACTAACGGAGGAAGAAGACTCTAGCATTCCTATCCCGTGCGAAGGTAACAGCTGAGATAAAATGAGCTCAAACTTCTGAGGTTTAGGGTACGCTGTCAAAAACGGTATTCTATACTTTATTCTACCACTTAGAGAAAGCCGCGTGTCGCAGAGTGTCCCTCTACCAAATTTTCTCCTTACAGAAAACGTGAAAGAATTAAGGGCTGAAAGGGTTCTTATTTCCTAAAGGCCCTCCTTTCCCATTTCCTACTCCCCACCTTGGATCTCTCTGCAGAGACTTGAAACCAGTGGAACGCTGGCCTATGTTTAGCAGCCAGTTTGCCAGGGTGGGCTGGAAACCACATGACTTGTAGCATTTGCCAATTCCTGCCGAGGGACTACTCGCGCTAGAGCCAATCCCAAATTACCAAGGCGACGTCGCTGAACGCAGAGCGGGCACAAGGTGCGCACAGTCGGCGGCTCAAGCAGCTGGTGTGAGCCGGCACCAGCACGCCGCTGCCTGAAAGCCTGGGACTGACCAGGGTAGCTCCCGCCAGAGCAGGTCTTCAGGCCTACTTGCCTCGAACCCAAATTCCTCGGTTATGATTAGCGAGGTTATGCTACACAACAAATGAGCCGTGGAATCTCAGTGCCTTCAAACAGCAAAGGGTTACGCTTCCTTCGTGATATATGTCCAGCATGGGCCCATGGTGGGATGGTTCTTTGCTTATCAAAATCACTCAGGTCTTAGACTGCTGGGGGCTTCACCATCTGGAAAGTGCTGGTGGCAGTGAGAGCCTGGAGATTTGCACATGGGCTTTTCACCATCTCGGCTCACATTTCATTAGTCAGAACTAGCCTCGTGGCCCCACCTAAATGCAAGGAATTTGGCAAATGCGGGGGAGCAGATGGGATGTTTGGTGAGTACCTCTGGCTCGGCATAGCTGTGATGATTTCAGCAGGCAGCTTTGTCTCTTGATGGTTCAGGACACTCCACACTGAGGGCACCCGGTAGGGTGAAGAAGAAATGAAGGACCCCACTGAATGCTTTGGGAAAACCAGAAGCTCAGGAAAAACCTCTAGGTTATGATTTTTTATTTATTTTTTTACTGTTAATAAATATTAATGTGCCAACCCAGTTGATCTTTGGGAAGGAAACTTAAGAGTTCAACGAGAGTCCCAGGCAGGCTTTGCTCTGGTCTTGTTTCACACTGGAGAGATACAGCAAGTTATTAAGAATTGGCTTGTCTAAACAATAAACTAGCAATCTGAGGTTTTTCTGCCTGAGCCTAAAGCCCAGAGCCCACTTCCAGGAGCATAGAACATTCCTGGAGGAGGGCGGGTCCTTGGAGTCCCAGTCTCTTTGACACAGGGAATGTCTCACACTGGGGGGTTCGGGGGGACTGTGGGCTCCCTGGGACTCTTGCCTGAAACCACAGCATTTCATCTCAGTTCAACAGATGTGTATTTTGCCCCCAGTGAGGACCAGGCCTGGAGGCTTCCACCAGCGCCCCTACAGAAGAGAGGGCGTCGGGTCCCTCAAATTCTCCCACTGCTTCTTGTATCTCTTCACCCATCAGACACAGCATCACTGTAGCCACCCCTCTTGTGAACGCAAATAGCTGTGAGTCCAGGGCTAGAATAATGCACTGAGATCAGTACCGGAAGAAGGTGATTTCAGTCCCAACTCAATCCCTAACTAATTACTGACCCTTAGACAATCTCTTAGCATCTCCATTTCCTCATCTACAAATTGGAGGAGTTGGACTAGAAACTATAGTTTTCATGCTTGCTCTGTGAAGCCCTCGGGGATGGATCTGCATACAGAGAGAGAAGTTAGTGGGTAAGACCCCAGGACGGCGTTCTAATTTCCAACCAGGCAGAGATATATATATGTGTGTGTCTTTTTTAATTTGATTTTAGAGATTTTTGTTTTTGTTTTTCAAAGGGGTGTCATTGCTTCCTAAGAACATCTTAAGAAGATGTTTCTAATGCTTTTTTTTTTTTTAAGTTTAAAAACCACCGGACTAATCTGACTGCATGAGAGCCCTGGAGCAAGTAACATGGGGTAACAGCTCTGTCCCAGGAAGTGAGGCTACCTGGTAGCTCACGTGGCACTCAAATGGGATACTTATGGAGGAGACGGTTAGCCAAGCTTCAGTTCTTCCACACTTCCGCTGTCCAGGCTTCGACAGTTGCAGCCTGCGGCCAGCCGCCCCATCCAACCCTGCCAGCATGTTCCAAAGAAGCTCAGACTAAGTAAGCAATTCGCAGACGAATGGGTAGTAGGACTTTCCTGCGATGAAGGTGAAAGACCTCAGCCTGCGCAGAGAGTGTGTGGTTTGGACTATTTCCACAGAATATTAAATCATACAAGAATTTTCACTCATCTTCATCTTGGAGGTCACAACATGACTTTCCTCTAATGAATTCTTTACATTGGCAGCTCTTCTGTTTTTCTCTCTTCCTCTGCTGGTTCCTCACTTCCATCTCTGCCCTCCTCCCTTGCTACAGCGGCTTTCGCTCCGCCAGTCTCTGTATGGGAACATATGGAAATACTTCCCTTGATTTAGGCCTGGAATTTGGTCTACACCTGTGTAGGCCTTGAAGTAACGGCCCAGCGGGCGTTCCGGCGAGGTCGTGCTCCAGAAAGTGCTCTGCGCGCACACTGCTCTCGCTCCCTCGCAGGCAGGCCAGCACCTCGCCTCCTTTCCCCAGGTGCGCACACACCTCCAGATGGTGCTCCTGATAGGCTGCTTTGCTATTCAGGATTCCAGGGATTATTCTTCAGAACATGATATCCCATCCCAGGATGGTCTTCGTAAAGCAGATGCTTAATGTCCAAAAGCCTGCAGCCTCAGAAGGAAAAGGAAAAAGAGACTTTTTCTATGGCAAGCACGACCCTGACTTAATCTTGTGAAGTTGATATTGTTTGCTTGAGAAGTCAAGGGACATGCTCAAGGTCCTAGAGCCAGGACGCGGTAGAATCAAGATTTAAAGACAGACCTTAGTTCAAGTTCAGCATTCTCCCTGATTACCAAGCCATAGTTCTTTGTTTCCTGAAGGTGTCCCCCATATCACGACAATAAACCCAGGTACTGTACTAGGTGCCCTGTACACATTGTCTTCTTCTGACAGTAGCTCAGCAAGGAAGGTTCTAGTTTAGTCCACTTACAGATTTTACGGAAGTGGGACTCAGAAAGGCTATGGTGCCCAAGACCACGGAGCCAAATGCAGAAATGATCTCGATGCTCTCTGCCCTAAATCTACTTTCCATAACTTCTGTGAATAAAAATCTCCTCAGGACTTGCCATATGCCTTCAGAGTAATAGAAAATCCATATCTTAACACACCAGGCCCATCGCCATCTGGTTTCTCCCCACCTTTCTTTCTGCTCCCCTGCTGACGCTGATCTTTCCAAGCATGTGGAGCTCTTTTTGGTTCCTCCAACTACTATCTCAACCCTGGGTGCATCCCTTCTTCCATTTTTATCTACGTTTAACTGTCTGTCGTTTAGCTGGTGGCCACTTTTCTGGGAAGCACTCTGCTCCCACACGCCCACTCCCAGCCACCTCGTCTAAAAACCTGTTGTGATTAACAGTCCTGTTGGTCTTGCAACATCTTATGACCGTCTAAACCGAAGCACTGACCACACCGCAGTGTCATCCTCTATCAGGTTACTTCCGCCCCCACCAGACCCCACCCTCCTTGAAGATACAGACCACATTCTGTATAACTTTCATCCCCAAAGCAGGATAAACTCTAAAGTAAAATAGAGTTCAAGAAAGTTTGTTGAAGGAACAAAGGAATGAAAAAATGGAAAGGAAAGGAGAGGGGTGGGGAGGAGAGGAGTGAGGGTAACAAGGGGGAGATGTTAAAGACTGAACCCAGGTGTTTCAGGTTCCAAAACAGACAAGATTTCTACCATCCTATAGGCAACCCAAGATGCTCCTCACTCTGTCAGAGATGGGATTACATGCTCATTCTCCTGTTTTTTGTTTTGTTTTGTTTTGTTTTGTTTTGTTTTGTTTTTACTCACAAGAGCTTTATTCTCTGCTCTGGCTCTCAAGGCAGTCCATCTGGTTCTGTTCCTATCACCAGGTAGCTCCCTCTAGGATTTTCCAGAGTTCTCCGTAGGACTTCTCTCTATATATTTGTCTGTTTGAACCTTTATAAGTCATAGAGTTCATCTAACAAAAGCAAACGAGCAAAAAATTAGAGTCTTGTATTACCAAGGATAATAGCTTACAGTGCCTTCTCCAAATTAATATGTAGGGTTGAGCAGGATCTTGAATCCAGAAGAATGATCTAATAGAGCTGTTTGCGCTTCAGACTAATTTATTTGTGGGATATATTTTTACACAGTCTATAGAATCCTCCTTGCCAAAAAGCAAAATGAGTGTTCTATATTTGAATAATAAACTGCCCTTTTAAATCACTTTCCCTAAATATTTTCATATTATATATTTATTATAGATGTTTTATAGGTATAAATATGCAAAATGAAGAAAATAAAAGTAACCCCATAATCCTACCATGCAGAGATAATCACTCTGGTTTTGGTATGCATCCTTCCCTTTTATCTATGCATATGTAATTATGTAAAAATAGCTAATGTCTACTCCATAAATGCTGGGAGTTGGCATTGTTCTATGTCCTCTGTGTGGATTAATTTTAACCCTCAGAACAGTCCCATGAGATTGACGCAATTACCATCTCCATTTAACATGTGAGGAAACTGAGGCATGGAGAGACATGGAGACTTGCCGGGGCCACGCACATATTAAGCGCTACGTAGAGCTGGCATTTGAACCAAAGCTGCCTGACTCCTGAGACTATGCTTTTAGCCCCTAAGATACACAGCTTCACAGACACATAAAAACTTGAGATCAAACTGTACAAAACCATGTTCCTAACTTGCCTTTTCATAGTTAAAATAGCTTGAAGAGTTTTCATGTCATTTAATACTTTTTTCAAACATCATTATAAGTACGTAATATGTCATCATAATGCTGCAATCGATGAACTTGATGAAATTAATCAATTGCCTATTGATAGAAATTTACATTATTTTCCAATCTACTAAAAATAAATTAACCGTGATGGACAAGTCCATAACTAATTTCTTGTTTACAACTTAGAATTGAAATCACTGTGTCAAAAGGTAAGACATTTACACACACATCCGCCATCCACACCCTCCAGTGCTTCTCCATGTAAAGGGAATGTATCTCAGTAGTTAGAAATGCAGAGTAGTACAGCCTGCCCTCTGGGGCTTTTCTGCCAAGTTCTTCCCTATTCTTAGAGCTGGTCAAAACAAATGGAGAAAAAAATATATCCTAAGCCAGCCATGTGCTGTTGTCAAAGATTGTCCAGATACTTCGCCTTGGACCAGTGCCACCACCTGCCTCTTGGGTGCATGCCTCCCTCAGCCTTTCTCCTCTGTCAACGCCACATCAGAATGAGTTATCATTTGCAGTTCAGCAGTTGGTCTCACCAACATGGGGGCCTTTCCCATTTGGTATTCCTATCATAGGAACGACAGCAGGGAAGAGGAGGTGCAGAAAGTTCCTGGAGGAGATGTGGGAGGGGGATCCCTAATAGCTAGCCTGCCCCAGTAACCAGCATGGCATCTCCATGGAGGATTTGGGAGAGGGGATAAGCGAAGCCTCTTCTTCAAAGGTGGTGGACCCCACTTAGGATGGATGGAGAGACCATGTAGAAGGACCCACGTGAGAAAAATATAAACAGTAAAGCATGTTTTAAGTGTCTATTAAGATGGTGAGGATAGCTGGAAGCCCCTTTCTAAGCTCATTAAAATGAAGAGGAAAATTTAGAAAATAATGAAGAAAGTCCTTTAAAAAGAGCACAGCACATACAGAGGAGATGCCTTGTGAGTTTTCCATCAAACCATTTTGTCATAAATTTCAGAACCTCCTCATCTGGGCACCACACGTGGAATGATGAGTGATTCTCTGACACATTCATTCAAGCAAGTTCTGTTGAGCCCCTAACACTCCCTAATATTTACCAAGCACTTTATAGTTTATAAAACTCTGTTCATACACATTATCACATCTTGGCTTCCCCTCAGTCCTGTGGGGCAATTATTATTATTACTTAATTATTGTTTGTGAGTTAAAGGAGGCTGACAAACTTAAGTAGCTTCCCCAAGACTGTACAGTGTGGTGGTTAATTTTATGTCAACTTGATCAGGTCTTGGGGTGCCCAGATATTCAGTTAAATATTATTTCTGGAAGTGTCTGGGAGAGTGTTTCCAAAAGAGGTTAGCATTTGAATTGGGAGAGTGAGTAACGTAGATTGTATGCTATGGCTTTTGTTTCTCTGGAGAACCCTCACTAATACACATAGCTACAGCCAGAATTTGAACAGGGGCTTCTTGACTCCAAATCTTCTGGCACCTACTAAGTGCAAGACCCAGCCAGCAAGGCAGACATGAAAGACCAGAGCCCTTAGAGGGAGTGTGTGAGAGTCCAGTGGGGAGGAAACTGCCTTTTCTATACTTGGGACCAAGGCCTCCAGCAATCGATAACAAGACTACAAGCCCAGAGATCTACTATGTGCCCAGCACTGGAGTAGGCATGGTGGAAGCAAAAAGAGAAACAAAATATGTCTGAGGAATCCTTTCCCTAGGCACGTGCCCTACTAACTCACACAAAATATGAAAAAATGAAGTTGTTAGTGTTGGCAAGAATAATGAATGAAGCTTTCCTAAAGGACACAAGGATTTATCTGAGAAAAACTTACTGAGGAGAAAGGATAATTTAGTGGCTGATCATAATGAACAAAGGCATGGAAATCATGGTATTTGTATTTATTATCATCCATAATGATGTTGTAGAGGGAGGAGGTAGAGGATGGGAAAAGCTATTCAAAGACAAGTTTAAATGGAATATAAATATGTGTTAAAAAGAAGAAGAAGAGAAGGGAAGGTAGAATGAGACCATATTATAGAAGATTTAGAAAGCAAACAAAACCCATCCTTTTAACAAAGACTTACAGAGTGCCTTCTATGTGCCAAGCCCTCAGCTTATCTCCTCTCCAAAATTAAGTCCCTCCCAGTCTTGGGAACTTGGATTCCATATTACAAGTGACAGGGAGTTATGAAAATTTCCTGAGTAGGGGAAGGCAAAGGGAAAATTTGTCTCCCTATGGCTATAATCTTTTTACCAGCAAACAGAGAAGATGAAGAGGCAACAGAAATGTTACAGACCCACCCATTATTAGGATAGTCCATAGGGCAGGTTACAGGGAGTATTTTCTAAAAGAAATCTGTTCCAATCTGAAAGAGTTCTGGTGTGAGTGACGGGAACTAGCTTTCATGAAAAGAAGCCAGTATATACAGAGATAAAAGGCAATAAAAGAGTAAGAGGCAGGAGAAGCTAAACAGGGAGGAAGGATTTCAGCACAAGAAGAAGGCACTGTTCTTCTAGAACCTGGACAAGGTAAGACCCCAGGAATGGGGAAACAATAGAGAAACTCAAACACTAGGATCAGGGCACAGGGGTAGGCCTCAGACCCAGGGACCAGACAAAAGCTTGATGATTAAACTCGGAATACAAAACCATTCTAGTTCCAGAAGCATGACTGTCTGTCCCTTGACCTGGGTTAAGTCTATGGTTGGAGATCAGGCTGACCTATTGGAAAACTTAGTGAGATTCAAGACCCAGGAGTCAAACACATCACAGTGCACATCTCTGGAGTTTTCTCTGGGAAGGCTCTATAATCTGGCTTAACACTGGCTGCAACCTTCTATCCTGCCTGTCTTTATTTTAACACACTCTTAATTCCAATCATCTTGGTCCCATCACTCTGCACCCCCACCTACTCACCCCAGCTGACCAACATACCATACAGACACACAGGCCC
This sequence comes from Cryptoprocta ferox, assembly GCA_028646485.1. Classification (NCBI taxonomy): domain Eukaryota; kingdom Metazoa; phylum Chordata; class Mammalia; order Carnivora; family Eupleridae; genus Cryptoprocta; species Cryptoprocta ferox. The sequence continues at coordinate 5,686,148 of CM053570.1, forward strand.
ACGCACACTTCTGTTGTGGTTGGTTTTGCCTATACTGACTTTCTTACCTATAATGTTCTCTTTCTTCATCCAAGTCCTTTCCAGCTTTTCTCTGAAATTGCCAGGGTTTGGGGGTTCCTTTCTCTGAAACAGAGCACAGTTTCACCTGATCCTCTCATTGATTAGCTTCTTTATTGTCATGGCATGGAGAACATTTTATAGGCCTGAATGTCACTTACTCATTTTGGTTACCTCCACTTAGACTTTGTTTCTAAGGGAAATTCATTCTGATTTTCAACTTTGGGAGATTTGGAAAATATCCATCCCTTCCCTTTTCCTGGACTGAAGAAGGGAGAGAATTCTGTTTCCTAACATTGAGGCAGCCTCAGTAGCAGAAAAATAAGATAAAGACTCCAGTGGAGTGAGAGGTCAGGAGAGGAGATAGGATGTGGGAGGTTTCTATCCAATATGGCAGGTGAACCAGAAGCATTAGTGGCCAGAATAAAAGAATACAGAAAAAAGACATGGGTATTTTATATATGGGAGTTGGTGTTGGTTTATCAGAGACTGTGAAATCTATTTATAAGGTCAATAATAATCATAATAAAAATTGGGGCACCAGGGTGTCACATTTGGTTGAGTGTCTGACTCTTGATTTTGGCTCAGGTCATGATCCCAGGAGCATGGGATCAAGTGTTTATATGTGTTTATATGTGCCAAACACTGTGATAATGTTGATTTCATGGAGGCTTTTTAAACTCTGCCACTGGTGCCATGGAATACATGATATTTTAAAAAAATTTTTAATGTTTACTTACTTATTTTGAGAGAGTAAGAGAGAGTCCCAAGCAGGCTCCCCAACACAAGTCTCGATCTCACAGACTATGAGATCCTGATCTGAGCTGAAATCAAAAGAGTCTGATGCTTAACCAACTGAGCCACCCAGGTGCTCCTGGATTACATGATATTTTTCAGAGTATTTGTGAGAATAATTAACAAAAGCAAGAATCAGTAATTCTGTCTCATTTTTGTGACAGTATCTCTCTGCAAACTTATGAAAATGTCTTCTCATTGTAACTGTCAACCATGATCAGAATTATTATTTTAATTAGAATTATGGTGACAATATACAGTGCCTGAGGAAGGGATGATTAACGCTTGATTTCAGAGCCATGACATTCTGAAGTGGACATTTTAGCTGAACTTCAGTATTCTAAATTTCTGTGAAGCAAAGTTTCAGCACATATGTTTACCTCAGCTTGAATTCCAATCAGCAAGGACTAGGTTAGGTTAAGTACAGTTCATCTTTTCAGACAAGTAGCCATAGTGAGGCTCCAAGAGAATGAAAGAAGTAAGTAAAAACCATATTCTACTTCATGTAATATTGGAAACATATTGAATTTTCACTTAGGGAGGTTTGGAAGATATCTGTCCCTTCTATTTTCCTAGGCTGCTAAATAGAATTTAATAAGTATAAAACTACTCTTATGACAGTTGTGGTTTTCGGGTAGACTAATTTTAGAACAGATCCTTTTATATCAGTGTGTCAGAGTTGGAAATGCAACTTAACAAAGACAAATCAGATATTTTTTAAGGATGTTTAACAGGAAGTTGAATATAAAAATCTTCCATTATTCCATATTGTCACTGGATACAAATGTGTTGTGTATGGTGGGTGGTGGTGGGGCTGGAGGAGGGGAGGTAATTGCAATTATAAAGGGGCTCTGAATCAAGCCAAAATCAGTTTTCCTTATTGAACCAGAGAGTATTCAAACAAGTTCCCCAGACGTGTCTCCATCTGGTTGCCACAACTACTTTCTGTTCTGCAAAGCCCCCGTACCTTCCTCCTCTTGTTCTTCATGCTTTCCTCTTCTGTTCTCTCCCACTTCAAAATGCTCAAGAAAGGCAATGCACAGAGTCATTGTACTGCCAGCAGCCCACTCCATCTGTTTCTATCCACCAAGCTCCTCCTTAATATTTCTTAGTGCATTGTTCATTTCCCAAGGGCAACATTGGGCCCCATACAGCAGGAAAAAGGAGTAAATCCAGGGTGTGGTTTCATTCAAATCTGCATTTTATATCTATGCTCTTCCCCAGTAAGTGATTTTGTACAGTTTGTTGCCTATTAATGTGTGACCTTTGACTAGAGGATTTCCTATGCACTGCATATGTGCTCAGTATCCCTCTCATGTGGTAGATAATGTCTTTGATTGCAATGACACTTACTCCTGCTTAGAAGATTTATTCAGGCTCACTCTTGAAAGATCCTTCTGTTGCATTTTTGGCTTATACTAGTTTTCAAAGTCTTCGGGGGAATTAGAGTCAAAGACATTACCTTTGACTTTTCCTAAGAATATTCCTATGGTTATATATTTTTTAGAGATTTTACCACTTTACAGAGGTTCCCTCCCTTGCATTCAAGAGGTTCTGTCATTGGACAAAGTTTCATTTTCAGTATATCTAAGCAAGAGCAAATATCAGTTTAAGGGAAATAAATTCATAAAACGTATTCACAAGAAAAAAATGATTCTTCCTAAAAGATAGAAAAACACAAGAGGCTGCATATGTTGAAGCAGAATTATTGGATGTCCACCAACCAGTCAGACAGGAATTCTTAAATGTGGGGATGATCAATTTAAAAGGAAAGACATTTCCTACTGCACCATCATTTTGTTGTTTTAACTTGAAAGCTGATTTGTCTAGGATGGACATCGTTTAAAAATAAACTATAACACTTACATTTTTGACAGTGTGATACCCTAAATACAATGAGCAATTTTCTCCTTACCAAAAACTTCTGTATAAACATTCAGAATAAAAATAAAAACATTCTGAATAAAATCATATTTGAAAAAATATTAAAATATACTATTGAGCTGAAAAGAATGTAAGGAAAATCTCAGAGACCAGAAACAAAGTAAAAGCAGAAAACCAGAAAAGTAAGAAAACACCAAAGTGACCATGAACTTCTGTTCTATCAATTCTGCCAGGAGTGAAGGGGCCATCACACAGAAAGGGTGACAGCAAGGAAACTAGCTTGCCCTAGTGTTGGTAGGGAGGAAAAGCTAAGTCTGTCTGGAGACTGCAAAACTATAAGCCCACCTACATAGATTTGTAGGTTTGTGACCACAAATTCTATTCTAGCTTCGAATCTAGAATAAGCATACACATACCTATGAGGGAAAGACACATTCAATTCAGGCCTTAAAGATTTCATTAATATAAACTCAGAGAAAATAATAACAAAATATATGAAGAAAACAGTGCTCCATGAGTGAGACCGAAAACAACAAAGATATATTCAGACACACTTAACACTTCAAATGGTAGAATTAACATATAAGAATATAAAATAAGTATGCTTACTATGTTAATAGAAAAAAATAAGAATATCAAATAAGTTAAGGAATAAGACACTCAAAACAAAGAAAATGACCAGGCAGATTTGAAAAAAAAAATCAAAATTAATAATTATTAAAAAATAAAATTAAAAAGAAAGAAAGGTTAACAGCAAGTTAGACATGAATGAAGAGAGAATTAGTGAGTTAGAAGATAAATTTGAGTGAATTACAGAAAACTCAGTACAGAGAAACAAAAATATTGAAAATATAAGGGAATTAATAAATGTGAGGAATAGAGTAGGAAGATCAAATATACATCTTGGAGTTTCAAATGAAAACAATAGAAAGAAATAGAAGACAGGATATATGTGAGGCCATAACTGCTGAGAAAATTCTCAGAGTTTATTGAAGATATTACCTGGCAGATTCAGGAAGCAGAATGAATCCCAAGCTGGATAAATAAAAAGGAATCCACAACTAGGTACATCATAGGGAAATTTTAGAAAACTAAAGGTGAAGAGAAGCTCCTTATAAAACCAGAGACAACATAATGACTACACATAAAGAAACAACAATTAAACTTATTGCTGACTTGTCAGCAACCATGGAAGCCAGAAAATTGGAAAATAATTTCTTCGACATTCTGAAAGAAATCACATATCAGTTTATAATTGTATGCCAAATGAAATGATCTTTTTTATTTTTTTAATTTATTTTTTAATGTTTATTTTTGAGAGACAGAGCATGAGTAGGGGAGGGGCAGAGAGAGATGGAGACACAGAATCCAAAGCAGGCTCCAGGCTCTGGGCTGTCAGCGCAGAGCCTGATGCAGGGCTCAAACTCACAAACTGCGAGATCATGAGCTGAAGTTAGATGCTTAACCAATGGAGCCCCCCAGGTGCCCCCTACCAAATGAAATGATGTTTGACAACTTAGTAACATGAATACTTTGTCATAAAAATGAAATCTATAATATTTTATCACCAACACATTATCATTAGAATAAATTGTAAGGGTTGAACTGCACACAGGAAATTGTATAAGAGGAAATGTCTAAAATGGAAGAAGAAATGATGAGTAAAGAATAACCCAAATTGTGGGTAACTCTAAGCATCTAAGCAAACACTGGCTATCTTTTGGAGGAGAGGACAGAATGGAACAATATGCTGGCCAACAGTGGTGTACAAATGATAAGGGATTGGTGGAATTTAAAATGATCCAAAGTTCTTGTTTTGTTTGGGAGGAGACTTTGATAATGTAAGTATGTATGTTAAAATTTCTAAGGCAATCTTTAAAAGAATGTATATGGAGTATTTAACTTGTAACTGGTAGAGGCTAAACAAAAGCTTTGGCAAATAAAAATAATAATAATAAAATAGCAAGAAAGAAGACAAAAATACAGCTAGAAAAGTAGAACAAAGAGAAACTACAAAATAATATGGTGGAATAAATTCAGATAAATTGGCAATAATGATTATCAGTGTATTGAAAATAGACTTTAAGGCAAAAATTGTTCTTTAGAAGCCACAGAATCACTATATGATTATAGAAAGTTGCATATTACTAATAAGACATAATAATTCTGAACTTGCATGAATCAAATGACCCAGCTTCAACAGATATAGAACAAAATTTGACAAAATTTCAAGGATGATTTTAAAAATCTAAACTTAAGGAAAGAAATTTTAAAACCTCTCTAAATAATTAATAGATTAACCAGGCAATAAATCAGTAGGAATATTGGAAAAAAATGAATAATAACTCAATCGTAGGTCTTTACACAGGCCACTGCTTCCATCAATTAGGGAATACTATTCATTTTAAGTACACATAAAATATTTACAAAAGTGTAGCACAGGGGTGCCTGGATGGCTCAGTCGGTTAAGCGTCCGACTTCAGCTCTGGTCACGATCTCGGTCCATGAGTTCTAGACCCGCGTCAAGCTCTGTGCTGACAGCTCAGAGCCTGGAGCCTGCTTCAGATTCTGTCTCTCTCTCTCTCTCTCTTCCCCTCCTCCGCTTGAACTCTGCCTTTCTCTCAAAAATAAATAAACGTTAAAAAAATTAAAAAAGTCAAAGTGTAGCATAGATGTTTCCATAAATTGTGTCAATAAATTCCAAAGAACTAACATCATGCAGAACAAATTAATCATAATACAATAAAGGTAAAAATGAATATTTGGCTCGGGTCATGATCTCATGGTTCATGAGTTTGAGCCCCGCATCGGGCTCTGTGCTGACAGCTCAGAGCCTGGAGCCTGCTTCGGATTCTGTGTCTCCCTCTCTCTCTCTCTGCCCCTCCCCCACTTGTGCTCGCTCGCGCGCGCGCGCGCGCTCTCTCTCTCTCTCTCTCTCTCTCAAAAATAAACGTTAAAAAAATTTTTAAATGAATATTAAAGTGATAACTGGGAAAAAAATCCACACATTTTGAAACATAAAATTACATTTCTAGTAACTGATGGGTCAAAAAGAAATTACAAAGCTTTACCAACTGATAATAAAATACCATTTATCAAAACTTGGGATATAAAGCTAAAATAGTTCTTACATGAAAATCTGAAGTCTTAAATGATTATATTAGCAAATATAAAAGGCTAAAATTAATGTACTAAACATCCATCTTTATAAATTTAAAAATAACCAAATAGAACACAGTAAATAGAAGGAAAAACAAAGAGTAAAAAATAATAAATAAGAGACATTCAGTACAGAGTATCAAAAAGCCCTAAGTTATTTTTAGAAAAGACTAATAAAATTAGCAAATCTCTGGAAAGATTATTCAAGAAAAAAGAATGGAGGCACATATACATAACTTTCAGAATGAAGGAAGAGATAGAGATACAGTTACCTTCAATTATAAAAATAATGAGAGATTATAACAACTTCATATCATTAATTTTAAAACAAAAATGCAAATATTTTAAGAAAAGTATAACAGCTTGAGACTAATTCAAGAATAATTAGAAAACCTAAATAATGTTAAAACCACTAAGGAAATAAAATCAGAGGCTAACTACATAAAACGAACAAACACAAAAGACCTCACCAGGGCCATACAGTTGTCTAAGTGATCTCCTCCAAACAATCTAGGAACTGATAATTCTAGTCTTATTTGAACTCTATCAGCAAACAGATAAAGAGTACTTCCCCATCCATTTTACAGACTAATATAATTTTGCTATCAAAACGAGGACAGTATGAAAATTACAAGTGAATTTCTGTTGTGGACAGAGATCATTTGAATTCCCCTCAAGCAATGAGAAGGATTGGGTTGAATTCAACTTACAATACTAAAAATATTTACTAACTATAGCAATATAAGAAAATGCCAAGAAATTTTCTTTTCAGCAAGCAGCAAATAAAAGTACTAAAACTGGAGACCCTAGAGATTTTCCCCAGTAGAGATTCTGTATTTGCATAGATGAATAACACACAGCCCCCAATTCCTGACAGCAGGACTCAGGTGAATAGACCATGTGGGATCTCCTGTGATGCATCCCATGCAAATTCTTACAGGTCTGTAGCAATCATAAGATGTCACTATGGACAAAACACCTTAGTAATAACCTGATCATTCTTTAAGGAACTCTGTAGTCAAAAATGAGATGGGAAGAAGGTTAAAAATGTGCCATACAAATGGGAAGTAGTAATATGCTGAGTGTGTTTTAATGAGAGGTGAAAAACCCCACAGGACAAGGAGTTGAAGGAAATGAGGGTAGAGAGGGAAAAGGATGGTCAGTAGAGATAGTAGTGCAGTTTTGAAAGTGGGGGAATGGAGTGTGGTGGGCAAAAACAGTTGTGAAAATAGACTACTATGAGTGTGAGTGCTGTCAATCCTTGGTAGTACCAAAAAACTAAGGTAAAAAAATTAAGTTGTTAACTGAATTCTAAGCTGCACGAGAGTAGGGAGAGCATCTACCATATTCTAAGCATAGGTCCTGGCGTGTAATAGACACTCAACAAACTCTGTTGCATGAATGGAAGTGTGAATGAATGCATAGCTAATAAAGTATTAGCAGGGTAGAAGGAACCATGTGGTATTGGATTAGAGTGATAAACATCTGCATGAATTTATGTTTACCCAAGTGGGTAGACAGAGATAATTATTGTGTATATGTGTATATATACATGGGTTAGTTCTTAATTCTACCTCGTGAAAGCACCAAGAAACAGACAACATTCTTGTAGCTATAAGCATTCCCAGCACCCAGATCTGGGATTTTAATTCCATTCTCCAATAAAAAGAACCAGGGCTCTTTGGAAATTCTAGGGCTGGGGAAGGGAATATGCAATATGAGCCTGGAGTATCTGACAGTGCCAGAAAGTAAAGAAGGGATAAGAGAGAGAGAGAGAGAGAGAGAGAGAGAGAGAGAAAGAAGAAAAGACAAAACAATGAGGGAAGAATATATCAAGAGGACCCAAGAGTCAACTGAAAGAACTCCCTATGGTTAGAACAACTAAGCTAAGCACTAAATAAATAAAGTAGTATTGGATTAAAACCTGAAGGATCAAAAATATTCATGAGTCCTTACTGATATAAAGAAATGATTGAATAAATAAATGGGAGAGAGTAGATTTCTGATACAGAATTCCAAATACTTATGTACATACTGCCCCCCTCTGGGAGGTAGAGCATAACTCCTTGTACCTTAAGTGTGGGCTACACATAGTGACTTCCTTTCAAAGAAAGAAAACATCAAAGAATCAAAAGTTGGTGGTGGAGGGGGTACATTATAATGGAGAACCCTACCAACCACTACCTCAGCCAGGTGTTCAAGGTTAACTTCCTCAATGATAAACCATGCTGATAGTCTGTACCCTTGGTATCATGTGATGTCCTACTCCTAACTGGCATGTCTTTATTCTTTCTCCTCAATCCTGTAACTCCAGTCTAAGCATAAGAAAAACATCAGGCAAATCAAAATTGAGGGACAGTCTATAAAATACCTAACCACTTGAAACTGTCAAAGTCATCAAGAACCAGGAAAGTTTGAGAAATTATCACAGTTTAGAGGAACCCAAAGAAACAAGATCTCTGAATGTAATGCAGTGTCCTGGATGCAATCTTGGAACAGAGAACTAAGTATAAACTATTAGTTAATAATTAGTTAATAATAGCATATCAATATTGGTTCATTAGTTGTAGCAAATTTATCATACTAATTTAATATAGTAACAATAGGGGAAGAGGGGCGGAGCAAATGGGGATTATGGATGCTGTCTTTGCAACTTCTCTGTAAATCTAAACTACTGTAAAATAAAAACTTTATTTAAAAAAATAATAGCTAACATTTCCTGAGGGCATCGCATATGCCAACTGTTTTAAGTAGTTGGCTACTAAGGACTTTAATCTTCACAACAACCCTATAATGCACACATGATTATCCCATTTCATAAAGAAACTGAAGCAAAGAGGGGTTGAGTAATCTGCCCAAGGCTGTCACACAGCCTATAAGGGCTGAAGGGGAGAATGGGGCCTAGGAGAAAGAATGTCTAAGGTGATCTCTAGAAATGCCTCTTAGCACTGAGATTTGATTCTCTGATTTTTAGTAGATCTGTTGCATTGAGAAAGAAGTACATGGCAAGTTGAAAAAAAAAAAAAGAAAGCTAATACTAAGGCATTTTTGGAAACTATGGTAACAGATTAATAGGGTTTCAAACTCTTACCGGAGTAAAGGGGGAGGGGAGAGAGATTATGGATATGAATGTGAGTAACTTAAGCTTTATAAAAACAGTTTCAATAAAATGAGGAATTTACTTGGTGGGAGAAATTGGCAATGACTATTACCCAGAAATACAGTAGGGAAAATGGCCACACTCTAAAGGATTAAGACAGCTGGCTCAGGTAGAGTGCATACCGTTACGCGAAAATAATCATAAAAGTTTTAAAATGTGGATGATTGTCAAATTGTATAACTTGATTGTGAACAAAAGTAGAAGTCTAGAGATTATAGCCAGCGGAAGGGAGGGAAAAAAAAAAAAAAAACTTTTGAGAGCATAAAGGCAGCCCTGCTATGCGTAAGAGAAAAAGCGCAACAATCAAAGCATAACAAAGAATGAGGTTTTATTTTGTTTAATATAGTAGAGAGTTGAAATATAAGAAAGAGTCAATGAAGCCATTATTTGGATAGGCAAACCTAGAAACAGTTGGCTCCTGTAAAGGAAATGGTGGGAGATGTGAATAGATTCATTCAGACATGGGGTGAGGCAGAGAAAGCAGCCTCTAATGTGACCTTTGGAAGCCATATTTATTCTGGCGATTGACTTGTGCACTGGCTGAAATTATTTTCTGTTTGAACGAGTCTTTTCTCATAGTCTTCCTTTTCTTCCTAATATTGGACTTCAAGTGTTTTCTTTCCCCTCATCTTCTTTCCTTCTGTCCATTTGTATCAGCCATAAGGCAGACCTTTCATTAGAGGTTTGCAGAGACTATGCATTCAGAAAGGGACAGAGATGGAGTGTAGGAAGTGTTCCTTAAGATTAACAAATCCCGCTTCCTTTTTCAGACTGACATCTTCACAAAACAGAAGATTTCAATAAGGTTTCCTTCCTATTGTATTGTTACTAGTAAGATTCTTTACATTTCAACCAAATCCTCTCTTAAACTTCTTAAAAACATAAGAGATGCCTGTGTTGTGAATATTTCTTTATACTTCACCTAGAAGTCAATGCTGGTCAATATCGGAAAAAAAAAAAAAAGATGTCAACCAAAATACATATAATAAGAACTGTGTTGTAATGAATGTGATTTTTCAAAGAATTCACCACATATCAAACTATAGGAAATGTAGTTTTTTAAAAAAATGCGCTCTTAAAGATCAGTGTATTTAGTCAGTATTCTCCTGAGAAACATAAACAATAGAATAGATATAGATACAGATATAGACACAGAGACATATAAGATCTTTTCTTCCCAAAAGGTTGTTCCGTGGTCTGGCATATAATTTAGTGTAGGCTCACCTCGGCCATAGCTTTTGAAACTTGTACACAGTAAAAAGAAACTTACTTAACATAACACAAATTTATAAGTGACAGACATCTGATAAAACATTAAGAAATCAAACATTTAGCTAAGCATTTAGAGAAATGACTTACCATGAGTTATGGATTCTGAAATAGTCCCCAAAGGATTTACAGCAAATCCCTTCACTGAAGACATTTAAAATTAGATTCAAAGAAAAATTTGAGTGAGAGCACACTGGCGTGGAAACTCCCACACTAGCAAATATAAAACAGATGAATTTTAGCTTTTTCTATTTTTAATGTAGACAACCGTTGTTTTTCTGATTCGTTAAAAAACAGATCTGGCATTCTAAACTCTTGGCCACAAACAACATAAAATAAAGTAAAAATTAAATCGACATCACTTAATTATGGTTCCAGAGACCTACAGTTCTAAGAGACAAGGCATTCAAGGCGCAAACTGTAAACTTCCGAGGTTTTTATCATTCACAGGAACAGAGGATTCTTAGGGAAGTTCTTCTTTAGAAGGTGATCTACTCCCAAACCCCCCACAATTCGCTGGGGCTTAGGACCGGAAGCACACTGCAGCTGATTTTAATTGCCACGGTGATGCATAGGGAGAGATGTGATATCTGGGGTAACTGGCTTCTAAACAATGAGGGGCTTTAAAGATTAAAGTCAACACGTTAAATTGCACTCACGACTGAATAGGAAGCTAATACGGACCATAGACTGCAGGTGTAATATTCTCCATATGTTTTGAAACTTGTAGCTGCAAGAGAACAAGCCCTCTGCATCACACGCAATAAAAACTCAAGGACAGTGCATTATAACATTGTATTTTGAAGGTTAGAAGCACAAGGATCATGATGGTAAATAACACAAACGTATTGCGGGAAGTGTTCTTAGATGTAGAATGCCAGTCTGAGAAATCGGGGAACATCTGTGAGGCCTTCTTAGCCAAAGGCAGGCAGATTGTTGGAGCTAAATGTACTTTGAATACCTGAAATGTTGGCGTAGAATTGAATTGGTCCATAGCTCCTGATGTTACCTGACAAGTAAGAACACTGGATGCATCAAGAGCTGGCTAGACCCTTTCAGGTATGAGAAATAATGCTTAGGCTGCACACCTAAATAAGAGTTCACTGAACACTTTAAGATTGAAGTAGGAAACCTTAAAAAGTAACTTAGTCAGTGATCATAGTACCCTAAGGAAACAGTGCATCCCTAAAAGTAGACAGTCCTTGGTGAGCTAAATAATATTGATACAAAAATCAAACCAAACAAGCCAGGAGTAACCCTGCCAATGTGAAAGAAAATTCTCCATATAGTCTAGTTTTGTTTTAAACACTGACATATGGGAAAATTTATGTAGTAAAGTTTATGCTTTTAAAGTTTCAACTTATATTTAGTTGGGGAAACAATTTATTATACCAAAAAAAAAAAAAAAGCATAAATGTATGACAGATGGCAATGCTTTTTTTTTTTCTATTCTTGGCAGGGTCCCTTTTTAGCTGAACCAGCTCTCACTTCTTAAAACTATGAACATTGTCATTCACACCTATTTTCTGAAATTAAACAGACCAATTCTATGATGAAACATCCTATAAATTTGGTTCCTGTATAATGTCTTCCCACTTTGTGTCGTAAATTATCTAGAGTGCCACTTTCCCTGGAATAATGAAATAGACCCAAAGTAGGCAAAAGGCATAAAACTTTCATTTCAAATTCTCTAAATCAGTTTTAAAAAATTTGCTACGTAAAAAATCTTCTATAAACTCTTCCATTCTGTTAGAACTTTTACACAGAAAACTATCAAAGATTATCTTGCAAGTACATTCTTCCATCCCGAAATCTTTCTTTTTGACATTTAAACAATGTACCATTCCTTTAAATCATTTGCTAAATTATAATTTATGTTCATAGATGTCTTAGTGGCATGGTTCACTTTCTGAAAAATGAGCAAAAATTTCCATAGGTGTATCTGACTGTAAGCAGGCTAATTAATAGTATTACTTTAATATGCAAACCACTTCTTTAAAGTAAGAAGTTTATTAACTTGATAAAGAAGTGAAAGAATGTGCTGAATAAGGAGGTGGAGGGCAAGGGGAAGGGTGCAAGTGCGTGGGTAATACTAGATGCAGTCCCCCTCCCTTCTGGAGACTAACCTAAGGGCAAAGATTAGATTGTAGCCAAGGGTTGCATCCCGCCTACTTGAAAGTAACCAGGTTGTTTTCTCAGACCATTGTGGGAAGCGGGGCAACTGTCAGGTTTGTTAAAAGCTGACGCTCAAATGAAAATTATCAAAAATGTTAGAGTAGTCAGGGTAGCTGCTATACCAAACTCCCATTATTTCAGCAGCTTAAGAAAATAAAAGTCTATTTTTCATGCACTTATTAGTCCTAAGCAGTGCCTTTGGCAGAAAAGCTCAGGGGTAAAGGAGACTTTGGAACCTCCGTGCCACAGCAGTCATTCAGAAATTCAAGGCTTTCATTGTCACCCCAATATCCAGGCAGATCGGGAAGCGCATGAATAATGCTTGGGAGATATTTTTAAGGGCCAGGCTAGGATGTGGTGACTTATCAATCTGCTCATGTCCCATGCCTAGAACTCAGTCACAAGTTTCCATCTAAGGATAAAGAAGGCTGAAAAATGTCTGATTCTCATAGTAGGAGGAAAGAAAATGAAATGTTTGTTGAGCAGCTAGTCACGTTTTCCCACAATATCTGTCACAAAAATTTTATTGCTGCAAAATTGGGGCAAGACAGCTGTCACTTGTAAGACGAAGCTAGTGACATTTTCTCTGCAATGTTAGAAAACACTTTATTTTACTTTTTCCTCCTTATTCCATTTTCCCCTTCATTTCCCTTTCTTATCTGCAACCTATTTTATTAATCATCTGCAAATGATTTGGCTGAACTGATTGTCCATAATGTTTTATTTTGAAATCTGTACTCACATTCAAGAAGAAAGAAAATTAGTAACATAGTATGACATGCATAAACATCGTTAATTTTTTTTTTTATAAAATCTAACTGGAGGGCCAACAAACTTTTTACTGCTTTTCTAATGAAAACGCAAGACTCTTTTCCCTAATGGTTTAAAGCTATGGGAAGAATTATGATCAAAATGAAGAATGATGTAATCAATGATTACTTACTCTTTTTGTCTGTAAGCAATCTATCTTTATATTCAAGCTGCAATTCCAAGACAGTTTTCATGTTATAAAGGAAATTTTAGTGGAGGACAAAATTTTGGAAAAATTTCTACGATAACGTATCAGTGGCAGCCTAGGTGGTTGCTATGGAAACCCTCAGGAAAATCTCTTCCTGGCATGAGACCTCTGGATTCACTGTGCATCAGACATTTAATTCTCATGACAAGGAGAGAGGGCTTCTAGATACAGCTTGTGACTAGGCTGCATGGATCTAGTCCCTCCCACAAGAGAAATACACATTTCACAACAAGAAAGGAAAGGTCGACAGTTTGTTTTTAAATATTTGTTTATTTTTAAGAGAGACACACACACAGAGAATGACCGGGGAGAGATAGAGAGAAGGAGACACTGAATCCAAAGCAGGCTCCAGGCTCTGAGCTGTCTGCACAGAGCCCAAGGTGGGGCTTGAACTCACAAACCTGAGCCAAAGTCAGTCACTTAATCAACCGAGCCACCAAGGTGCCCTCCACAGTTTTTGTAAATTTCCTGTGAACTGGTTCTAGAAATAGTGCTTCCTCTTTAATGTCTATATTAAAGAATGGTGGGAGGAGAAACTTTCCCTTAGTAGGTCCAAACTATGAATAGGACTTGAGAAGCAGCAGCATTTTTAAACCTGCTCCCCGCCTCCCAAAATGAAGTAAGATAGTAGGGGCCGGATATCACGATGGCCCTCACACACATTTTTTTCCTCAAAGAAAGCAATAAAAAGAGTTAGAACATCTTCACCTGTGGGAGGTCAGCTGGCAGGTTGTGCTGAATGAAATTAAGCTGCAGGCCCTTGATGAAATCAAGCATCACCGTAGCCGTCCCTGGTCCATTGGGATAATCTCACCTGGAGGCAAGTGCAGGGTTTGGGAGGAATAGTTCAGCATTGTATTTTATAGGTACTAAAAACAAAACACCTGTGCTTTAGTCCCCCCTCCCCCGCCGTCTGCCCTTAAATTAGTCTTATTGCAATAAAAAAATAAATAAAATAAGTCTAGCCCCCCTGCCCCCCCAAAAAAGGGGTATCTCTCATTTTGGTAGTCCTAAAACAGGTGTTGTAGAGGTTGGGTCTGAGATTCAAGGAATCTGGCTTCTAACTCTGGTGCCATCCGTCATATACTGTGGGACTTGGAATAAGGCTGTTGTAAGAATTAAAGGATACAACTATGTAAAGGTATAGCCAGTGATCATGAGACACGAGTTGTTATTACCATTATTATTATCACTATCATTGTTATTTGGGGGACTCTGACCACCATCTTTTAGATCGTGGTGAGTGTGGGGTGGGGGGCGCGTCGGGGAGATTTTACTTAACCAGTGGAGGACAATTTGAAAGAATTGGGGCTGATTAGGCAGAGAAGACGATTTAGAAAGACATTAATCCTGACCACAGTTGTATAAAGGATCTCTTGCAGAACAGATCCGACTGGTTTAGGAAGTCCCTGGGGAGACGACCCAAGCCCCAAGCCAAGGATGGAGGTCGGGGAGATAAATTTGGCTTCACAAAGGAAGCATTTGGGTCAGGTTGAGAATGGAGGAGAAAATGGCATGAGATGTCTCTTGAGGGAGGTGGCTCTCCATTTAAGGTTAACCAGGATCGAAGAAATTTTGGTGTTGAAGTCGTGGACGGGATTGCAGGGACTCTGAGTTTCTAGACAAAACCTCGGACCACAGAGGCTCCAAGAAGCAGAAGAGTGGGGGCAAAGCGAGTAAAAGGAAGCCAGATAACCTCGAGGCCAGCCTTGTCCTGCCTGACCCTCCCCATCTTGCACAGTCTTCCTGCCGGAAAATCTAACATTTAATCGGGAGCCCGGCCTGCAGCTGGGAAACTCGGTTGCTAAGGCGACGGAAGCAGTTGGCCCCGAGGCTTCAGAGCCGGTTTGGGGGCGGGGAACCGCGTTCGTTCAGGAACGGGGCGTGGCTTCGGTTACTATGGCAGCGGCGACGCTTAGTCCGGGCCTGAGACCAATTTAGACGCCAATGCCCGTCCCGTCCTTTGCATGGCACCCAAGAAAGAGAAAGGCAGGGCTCTGAGCACCAGTCCGAATACATGGGAACCGTCGCTCATCGCTGCAAACTTCAATCAGGTGAGCCCAGAGCCCTGCGAGTCCTCTCTGACCCCGGCAGCGCCGGAGCCCCGCCAGAGCCGCCGCGCAAGGCTGCCGGGCGCGCCCTCCTGGCCGGCCGCCCCCGCCGCCCCTTCTGGACGCTGCGCTTGGTTCCGCAGTTCCGCCCACTACACGCCCCCCGGTCCGGGCCGCGCAGCGTGGGCGCGAAGGGAAGGGGGCGCGGGGGGCATGAGTGCCGTTTCAGAAGGTGCAGAAACCTGTGTGAGGGGGAAGGGGGGCGGCGGAGCCCTGACACCTCAAGATCCTTTGCACTGAAGTCGCCCAGGTGGCACTCCGAAGTTACACTGGGGTTGTCTGTAGGAACGGTTTGCTTCCTGCCGACGTCTGAAGGACTCAACCTGTTCAGTCGTCCGTAGCCGGGCCTGCGGTAAGTGAGCCTTGCGAAGCGCTGTGGGCAGAGAGGCGTGGAGTACTTAAGGTATCAGCGTGTTTCATACAGTGGGCCCTCTGCAGAGACGAGAAGGTGACATTCCTCTGCAAAGCCCTGAGGCCCCAACACCAACATTTTGATATATTTTGAAGGGACTGTAAGAGTACTGAGGGGTTGGGTGCTAGACTCACCCATAGGGTAGCAGTAAGGCGCCGGGCAATCTGTAACCCCCCGACCACGTGACTTCCAATTGCACCACCCCCCAACCAGACTCGCTCCCCACCCCACTCATTCCCACCAACATTTGGTTGGTTGGGGAGCCCAATAGCTCTTGTCGCCTGCACCTGCGAATGCACGGCTACACTTAGTTGCTTCTAAGTCCAAGATGACATTTGGGTGGAGAAAGGTTGATTTTTGGGAATTCTGGCCTGCCATTCATTCCAGAGTACTTTAAAAACTGGGAAAACATTCTTTTGCATTTTCTGTGCGTACATACTGTACACTAGAGAATCCGTACTTAAAGGAGAAATACATCCAAAGTCTTAGGATGTCCTCGTGAGAAATTCGTACTTACGCGTCTTTATTTTCTACTGTAATTGTTTTTTCCTGAGAACGGTAATTCTGGCTGATAAGGAATTCTACCTAATGAAGAATTTCATAAACGTGGTTAAGATGCTGCTGATGCGGACATGACATCATGGAATTTGGGGTTATTTCTATAACGTTAAGAAGGAAGGATGTCGGCTCCGTAATTCCCAGTTACATTCTCAAATTCTCAAAGATGTTTTTCAAAATACTACGTAAAAGCACCCTCTCTTTTGCTTTTATAAGTCCACACTGGCCAAAATAACTTTTTCTCCATTTTCTTTGAGATTGTGTAGGCCAAGTTTGGGCTTTGAGTGAACCTTTCTGCTTGAGTTATAAACTGCTGAACAACAGAATTTGATGGAGGTGCTGACACTGCATTAGCTTTAGTGTTGCAAATATGAAGCTATAATTTTCCGAGTTGAATGGAAAACCTAAAGACACTATTTTTCCTTATGGCTCAAAAACCTGAAATAATACTCAGCCTTCTCAGTTCTGCTCAAACAGTATAATTTCAATAAATCTTACACATTAAAAGAAAGAATTTGAACCCAAAGTAATATGTAGTTTTAACAACAAAGGTGGAACTTCTTCAGTTTGTTGGAATACATGGTTTTTTAAGAGCAGGAGAAGACAACTCCCCTCTACCTCCTCTTGCATTTTTTTTTTCTCAGTTTAATTTCATGTCTGCTCCAAGAGGAAAATTCTGGATTAATTAACCCAGCAGTCCAATGCACAGAGGCATGACTTAACCACCAATGTAATAGATTCTGGATTGGGGTTAAAGAGGACTTACAGAGGTGTGGATTCCTGATTCATAGGGTTTAGCAAAGTGCTCTGCACATAGTAGGTACTCAAAAAACGTTTTGCCTTAGCACCCAAAGTTTCTTTCTCTACAGTTGCTACTCAGGGAAATATTGTGTGCCAGTATGTATAGTTGAGTGTGTGTGTGTGTGTGTGTGTGTGTCTTTCTTACTGTTCCATAAGCCAATTTAGAATTAACTAATTAAAGAATCCACATTACTAATCATTTTGAATTCACACATGGGGCTGCACTAGACTTTAATAAGAATCAGTAAATTCATAATCTGGTTTCAGTGAATTTACCTTGTATCAGTATTTTGGGCTGTCCTTTCAGGCTGGAATAATTGCTAATTTTTTAGTGTGTTTTAGTTGGTCCTAAAACACAAAAATGATAGCAAATGATACAAGGTAGTCTGTTACTAAGCACTAAACGACTAGACAGAGACTAGACTAAGCACTAAATGACTGACTAGAGGTTAGGAAGATGAATGTGGGCTGGGACTGCCAGGAAATGTTTTATAAAATTACTTGCCTTTAGCTAGGCTGTAAAGAATGGGTAGACTTTGAGCGGGTAGAATGAAGGAGGATGATTATTTTATGGAAGGAGACCAATATATGCCTTAAATAAATCTGGGACATTTAAATTGAGAGAGAAACGTGGATTAGACTGCTTCTGGCATACGTTGTTCTTAGACTAATCCCACCAATCAAGAAGTCATTTACTAACTTTGCTATCCAGGTATCAAAACATTTATCTTTTTAATATATGTGCATTATCACACCTTAAATTAGTTAAAACTATTTTGGCATGTTGGCAATAAGATTATAAAAATATATCTTAGTGTGGGCTTGTACGTGACATAGACATTATATTTATGATCTCCGGCAGCATTAGGGAGTTAAAGATGCTTTTTAAAAATAAACTAAAATCTTAATGCAACTATCAAGGCAGCCTCTACTGGCCACAGTGAGAGGAAAGAAGCACTCGGTGACTGGAGGTGCTATTTGGAGACATTCTGGTCTAAGCTATTTTTATTTGTACTTTCTTACCGTGGTAAAATAACAAAATTTGCCATTTCCACCATTTTTAAATGTACCGTTGGTGGCATTAAGTACATTCATATTGTTGTTGAGTCATCACCACCATTCCTCTCCGGAACTCTTTCCCTGACCGAAACTACACCCATTAAAGAATTCCCTGTACCTCCCTCCCCCCAGCTCCTGGCAACCACCGTTTTATTTTTTGTATCTGTAAATATAACTAAATATTTCATTGTAAATGTAATCATCCAGTGCTTGTCTTCCAGTGACCGGAAGCATAGTGTCCTCAAGGTTCATTCACATTGTAGCATGTATTAAAATTGCCCTGTTTCTAAGGCTGAATAATATTCCATTGTATGTACGGAGTACGTTTTTTTTGTCCATTCACCCATCGACGGGCACTTGCTTCTAATTCTTGGCTATCGTGAATACTGCTTATAATAGGAGTGTACACATTTTACAAAAAGAATATGAGTGTCCAAAAATCTGCCTGAGTCCCTGCTTTCAATTTTTTTGAACATATAACTGGAAGTGGGAATTGCTTCCGGTATGGTAATTGCATGTTTAATTTTTTGATGAACCACCCTAACATTTTCCACAATGGCTACACCATTTTATATTCCCACCAGCAATGCACAAGGTTCCAATTTCTCTGCATCCTCACCAGTACTTTTAAAATTCTGGGGTGTGGGGGGAGAGAGAGAGAGAGCGAGAGCGAGAGAGAGAGAGAGAGAGAGAGAGAGATTGGTTCAGCCATCCTAATGAATGTGAAGTATTTTAGTGTAGTTTTAATTTGCATTTCGCCTAATGATTAGTGACATCAAGCACCTTTTTATGTACTTCTTGGCCATTTGTGTAATCTTCTTTTGCCCACACTTTTAGTGGAGTTGTTGGGTTTTTTATTTGACTGTTGAATTGTAGGACTAAGTTATATATTCTGGATATTAAACTTTGAGCTGCATCATTTGCAAATACTTTCTCTTATTCCATGGGTTTCCTCTTCATTCTGTCGACAGTGTCCTTTGATGTACAACGTGTTTAATTTTGATGATGTTCAATTTATCTAGTTTTTCTTGTGTTGCCTATGCAAGAAATCACTACCAAACCCAGGGTCATGACGCTTTTCCTCTGTGTTTTCCTCTAGGATTTTCATGGTTTTAGTCTTGCATTTAGATGCGTGGTCCATTTTGAGTTAATTTTTGTATAGTGAGATCAGGGTCCAACATAATATATATATATATATATAGTGTGTGTGTATATATATATATATATATATATCCAGTTTTCTCAGCACCAATTGTTGAAAAAGCTGTCCTTTCTCATGGAGAAAGGGTGGGGTAAGGGAGAGTACAAGAGCCAAGAAAATTCCTACCTTATTGAATGTGGCTTTTCCTTGACTGGGCATTGCTTGGTGCTTTAGATCTTTGACTGGTTTCAGTGTTCCTATAAAGTTATTTCAGTCTGTCTCAAGTTGTTTTTCTAATGTTTCCACGGGGCACACAGGGCATGTAACTGCCTAGTCTGCCATTTTTTTGGTGCCCCTGTGGTCTAAGAGAGCTTGTAATCAATTCTGATCTTCCCGTTTCTTCCAAGCCTATTATAGGACAGGTGATGCTGAGAAAGCGGAGATTAGTAGAAGCTTTGTCCATGACAATTTAGAAAAACTTTCCACAATTGTCCAAACAATATAGTCATTCCCTCTAGGAGCTTACAGATTGCACAAGACCTGCCTCTGACTAACGTCACATAGCTTCAAAATGACTGGGTTATATGTTTAAATTGGAATTTTGGGTTATGGTAAGAGCTTTGGTGTTTGCATGGGGTAAAAGAACCTTGCAATGTTTTCTGTGTTAAGTGACAGCATGATAACACTACAGAAAATATTCGGAAGTCAGATACAAATCCTTTTTTATTTTTTTAAGATGTTATGAACATGTGCCTCAAATGTGTTCTTCACAGTTCCAGGTTCCCCACAAGTTTGTTTGGGTTGATTTAAATGTCTCACAGGTAGAGTTCTGGAGATTTTGCTAATTTTAATTGTTAACCCCTTTCATATTTTCAGATTATCTGAGGATGGTTATTTCTTTTCATCTGTTCCTGGTTTAAGGTCTCATTTTTTAAAGTTTATTTTTATTTATTTTTCAGAAAGAGAGAGAGAGAGAGAGCACACAAGTGCCAGGGAGGGACAGAGAGAGGAAGAGAGAGAAAAACCCAAGCAGGATCCACACTATCCATGCAGAGCCTGATGCAGGGCTCAGTCTCATGAACCATGAGATCATGACCTGAGCTGAGATCAAGAGTTGGACGCTGGGGGCGCCTGGGTGGCTCTGTTGGTTAAGCATCCAACTTCAGCTCAGGTCATGATCTCATGGTTCTTGAGTTCGAGCCCCGTGTTGGACCCTGTGCTGACAGCTCAGAGCCTGGAGCCTGCTTCAGATTCTGTGTCTCCTTCTCTCTCTGTTCCTCCCCCCCTCATGCTCTGTTTCTGTCTTAAAAATAAATAAACATTAAAAAAATATTTTGTTTAAGAGTCAGACACCGAACCAACTGAGCCACCCAGGTGCCTCTAAGGTTTCATTTTTATGTGTAACAAAAAGGCAGCCTTAACTCAAGAGACCATCTTTTGGCATAGCAACTATTCCATTTGCTTACCATGAACTCACCAGAAAAACCATTAAAAAAAAAAACAGAAAAAATGTTTATGGCAATCCACATACTCCTTAACCCAGTCAGCTTTGCTATTGCAATTTGCTGATTTCATTTTGTGATTATGATTTTAGTTCCCTAATGACCAACTTGAGGGACTAGACACTTCTTGTCATTTGCCTTACATTTATCATTAAGATTTTACTTCTTGATTAATACTTCAGTCCTTCTTTAATATAATTACTTATATACTTAAAAATATTTGGAGGGGTGCCTGGGTGGCTCAGTTGGTTAAGTGCCCAACTCTTGATTTCCACTCGGGTCATGATCTCATGGTTTTTGAGTTTGAGCCCACACTGATAGTGCAGAACTTGCTTGGGATTCTCTCTCTCTCTCTCTCTCTCTCTCTCTCTCTCTCTCAATAAATAAATAAACTTAAAAAATATTGGGAACATCTACCATAAAATATCGAGGTCCTTACTGAGACTCAGGAGTCTTGCTTCCAATTTCTATATTTTCATTTTCAGTGTATGTTTTTATACATTGAAATGTAGGATGCAAGGCACCTGGGTGGCTCAGTCAGTTGAGCCTCCAACTTCAGGTCAGGTCATGATCTCAAGGTTCATGAGTTTGGGCCCTTTATCAGGCTCACTGCTGTTAGCTTGGAGCCTGTTTTGGATCTTCGGTCTCTCTTTCTGTGCCTCCCCCCCTCATGCTCTCTCTCTCTCAAAAATATATAAATATTTAAGAAAAAGAAAGGCATGATACTTTTCAAGTAATAATATTTGCATCAAAGACACAAACTGAGGCCATACATGGTAGTGCTGTCCTTGACTATGATCACTCAGAGGTAGAGACTCCTTGGGTATCTGCGCTAACCTTCCCCTTTAGTACCACTGAGGATCTAAGCATTTCAAGGTCGAGACATTCAGTGATTTATCTTCCCTCCCTTTGGCTCTAGGCTTTATCTTATAACTTAGTGCTTAGTCACAGAATGCCTTGAATTATGTCCTATCAATTCATGTGTTGTAGAGCACAAGTATAATATGAGCTGCTTGAGAGCAAAGTCATATCTTTTATTCCTTGGACCCACCTCACAATGACTTGCATGGTTCTAAGCACATGGTACCACATTCAAACTATATTAACGGAATTAATTCACTGATCCACTTTGAAATATGAAGAAATATATATTGTGGAAACCCGGACAATTAGACCAAAGAGATGTATTCTAAGAGAAGAGCAAGGGACAGAAAACATTCACCTAAAAGAGCATCAGAGCAGATACGTAGCGTGATTATGACAGTGCCCAGAAAATAACTATGCAATGATACTGTTTCATGTCTCAGATATTTCAGCTGCCAGCCAGGAGGCATTCAAGTGAAAGTTCTTCAGAATATTTAGTTAGTAGTGTCTCCTTATTAGACTTCAGTTGAGGAATAATTATTTTCTCTTATTGACTGTGCCTTAGTGACAATAGGTGAGTTGTGCACATTTGACAAAAGTCATAGAGTTCCTTAGAGTCTTGGACAAAGTTTACAATTCTTGTAAAGGTTTAATAAGGTGGGTAGGGTTCAAAATAGGTATTGCTGAAATGTTAATGTCCCAGACCTCTTAAACAGAGTTATAAAACACATAGATATTAGGATGATAATAAACTGAGTTTAAGTCAGTTTTGGGGGGAAAATGTTCAACTGAAGTGAAGTGCTTGCACCATTAACAAATGCACTTTATCAAAAAAAGGAAATACGTTTTATTGGGCAGAATCCTTGAGCAGTTTTTGAGAGGCAGTGAAGGCTTTTTTTAACTTTTTTGATCTTAAACAGTGAGCTATTTCTCATGTTAATGTATATTTAAGACTTACTGGAAATACTCATAATATGAGCTGAAGACTGACGTCTGGCAGCAAGCATATTTCTGAAATGGGGTTGGTTTTTATTACTATATTTTCTGAAATATGCTTTCATTGATATTTACAAAACAAATTGCCAGTTCACACAAAGGTTGTTTTAATAAAAGCCAATGAAAACAACTGAGTTGCTAGGAAGAATGTTAAGAGGGAAATGGACTTTTCATAACCTCACATTATAATTTCTCTTTTCTGGACAAAAATGTATTATTTGAATGAGTTTGGAACCGAAAGGAATTAGCATGTCAAAATATCTACCTAGATGTTATATGTGATCACTTTTATTACAAATGAAAAATATTAAATATAAGTAAAATGCAAGTGTTGCCAATGTGAGTTTGGCAACAGCCTAGGAAAATGTTAGTTAAGAAATGGTGAATGTTGACCATGTTTCAACTCTAGCCTTAGAAACCATCATTGGCTCTCAGTTATCCATGGGATAAAATCCAAGACGTTCTGCCTGGCTTCCACGGCCGTGGCTAATTTGGCCTTTCTCTGCCCATCCATCTTTTTCTCCCTCTACTCCAGTTGAATGGTCTCCGTGGTATCCCCAGGCATATACTGACTGACTATACCCATGCAGGTTCCCGGCCTAGGAACCATCCAACTCCTTCTCTTTAAAATCCTCCCTCGAATCTTCCAGAAAGGAGCTCAAGTCACATAGTTCTGCGTCACTGACTTTCCTCCTGCTACTAAACTGATCCAGTGATTGTTATCTTTAATGCTATCCTACTTTGAGCTGTGGTCTAACAATTTCAGGGTCATGTACTATATCTACATTTCCTTACAACATTGCAAATTCCTGGAAGGTAGCAAGAGGCTAACACATGTAATTCCTTCCTTCTTGGTCACACACCTAAGAGTGATAAATAAGTACATAGAGATCTTCAAGAAATACTTTTGAATTAAATTCATTGATTGGATTTTACTGTCTCAGCCTCCTGGCCTATTTTCTCCTTTGCGCTCTAGGATTAGTCCCAACCCACTGGCTCTAAGAACTTAAATTGAAGAAAATCTTAAAGCCTTAGTTTTTACAACCTTAAAATGGGGACAGTGGTCATACCTCCCTTGCAGATATTAAAACAATTGTTTTGGGGATTTAAAGGCATCTAGCATGTAGTATCTCAGACTCCAAATCGAGACCCCAGATTTTCCCCTTCGAACCTGTTCCTCTCAAGTCTTCACCTCATTGAGTGGACTCACCATTCACCCAGTGAGTCACTAGGGCCAAAAATCTTGCATTTGTTGTTTTCTCCCCCCTTTTATGCATCTATAATTAATTTTTAGTAAATCCTATTGGTTCCATCTTGGAAATGTTTCTAAAATCTATCCTGTTGGTCCCACCTCCACTGTTACGTCCTAATCCAAGCATTCATCATCACCTATCTAAGCTACAGGTAGCTCAAGAGCTTCAGAACTTGGTCTCTTACTCCCATTCTTGCTGACATAGGGTCTTGTCACCATATAGCAGCCAAAGTGGTTCTCTTAATACACAAGACTTCGAGTAAAATCCAAATGGTCTACCATTGGCTTTAAAGATCGTGAGTGTGTGTGTGTGTGTGTGTGTGTGTGTCTCCTCTGCTAACTACTTTGACTTCATCTCAAATCTTCTATGAGACCCCCCTTCACACAGTCCATGGTAGCCACACTGCCCTTTTTGCTGATCTTCAGATCTATCAGAAAACACATTGCTATCTTTGCTGTTACTGTACCCTCTGCCCAGAATGACCCTTCTCTAAATAATCATGTGAGTCACTCTTTCCCTTCCTTTAGGAATCTGTTCAAATATTTCCTTCTCTGACCATCCCATTTAAACCAGACCATCACATTCCATCCACTTAACCCTGACACTGTTCCTGACCTTCTACTTTACATATATTTCATTATTGTCTATTTTCCTCCATGAGAATGTCAGCTCGCACCGCCTCTTCTATTATCAAATTAGTCAGCAAATCCTATTACTGTTGCCTCTATAGTTCAGTTCCCTCTTTTTCACCCCTCATAACTTCCAACACCATTACAATCACCTTCTAAACTTCCTTCTTGCCTGCCTTCATCTGGGAGTGAAAATTAAAAATATGTTAACTGGCACAATTATGTGGAAATCCACATATAAATTTAACAATTAAATTACTTTTTATTCTTTTTTAAAAAAATTTTTATTTTTGAGAGAGAGATGGAGTGAGAGGGGCAGAGAGAGAGAGAGAGAGAGAGAGAGAGAGAATCCAAGCAGGCTCCATACCATCAGCACGGAGCCCAATGTGGGGCTTGAACTCACAAACTGTGAGATCATGACCTGAGCCGAAACCAAAGTCAGACACTTAACTGACTGAGCCACCCAGGTGCCCCTACTTTTTATTCTTTACGTAAACTAAACTATGTGTGCCCTATGAAACCCCTTGCCAGATGGTATAATTTTTAGTACTTATCAGTCATCACATTTTTCTAATGATTTCAAAATCATTTGTTGGTTTGCAGAAGTGTTGGTGCAGCCTTTGGTTGATGGGTTTCACTTCCTAAAAGTTGCCCTTGTCTGAGTCATGAGGTGACACAAAGAATGTACATAGCCTCTTCCTAGAATTTTCCTTTTTAGTTGGTAGTCATTATGCAATTTGTAGTTCTCTGTATGTGGAGGATTTCTCTCCATATCAACAATATCATTCATCATACTAAAAGTAAATTATACTTTTGGATCTTTTATAATTACAGCTTTTGAACTAATAATTACGTTGAAATGATTTCTAACCTTCATAATATTGTCTGAGTTTTTATATATTTAATTTCTTTATTATCAATTAAGCGACAAAACTATTTCTTAGATGTCCTATTTAATTAGTTGGCTTAATTTTATAAATTTTTGATCACCCTAAATATACTTGATTAACATTGCATACTGTGGCTAAAGTCTAAGACTGAATAAATTGAAAGAGGTTAATAATTCCTCATACTTTGCATTTTTGTTATAAAGTAATAAACCCATTTCCATATAATTTATTAAACAATATAATAGTTTTTCTTTTATAATTGATCACTTTGTTTTGTTTCAAACTGTACTCTTCATTCGTTTCTATATACTACATCTCTTTTATGATTTGCTTTATTAATTTTATATAGGCAACATATTTTTATTTCTCTCTTACAAAGCTAAAGAAAGTATTGAAATTCATAGTAGAATGTTTCATTGAAGCCAAATCCCTAAAAGTTAGTTGCATTTTTCAAATGTTTAACCACTCCCACTTCAGATTTACATTAAAACGAACACACAAGCTTGGCATGATTTCTTCTCAGTCATTGCAGCTCTATATTGCTTAGCTGGGTTCTAATATTTCTCTACTGTCCAATCCTGAGCTTTCTTCGGATACATTATTTAATTATCTCTGGTGTTTAACATATGGTAATAAATAAGGGCACCTAGTGGCTCAGTTGGTTAAGTGTCCAACTTTGACTCAGGTCATGATCTCGTGAGTCCAAGCCCTGCATCAGGCTCCCTGCTGACAGCTCAGAGCCTGGAGCCTGCTTACGATTCTATCTCCCTCTCTCTCATTGCCCCTCTCTCCTCACCTTCTGTCTCTCTCTTTATTGCAAAACTAAATAAACATTAAAAAAATATATTAAAAAACCATATGGCAATAAATAGAAAATTTATAAAGAAGATACTAATATTGATTTATTTCATATACATCTTTTATTGTATCAGCTGAATATATTGAATATATACTGAGTTGGGATGAAAACAAAACATCTGAAATTTTCTTAAACATTGTGAGCTGTTGAGTGCCTGGGTGGCTCATTTGGTTAAGCGTCCAACTCTTGTTCTCAGCTCAGGCCTTGATCTCAGGGTCTTGTTCTCAGGGTCCTGAGTTCAAGCCCCCTGTTGGGCTCCACGCTGGGTGTGAAGCCTCCTTAAAAAAGAAAATTGTGGGCTTCAACTGCAGACTTTTCCATGTTACCACTCTGGCACGGTTTTGTAATTACCTTATTGACACACTTTGATTTAAAAGAAGATTTAATTTTAAAGACTTTATTGCCTGAAACTGATTTATTCTGTTCTTTAAATGTTCCTTCATTAATGATTACAAATTTTCTCTTTCGGAATCATGACCTTTAATAAAACACGATAGGCAGTTTGATTTTAAAAAGTGTGTTTAACAGCACAACCTTTGAGCTCTATTTCCATCCAACATTTATATCACTTGTGATAATAAATTAATCAGATTTTTATGTTGAAAGAATCAAGTTGTTTCTATTTTAGAAATACAAACACTTTTAATGTTGTAATGATTTTTGCACAGTATCAGAACCTGCCTCAGGTTGTGGTTGATTATTATTCTCTTCTTTGATCTCCTGAAAATCCAGAATATTTACCTGTTTGTGATACTTAAAAGAAATTTTAGAAACATATCCAGACTTTGAAGTCTCTTCATTGTGGGTTTCTATTTAAAGTATTTATCATAATTGTGTGTCATCTCAAAAACTACACGCACAAAATTGCATTTTGGTATAATGAAAATAAAAGTAAAAACGAAACAAATCAAAAGCAGTACTTTGAGGTTGAGGGTGATGATGTAGTAGGGATTCTCCAGAAGCCCAGGATGCTTTACTAAAGGATGGGCAATGTAGTCTTGCTGTTTGCTAGGACACAGCGCAGATCCCAGACCTGCCGCAAAAGTCCCCTAGATGTCACAAAGCCAGCAAGCCCAGTTACCAATGATCATAGCAACATCTTATAATGATCAGTTTGTACTAACAAGTTATTAGATTTTACATTCTTAATGTTACCACTTAGCACAGTTACTTTTATTCTCTCTACCAACCAGCATGCATTGCAATTCAGCCACCAAATTGGCATAGTGAACACGGTGTGTACAGCACTTCCTCTTCTCCCCTCTGTGTACCCTCTGTGGCTGTCTGGGTTGTCTTTCTGTAACACCAATATGACCGTGTCACTTCCTACTTCTGGCTCAGTTACTTGTTGGCCTGCACAGTCTTCCCTCCCCTACCGAGATTCCCTGTCATGCCTGTCAACTAGATAACTCAAACCTGCTGGGCAATTTTGTGCTTTCATATATAAACTATATATATATATATACCTTTAGACCATCCTTCCTTCCCCTTCACCGCTCATTGAACTTCGTCTCTTTCTTAAAGTCACAACTCACATGTGCTTCCTCCACGAAACTATCCCTGACTTCCCATTTCCTCCATTCAGTTCACCATGTTTCCATGGTTCTTATGAATAACCTGATGATGGTACTTAACCATGTTTATTAGAGTTATCGATGGGTCTCTCCTCTCATGCGACTGTGGAATTCTCAAGGACAAGAAGTGAGTGGTATTATCTTTGCGTCTCGTTTCTGGATCACAGTGCCTGGAACATACTCGGTTGGTCTTAATTGGGAAAAGGACAAAACAAATGCAGTAATCCTTCTTATTATTTGTACTAAAACTACCCTCCTTTAAGTCATGTTCTTCCTACCCTCCATTAGTTTTCTTCTTTTTCTACTGTCAGAAAACAAACAGTAATATTAGATGCCTAGCCCAATACACTTTGACTTATGGATACGCTCCTGTAATCTATCATCTAGATGAAGATAGAGAACACTTCCAGACCTACAGCTGGTTTCCTCATGTGCTCGCTTGTCAATACTTATACCCCAGGGAGTTCACACAACTCTGACCTCTAACATCATCAATTGTTTTGCTTGTTCTTGCATTGTCTATAAATGAACTAATACACAATTTATCCTTTTTGCTTAACATAATGTCCGTGAAATTCATACATGCTGTTGCAGTGTAAGTAGTGTGTTCTTTTTTATGGCATTATAGTATTCCATTATGTAAACATGCCATGATTTGTTAATCCATTCTCCTGCTGATTGACATTTGGGTCAGTTCTAATTTGCAATATTACAAACAATGCTGTAAAGGTCTTGTACAAATTTTTTTGGACATATGTACTCATTTCTCTTGGGTATATATACTTAGGAATAGACATGCTGGGTCATAGGAATAGACATGTGCTTAGCTTTAGTAGCTATTACAATAGAGTTTTCCAAAGAATTTATAGCAATTTACACCCCCATCAGTAATGTTTGAGAGTACAAGTCACTTATATCAATCTTTTGGGTTTTTTTGAGAGGGAGAGAGTGAGAGCCCCTGAGCTGGGGAGGAGCAGAGGGAGAGAGAGAGAAAGAGAGAGAGAGAGAAAATTTCAGGCAGGCTCCATGCTCAGCATGGAGCCCAATACGAGGCTTGATCCTGCAACCCTGGGATCATGACTTGAGCCAAAATCAAGAGTGTTGGATCATGAGAATGGAGCCATCATGAATGGGATGAGTGCCCTAATTAAAGAAACCCTGGAGAGATCCTTCACTCCTTCTTCCATTTGAGGTTTTAGTGAGAAGATCACCATCTATAAACCAGAGAGGGAGCTCTCACCAGATGCTGAATCTGCACGTTCCTTGATCTTAGGCTTCCCAGGCTCTAGAACTGTAAGAAATAAATGTCTGTTGTTTATAAGCCACCGAGTCTGTGGTATTCCATTCTAACACCCTGAAGAGACTAAGACATACTGTACATTTCCTTCCTTTCTCTCTCCAACGTTTGTTTTAGTCAGTCCTCCCACTGAAGTCCCTCCTTCCTCATGACCACTTTATTTGCCATTCTGTCCATCTTTCCAGCTATTCGATCCTTTTTTAAGTTTTATGCCTAAAACTCAGCACAGCTTTCCAAGTATAAAGACACTCTGGTTTCGTAAAATGATAGGATAATGTTTTCTATTTAATTCCTAGGCTTTTTTTTCCGGATAGGATGAGCAAAGGCCCTTCAGTAGGCCTGAGCACATTGAGCTGATGGCTGTGGGAAGCATTACATATAGACACATTTCCTATAATTGATCATCAAAGCCTCTAAACTTATGACTCGATGATGCTTTCCTCAAAGCATTTACTTAGACTTCCCACACTGAATCTCATCTGATACATGTGCCTGCTCAGCTCAGAGACCTTTGTGAAATCTCCCTGCAGTGCTGAGCTGTCCACCTGGCACAGTGTCATTGTCACAATATCTGATCATGAAGGCGAGGCAGTGTGGCAGAGGAAGGCTCGCTGTCTGGAAATCAGGACATGCTTCTCACTATCTGTGTCAACTTGACCAAGATGTCATAGATTTTTCTTTCCACCTGCAAAAGAAAGGAATCAGACTAAATGACAATAAAAGAAACCTCTCAGCCTTGGACTGGGATTTTAGATTTCAGTGTAATCTATTTTCATATTTTTTTATAAAAGTAGTTAAGTAAAACCTATTCAAGAATGATCCCTAGAGCTCCCTACTGTTAATACTACTTCATCCAGAGAAGGGCCGGCTTAGTCTTACCTTTGCTTTTAAGCCAGTTCTCTAACCATGACAACACATTTCCCCTACTTCCATGGCAACTCAATATTTAGGTATGAAAACTTGCAAAATCCTTTCTAAGATTAAAGTCTGTTTCCTGGCCTCCCCTGTCCTCATCCCTCCCCATCATTATTCTTTGTGTTGTTCTTATTGCGTCTTCTGCTAACTATGACTATAGTGTGTGGCCCTGGGTGGTGTAGGCAATCGTACAGTGTCTAAGGCAGTGCATATTGAACTAGAAATGGAGAAGGACCCCCCCCCCCAATTATATAAACACCAGTGGGAAAATATATGGCCTCCAAAAGTATACATGACTCCATAGATGTACATAATATTTGAGTTTGGGTCAAACTAGTTTAAGGTTAGGAAAATTGAGTTCAACCACTGATAACTTCACATCACATGTTTAGAAGACTGAACAAGTATAAAAATGGTTTCTCTTTACACTTGTTCTTGTAATTATAAAGCAAAGCATTAAAGAACGTCTGTTTATCTTGTCTTGCATACCTTCTGCAATTAGCACTAACCTAGGAAAATGTGGAAAAATGGTTTATTATGACCATATCTTCAACCTTTGCTATGGAAACACCTATAGATATATTACACAGTATTACTCTTTGTGATGAAAATGACTCTTTAGGTCAGAAGAATATATGCTTTAAATTATGTTTAAAGTAATGATATGGCCTGGGGCGCCTGGGTGGCTCAGTCAGTTGGGCTTCCAACTTCAGCTCAGGTCATGATCTCGTGCTCAGGGAGTTCGAGCCCCTTGTTGAGCTCTGTGCTGACAGCTTAGAGCCTGGAGCCTTCTTCAGAGTCTGTGGCTCCCTCTCTCTCTTCTCCTCCCCAACTTGTGCTGTGTCTCTCTCTGTCTCTCAAAAATGAATAAGTGTTAAAAAAATTTTAAGTAATGATATGGCCTGTTTTGCTTAAGAAGGTTTTTTGCTTAGTCCCTCTGTGCTCAGTAATGAGCAATCTTATCTAGAGATCAAAGGTTTTGGTCTTGTGGAGCAGAACTTCTAAGTGTGAAGTCCATAGGGAAGGGGACCTCCAGCTGTGCCCTCATTAGCCTCATCCCCAAAACAGCTGAGGAAACCAGCTTATTCCCCCACAGCATACACTTCACTTTTCCCAGGGCAGCTTCACTGAAAGGTTGCTTTCAGTTTCTTTAGGATTCTTCCTTTTACTTTAGCTGTTTGTTGGCCTCATCACCACGTCTAATTATCCTTTTTTTAGTATTTATTTATTTATTTTGAGAGAGAGCACGTGTGCACATGCTTGCACCCATGCACGAGAGCAGGGGAAGGGTAGAGAAAGAGGGAGAGAGAGGGAAACTCAAGCAGGTGCCATGCTATCAGCACAGAACCCCAACGTGCGGTTCGATCTCACAAACTATGAGATCATGACCTGAACCAAAATCAAAAGTTGGACACTTAACTGAATGAAGCACCCAGGTGCCCCTGTAATTATATTATAGGAGCCAGTGTTTCAGCAAAAGTGGGGCTGAAAGTTTCCTCTCTCCTTTGAATTTCAGCTACTAAAAAAAAGTCTTTAAAATCATCCAGCTTAATTTGGTCAATGAAAGTTTTCAGTCAAACAAATGAACATGTAGACACAGAACAGTTGGCTTGACATGTTTTAAATTAATTCAACAGGAAATAGTCTACAGCCTAGCTTGGATTGGAAAAAGTGAGATTAAAACAAAGTCAAGCGAGGCAAGGTGGCTCCCTTTCTAGATCTTTCTTAGGTCAGTCTTTATAGACCTTCCCCATTTGTCAATTCTAAACATTGAAAATGTCAGCTATGGACCAGGAGTCTCTACACAATATGCCTTTGGTCCAAGAGTAGCTGAGATGTGGGTAGGCCACAGGGAGGGGAGGCCATTATTAAGTGGCCAGCCATTACCTTCCCCAGGTTTGGAGACAGAATTACCCTTTCATTATCTTATGAAAGTTTTCTCCATTTTCATTCCTCTGTCCTATTTTGCTATTGACACTTGCCTCCTAATCCTCCTTCCTGCCCATCCATCATCTGTTTCAGAGAAGCCAGAGAGTGGTCCTTGATACAGAAACATCACTTCATGGGGAAAATACTTAAAACATTGTGAATTTCTGGAGTGTAAGATACGCCCATCCATAAATATAACTTTTAAAATGCATTCCAAAGGAAAATAGAAATTTTTTTTTCACAGTCCATGGTTGGAAACATAAACTTAGGATTGTCAGTAGAGAGGTGACAGTGGATGCCATGGGACAGCTTAAATATCCAATAGAGAGTATGTGCTGGGAGAAGAGAAGGTTAAGAACGAATTCTATGGAAAATCTGAAAGATCCTCATGTATAAAACAGAAAGAAAAGAAAGAGCCTATGGTCAGAGATAGAACATCCAAAGGAGTAAAGACAGAATGAGGACAGGGTGGAGTCCTGGAAGTTAGATCAGGGAGAAGGGTAAAGTCTCCCACCGATGGAGATGTGGGGAGAAAAGGGCAAGGCAACTGTATTTGGTGATAAGAACATCATTAGTGACCTTCAAGGATGTAATTTCAGTAGGGTGAGTGGTGGTGGTAATGGTGGTCAAGGAGGGAGTTGGAAACAAAACTACAGAGTTTAAGAACATGGGCTTAAATTATGGAAAGAGCCCAAATGTCCATCAACTGATGAATGGATTAAGAAGATGTGTGTGTGTGTGTGTGTGTGTGTGTGTGTGTGTGTGTGTGTGTGTGAAAGAATGAATGAAAAAAAAAATGAAATCTTGCCATTTGCAACGATGTGGATGGAACTGGAGGATATTGTGCTAAGCTAAAAAAGTCAGTCAGAGACAGACAGATATCCTATAATTTCACTCATATGTGGAATTTGAGAAAGTTAATGGATGATCATAGGGGAAGGGCAGGAAAAATAAGATAAAAACAGAGAGGGAGGCAAACCATAAGTTATAGACTCTTAAATACAGGAAAAAACTGAGGGGGGTGGGGAAAATGGGCGATGGGCATTAAGGAGGATACTTGTTGGGATGAGCACTTGGTGTTATATGTAAGTGATGAATCATTGGAATCTAGTCCTGAAGCCAAACTACACTGTATGTTAGCTAACTTGAGAATAAATTTTTTAAAAAGTGAAAAAAAAAAAAAAAAAAAAACCATGGGGCTTATCAGTATATGGAAGCCTCAAGTGTAGGTCACATGTTCTGGGGAGTTCAATTATGAAGAAAAGAAGATCAGATGTGAATTGGTTAGTGGGAAGACTGGAACTAGGTAAAGATGGCTAGCTATGTGTGAAATACCATAGAGAGGAAAGGCAAAGAAGGGCTGGAAAACTGGAGAGGGCCAGATGGGAGAATTGAAGGAACAAAGCTGCAGACAAAGTCAAAGGAAAGTGAATCATTGGCTCTAGAACAGCAGAGAACGGACTAGAATCTTCCTCAGCCCAAGGAAAAAGCAAGTTCTTAAGACTCGTGAAGAATGCATTGAGATGAAATGTGAACAGGGGAGGAAATATAAGCAAGAAAATCTTGCTTTTCTGAGGCAGTAGAAGTGAGGCTACTGTGTAGACAGAATGTGGACAAGCAGGAGACATAGTCAAAGAATTCCTTTCACTATTTCTTTTAAGTGGCATCTGCCCATGAAACTTTTCCTAAGACAGAGAGAGATGTGGTCTAGTAAAATGCGTATCACCTTACATTGTGACTTTCATACATCTGTCTCCCTACTAGACTGTGGGGGTCTTTTGAGATCAGAGACTTCTTTTTCAGTACTTTTTAAAAAGCAGACAAGCGCAAAGGATAATATAACAGGCGCATTTGTACCATGGAAAATTGTATCATGAAAAACTGACAATTGCTAGTTTGTCTTTCTTTTTCCTAAGTAAACACTGAAAAAAAATCTGAAAACTTTGCCCTTACCGCCATCCCCTATTCCATTCCTTTCTCTCTCTTCCCAGAAACAAACACTAACAAGAATTTAGTGTATATCTTCTCAGTCTATCTATGTACTTCTTTATCTATATCCATGAATGATATATAGTATTGTTCACTGTATGATTACTATATGTTACCGTATGATGACTGTATTTTTTAACTTCCATATTCTATTTACCAATTCTGCAATTTGTCTTTTTTTATTCAGCATTCATTGTGTTTTGAAGTCTACCAAGTTGAGATATACAGATAGAGTTCATTACGTTTAATTGCTCTCATTAATTTTTGTATCCTCCATTTCTAGAGTAGCACATACAGTATAGGTACCCACATAATAAATGTTAATTATTAGTGAATTAATTAGGATGAACAGTATAATAATTAAAAGGAATACTTTGTACAGTGGTTTATAGTTATGAAATACTTTTAGATATAGTCTCTTTTCACTTTTATTTGTGTATTGCCTTCCCAGGCTGATATGGTTTAAGGATAATAATTATGTCCTATGCCTATGCATTCTATTCCTAATGCCCATTTCAATGTTTGGCACTTAGTAACTCCTTAGTTAAGTATTGGTTGAATGAATGAATGACTCTCTGCTATAAGCATTATTTTACTAAGGTCCAGATTCTGCGTATCTGAGTGTTTTTCCAAGACCATGTGGTTGGAATCAGGACTAATAACCAGGTTTTCTGATACTAAAGCCAGTGCTCTTTTTATTACACCATTGAAAGGGCTATTGTAAGGACTATGTTAGGGAATCAATAGGAGAGGAATAATTATAATGAATTACTGCCCTGATGTAACCAATAAATAGACTCCATGTACCTGTGTAATTGGAGAAAATTAATAACCATATCCAGATCGAGGGCTTGAAATTTATCATAATCATTAACTTGGAATATTTAGTCACATGGTCCTTACACGAGGTTCATATTGTGAAGGAGATATGTGAATTATGAGGGTGGATAGTGTTGCAGGAGTGAAGGAATGAGCAGGAAGCAGTTTCATTCAAATAGAACTGCTCTTGCTAAGGTCACTGGTAACCTTCTAATTGCCTTTGACGATATACACCGCTCCGCCCCTGGCTTCAATGATGCCTTCCCTCCTGGCTCTCCTCCACCCCACCTTCTTGTCAGCCTCTTAAGAAACTCTTCCCTAAC
The DNA here is from genome assembly GCA_028646485.1 of Cryptoprocta ferox. Taxonomy (NCBI): domain Eukaryota; kingdom Metazoa; phylum Chordata; class Mammalia; order Carnivora; family Eupleridae; genus Cryptoprocta; species Cryptoprocta ferox. The sequence continues at coordinate 5,721,586 of CM053570.1, forward strand.
ACAGTGGCAGTGGAGTGGAGATCTGCAGAAAGTCAATGAGCATTCTAGGAGAAAGATCCCAAGAACTGCCTCAGACACCCACCCACGCTCTAATCTGCCCACCCGCCAGGACTGGTTGATATTGATGAGTCCTTTTGACCCTTTGCTTGTCAATTTGGGGGTCTTACTCCAGTTTTCTCACCAGAGACAGATCTCCACCATCTCTGGCCTTCATTGAACAACTTCTGCTTTCTGAGAGGCTGGAATAGTCAAGGTCACTGCACAATGCCAGCTCTGGAAAGCTGCAAATCCTAACTCCCTTGATGGGCCAGTCAGAGCAGTTGAGATCGTTAAGTAGCCTGAACAAAGGAAAGATCTTCTAAGAAACTTATTTTGAAATATAAATGTTTGCTTACTTTCAAACTCCCATCTTAGTCATTTTTTGTGTAACCATTGCAGTTTCTTACATCACAAGCATTTAATCACACTAATTTAATTAATGCTTTTTTTTTGGTGGAATTGCTGCTTGTTTCTTGTTGAATTGAGGCAGATCACAGACTCCTGAGCACATTTTTGCTCAAGGTGCACGCTCGCAGCTTTTTTGAGACACCCTCCGGGAGTTTTCAGATTGACCCCATCATTCCCTATGAGCGTGGCCAACCTTGGGTATCTAGAAGACCTGGCATTGCCCCAGGACCATCCTTAGATTCTCCTTCCTTCCCACATCATAATTTGTTGCCAGAATATTGGCATTTCTTGAATAGTTCATTGAATTTGGAAGAGAGTAAAGTAGAGTGTTTATAATCAAGACAGTCTTGTGTCCTTGTAGTGGTAAGAACGTCCTTGGGGATTCTGTACTCACTCTAGATGACTGTAGAAATTAAGCTCCATCAGTGCCTGTGTAGTAAACAAATGATAAGTGAGGACACTTGGATTAACTGCAGGAAAATGAGTTGTCCATGACACATAGTTAACTCAACAGCAGCTACGGGGCATGGATGATGCATTAGGAAGAGTATTGGCTGGTTATTCTTTTCCTCGGAGTAGTCTCGGTGCCAAGGCTGTACAAATTTATGGAATATACCCACAATGTTCAGTGGACAAATGGCATTTAAAATAGAGAAATGAAGATGGGGAAAAAACAAAAACCAAAGAAAAAGGCTATAATAGGGTAATAATGAGCTGATATTGAGTCTTGAACATATATCTTCATTTTTTTTTATAGTTTATTTTTGAGACAGGGAGAGACAGAGCACGAGTGGGGGAGGGGCAGAGAGAGAAAGAGACACAGAATCCGAAACAGGCTCCAGGCTCTGAGCTGTCAGCACAGAACCCACTGCAGGGCTCAAACCCACGAACCGTGAGATCATGACCTGAGCTGAAGTCAGATGCCCAACCGACTGAGCCACCCAGGCACCCCATATATCTTCAGTTTTAAAGTGGGAGATAGCAACTCAACACTGAAGGGACTTGCGGAAGGGACAAGAGGGTCTCATGTCTGAGGATGGAGTTGATGACAAGTTGTAGCCTTTAATATCTGATGATGAAAAGGGATCTCCTTTCTTTGGATTGCTCCTCTACATTTGCGGAGCAATTAGCAGGACCCCTCTTCTCTCTACTTGGTCTCCTCCGTTAGAAGAATGCCTCTGATATGTAATATTCGTTTGAAAAGCCAAAGAAGCTTGTTTCCTTTTGAGGTTTGCCTTACTTTTTATGTTCTGAAGTTCATTCTGGACCTCAGATTTTGCTCCAAGCAATAAAACTGGTTGGATTGTACTAACATAATGGAGCCGTAATTTTAGCCAACTGTTGGGGGTGGGGAGATAGTTAAGGTGTGTAGTGGTTTTTGTGGTTTCTCTGTGGAGTAGAATTCCCTGCAAAGCTTTTCCATGTGGTGTTTTAATAGCTGTCTTAAAACTCTCTGATGTATGGAGCAAAACCGAATTAGGCTCATGTGCTAGATCGGTGGGATGGGCCAAGGACTCTGAAAAACGAAAGACAAACAATCAAACAGCCAACCTCAGAGGCTAAACCAAAGAAGATCGGCAGGACATACCCAAATTTAAAATTAAAGAAGCAATCACCTCCTTGAACCCATTTTTGCAGAACTTTCTAAGGGAGATAAGAATTATTTAATCTATTAACATTCTACCTTCGCACAGTTCTTTACAATTTACAAAATGATCCTAGGTATATTTGTTCAGTGGAGCCCTGAAAAAACCTTTGGAAGCTTGTATTATTAGGTGCATCGTTATAAATGAGAAACTGAGTCACAAAGGTAGGCCCAAGGTCATTTGTCTAAGAAACCACAGACGCAGAATTGAATAGCACTTCAAAGCTCTGTGTCTTTGCAGCAGAACTTCAATGATTTTAGTTAGTGATCACATTTAATATTTATGAAGAAGGAAACCCAGCCAGATAGCATGTACATGCACCGTAAAGATGGTTCTGGACTGCTGAGCTCTCATCAGTGATTAGAAGACATTACGGTGTCATCTACACATCAAAGGAATATGTCCTTCCTTTAATTCAAATGCTCAGGGATTCAGAGGCATAGTTCCTTCCGAAGTTCCGAATGTACCTGACATACTTAGCTGTCGTTCCCATTTTAAACACGTGTAAAAACTTCTCCTTAGTGTGTGGTTTTGGCTGCTAAGTTCAAGAAACCTTTATTGAATGCCATGATACACCAGGCCAATGAGGAAAGTAGGAAGTCTTCTGGGTGGTATGATTCTAGGCCAGCCTCTCCCACTGGCCCAGACCACTGCTAACATGCCCCCATTAACAGGGCATCCCTTTGAGTTAGTCCAGGAGTCGCTCAGATTCTTTTTTTGAAAATGCAGATAGCATGGAGAAAGAAAAAAAACAACAACTCTAAGATGGTCCCAGTCACTAATGCTGTGGGTAGATTAATTTGTCTAGCTAACAAATCAAGTAGTAAGGCCCTGAGCTGAATAGGAGGTGATGTGGATAAATTGTATCCTGCCCAGGAAAAGGGGGTGATGAGTTCTAGAAAGCCCTGTTAAAGGGCCCTGGGGAGCCACAGGCCAGGGAGCTTGTCTTATCTGGAGAGAGAAGAGCATGAACGCTCTCTATCAAAAATAAACTTTAATCACTTTGTTTTTGTTTTTAAGAACTAGCCCTGCATGGTATCTGAGCTTTAGGGCTGCAGCGATACAATTAATCAGATTGATATTTGCAATGCACATACCAAACGTGTGATCATGTTCTTACTTTTTTAAGCCGAGGGAGCGGGTCTCCATCTCGAATGAGAATTAGTCTGGTGCAGCTGTTGGCCCCCAGCCCTCTGTGCGACTTCCTCGGGGCTCAGCGTCTCCTTAGTCAGCTCGGTGCCTCTCCCCCAACTCCAGCCCACATCTCTTGCACAGTTGGGGATGACTCTGTGACTCTGCCTGGCCTCTACCAAGCACAAAATGATTTAATAAAGCCCCCCTTCTGCCACACCCCTTCTGCTCTGAAAAGAATGTACCTTTATTTGTTCTTAATATAGTTTATTGTCAAGTTGGTTTCCATATAACACCCAGTGCTCATCCCCACAAGTCAAGGAGGTTGTTTCCGAGAATGTACCTTTAGAATTTTAAATGTAGTATGTTCATGACTTGTGCCCCGTCTTCCAAGGACCTAAAATGTTTTAGAAGTATAGCCGTTCATAAGTGTATCATTATCAAAGAGAAAGTTATCCTACAAATTGTCATTCAAATTAAGATTTTCTTTTTCATGATGCAACGGTTGATATTCTGCTTGATTTTTTTTCCTGATTCACTCATAAGCCCTGCCCACTTGGAACAGCATGTATAGAATGACCGTAATTGTTTTAATGGCTACCAAGAACAGAAGCCCCTGCCAAAAATAATATCCATGATCATGGCTATGACCATTCCTAGGTGCTGTGCTCAGAAAGGCCTTCTATGGGTTTACTCATTCTATCTTCACAACAATCCCATGGGGCAAGTACTGTGCTTATCCTCATTTATGCCTGAGGCACAGAGAAGTTAAGTAACTTGCCCAAGGACACACAGATGGTGCATTAATTTTTTTAATATAGTTTATTGTCAAGTTGGTTTCCATATAACCCCCAGTGCTCATGCCAACAAGTGCCCTCCTCCATGCCCATCACCCATTTTCCCCTCTCCCCTACCCCCCATCAGCCCTCAGTTTGTTCTCCGTATTTAAGAGTCTCTTTTGGTTTGCCTCTCCCCCTCTCCTTAACTATTTTTTCCCCTTCCCCTCCCCTATGGTCCTCTGTTAAGTTTCTCCTGTTCCACATATGAGTGAAAGCATATGGTATCTGTCTTTCTCTGCCTGACTTTTTTCACTTAGCATGACACCCTCGAGGTCCATCCACGTTGCTACGAATGGCCAGATTTCATTCTTTCTCATTGCCATGGAGTATTCCGTTGCATATATAAACCACATCCTCTTGATCCATTTCTCAGTTGATGGACATTTAGGCTCTTTCCATGATTTGGTTATTGTTGAAAGTGCCGCTGTGAACATTGGGGTACGTGTGCCCCTACGCATCAGCACTCCTGTATCCCTTGGGTAAATTCCTAGCAGTGCTACTGCTGGGTCGTAGGGTAGGTCTATTTTTAAGTTTTTGAGGAACCTCCACACTGTTCTCCAGAGCGGCTGCACCAGTTTGCATTCCCACCAACAGTGTAGGAGGGTGCCCGTTTCTCCACATCCTCGCCAGCATCTGTTGTTTCCTGAGTTGTTAATTTTAGCCACTCTGACTGGTGTGAGGTGGTATCTCAGTGTGGTTTTGATTTGTATTTCCCTGATGATGAGTGACGCTGAGCATCCGTTTCACGTACAGATGGTGCATTGCAGTTAGAATCCGAGAAGCTGGCCTCCTCAGCCCAGGCTCCCAGTTACTATGCCACAGTGACCTACGCTTGTCCAGGAGGTCCCTGAAGTATGACGGAGCCTTGCCGCCTGTGGGCAAGAGGTGTTCGGGGACCCCCCGCCCCGCAATGGCAGTGGTGCCAGTGACTCAGATGCCTGAGTGAGAAAGTATCCCCAAGGTGATCGGGAGCAAAGGAGAGCCTTGGGGCAGGTTGGCGCGGCTCCTCCCATAGTGGCCTCTCTCTCGTCACTCTGTCATCTGCTTTTCCTAAAGCCCATTTGGAAGGATGGCACTTAAGTCTGGGTCACACCAGCATGGGCAACAATATCACTTCACACAGCAGTTGCTGTACAAAATGTATAGGGGGCGGGAATGTGATAGGTGGAGAGAATCTGCCTGGCCCTCGATATTTTTCCAGACAAGGTCTTGGCCTTTTCGATCAAAATCATCTCTAAGTCAGTCTTAGACACACAGGCCGTCCTGGGACGTGGCCTCAACATGCTGGTAAATGTTTCTCCACCCGTCCTCTAGGGGCAAAGCCCTGATTCATGGCATTTAGTACTGCGGTCCTTTCGATACTGCTACCCTGGTGGAATTTCACGTTATGGCCACAACCTCCCTGGGCAGTCGGGAAGTCCGGGGGCAGTCAGATCTAGCCCCCTCCTGAAGGGGGTCAGAAGGTTAGGAGATGGGGCAGTGGTGTTGCTATAGGAAGCAAGCGTCAGGTTCAGGTTCTGCACATCTGGCCACAGATACTATGTGTGGCTTCCGTCTCTCTCCACCCCACCCCGACATTCTCTCACCGTAAAATCAGGCACATAAGAACTTCAAGAAGACCACGAAAGGAGTCACAGAACTTGCAGCCTGTAGGCAGTTAGGTGGAGGGCAAGAGGGAACAGGCCACTGAGTTCCCTCTTGTTGGGTGATGGGAGAAAGCAGAAAAGAAAGAGAGGGAGGAATGGTTTTATAGTCCATGCATGTTTGTCTCTGAGTCTTCAGCTTTTCCCCTCTTCTCTGCCTCCTTCCACTACCATCTGGTTGCTCTTTGAACCACTCCCAAGAATCCTGTTTGAGCAGAGGTGCAGCTGCAGGGCCTAACTCCCCAAACCCTTGTCAGGGACGCCTGCTATAAACCATGTTGGAGCAGATACAGCCTGTTTCCCTCCTAAAAGACCTCAGTGCTACGGACTGTATATGCAGCACAGTTGCATGATATGATACCATTCAGTGCCTTATGATTCACAGGGTCAGAATCTCAACATCCAAGCACATTGTCTGTTGCCTTAAAATACTGAACAACAGATATTTATAGAGAGCCCTGCTGTATCTCTCAGTTACTGATGGGCACCATGAGGTACAAAAGTGATTCAACCTAATTTCTGACCTAAAGAGCTGACGATGCAGTTGAGAAAACGTGACAGCCACATGAACCAATTCCTAAGTGAGGAGCAGTTATAATAGTATGATGACCATGTGTCAGGCTACAGTGTTTATCAGAGATTGTGAGGCATCCGTAATTAGAGGAGAATCTATAATAAGAATTTGGTAAAGGCAGTCAAAGGAGTGAGATAAATGCATATCCCAGGAAATTGTATTGTTCGTGTTTATTAGATAACAATGCATACCCATTTTTAACCTACATCCCCAACTTATTTTATAGTTATAACCCCTTTTTAACAAATACGATTATAGCAGCCCGTTCTGTGTAATAAAAATATGTCTTCTGCTGGCCAGCCGCCCACACTAACACTCTTTTGCTGATGGAGATCCAAGACTCCTTTAAGAAAAACCCGCTATGAGAAAGACTTTCACAAATCCCTGTCCATTTGGCAATAAATCTGCTTAACAAAGAAGGTCATCGTTTCAGGGGCGTATCGACCTAAAGGATAGGTTTGCTTATGTGTACAGTGTTAAGTAACTCTGAACAGAATTTGACTTTTCAAATGTCACATTGATTTTATTCGGGGCCTGTAGGTCTCCTCCAAATAAAAGTTGTGACTGCTGCTGCTTCCCAGAGTTCGTGAGGATTGATCAGTTCTGGGTGGCAGACCGTGGGAATCTCATGGTAGGTTTTTGAGGGCAGAAGGCCCCCAACACAGGCCAGCGAAGGCAGAGGGACAGCCCACGCGTGTCCCGCCACGGCCATTCCCCTACCTGATTATTTGTGCTACTAGAAGGAAGCAATCACATTCCCATTGTCCAAAAGCTAGTTTTCACTTGTTTTTTGGAAGGGTGTTTTTGTAATTATATTAAAATGTAGGAAGGCCGAAGTAAAATCTGGCGAGTTTGCAATATAGGAAAGGAAAATAGTTATCAAATCTACCCTGTGTCTCTGGGACAGTAGGTGCACGTGGGACAGCCAGGTTCTCTGCGTTAACGTGAGTTCATTCTTGCTTTGGAAGGCTAGGATGTCTGTGTTTGGGTTAAGGGGCCCTCCTGCTAAGCTTCAATTAGGTGAGGCTGGTAGAGTAAATAAAAGGTAATGGATTGTGTCCATACATGACTTCATTCCATCCTTTGAATGACTTTATCAATAACTGCTAGAAGGCAAGACTCAGCTGTAGGTGTGTTCAGTATACCTCCAGGAAAGAGAGCCGACTTTATTTGCCAAGGTGTTTGAGGTGTGCCTAGACTAAACCCCCGGATCCTTCACCGTAGGATACATCCAGTGTCGGTTTCCTAAAATGATTAATGTTTTCTTTGTCTAGGCGTATGTTCAGAGTTACCCCAAATTTCTTGCACCGTGCTAAACAAACTCCCCCGCAGGTGGCTGTGCGTTCAGGACTCAGCAGCGTGCACGGTGTGTGTGCATTTCTCCCCCCACGGTCGGTCCACATTTGTTTTCTCCATACTCAATTTCTCTTGCTGCCCTGTGAACCCAAATTTAAGGACTGTGCTTAACTGCATGTTGGGGTGGGATACGAGTGGAGGGATGGTTTTTGATAGCTTTTTCACCAAATCTAATTTGTGTCCCATTTTTTCCAAGACAATTTCCAATTTCTAAAACTGCTGCCAGTTCATGGAAATTTGGAATCTACAGTTATCCTGAAGTCCTAAGAGAAAGATTCAGAAATGATCTCCGCAGAGCATTGTTCACTGAAGGATTCTTCCTAATTAGACCCCAGGGCAAGGACTTGCCCTTCATTAGTTGAATATTGCGAATTTCCCAACACGTCGCTGCCCCCTAGTGCAGCACGCTCGTGAGCGCACCGTCTCTGCAGACTTTCTTGATTTGCATTGTTACTGTCCGATCAGTCCATTTCATGGACAGTGGCAATGTGATCAGACACTAATCCATGTCTCGGACAAAGTCCTTCATGGGTCCCATTTTTCCAAACAGATCCTATTCCGGGAGCAGGAGTTTGGTGGGGGAGCGAGTGCAGATGAGAAAACAGGGGTCTCCCCTGGACTCTCCAGACCCCTTCCAGTGGAGAGACAGGGCCCAGAATTTTCAGTACCGTGCCATGAATCAGAGGAACAGATCTTGTGTTAAGGTACATCTAGAGTGAATAACAAGAACACTGGGCTTGGAGAGAGAGAAGCTTAGGGGATTTCCTTAACCTCTTTGAGCCTTTGTAAAACTATCATCGATTAAAAAAAAAAAGTAATCGTAAGATGTCTTAAGGATTTACGACATCTATTTTTGAAGGTTTTATACACGTTGACATGTGATATAAATCTTCAATGATTATGTTTACTGTGAATGAGGTAGCCATTAGGTGCAATTTAAGGATAATGGCAAGGCGTTCTGACCCCAGAGACTGGCTCTCTAAACTGTTCTAAAATGTTCCAAAATTGTAAGCCATGTATGTGGTCTCCGTGAGGTTCTGCCAAAATGACCTTGAACAAGTTGTTTAACTTCGTTGGGTCTCTGTTTTTCCATCTATAAAGTATTAGTGCACCTATTTAAAGGGATTACTCAGGGATTCAGTGAGATAACATATGCCTGGCACATGGCAGATTTCAATAATTGTTAGTTCCTTCCTCCTCCTCCTCCCTTATTTTTTTTCCTGGTCTGAAATAGTCAACACCTGCCTTTGACACCAGATAGTAATGGCTAGATGGTGCCTGGATGGTGTGCTGTGATGCCCTCTTACTGAATTGTCCCCCAAAGAGTGGAGAGGCAGCCCTTCCTTGTCACCATTAGCCCTCAGATATTGGCGAGGACATCGGCCCCAGGGAGGGGATAAGGCAGAGGCAGTCATTAAAATCTTCCGAGTCGGGAAGTGTAACTGACAGGAAGCTGGGGGTATTGCCTGTTCAGGGACCATGTACTTCCTTGTGAGAATGCAAGAGATTTTCCTTCTTTAAGGATTATAGTTGCAGTGTTGACTGGGCGAGCAGACAAAAGAAAAGAAAGGCATCCCATGCAGGAAAAGTCGTTTTGTGATAGTGGATTTTTTTTTTTGCCATAGAATACATTATAAATGTCATACCTACTTTTCAAAATCACAGCATTTTAAAAAGCAGATGCTCAGTCTTCCTATGGTGAATTAGCAAGCAAATGAAAAAGGTCTTAAACCCAGTATAACACAGGGAAACACATCAAGCCACACCTACATGCGTGCACGTGCGCGGGCGCGCGCGCGCGCGCACACACACACACACACAAATACTTTGTAGGTAAAAAAAAAATTTTTTCTGCTTTCACGTGTGGTTTCTGTTTTGAATGGAACATTGGCGGGTTTTGTTAGGTAGTTAGTAAGTTTCCATGGAGACAAGGAAGAGACTAAGGATACTGGTTTTTTTGATGCTAAGGAAGAATTTGCACTAAGGACTTTTTTCCCCCCTAAACCCTACTTCTGTCATCACCCTGACCATGGCCTGGACAGAAATCACAGAACCACAGAAAATTATGCGTTTCATTAAATTTGTGTAATATCCTTTCACCTCATCTTAGATGTTGTGTTGGAACCCACCAGCAGGAAGTGTTACTTTTTGAATCAGATTTCTAGAGTAGAGCTAGAGGGGACGGTAGATATTGCCCCGTCCAACTCTTTTATTTTAAAAATGGGGGAAGTAAGGCCTAGAAAGACACATGGTTAGCGGGCCCTGCTTTATTATTTATCTCTCTTTCCAAATGTCTTTATCAAGTTTGCTTGTTCCATTTCCCCATAGGATTATTAGCATGCAAAAGCACTAGACCTGGTGTGCCTGACCTTGACTCTCAGCACCACACAGTGGGTAATCGGTGAATTCCATTCTTAATCTCCAGCCAACTGCTGCTTCTCAAGAGAGTTTATCATTACAATAGACAGAGAAAGGGATTACTGAATAAGAATATTGTAACGTTTAGTAACATTTCTTTAAATTATTTGATGCACAATTTCATGTCCAAGTGTAATACTTTAGCCTATGTCTTGGGAGCGGAAAGTACTCATTTGTGAATTAGCAATGAGATTCTTGTGTTACATCAGGAGGAAAAGACGTGTTCTAGTTCCGTACTTTACCAAAACTTCAGGGATTAAAATTTTACCCCATATAAAAGCCCGTTTGCCAACTCATTCAATAATACCCAATATCCAACAAGTATTTATTGAGCTCCTACTATGCTCCTAGTGCTATTTATAGTCTTAGGATGTATCAGGGAACAAAACAAAGATTTCTGCTTTCCAAACTGTATCTCAATATATATTTAACATGAAATGAACTACTTCTGCCTAATACCACAAATTATTCTTGGACAGCATTCTAGTGAAAGCATGTCATTTTTTAAAACTTGTCTCCCTTAAAAGAAAAGGTCTAGTTTCTCAAAATGATTTTTTGGGTCAAGTTGCATGAAATTTGGCACAATACTGCCGCCTTGCGGCCACTTGAATCAGGCACTTACACACTATATGCTCAACTCTTTAAGGTAAGGTTTAAAGTGAAAATTACCTTGTTTTCTGGTGGAAGCCTTTGACACAAAATTACCTACCCAGGAGTATTTGTATTTAATTCCTTCTGTTTTGTTTTGTTTTGTTTTGTTAACAGAATGATTGGAAGGGCTCCGTCGCTTTTGTAGTTGGAAACCGGATTGAGGACGATCTTCCCATTCGAGCCCTGACCCTTGCTGTTCAGGTCCCTCAGCGCAAATACTTCAGTATCGTATCATGGCAAGACATTCTCCAAGAGGTACCTGGCCCTTCCCACCTCTAAGCCCCTTGAGGAATTTCTTTCTTTCTTTCTTTCTTTTTTTTTTTTTTTTTGCCTAAAATAACAGAATAAAATAATAAAGTGAATAAGACTTCCTATTTTGGGGCTGTTTGGTAAATTTGGGTGGATTATTTTAAACGAAACCTAGCTAGAATTAATTTGAATTGTTTAATCTGGAAGAATTAGTTTGGGTCCATGAAAATTGCCCTTTCAACACGCTTTCGTTTGACCAAATCTCTGTGGCCATACCAGGCTCCATGCAAGGCTCTCTGAGGAATTAACTATTTAATAAAAGATTGACTAATAAAAGACTACACTTTTGACTGTGCTAGGGAAGTCCATAACTAACCAGAAGAATTCAGTCCACAGAGAGGCCTAGCTCTCAGAGGTCAGAGAGGACTGACAACATAGGAAAGTCCTGGCAGGTGGCACATACTCCTGTAATCACTAACAGCTTTACCAAAGTGACTATAAATATTTTACCTAATTAATGAAGGCCTCTTGCTTGCTAGGTTTCCCAACCCTTCAAGTCACCTAAGTGTTTGAAAGTTACATATACCTAACTATTCTGTAAGTACGCTTCTCTTGTTGGTCACTGATGAATTTAATTTTCTTACAGATCAATGAATCCAGTGCCCTTCTTGGAACTACATCTAAAAAAGCAAAGAAACCTGTAGGCAGTAGTGTTCCCTTGTATTATGAGGTAAGTGAACCTCTTTACTGAGAAGAGTTTTGTGATTTTTAGAAAATGAGAACGGAAGTAGTAATCTGATAGTCACTTTTTAAGAAGTTTCTAATTCATTCTTTGGAAGCAAGTTCTTGGTCCTCATTGGAATTGCCTGAGGGTAGACACTTAAAAAATCCACCTCCCTTCTAACAAAATCCCTCTCTAGGAATAAAACTGTTCTAGATTGTCGACACCATCACTGCATCCGGTTGAAGGCTGTAAATCAGAAGTTTTTATATTCAAAAGAGTTGGGTCATACTTTTTCATGGTAATTACTGAGTGTTGATGGTATGAAAGGGAGCTGTATTATTAGCGTGTTACAAAGTATTAGTTTCACCAAAGGAACAGTGTAAAAATGCCCCCCAGAAAGTGTTTCCTGTACAAGACAGAGACACAGCTGTTACAATTTTCCATCAGTTTGTGAAATTTGGGCACATCTTCCATCCTACTTTAACCAACATGAAATCACGATAATTTTTAGAGTAAAGACCCATTCTGTTCCTAGCAGATGCTTAACACAAAAGTCTGGCCTGGGTGACCATTGGGTTGATGCAGAGACTTAGGACTCATGCTCAGTACAAGGGGATTTCCTCTCATGCTGCCTTGTTAATATCTAACTTACAGCTTACGAGAAGCTATAAAAATCCAGTGATTAATTAGAATATCACTTAAAATTTGTCAGGCACTGTTTTATGGCTCGTCAGACTGAAAGCATAAAGATTTTTGGATCTTTCTAAGACAAACTTGTTTGCACTTTATTTCAGTGATCTAATAAAGTTTTTATGTGTCTCAGGTCTTGGATGATTTCCTAATGGGCTCTTTAGTATTGCCTGAATACTATCTGAACAAGTTGCATTGGATTTATTTACGCTTGACAATACTGTGGATTTTACAGCATTAACTCTTGCTATGCTACTCTTCGCTATCACGAAAAACTGATTCTGTGCTGTTGGAGTCAAATAACGGACATTTCCCTTTTTTTATGATGCCCTGTATGTGCGTGCTCCGGTTGAAACATTATGTGCTACCTGGATTTAAAATATTGGAAGTTTTCTTCTGAAGTAGCCATAGAAATCCATGTCCAATGCTCAGGCCTGGGACCAATTAGCCCCCCCAAAGGACTCTTTCTTCTTCAAAGATGCTCAGTAAAAATCAGAGATGATAACAGGCCAGTTTTGATGTCTAATCTGGACAGACATTTTGACTTGGATGTGGGCTAGCACAATGTTACAAACCCAAAATTCAGTTAGAAAGCCATTCCTCTCCAATATGTGCTATGGCTCTGGGTTGTGAATCCTTCACTCAGGGGAGGTCCATTTCACATCTGGCTCTACCACATTCTTCCAGTGGAGCATTTGGGCACTAAGCCTCCCATACCCCCTCACATACCCTTTTCTGAATGGCTCCAGAAGAAAAGGGAAGGGACGATGAGCACCACAGAGATTGGCCCTTAGGTATACCAGACACGCATCAACTCCAATTGCTTCAGTAAAACCAGATATAGAACATAAAACAAATTCAGGCTCCTGATCAGTGTCTGCCAAGGGCAGAACGCACATCAGGAGAAGAGGGCACATTTCCAATCTCAGTCCCTTCATGCTTAGGACCTGTTCAGAAACGCCATCACTTGGTACCTCATCCCAAGTGAATTGAAAAGCTGCAGGCAGTGTCTACTGAGAACCCCAAGGTAGTTGTGAGTGGTGACAATGAAAGAGGCCCAGAAGCCAAACTCTCCTGGGACTCGTAGACCTTTACGGCTCATGAGACTATTTCTGCTTGAAGACTTGCGCGATCCGTAGCAACTAGGACACTTGGCAAAGTTCATCTCCCCAAGAGCCTCTTTTGGAAGTTTCTTTCTCAAAAGACACTCAGCAATGGGGAAGAAAAGGTCACCTAAGACAATCGCTTATGTGACATGCGAAATTCATAGAGTCATGTCTCCTCCATTTTGGAAGGAGAACTCAAGGTAGATATTACGAAGACCATCCACTTACATTTACTTCTATTGGTAGAATACCCTCACTGGCCTTAAATCAGAACCTTAGTTGTTCTCACTTTAAACGTAGTCCTGACCAGTTTGCTTTCTGGTTTCCTTGCCTGCAGTCAATTAGGAGCAGCAAATTAAAGTGAAATGTTACCACAGTGCAGTTCATCCATGAGTAGTAAAATAGCGTCAGAACCACATTACATATTTCCAATAACGACTTGCAATGTCTGGGCCAGCAAAGACCACATTCCTAAGTGATTTGCTCAGGTTTTCACTTGGATGGCTTGGTGTTGTGTACACACAGCCTCATTTGGAAATTGTGTAATTTCCCCTGAAACTTTAGAGTTCATCGAGCCATACTATTGTATATATGAGAGAGTCTTTATTCATAAACCATAGCTCTTTGAAAATGTGCTTAGATTTGTGCTAATGTAATTCCATGGAGATGTAGCTACAGCCCATTTGTTCGTTCACCTCCTCTTTTCGGAAACCATGTTCTTCTCTAGCAGAAACTATTCTAAGGACTCATATGGGAATAGGAAGAGAATATTCTCCTTTGTGCATAGTCTCAGGGATGTTAGCTATTACTTTATTATAGTAGTAGTTGTAGTAGTAGTATTTAATAATGAGGATGAAAATGATGATGATACATATGAACATAATTTCCAGCTCATAATCCTATTTGAGGATGTGGACTTACATGAAAATGGATATACAGATATTGTCTGCATGATATAGTGACCAGTTTTACCAAATAGTGGTATTTTACCCAATACCAAACAATTAACAGGTACATTCTTGTTCAACACTAGGGGTTTAAACACTATCTAAACAATGGGTGTGGGGAGACGAATATTCTATAGACTCTAACCTCAAGAAGCTTAAGGATTAGTTAGGGGTGAAAAGGGGAAAATATATATCCTAACACACAATAAATGGTTAACAAATGTTTATTAAAATTGTGAACAACACAGCACATTGAAGTCCATGGGCTGAAGTCCCAAGTTCATGAGGGACAGATGAAGTGTCATGGGCATTCAGAGGAAGATGAGGTTACCATTAGCTACTGGGGGGTGATGGGTGAGATCTAGAAGAGCTTTGTAGAGAAGGTGGCATTGGGAGGGAAAGAAGCATGGCTAATTTTGATCTTTAACTTATATTATTCCAGTTAACCCATATCACAACTCTAAAAGGAAATGTAAATATGCCCCATTTTACATATAGGAAGAGGGAGGCAGAGAGAAGGTAGGAAGTTTACTAATTGGAATATTGAAGAACTTGGATTTGACCATAGTTAAGTACATAGCCTCAGACTATTCCTCTTTACCACAAACCTGGTACTTTTCCACTGGGCTCAAAGCTGTCCACCCTTGGAGAGTAGGTCCTGGCAGCTTGACATAAGCAAAGGCATAGGAGGCGGAGAAGAGTGAATATGTGCTAAATTTGTAATTATAAGGTGTCAGATACACTCGGTAGGCAAGGGAAATCCTATACACATTTGAGTTACAACTTTAAAATCCTGAAGATGGATATCTATGAGGAAATATTTCAAACACTCCATAAAATCCATGCTTTACGGTACACTCCTGAACTTAAACTTGTTTACTGACTATGCACAAGCATTTGGCCGCATGTGTCCATTGTATGGCGCATATAGAGAATCTGACTTGTTCATCTGCAGGTTTATTCAGTCCTGACCCAAACTAAAAAGGAAAATATTAAGGATCCATCAAAGCTCGTTGAACTGTTCCCTCTGAGAGAGGTCCATGCATACCACACATGCGATTAAATCTGAGACACAGTATGTGCGCATTATAAGAGATGTACAGATTTTGGACTTTGGCCTTGTGACTTTCATAAATCAGAAAAAACCTACCAATTGGACAGGTTTTTTTTTTTTTAATGTAACGTCTCTGAAATCTGGGTAAAAACTGTCTTAAAAGTTTTAGATTCTACTCCATGGGTGTCTTTATCTTGTGACAGTGAATATCATACCTTCCTACCCAGAAATGAGCACCCATCCACACGTGGGCTGGAGTTTGCTTGCCTGCCTGACTTATTCAGAAAAGGTGCACGAGGTCACCACAAATTTTTTTTAATTTTTTTTTAATACTTATTTTTGAGAGAGAGAGAGAGAGAGAGAGAGAGAGAGAGAGCACGCGAGCAGGGGAGGCACAGAGAGAGAGGGAGTCACAGAATTCAAAACAGGCTCCAGGCTCTGAGCTGTCAGCACAGAGCCCGACGCAGGGCTCAAACTCATGAACCGCGAGATCATGACCTGAGCCAAAGTCTGATGCTTAAGCAACTGGGCCACCCAGGCACCCCTCGCCACAAATTTTTTTAAAAAACACAAAAACTTGCTGAAACAAAAAAAAAAATCTATACAGAATAAAAGTTTTTATGGCCTAATTGGTGATTCACTTATTTTAAAAATCAATTTTACACCACAAACAACCTGGGCAATCTGCAAGATTATGTAACACAGTGCGATTTTATGAATACAAATAATTATTTTCCTCTTTACTCCTATCAGTAAAAAAAAAAAAATAATAAGACCTTATTTTTTAACTGATACATATTTGAATTAAAACATGTCTATGGGCTTTTCTATTGGGATGTCTTTCTGGGAGATCATTCAATATGGAAAGATTTTTCTGTTAGATTGGAAAGTAATGAATCAAATGCAGTTAAAAAAGATATGGGTTGCAAATTTTATATATAAAGATCTAATTAGTTTCATCACATTTTTAAGATAGTTTGCTGGCATATTGGATTAGTATCCCCAGAAGTAATAATTTCATTTTGTTGGTTCCTGGTGTAGATATATTCTTCAGCTCTTTCCCAAACATGTATTCATAACTCACAAGTAAGAACACAGACTTAATTATAATCTAGCTGCCTCCCTTGTCCGCATTTCTAATAGGAAACTCATTTCTTTGACAGTGCCTCAAATTAACAGTCTATTCAATAGAATTGTAAGCCCTCATTTTGTAGGGGTGGGGGTGGCCCGTGTCAGAATGAAAAATGGAAAACCCATGCTTCAGAGGTAGAAACAAATAATATGTGAAAACATTTAAGAGGTTTGAAGTTATTAAAATGGCAGATCTACTGGGACCAGAAAGCAGTATGTCATGGAAGAAACAAAGGAAAAGGGAGACAGGAAGCATTCTCTGGCCTTTTCAATCCTGCGTTTTAAAACAAAACAAAAAAATTCGGGAAGAATTGGAAGGTAGCCAACCTAATGCCGTTATTTCATAGAGCTTAGGGACACACCAGGAAATTACAGGCCAGTTAGTTTAACTTCACTTGTAGGGAAAGTATTAAAAACTGCTGCAGGAGATCAAGTAAAAGGATGCTTAGAAAAGCACAGCTTGATTAAGGCAAGCCTGGCCGACGTGGTTTTCGGAAAGGGAAGGTCATGTCTTAGGAACTTGTTGAAATTCTTTGAAGCTATTATGGCCAGTACAGTCTTCAAAGAATACAGCGAGGCCCAGGATCTGCGTATCTTTTCCGTTCCACACCAGTCCTTGAGGGACGCTTGCAGAGCGTGGCCCACACCAGGGCCTCGGTGCCCCGGGTTTCGAAACCACTATCAAAATAGTAGAAAATAACCTCTGATGGAACATTTTTAAAGCTGGAACCAATTAATACAACCTGATATTTATAAATGTAAAATAAAGACTTGGAACCAAATTTAGGAATATTGAGCTGTAACAAAGAAGTACTGCCTTGGGACTATAAAAACAATCTGGGGAGTCATGGTGCCAAAATCTGGGCTTTGGAGGCATTTCTCGCCCAAAGAAGGGAAAATGACAAGAAGTCACAGTGCTAGAAATGGTTGTAGGGTAAAGAGTTATGAAGAGTCGCCACCAAATGAGTTTTGTCAAGATGGGAAAAGGAGCCGTCAGATGTGTTAACAACCCCGAGTCTCTACGGTCCTGGGGAGGGCCAGAGGGGCCCAGCGGAGAAAGTTTAGACCAGGCTAGTCAGCGAGGGGTGGAAGGTCAGGCCTCCATTGCTTCAGGAATGGGCTCCTAGGGAGCGAATATATTTGCCTCTTGGATCAGAAACCTGGCATTCTGTTTTCAAAGAAAAGCACAACTCAAGCAAAGGCATTGAAAAGCATCCAAATCATGCCCCCCAGCTCTTTTCCACCCTGGGGCACAGGCCGCTGGCCAGGCCTATGCATTCCAGAAGGAGGCAGGTAGTCAACTGGTGAGGAGTGGGATCAGAAGCTGAGGGCCCTGGGATTCAGCAGCAGGAAACATACACCATCCGAGTGCCATCCAAGTGATAGGGACACTAGTAGGACCTTCAGTCTGTGGGAGACCTTCCGGACAAGACAAGAATCTTGGCGAGATTTCCAGAACATAGATCTCCCTGGAGGAGCAGCCCCAAGAATGAAACAAGGTTCAGCTTGTGAAGCATCACGGTCTTTCTTAGCCGGGATGTATGCTGGAATTTCTCCAACACTCTACAGTCCACGCCCACCATGATTGGAACCATGTCAGGGAGGGAATCAGGACGACTATATCCTCCTAGTCCTGTATCTAAGACTGTGAATAATCTGCCTTTATATATGGTAGTAATAATAATAGTTATGATTTATTGACTCACTTAGTTTATTCCAAGTCTGGTGTGCTTGCTGCTTCATATATATTAGCTAACCTAATCTTCTCAACAGCCTGCCAGGAGATACTTACAAAGGACGAACTTGGGGCCTCCGACAGGTTAAGTAACTCAGTGACTCAGAAGCCTCTGTCCCTTCTGCTTGCATCACATAAAAATTGAGGATAAATAGTTGAGATCCTATAAGTGGTTGTTGTGGTTTAACATTTCTTGAATACAAGCTACTGTTAGCAATTAGAATTAAGCTTTAAACCTCTCAGTCGTTCGGGGATATGTTTATTGCTTTTCCTACTACTCAGGCAAAAACACCGGTCTATCTGTACATGGCAAAGCTGCCAAACAATCTCAGTCCTGTTTTTCTGAGCCACACTGATGAGTGGCTTCTGCCCAAATGTTCGAACCAACTGGAACTTTTAATTCTTACGGTTTAGATTTATATGGTGACGGTGACTAAGTTTTTTCTTTGGGAGAGGGAGGAAGGAAGGATGGGAAGGGAGGGGGAAGTTAATATATATGCATTCGAGTTGAAGGTGTGGGAAGAAAGAGACCTGTCTGAAATGCTACACGATTTAGTGAGAGTGAACTTCATCTCCAGCGTGCCTTCTGCTAGTTTGGCGAGACATGTACCTAGTGGTTAGATACGCCCATCCAGACCAGTCTGCCTGGGCTCATGCTCTGATTCCACCATCTATGAGCTATGCAATCTCGGGCAAGTTCTGTAACTCTATCAGACCTGTTTTTTTCTTTGTAAACATAGCATCGATGACGGTATCCGCCTCATTGAGCTGTAGTGATGATAAAATGAGATGGCAAATATAAAATATGTAGCATGGTCCCTGTCGTACAGTAAGTGTCCGTTAAAGTTTAGCTATTATAGTTTCTTCTTTAAATTTCTATTCTCAGCCTTAGTGAATATTGGCATTCTGGACTTCAGGAAGCATGAAAGAACTAGAAACATCTATAAGCAGGGTATTTTATTTTTTTATTTTTACTATAGTGAAAAACACATAACTTCACATTTGCCATTTTAATTTTTTCTTTTTTTTTAATTTTTTAACGTTTATTGATTTTTGAGAGACAGAAACAATGTGAGTGAGGGAGAGGCAGAGAGAAAGGGAAACACAGAATCCGAAGCAGGCTCCAGGCTCCGAGCTGTCAGCACAGAGCCCGGTGTGGGGCTTGAACTCATGGACCATGAGATCATGACCTGAGCTAAAGTCAGATGCTTAACCAACTGAGCCACCCAGGTGTCCCCATTTTAATTATTTCTAAGTGTACAGTTACAGTTTAGTGGTGCTAAATATACTCACATTGTGCAGCCAGTCTCCACAACTTTTCATCTTACTTTCATCTTACAGAACTGAAACTTTATATCCAGTAAACATCTCCCCATTCCCCCCTTCCCCAGACCCTGACGACCATCAGTCTACTTTTTTTTTTTCTATGAATCGGACAACTGTAGATACCTCATAGAAGTGGAATCATACAGCATTTGTCTTTTTGTAACTGGCTTATTTCACTTCGCATAATGTCTTCAAAGTCCATTTGTACTGTAGGATATGTCAGACTTTTCTTCCTTTATACGCTGAATAATATTCCATGGTATGTATGTATAATATTTTATGTATCCATTCAACCAACCATGGCCCTTGGGTTGCTTCCGTCTCTTGGCTATTGCAAATAATGCCATTATGAACTTTGGTATGCAAATTATGAGCAACTTTTTCAGCAGGTGGAGTACAATTAATACAAGATAAGTTAATCACTAGGTGAGTAAGGAATAAAAAAGGCAAACTGATGGTCAGAGGGTATTTGGGTTATTCCATTATACTAGTCTTCATGGCTGTGATGGAAACTAATACACATTCTTCTTTGTATGTCATGTAAGGGATAAATATGACTGAACACCCTATGGAATAAACAGTAGTAATCATTTCTAAAATAATAATTATAATAACAAAATCTCACAGTTAGGTAAAAAGAAGGATTTCAAAACCAGCCTTTTGTTATATCTTCACACCTTCATGTGAGCCAAACCAAATAGCTAGTAGTGTCTCCATAGTGTACATGGGAAAATGGAAATGTAGGAACCTCAGATGATTTGCTCCCTGTCTCTAGCCAGAGCTAAAATGAGTGTCAGTCTTCCTGACTCATGGCCCAGGGCTCTACTCTACACCCAAAAGAAAGCAAGCCTCACTGATTAAGAATTTCTTCTTTCTTCATGCATTTTCCACAAGATAATTTTAGTTTATAGATACAAAATTTGTATTTTGTTAAACATATATTTTAATATGCATTAAAAATAAAAATGGAACACTGACTTATGAAATCCCCAACTCCGTGGTTTAGGATAGAGCTAAATTATTATTTTTTTTTACTTGCTTTACAGTTAAGTTTAGAGAAAAATATTAGGTGCATAATAGAGGTGATACCCAGCTTGGGCTAAATCATCAAGGGATGTTCAATGACTAAGGTTTAGGAAATGCTTCATTGTCATGTACTCCACAAATGTTTGAGTGTCTATTATGCTCAATAAATCTATAACTGAGTTTGTCTTGGTGAATAAAACAGAATTCCCTGCCCTTGCAGAGTTTACATCTGAATAAAGGCAGGAATTAAGCAAAGCTCAAACAAGCAAACCAATGTATCCATACTTATGAACTGGGATCATTGCTTTAGATCAGAGAGAGTCCTTTCGACTGAGTGGAGATGAACTGGGAGACAAAGAGGAGCCAACTGGAAAGAGTAGGGGAGAGTATTCAGGCAGAAGTGGGAAGCAGGTGCAGAGAACCTGAGGCAGGAAAGGAAAGATGTTGGCCTATTAGAAGAACAAGAGGCCATCGAGCCTGGAACCTGGAAAGCAAGGTGGAGAGGGGCCCAGGTCAGACCTTCGGGCACTAGTGGGTCCTTTTTAGGAAAGAGTTTGCATTTTCACTTCATAGGAAATGGGAAGCCATAAAGCCCTTTGAAGGGGGAGAGTGACAGAATCTTGAGTTCTTTTTAAAAATGTTTTCCCGCTGCTAAGTGAGGACCAAATTGGGATGGGGCAGGCAGAAAACGTGGGAGTGAGGAGACCCTGGGAGTGTCCACGTGGAGACGGAGAGCGCAGACAGACTGGAGGTACATTTAGGGGGAAGACTCGGCAGCAGGGTCCCAACGTGCGAGGTGAGGGGTGAGGGACAAGTAGGCATCAGAAGAGACTCCAGAGTTCTGGCTTGAGAAACTGAGCGAAAATACCTTCTGATAGGGAGAAAATTGGAGATTAAATTGGGGGGGGGGGAAGTTTGAAAGTACCTTTTGGGATAGGTTAACTTGGATACTGTAGGAGAGACATCTAAGGAGATATCAAAAAGGAAATCGGATATGTGAGTCTTCTTTCCCTCTCCACATCCTCACGTGCCTCGCTTGGTGTGATGGTGCGTAGTCAGAGTGGAAAAAGTGCTTTTTGTCTGAAGAGCTCGCTTATTAATGCAGGGCTGGTGAGGGTCCCTGGTAGAGGCAACGAGGGAGGCGAAGTAAAGCACAGCCCACCTCAACAGCAGTGGCTCGGCACCGCCCCCGGTGCACTAGCAGTTCTGGGCCCTTCCATCTTCCCTGGATGGGTATGTGTCAACCATGGTGGTTTCCTCCCTGTGACTGACAGCCCAGTGGGTTACAGCCGTGCTTGTATGTGTGTGATTCATGATGTCAGTATGGGTTTGCTTCTAAATAAGGTCCAAAAGAGTTTGAAAAACCAATGCCCCTACAATCCCCTCAATCCATCCCCTTTTCCTTTTGAGTTTTCTGTCAGTCTCTCACATCACCCTGCGCTAGCCCTCTCCTCACTCAGCAGTCATTGACCGAGTTTCTGTTGTACGACATTGACCGAGTTTCTCTTGTACGCTAGGTAACAGACACAAGATCGAATTGAACTCCACTCTGACCTCCTGAGCTCCTAGCGGATAGTTCAACGTATTTGTTTCCTGCTATTTCATGTTAATATTTTGCAGCAAGTCTGATGTTAGAGTTATATATTTAATCCCCGGTTATAACTGCGTCTGCTCTTCATTGAGCCCTGTGGCTGACACCACTTACTGTTCACAACTTCCAGCTGAAAGTGTAATGGTCCCCTAGACAGGGTATTTTGGAAAGAAGAGAGCAGGAGGGTAGGACACACCAAAATAGTCAAAGATGCAACAAAGATACAGAGAGTCTGTTCCCTTAGAGGCAGAGAAAGTATTGCTGGAATTGAAGTATGGTAACAATTTTCATGCTTCTACATGTCTTTAGTATGACTTCTATTTCTGAAATTCTAACTCTTTCCTCCATCTTTGGTTACCACGAAAGGAAGAAGAAATACCAAACTAAAGGTGCAAGAATTCACTCTATTAGAAATTCATTTATATTTCTTGAAAAGCTACTGTGCATATTACATACTCAACAAATATTCATTTGAATGCATGAATTTCAGATAGATATTTATATATTAAAAATGCAGCCATTCTTCTGTTTCACAAACACGACCGGCCAAAAACAGCCCTCAAACCTTGTTAAGTAGCAAGGTAATGTAGGTTCGCTAAAATATGTCCTCTGTACTACTTCAAGAAATGTATAAAACATACGTCATTACAAAGTTAGTATTTTGGAACATAGGAAACCAATCCTACAAAAATCCTTACCAAGAAAAAGTAGAGTTGTTCAATAAACCCCTTCCTTTAAATTTTCGTGTTTCAACTTCATACTTACTTGGATTATAATGTACATAACTATTTGAAATTTATAGAACTCTGATGGTGAGAAAAAATGCCCCGCACAGTGCCCTGCACTGCCCCTAACACTCCCGGGCTAATAAGTTTATCATTATCCTAATTAGCTTTAGAATTTAGACCAAAAAAAAAAAAAAAAAGAATGTTTATGAAAAGACAGACTCACTCTGGCTTCACTCCTTCATCAAGAAATCTTGAATTAGATGATGTTATTTGTCAGAAAGAATAGCTAAATATTTTAATTATTCTGAAGTCTTACAATATCCTTTTATTTATCTCTGGAGCTATAGAGAGGCAGAGCAGAGTCTAATAACATGTGACATTATCACAGGCTGCCACTGCTGTCCTATCCTGCACTCTCAGAGATTCACTTTAGGAATATCATTGAAAAAAGAAAAGGATAGATCCTATCTGGACTTAATGCAGGGGGCTAATATATTACTTTTTGTAACTAATAAAATTTCAAGGACTGACAGCAAATTTCTGATTTGCTTTTCCCCCAGTAAAATGTCTGCTTTGAATTATGCAGAAAGAATTCTTCTTCCTGCCAACTTGTTTCAATTCCCTGTGCGAAACCATCCACAGAACACTGTCGGAGGTTTCCTATAGAAGTTCATTTCAGGATTCCTCAATCAGTGGAGGAACACACACATGTGTGTGCGTACACACATACACACACACACACACACACACACACACACACACTCCTTTTCCCTCTGTTTTGGAGCAAGCAAAGGAAAATCTACTGCACTGGTAAGGTCTGCGTCTGGTGCTTTCCCTTTCTGAAAGCAGAGACAAGGATTAGTCATCAGATGAGGGAAAGAGTTTTTCGGTCTCACGCCCGGCCAGCGTCCTGTTTTATGTACGCAGGCCCGCCCTGTGTGTAGGTGGAGTAGGCAATTGCCGTGTGATGTGATTTAAGAGGTGCTGGAAGTCCTGCCTGTCCAAAAATAGCCCCCACAGCCGCCTGTTGAGTTCAGGCACAGTGTCCATAAAACCCCAGTTTAAATGAAATGAAACTGCAATTTCAGACTGTTAACCCCTTACATCTGTTATCCCATCAGCGTGCCTTTATTTATCAGAGATAAAAGCTGGACCCTCGGGGGAGGGATGTCCCTGTACAGGGAGAGCAGGGGAAGGGGTCAGCAAGGTCCCCAAGAGTCTTGGGGCAAGAGTCACCGTCCCCAGAAGCAATTTCTGCACAACCATGATGAGTTTGTTGGAACGAAACCTCTTCCACATTCATTTGATCAGGCAGTCTGTCTTGTTTGAATTGATATTGGAAGGAAGATGACATTTTCTCACACAGGCAATGTTCTTTCTTCTCTGCGACCCTAAAAGAAAGCAAGATAAGAACAGCTCAGATTTGGAAAATGCCTCTTTGAGTACAAAATCCTTTCATGCGCAGTGTCAGATCCGATCCCGACAGCAGCCTTGTGTGGTGGACTTACATCTGACTCTTCTCAGGTGGCAGATGGGGAGAGTCTCAAAGATGTTAAGTGACTTGCCCCACCGCCAGCAGGCAGCTAAATAATGGCAGAGCCCCGCGTTGGAACCCTGACACTCTGACTCCAAATTCAAGGTTCACTCTGTTAGCTTCAAGGTCCTGGAGACACAGTCCCTATAGTCAAGGAGCCAATGGTTAAGTTTCATCCACTTAGTGACTCACCTAAACAAAAGAGCACGCTCTGGGAGTTTGAGGAAGCATGCTCTAGGGGTGGTCCCCAGGAAGTGTTTCCCCTTGTCCCCATGTTTCTAAAAGAACTGTGCGAGATTCAGGCTTCCACAGGCACACATTTGGGCTCAGGCATTGGAGTTAAAGTTTTATCAGGCAACAAACACTCCCGGCTAGAATACTGACCGCTTTACGCAAAGCTGTCAAATACAACATAAGCCACATTAGATAGCGAAAATAAAAACAGGAATTGGTGGAAGTTAGCTTAGAATTTTCCCTAGACGCCCTTGGGATTTAGAGGTTTTCTGAGACTAGATAAAAAGCGGGGTAGAATCAGATCAGGCATTATGAAGTGACTGTGAAGTCTAGGATTTCTGCTTTACTCCAGAACTGAGCACACATGGCTCTATTTCTCTACAGTTTTGTACTAACTCTAGCCATGATAACACTCAATTCACTTTATACTCCCTCGCTGGTAAGTCCAAAGTGCATTGAGTTGAGTAGAATTATGTGAAGTTGAGGCTTCGATGTTTCCCTTTATCAGACAAATAACCCTGTTCAAATGCCATCTCTTTTATGAAGTCTTCTTGGATTCTCCTAGGCAGAATTTGTCTCTTGAAGTTATATTGTGGTTGTCTGTGTGCGCCTCCCCACTTCATAGCGAATGGCACGAGCATTAGAAGCCATGTGTTATTCATCATTAAAACCCCAGTGCTCTAGGCTAGCAGTCCTAAACTATTGTGATCACGTATCCCATCAGTTAAAAAAAAATTGAGCAATTACTGCATGTACATTGTGTGTGTGTACAGAAAGATAAAAATGCGCAAGAATACAAACATATTACAAACATCATTGAACATCCTCAAAAATAAAAATCCCAAAGGAACAGATAAAAGTATATTTAATCAGGAGTGCTAGTAATTTTCCCCCTCCCAGCAGGCAGATAGTCTTGTACGTGGCCAGAGGTACATGTGGAGACCAGAGCCACTGGTTTGAACACATTGGTGGCACACAGTAAACGATTGTGTAATGGGTACACGAATGAATGAACCCTCTTCCATACACACAGTCTCTTTGGCACGGTAGGCGTTTTACAGGACACCGCTTTCTAAATTAGTGACCTAGAGCCACTCATTTATTTGCTTTCCCGGTCTTTGATCACACTGGCTTGGTGAGAGGAAGTTCCGGCTGGGTGTCAGCCCACACTCACCTGTTGCAGGGGACCCTTTTACAAGGCACAACCTGTAAGATGTTTGTGAAGGTCTGTGTGATTTGCGGGCTCATTCTTTCATTCAGCACTTTATCTATGCACCTATCATAGAGTTAATTCCAGCCTTCAACCTGGAAAAGATGGAAATGAGCAATTCTATTACCATATAATAACAAGGAAGTTCTTAAAAAGTGTGATGAGTGCACAGAACAATGCCTAAATCCTGCTAAAACTTTGAGGGAAAGGCTTTAGGAAAAGAGCTTGAAAGCTGAATGGGGAATTTGCCAAGTAATGAAAGAGCGGGAATGCTAGGTAAAGGAATCAGCTCGTTCAAAATCATGCAGACCTGGGGCGCCTGGGTGGCTCCATCGGTTAAGCATCCAACTAACTCTTGATTTTGGCTCAGGTCATGATCTCAGGGTTCATGGGATTGAGCCCCGGACAGTGTGGAACCCCCTTGGGATTCTCTCTCCCTCTCTCTCTGCCCCTCCCCAGTTTGCACACACTCTCTTTCTCTCTCTCTCAAAATAAATAAATAAATAAACGTTTTTTAAAAAAGAACAAAATCGGGGCATCTGGGTGGCTCAGTCGGTTGAGCATCCGGCTTCGGCTCAGGTCATGATCGCACGGTTCGTGGGTTCGAGCCCTGTGTCGGGCTCTGTGCTTACAGCTAGCTCAGAGCCTGTCTTCAGATTCTGTGTCTCCCTCTCTCTCTGCCCCTCCCCTGCTCACGCTGTCTCTCTCTGTCTCAAAAATAAAAAAAAATAATAAAATAAATAAAGAACAAAATCATGCGGACCTAAGATGGTACAGCAAGGCCAAGGAACTATAAATGAGTCGAAGGAGCAACCAGGAGAGTGAATGGAAGGGTGCCTCACAACCAGGTCCTATGGGGCTTGGCATTCCCCGCTGAGAAGTGTGTAGGTTTTCTTGAAGGGGTGGGGGCCACTGAGGAATTCTGAGCTGAGAAGTAATATGAGAAATAGAGATGTTAGTATCAGTGTGCAGGAGGGAGCCTTCTGTGGGAGGTTGGCGGGGTGACACCGTTAAAAACAGTCCATTGCTGTATAGCATTTGCATTGTGTATATAATTTATCAGCTGTTTTATTATAAAAGCAATGCAGTTTAATTGTAGAACATCCGGAGAATGTAGGAAAAGCATTAGTCCACGTAACAGTAGGGAAGAAGTATGGAAGTAAGAATCATCTGTAGACTATTCCATCATTCAGAGATGTATGCTTCTTTTTAAAAATGGGGATGACATTATATATGTCTTCTATCATATTCTTTTCCCATGTTATGACATTAGCCTTTTTCTAAATCCATATTCGGTGTCTATATAATAGAAAACATATCTCTATTCAATAATTCACTTAACCACTCCCCTTTCCCCCCCTTGCTAAATTTAGACTGTTTACCAACAGTTATGACTCTGATTGTTTCCTTATGAAAAATTTCAAGAAGTGGAATTACTGAGTCAAAATATATAAATCTTTTTAAAGCGCTTGACACATATTGTCAAAATGCATTCGAGACAATTTGTGCCAATTTACATTCCTTCTAACAGTTACAATTTAACCGCACCCTCTTCAACACTGTATTTTTTATCTTAGTCAATTTGATAAGCAAAAATCGTAACGTTGAACATTTAATTGTGTTTTTATTGGCTATGTTTTGTGAGTATGGAATTCATCAGAATGAAACGATTATGTAATTCTATTTTCAGATATCTTCTGATAGTGGGAGGGGGTCCTCTATTGTCTAAATTCAGAATGGGGAATATTTGCTCTAAGTGATTTCCAAACAGATTTTAAGGTGCCGTGAGGAGCAAAAGCAAGAAGCCACCACCCAAGCCCTGCACAAACTCAAGGCCACCGCAGGACAAGGACACACACATGCAAGACTGCTAATAAAGGCACAGGAGAGGGTCAGCGGATATCAAAAGCGAGACCCAGGGAGACTGAGCTGAGATGAGAAGTCTCTTTGGTGTGAGCCATTCCGGTTTTCATTCTCTTCTTGCCTTCTTGTATCAGGGGCTCAAAGTGACAGGCCTCAAAATCATCTGGAGGGTTCATTAAAAATGCCAATTCCAGATCCCAGCCATGGCAATGGGGATCAGGGTCTCTTCAGGCAAGTCCAGGAGCACATCTTCTGTCCTAGCATCCAGGCACTTCTGAGCTTGCACTTGGACAAATGCAGCGTCCCTGTGTCCACATGCTGCCCACAGAGCCAGGAAAGCGGCCGTCCTCCTCCCCAAGGAGCTCTCCATCTTCCTCTGGATGCCCCTCGCCGCCCACCCAGAACTGAGCCATGGCTCTGTTTATTCTCACTCCTCTGCACTGCTCAGTCGTCCATTCGTCCTGTCCATTCTGTCTTTCATTTTGAGCGCTTGTGCTGGCGCTATTCTGGAAGCCGGAGGGACGGAGGAACATGCCATCAGCTATCCAAATGCCAGTCTGTTGTGTTTTGCCAAAGTAACAGTGATCTGGAAGGGGCCAGAAAATGTTCATGCTTTGCTCATTCCCCTGCTTTTCAAGGTAGATGGTGCTGCCTGCCTGCCCTGGGCTTTGTCTATAGCCTCTGAGCAAATTAGAACACCTCTGGTAAACATTCCTGCCTCCAGTGTCAGGAGCAGATGACGGTGAAAGCTGGAGGGGAAAGGTACAGAATGTAAACTCTAAAATACACATCCAAGCATTTTGAAGTTTGCCATGGGTTACCAGGACCTCCACTAAAGCCTGGGGTGTTTGTTGTTTGTTTGTTTGTTTGTTTTGGCTACATATGGATCCCTCGCTAAAGAAAAATAAAATGCCAAGACTCACAAGGAGACCTCTATACATTTGATCATGTCTCTCATCTGCTTAAAACTCTCTGTGTCTCATTACTTTCAGGATTAAATCCAAATTCCTTTAATATGTCATTCAGGTCCCTGGTGTCCTCTCCAGTGTCAACTCTCCGTTAGTCCTTCTCTTTGCCAGCCCCTCTGTCCCTTTTGTCCCCCGTCACCTGCACCACACTCCCAGGCACCTCCCAGTTTCCTGAATATGGCACTCTCTCTGGCCTCAGGCGTTCTGCCTGGGATCCTGCCCTTCCTCTCTCCTTCCTCTCCTCCCCCATTTCCCACTGCCCAGGCTCAATCACAGTCACTCCCGCTGATCCTTCAAAACTCACTCAGGAGTGACACCTACAGGACCTTTGCTGTCTCTCCCAGTTTAGAGGAGGTGCCTTCCCATGGGCCACCACACCCTCGCTCACCTCCGTCACTGGGCAGGGCATAGGATGCTGTAGGACGTGCTCTGTGTACACTATAGTGGACATTCCTGCCTCGACTGAGAGCTCATTATGGGCAGAGGCTGCTGCTTTTGTCTCCAGATCGCTAGCATGGGGAATGTAGTGGGCGCTCTGTAAAATATCAGATAAATGAATGACAGGGTGGATTCTTCAAGTGTGACCCCCATTAATTCCTACCCAAGAATGGCTCCATCTCCACAGTTGAATGATGAAGAAAGGACCTCACCAGGATTGCACCACCAGAAGGATCTGTCTCTAGAACAGGTCTCTGAGGAAGGGTAAACAGCATTGACAATGCGCCCTCCAGAAGACCCAAGTTAACTCAGATTTGATCTAGGTCAACAGGAAGATCCAGGCATGGGTGAGTCATGACAGTGGGGGCTCCAGGTAGTGGTGAAATTTGCAATTTTACTCATTATAAAACATGGTTCACAATGGCCATCTGATTTGATTCGTACAGTTATTATTTACTAAGCATTTGTTATGTTCTAGGCTTTGATTTCTGATCCATGGGGAAAAAAATAGATAAAAACTGATGGGAAAGGGAAATAAGAGAAAAGATAAAGTATGTATTATATGAGATGGTAAGAAATGCTGTGGAGAAAAAGAAGCATAGAGTGTTGGA
Source organism: Cryptoprocta ferox (assembly GCA_028646485.1). Taxonomy (NCBI): domain Eukaryota; kingdom Metazoa; phylum Chordata; class Mammalia; order Carnivora; family Eupleridae; genus Cryptoprocta; species Cryptoprocta ferox. The sequence continues at coordinate 5,751,456 of CM053570.1, forward strand.
AGTGTGGGCAGTATAAGGAAGTTCTTTTTTTTCTTCTTCTTCTTCTTTTTATAGTTTACTGTCAAGTTGGTTTCCATGAAACACCTAGTGCTCATCCCACAAGTGCCCTCCTCCATGCCCATCAACCCCCTTCCCCTTTCCTCCTCCTCCTTCCCCCCTCCTCCTTCAGCCCTCAGTTTGTTTTCAGTATTCAAGAATGTCTCATGATTTGCCTCCCTCCCTCTCCCTATTTCCCCCTTCCCCTCCCCCATGGTCCTCTGTTAAGTTTCTCCTGTTCCACTTATGAGTGAAAACATATGGTATCTGTCCTTCTCTGCCTGACTTACTTCACTTAGCATGACACCCTCGAGTTCCATCCACATTGCCACGAATGGCCAGATTTCATTCTTTCTCATGGCCATGTAGTATTCCACTGAATATATAAACCACATCTTCTTGATCCATTCATCAGTTGATGGACATTTAGGCTCTTTCCATGATTTGGCTATTGTTGAAAGTGCTGCTATGAACATTGGGGTACATGTGCCCCTGTGCATCAGCACTTCTATAAGGAAGGAAGTTTTCTAATTTAAACACAGTGGTCAGGGAAGATAAAATTGAGAAGGACACACTTGAATAAAAACCCAACGGAGGTGAGTTAGGTGAGGAAGAGCCTCCTAAGCAGGAGAAATAGCATGTCCAAGAAGGTTCTGATGCGTATTGGGTGGACACCAAGAAGACAGTGTGCTGGAAAGGAGTGCTAGAAAAGGAACACGACAAGAGGTGGGTTCAGATCGTGTAGGAATTGATCTTGTGCTCCTGAGAGGATTTGGAGCAACACCTCCAGCAGGCAGTGGGAGTATGGGGTTCAGAGTCTGAGCTTCCGGAATGGAAATCTGAAGGGAGTGTCTAAACTGGCAGTCTGGCTCATAACTTCTTGGTGATGCAGTTCAGACTCCAGTGGAGTTCACTGGAGAAAATACTAGCCAATTCTAGAAGTTAGAAGCAGATATCACTCTGCAGACTCTAGAATCATGATGGCATATTTAAAGATCAATACCATCAGTTAACCCCAGTGCCCTTGAGCAAGTGACCACCTCTCAAAGCCCCACAGATATTTGATGTTATGTTACTGGACCCTTTCCTGACTCTGAGAAGAATAATCATGTCAAATGATAATCTGTTAGAGGGAGAACCAATACCCTTGCTGCCTCAGATAGACTGACTCAGACTTTAGGGTGAACATGAGGCTCTGAGAAGGTCATCGGTTGATGAGCTAGGGCTGAGGAAAGCAGATCAAAGGACAAGGCCAGATTTATGACACTCTAATGCCGTACCAGGCAGTCTCAAGATGGCTTGCCTTGAATGTGCTTTCTTAGGGTGACCAACCATCCTTGGTGCCAGGGACTTTTAGTTTTAGCTCTGAGAGTACCACACCCTGGGGAACTCCTCTGTCGGTCATTCTCGTGTTTAGTATACACATGACCTTTGCCCCAGTTCTTAAAACTCCAAGATGCTTAGGAATCCCTAGAATGCTTGTTAAAATTTCATACCCCCCAGGCCCTCACCTCCAGAGGTTGACTTGGTAATTTGGTGGGGGAGGGGGTAGGTCCTGGGCAATTTAAATCTTTAATGAAAATCCCAGGGATTCTGGGGCTTCTGGAAAACTGTGTAGCATCCATTTGCTGATAAGGGGCGCTGCCAGTAGCGGCCAGGATACACCCATATTCTCTGTGCTTCCTCTCTAACAAATGAGTCAAGGAGATGAGGGAGGGACAGGGACACTGAAGAACAAGCCCTCTTTGGTGGGACAGGTTTGGGATAGATTGAAAGGTAGGAGTCAACACCCTCCCTGAAGAACACTGACCACGATCACGCTAGAAAAGCATTACAGCTTTCCCATAATTCTGGAGGAACAGAGGACTCAGGGGAAAAGTAGGAAGTGCTGACACACTGAACGCATTCTCCACCCAGCAGGACATTAGCAGAAATCTCCCTGTATGCTGTCTTCTGAAGTGGCCAACTTGGTGACTCTATATTTAAAAAAAAAAAAAAAAAAAAAAAAAAAAAAAAAAGATAAGGCGTGCCTGGGTGGCTTAGTCGGTTAGGCTTCCAACTCTTGGTTTCCGCTCAGGTCATGATCTCGCGATTCGTGAGTTCGAGCCCCACATGGGGCTCTGTGCTGACAGCATGGAGCCTGCTTGGGATTCTCTCTCTCCCTCTCTCTCTGTCCCTACTCCACCAGTGCTCTTGTGCATGTGCAAAATTTAAAAAAAAATTAAAAATAATTAAAATCTGAGGCAAACTGATAGTTAGCAAGGGACTCAACAGTGGAACTGCCAACACGTGGGTTAAATACACGAGCACAAAAGGCCATAGAAGAAACCAGGTACGAAGCAGTGGGTCCTCAAAATCACCTGAGAGCCTGTCAAAACCCCTGCCCCAGGGCTGCGGGTTCAATAGGTCTGGGGTGGAACCCAGGAATCTGCATGTCTAACCAGTTCCCAGCTGATGCTGGTGCTGCTGATCTGGGAAACACACCTTGATTATCTCTGTGTATGTGGGGCGGGGGGTGTTAAGGTCTCTCTTAATTTGAAAGTCTGAATCTCACCATATCGATAGCAGCTTGGTCACCTTACTTCTGACTTGAGAAAATAAAATTAAAAGTGGCTTAAACCACAGGGGATATACTGGCTTGTATAACTAGAAGCCTAGGCAAGCCTCGGGGTAAGCATGGGCCGAGGCTGCAGCCCCACCTCCTTGGTGCCCTGGCCTCTCCTGTATCCAGGAGGTGGCCGAGGGACGGGAGGTGACTGCAGCAGCCTGTTCTTCATGCCTTTTCCCAAAGCTCTGTCACGACAGACCTAGCAGGCCCAGAATAACACTCCTTACATCCCACTGGCCTGACCTAGATCACGTGCTCATCCTGGACCAATCCTGGACAGGACGGGGGATGGGAAAGGGACAGGCGAAGGGCCAGGATTACTTCCAGTACAAACAGGTCCACCCATGGAGCTGTGGTTGCCCTGAGGAACATGGGCCAATAGGAGAGGGGTGAGTGCCTGAAAAGAAGTCAGATTCTCCTGGGAAGAAAGCAAGGATGATGGACAGGCAAGCCGCAGCCTCCAGTCTGGGAGGCATGGCATCCAAGCCAAATGGCAAGTGACACGTGTAATGTTCTGTTGTCGGGGCGCAGGAAGTCCAGGGACCAGCCACATCCAGATATCAAGGTCTGGCAATGACTAGCAGGGTCTCAGTGGCAGCACGCGGACGGAGGCAGGATGTTAGGAGAAGGACTTAGGATTTAAGGAGGAAGAGGCTAGGAAGTGGAGGTGGCTGCCGGCCTGAGTTTCTGACTTTCTAAGACTGGACTCAGGCTACGGGACCAGATGCTGATGGAGCTGTAGGGAAGGTAACTGTCTACCTTCACCCTCTTAGAGTTCTTTAGCTGGGCCTGACAATTGAATTGGCGTTGTACAGGTTAGCAGGAGACAAAAACATACACATTTACATAAGTTTTTATGAGACAAGGGAGCCTTTATAAGGAAATGAAGAATCTCAAAAAAATGGCAAAACCTGCGGACCTTTATATCCGATTGAACAGAGAGGCAATGAGAAAAAGTAAGGAAACTGTGCGGGGAGCCTAAAGAAAAGAATTCATTTTAACAAGGCCTGTTTGTATAGAATTCTCTGCCTCGGCTTCTCCTCCTGGATGATGGTAATGTTCAGTCTCCCCTGATATAAGGGATGTGATCTCTCACATGGAAGCTTTTATCTCCTGTTTTCCAAAATCAAGAAAAGGGGAGATCAGAATGCTCTTCTTGCACCTGCTGTTTTTTAAGTGCTTTTAGCTCAAAATAATCTTCACGCCAAAGTGGTATATTTTGGGGTGATGTATTCTGCCCCCCTATTAGGCCTAAGGACTCTGACCCTCACTCAGGTCCCCACTAAGTCTCAGGGGGGGAAAAAGCAGCTCAGCTATGTCTAGTAAGAAATACTAGATAAGATATCAGGAGTATTTACACATAAAACCTTGGGCTAAGAAGCCCTTCATCGTTCCAACCAAGATGAGGATTGGGGGCGGAGACTGGGGCAAGGCTGAGCCACTAGATGGGAGCCCTGGCTTCAGCAGAGGGATGAAAAGGCCTTCTGTAAGGCCACAGAATATGGTGATGGGGAGCAGGACTGGGGCAAGATCGTCTGGGTTCAAATCCCATCCCTGGTCACCAGTAATCCTGATATAAGACCGCTAACTCCCTTAGGAAAGGTTCAAAAACATTGTAGGGTTGTTGAGTTGTAGCTTTCATTACAAGCTGAAAGAACCAAGAATGACTTCAGAGGGGTGGGAGCATTGGGGGACGAAGGAAAAGACCTTGATCTACAGACAAACAGGAAAACAAAAAAGATTGCCATGATGTGTTACTAACACGCACCTAAAGCTAAGGCACATCGGAACTTCCTGTATCCGTCTTCCATATATTGTCACATTCAGCTTCATGTGCCTTTGTATATTTCATAGCTATACAAAAACCAAATCACTCCTTAATAAAAAAAAAAAAAAAGAGAGAGAGAGGGAAGCTTTGCATTATCCTTCTTTGAAAGAGTAATTCCAGCAAACGCTTCTAAAATGGAGTCCTGTGCTTTTTGACATGCGCATATTAGACGTTGGAACTGCACGTCTCCTTTGGGAAATCCATCACATTTCAAGTTATACATGCCTGGGAAGGCATAGATCTGTTCTACCTTCCATGTATTTGTTATTGCTGCTTCTGAAACTTCCTTACAGCCCCAAAGAAGTCTTAATCCCTGTCAAATGTTATTATGTTACCGACTTTTATGTAGTCTTGAAAAGGCTTGTTTATTTAGTTTCAGTGACTTCTTGTTACTGCCAAATATTATTTCATTTCAGCACAGATGTAAAGGGTCCAATGACTGGAATTGTTTTACAGCCCTGACATTGTTGAGAGACATATACCAGTTTAATTATGGACAGCTGAAAATGATCTGGGAGTCACCTGCTACAGATATTTATCATCATTATGAACTTCTCGCCGAGCTGGGGTCTGAGCACCGTCATAACGTTCCATTTGCGTTAGACAGGCGGAGTGAGCCACACGGAGCCCACGGCTTCCGTCACCTTTAAACCTACGTATGGACAGCTTAATATCGCTTGATTATTTTCTTTTCCTCTGCTCAAAGTGAGAAAATAACGCTTCGGTCATTCCTATCCTTTTCCTTTCCTCTTTTTCTGTCCCTCTCCGTCACCTCCTCTCCCTGCAACCCTTACCCTTCCAGCTGGTTTTCCAATTATGCCTCATTGGAAATTATTCATTACTTAAAGAATGTGAATTGGGTAGACCAGACGTGTAGAGGATCAAGTAATACAGTGACTGCAATATAGCTGGCACTATGCAGAGGGAAGGAGGGGAGGGGGGGCGTGGAGGGAGCAGGAAATGGGGGGCTGTGGGGTTGCAGGACACTCTTCAAATAGATCCTCCAGCTCAGAGTTTAGGAGAAATTAAGAAAAGCAACCCTCCTCCTTCTGCCCCTGCCCCCCCACTATAACAAAGTATGTTTTCACACCTTCTCTTTTTTTTTTTTAAATTTATTATTGAGAGACTGAGAGAGACAGAGCACGAGCATGGGAGGGGCAGAGAGAGAGGGGGGGAGACACAGAATCTGAAGGAGGCTCCGGGCTCTGAGCTGTCAGCACAGAGCCCGATGCGGGGCTCAAACCCACAAACTGTGAGATCATGACCTGAGCCAAAGTCTAATGCCCAACCAACTGAGCCACCCAGGCGCCCCTACACCTTCTCTTTTTAACTCTGCTTTCCCTACATGGATCTTGACCTGTTTTTGTCAGAGCAGAGAAAAGAGTTAAATGAAAGGAGAGGCCAGGTTACCACCTGCTGATAATAAATTTAGGTCACTGTCTACCTGCCTAAATGTGCTTCATTCCATTCCTTTTCTCTTTTTCCCAACCTGGGCTACAAGGCCTTCAAGAATTCCAACTTTTTCCTGGAGGAAAGCATAATTACAGTAAGAGCTAACTTTAGTGAATGCATATGTCACTCACCATGCTAAGACTTCTTATGCATTATTTCCTTCAATTCTATTTATGTTTGTTTTAAAAAGTTTTTTAATGTTTATTTTCGAGAGAGAGAGGCAGAGAGTGAGCAGGGGAGAAGCAGAGAGAAAGGGAGACACAGAATCCAAAGCAGGCTCCAGGCTCCAAGTTGTCAGCACAGAGCCTGACACGGGGCTCCAACTCACGGACCACAAGGTCACGACCCGTGCAGAAGTAGGACACTTAACCGACTGAGCCGCCCAGGTGCCCCATCAATTCTATTTATGTTCTATTTCTGTAAATCAGTGGTTCTCAACCAGAGACAATTCTGTCCCCCTCGGGAACATTTAGCAATGTCTGGCGAGACCTCTGCTTGTCACAACTGGGTGGAGGCCAGGGTTGCACGAAAATATCCTGCATGGCACAGGGAAACCTCCTACCACAAAGAATTACCTGGCACAAAATGCCAACCATGCCACTGTTGAGAAGCCCTGCTGTAGATGAAAAAGCTGAGGTTTAGGGGCGCCTGGGTGGCTCAGTGGGTTGAGCATCAGACTTTGGCTCAGGTCATGATCTCGAGGTTCATGAGGTGGATCCCCGAGTCGGGATCACTGCTGTCAGAGCAGAGCCCACTTTGGATCCCCTGTCCCTCTCCCTCTGCCCCTCCCCTGCTTGCGTGGGCTTTCTCTTTCTCTCTCTCTCTCTCTCAAAAGTAAATAAACATTAAAAAAAAAAACTGAGGTTTAAGGGGGATTCGGTAACATGCCCAAGACCACCCAGTGGTATCTGAGAAGACTGGGAGGCAAGCATGCTTCCTCATCTTGGTGCACACAAATCACTGTACCCTCCGGGGCTGGTTTCTCAGCCCGCATGCCACACGAGCCAAAATTCCCAGCAGGAATGTTCCCGTGTGAGGGTACCTCCACATGAGTCATTTGCAGATCCCCTGCCCGTCCATCCGTAGCACCAAATATGCAGAATCGGGCCCCTCCAGACATCGGAAGTTTTGTAAAACACACACGTGCACAAGCACACGCGTGCAAATGTGCGCACACACTGCAGTAGTTCCTCTGACTTTTTAATGTTATCAGCAGATATAACATGCAAGGTTAAAGCAGAATGCACAAGCAAATAATGATGCTACTGAGCAACAAATTTCGAAGATGATATATACAGAGACGCGGTCTACTTTGATGAATAAGTTCTACATACTTTTTTTGTTACTTTTTTTAACGTTTTTTATTTTTATTTTTGAGAGACAGAGAGAGACAGCGTGAGCAGGGGAGGGTCAGAGAGAGAGGGAGATACAGAATCCGAAGACAGGCTCCAGGCTCTGAGCTACCTGTCAGCACAGACGCGGGTGTGCACAGACACACGTGTGTACACACATGCACACACAGACAAGTCCCAGGTCTTATTCCCGGGGCAATTTCCTTTGCCTTTATTCCTCCCTCAGGGCCCCCAGCTGCCTTCTTACTCTTTCCCTGCCCCACTCACCCATTCTCTCGCCCTCTCTGATGCTCCTCAGACCCTGATCCGAAGGAGATTTCCATTTTCCCTTCAGATCCTTTCCTCTGTGTGACCCAGTCTTGGAATCTAACAGCAACTCCCAGCAGTGAACCCAGAGGGCAGGTACCTAGGAAACCTGTCAAGGGCTCAGTGCTGTCGTCAGTCCCCCCAGACCTCCGAGGAGAGCACCACAAAGACAGACACTGTATTTATCTTCGAGCCCCACTCAGGCATTGCATGTCTTTCAGGTCAGCAAGAACAGCCACCCCCCAACCCTAAATTCTAAACAGCCACACCTATGACTCATTGCTTGAAAGGATTTCACGGTTTCTAGTCCCTTTCATCCTATAGCTAAAGGGTCAAAGCTTAACATACAGCCTACTCACTGGTAGGAATGAACTTCCTTCAACATGAGTTACTGGGCTAAATCTTTGCTATTGTAGTGGCAAGAAGGCTTTGAACTAAAAAGTAATTAAAAATTAAAAACTCCGTTCCTCAGTCACGCTAGCGATATTCAAGTGCTGGATAACGACCTGTGCCTAGTGGCCATTGTGCTGGACGGCACAGAACACTTCCATCATTGCCAAAAAGTCTATCAGCACTGAGCTAGACAGAGATAGAAAAGTTGGAGAATACGCAGTGTTCGTGAGGGGCTTGGGGAAAAAACACATCCCTTCGCAGAGTGGTGGTGGGCACAGAAAGGCTACAAACTTTCCAAATGTCAACTTGGAAGTAGCCATAAGTATTTGAAATACACACGCACTTGGGGGCGCCTGGCTGGCTTAGTTGGTAGAACATGCGACTCTTGATCTCGGGGTCATGGGTTCGAGCCCCATGTTGGGTGTAGAGATTACTAAAAAAAAAAAAAAAAAAATAAGCTGAAAAATTACTGAAAATAAAATAGACATGCGCTTAATAGAAGAAAAAACTAAACTTGCCTAAATGTCCATCATTAGGAAACTGGTAAAATAAATACCCAATGTCTATACAAGAGGAGACTATGAAAAGAATTTACAAATCTATACATAAGCAACACATGTCAGCACAGAAAACTGTCCTATAACTTTGTATATAAAAATACAAACCACTCAGGGCACCCGGGTGGCTCAGTCGGTTGAGATTCTGACTCTTGATTTTGGCTTAGGTCATGATCTCATGAACATGAGACTAAGCCCGGCGTCAGGCTCTGTGCTGAGCACTGAACGTGGAGCTTGCTTAAGACTCTCTCTCTCTTTCTCTCTCTCTCTTTCTCTCTCTCTCCCTCTCTCCCTTTTGGTCTCTCTCCCCCTCTGCCCCTCTCCTCTGCTTGTGTTCTCTCTCTAAAATTAAAAAAAAAAAATACAAGCCACTCGACCCTACGAAAGTATGATCCTATTTGTATTAAAATATAAAGGGTATACATATGTATGTTTATATATGCACAGGAAACTACATAAGGGTACACAAGGGTTTCCTTCTGGAAAGAGGGATTGGCAGAGCAGGTTGAGGAAGCATTTTCTTTTCATTGTACCTCCTTCTGGTGCTGTTTGGACTTTTTACCACGATGATGAACTATTGCACTTAGTCATATGTTAGGGAAGTGAGTTACTCAAACAACGTGATACCAAATGAATGAAAGAGCAAATACATACCCAGAAGAGTGAGATCCTCTGCATATCACAGACCTGTTTGCTCAGTCCTGTGCTAGTTGGACCGAGTCAAGGTAATGGATTGTGTTCCTGTTGTCTGCGGTCTTCCCGTATCAAAACCCTAAGTCATTGACTCAAGGATAATAGGTTAAATATGAAGTCATATCCTGTGCATTATCTCAGCTGCCTTAAACAAACATGGCAGACCCCCAAGGAGGGCCCTGAAACCAAAAGATTTTTTTTTTTTTTCTTTTCAGGAGAACTGGTAGCTACTTGGAGTTCCTGGAAGGATGCCTTTCCTCTGCTCATCCCTCTCCCATCTTCCCTCCCTCCTCCACCCCTCACAGCCACGTTTTTCCCTCCCCTCCACCACCTTCTTCTGTGGCCTGCTCCGAGCAGGAGGAATGGCAGATCCAAAATCTTCACCCTTCCTCAGAACTCACCTGCATTGAGCACGACCAAGTTAGGCAAAGATTCAGGCTCCTCCGTGTGCCTCCTTGTAAGCTTACCGGGGAAACCAGGCAGCAGACCTCATGAAACTGTATCTGTCACCTGTCTATCTCTCTATCCATCATCTGTCATATATACATGTACACATACGCATGCACGTGTACATATGCATTTATATGTTCACCTATGTAGACACTTGCACACAGGCATACACTTGGTTCCTGTGGGAATCTGGGACGTGGTTCTAACCGCTGTGCTGGCAGATGATGTGCTTACTGCGAATGTGGGAGGAAGCCCAGGGAGGAGGGGCAGACGAGGGGAAGGGAGGGCACTAGTGTCTGTGGGTGGGCCTGATCCCCAGGCAAGGAAAGAATTTGGCCCATGTGATATATTTTTGTTGGATCCGACCATTAGATAGTAAATATGACCTAAGTCTCTGAGCCAGGTCGGTGATAAAGAGGGAAATGTTTTTATTTCTTGGTATGCTCAGAATCACACGTTTTCTAACAGACCAAGGGCATCTACTCTCCAAAGAAGATGTTCGCACACTTGAATGCAAATGTGTCCTCTTTCCTCAGCTGCACTCCCAAGCTAAGTTTCCTCTTACACCATCTTTCCCAGAACCGAGCACCCCTTGGTTAGGCCTGCCTGGACGTCCCCCAGCCCTGGCAGGGCCCGAGACCTGGCCTGAGTAGGTCCAGGAGACACGTACAGGCCTCGCCTGCAACAGTTTTACTCCATTTTAATGAGTCTCATTTGCCCATAAGACTTGTTTTTCAGTTTCTGACTCATGCCGGGCTCATTTATTTGGTATTTCATCTTGATGAGTATGCAGGTTTTAACCCACTGAGGACTGTTTTTCTGCCTTATTCTGGAAGCTCCAGGTTTTGTCCGAATATTCCCCAACCGCGACCAGCTCACTGCTCCCCTTTTCTCTTGTATCCCTTATCATCCCAATACCTACAACCCTTGTCTGCATGCCTCTAGCATACGCGTGCGCGCGCGCGCGCGCACACACACACACACACACAAATACACACAAATACACACATACAACATTGACTAGATACTGGACAGGTAGCCTTTACAATAAAGGAAGGTTGAAGGTTTGATCATTATTTCAATTACCCCAAGTAAGGTGAGGAAGGAAAGCCTCTCTGGAATGTTCTGTGAAAAGTTTGCATTCCTTCCAAATGCAATTTTTTTCTTCTTCCCTCAAAGACTCATCCTTCGAACAAAGGCCCTCTAAGGGTTTGTTTTTCATCTGAGACCAAACCACTGACTCCTGATTGGGGAGAACTGTGAGTGATGGAGGGTGAGAAGAAAGAGTTTTCAGTAGAAATGGATTTGTAAACATCTTCCCTGCTCTGCCTCTCCTGGGGGGTGACCCACATACCGTAAAAAAATTTCAGTCTCGGATTTTGAGTTCAGCAGAGACTTTCATTTTCATTAATTATCCCGAGGATCCACGCTGTCATTCCCTCGGGTGGGGGGGGGGAGCACACACAGCAAATGGCGTGTGCGGGGGTCAAGTCTCCTCTGAGCAGCCCCAGAGAGGAGAAGGACGGGCATGCCGGGATCCTGCCACTGCTCCTGGGGCCACATGTGCTGCCCTGCCTGGGGGCATAGAGTCTGCCTCTGCCTGGGCTGCCCTGGGACTGTTCCAGGGGAGTAAGCTCCATGGGGGCCCCCCCAATGCTGCCTCACCCTGCCACTTCTCATCTCACTGTGTGTACATGCAGCCTGAGAACATGGGGACCTGGCGATTCCAGTGACACTTCCGGTCGCTAATCTCCCCATTTCACAGTAGGATAGCACTGTTATTTTGATGCCACGCCAGATTTTTGTTTTAAAACCAGCTCTGTACAGACAGTTTTAGACGGACCAGAAATAACTTTTATGGCCTGCAAAATACCTTTCTCTCGGGACGTTTTTGTTGTGCTTTGAATACATTTTAGCACAGTGAGGTAACATTCATGGACTCCTAGAGACACGGGCTGAGAAAGCAACTCCAGAGACATCCCATCCATCACCATGACGCCAGGCAGGCTTCACCCAAAACATCCCAGACATGGGTAAATATCCTGTTTTCACAGGTCATCAGGAAAAGAGACTCCACGCCACCCTTGGGTAACCCATTCCAGCGTCGACTTCCCTTCAGTGCTGTCATTATTGCTTGTGTTACCGGGAAAACACCCCATACTAGATGGCTGTGAGTTTTTAAAACCCAAATTTGTGTATTTGGCACCAGATGTCACAAAACAGCCCGATTGTCAGCACACTGTTTAACTCGTTTTGAAAAATGTCATTTCAAACCAAATACATCTATCCTTGGGGTTGGACCCGGTTGGACAGCTTTCATTTTACAGTAAATGTGTGACCTTCTGTCCCCTTAGGATTCCCTTCCCTCTTGGATCTGGTCATCGTTAAATGGTGAGGCCCTGCAGGTGTACCCTTATGCTTTCCTGCTCCCAGAAATCACATCCGTCACGTCCCTTCCCCTAAACCGTGTTAGCAGGGGCAGAACTACCATCGAAAGCAAAGCACTCTGTTCCACGGAGGGTGTTTGCTCAGACACACACAAAGCTTTCTGACACTCGGTTTGTTCCTTTGGTTTTTAGAAATAGCAACTTTAAGGGAGTCCTTTCCCTGGCCTTCCCCTTCTGCGATGCAACACAGGAAACCCCAGTGTAGTCTCTAAGAGGTCCAGTTACATTTTGGCATCGAATAATCCCCAGGGCCTTCTGCAGTTAGAAGCAAAATAGTCCTCTCCCTTTCTTTCCGCTATTTCCTTTGGCAAAGGGGAGAGTCATAAGGAACCGGATCGGTCAGGAAAGCCCTGACCAAGAGCTGGTATGAACCTCAGACAAGACGCAGCTCGATGCGATGCCGTGCGCGCCGTCGTTGTCTGAGACAGAGGGCCTGAAATTGACACCATGTGCTTCCCGAGGAGTAATTGCTCCAAGGGGGGGAGAAAAGCAACGTGTCAGAACATTTTAGTAACACCTAATTCATCCCGAGGTTATAAATAAATCTTAATGCTTGCTTAAAAACAAAAGTCGAAAAACACTTTGACCAGATTACTTTGGTGACAGTGCTTCTAGCAGAGGTGAACTTTACTGGGGAGACAACATGAATAAAGAGAAACACGTAACAACTTTTTATGGTATATTTTACATGATTTTATTTTTTTGCAGTAAATAAAGTGGTTATAGGGCTCCAAGGAAAAGGGCCCAGATGTTAGAGAGTTGTGTGAAATTTAGGGGAAACAAGCTGTAAAAAGCGCAGTCATAAAACAGGCTGTCAGTGCCACACATCTGGACAATACAGCTGTATGTTCCTAGTGGCTGTCGTCACCCAAAGAAAACTCAATAACCTCATTTCACCCCAATTAGGCTGCATACCAACAGGATCAACATTAAATTGCAAGGGGGCGGGGGAGAAACGTTCATATGGCGCCTCTGTGTCAAGCAGTTTTTATCTTGCATTTGAATTTGGTCACCAAGAAGTAACAGATTGCTAACATAGCTATTTCCATTATTATAAAACCCTATTTTAATTTATAATGTTGTAATAAGTCAATGTTTGACAGCTTGGACTATTGGCTGTGCCACACAATAGACTTTCTGTAGCATGAAACTGACCGATCAGTCATCGTGAATGGTGCTCTGGCATATCTTTCGTCTACCCCTTTTTTGGGAGTCTGAATCTCGGGGCATTGTGGGAAGCACTCTCTGCCTTCTTGGAAAAATAAGTTCATTTTCAGACAACCCAATTTACGTAAAGTAGAAGATAAATGCCCCTCTCGATGGCGACGGGGCATTTCGCTCTAATTCTTTCGGCCAGCAGTGAGGCACCTTTGCAATAAGACGAATATTACAAAACTGAAATACCATTTCATCTTTTTTGTCACCAACAGACTGCGAAAAGTTATAAAATGCCCCTTTTCCTATTAATTGTGTTTCTTCCTAGGTGTTAACGGCAGCAAAGGCAATTATGGACAGTGGAGAGAAATTAACCCTACCACTGATAGGGAAACTGTTGAAATTTGAGCTTCTCCAGATTAAATTGAAGGACCAGCAGCGACGGGAAAATGAAAAAAAGGTACTGTATGATGGTGGGTCTTCTAAAGAGGGCAAACAGGGCATAAAATGGAGCCAGTTTTCTCCAGGGGCACTTCCTCTCTTCGTAAGCCTTCCATTAAGTGTTTCCTAGCACATTCAGCTGTCGCCTGGACAACTTAGGAAAAAGGCCATCCGAAGATCTGTTGGAGGAATTATGTTTTCTCAAAGGCAGACCCATTAAAAATAAATTCCCCTGTGCAGAAATCGGACAATAGTCAGGGCATGTGCCTGAGGTGGTTTTTGGAGTAGTCTACTTATATGCTAGTAACAAAGAAGGGAATCAAGGTAAGACAGAGTCAGGAGAAGTAAATGTAATGCAAAGTAAAAAAAAAAAACAAAAAACACAAAGGCAGGGTGTAACCATTTAAAATAGTCTCTCTCATATTCAGTAGGAGTTCCTATTAAAATGGCAGTCTACATCTGCACCTTCATAATAATCTGAACATTTCAGCAGCAATCCATCACTCCCCCCCCCCACACACATTATATGCCTGATTACTTCTTCACATGTAGACTTCTCATTTAATTTGCTTATGGAAATCAATCTGTGCATTTTCCAAAGATTCGTGTTTTCATCTGAAAAAAAATATATTTTAAAATATCTTTAGCAAAACGATGCTAGGTTCAAATCCATTTGTTATTATCATTACTCAGAATAAGAGATTTTAAATTTTCCAAATCATGCTGAAATGTTTTTGGAAAGCCAAATGCTTTTGTACGTACATGTGTGATGTGTGTGTGTGTGTGTGTGTGTGTGTGCACCCGCACATGTATATATGAAATGGATTTACCTGTAAGCTGCATCATTATGCCCCTGAGTGGAAGAGGCAAAATCAGTTCATGGAAGAAGAAAGAGAAGAGGGAACATGTTCTAGTAATACCTTCCTCACCTTTGCGAGACCCCCAAACCTAGGTTTCCTATTTGAATTGGATGCGTGACAGAATAATTGTAGGAAAAAAATAAGAATGCCCCCTTATATTGGCAGAATAGGGCTTTATGTTTTTCAAAGAGATTCCCCATATAGCATCTTATTAGGGTGGTACACATGGTTCCCGGGAAAATTCTACTCATAGGAACACAAGTGATGGCCTAGTTTTCCATCTATCACAACTCTTTCATCATGTGCAGGAGATTTGTGCCTTAAGAAATACCTGGGGACATTAAAACTTGGCAGAAGAAAAATTGGAAAATTTGAAACTAGTATAGACACATCTTTTCTCGCCTTTTTAAATTCCAGCGTCACTTGGGAATCTGAATCATAGAAAGTAGACTGCGAGTCCTGAGAAAATCTTTGCGCCTTCTGTTTTCTCTGTGCTTTTTCCCACAGCACCTACAAACATACCTGATGTGCTAAAGGGGATCAGTTTACTCGTTTGCCAACTATTTTAAGTCGGCAACTGTTTGCAATAGAGTAAGTTTCAGTTTTCAGTTAATGAATTTTAAGTAACAGTAAATGGAATATCCTGGCAGCTCAGGGAAAAAGTTTTCAAGCTAGCAACAATATAAAAATATTTCTGCAGTGATTTTTTCTCAGCATTTCTTTGAAATGTGAACTATAGTACTACAGCTGTGAGATTCTGAAGATGTGCAAATAATCTTAGTTTATCGTTTGAAAATTCAGAAGTCTAAAGGAATTGGGGCTTGAAAGATAGATGACAGATAGATGATAGATAGATGATAGATAGATAGATGTAATAGATGCATTAAGAGAACTCCGAGCAATCAAGAGCCAACAATTACATAGTCTAATTTGATGTCTTCATTAGACTGGGTTCCCAAACATCTCTCAGTTGCACCCGTACGAGTAAGAGCTAAATAAATTGGTGAAAACTGATTGGAATGGAGTACTCTCCAGAAAATACTCTTGGTAAAGCCCAGATGAAGAGAGTTGTTTGAGGGATGATATAATCTCTATTCCCAACCCGTCAGTTAGAACAATTGAAAGTAAAATAAGTATAAAGTAAATAAAACTGACCCACGCTGTGGATGAGAAAACGTGAAAAAGAAAAGAAGACTTTACCCAGTGTCTTCCCCTTTCTTGAACCCAGGCTGAGATTCTGAGATTCCTACAAGGGCAGTGACTGTCTTTTCTGCTTTTTAATAGCAACAAGAAATCTATGTAGGTGTTTCCTTTCAAATGCTAACTCTATTCCCAAAAACTGGGCAACCCAAATCGTGTTTTGTGTCTCCTATATTGAATTTTCAGAATTGTATTTTTAAAAATGAATGCTTAAATATCCATAGCAGGAACTAACCAAAAATACTAGGGAGAAGATATGGACCAAAATAAAATAATTAGGTCCCTGTCTTTTTTCCCCAGTGAAACAAATAGATCATCATATATTTGATCCTGTTTTAATCAATCAAAATTTTTCTTAAAAATAAGTGGCAGAAAAGAAAATAAGTGGTGAATAATATAGTTCCAAATACAGTAAAAGTGTCATTATTTTAGATTCCACTGATTTAAATAATTTCTAGCACTTTAGTATGGGCTGTGCTTACCACCGCATTTGCTTTGTCCATGAAGAAAGCTTGCTGGTTAATTAATATTATAAAAAAAATACAAGGGAAGATATTTCTTAGAGGAACAGTTTTGAAGGCTTTAGCACGTGCATTTCTGAAAAACAAATGCCTGCTTGTAATTGCAGTGAAGTAAAAAATAGTTGAACACTCTGATCTATTTGGAAACACCTTGTTGGTTACTTCCAAATATACATATCATGAAGAAATATATTTCTCTAAACAAATTTTAGAATTTCAGAAACTCTGAATGACTCTTTTATACAATTAATCCAAATTGGATTTTGTTGTATCTTAAAATCTGAGAGTTTTGTTTAGAAATGACTCTTCCTTGCACACATGATTATCTCAGCATTTATTCTGCATTTTTAGACCTATCATTGCCAATCTGTTTTTTAATTCATCAACTTAACACTTTGAAAGTTTGAAACAAACTTTACAGAAACAATGCACTAGACACATATATATCATAATTTCATTATAATTTTAAAATAAATTATTTGGGGTTTGTATTCTGGTCCATGTTTTAATTTAATCTACCTGAATATTATAGCATTGTTCACATTTTTTACTTTTTTCACTCCAACTTTCATGTTTATATTAATGATAAACATTTGTTTAAAACCAAAACACTTTATTGTGAATATATTTAAAATATATTGAGAATTCAGCTAAAACCTTTAATCATCAAAAAAAGATGAAAAATGCCTATAATAAAAAAAAATAACCATTTAAATAATCTGCCAAACTAAATCTAGTCTTCCTATTGCCTCTGAGTACAGTTCATAAAATTTGCATATGTTTAGAAAAAGATCCAAATATATTCTAACTGTGCTCTTAACTTGTGAATTCAAATAACCAGTCCATATTTTCTTGGATATTTTTAGCATATCTTTTATGTAAAAGCAGAACAGTTCTTTCTCTTTCTGGCTTCTATACTTAGTACAAGTTGCCTTATTTTCCAGAGTACTAGAATTGGAGAGAAGGCAGTCAAGAACTATGGAGAGATGGTACTGGTAAACTTTCCTTAAAACACCTCAAAATTAAAACACCTAAATTTGATAAGACATTACGATGAAGCCACAAACAACCCAGGGCCTGCTCCAAAGGAGGGACGAAGAGAAATTAGGGTAACCTTTGCAGACGTTTTACAGCTTACTCCAGTTGAAACCCCAAAATACTGGAAACCAGCCAACGTAATGCCATTTTTTGTGTGTGTTTTGTTTTAAAAGAAAGACCAGAGGGACATACCAGGAAATTACAGGCTGGTTAGTTTTGATTCAGTTGTGGTTAAAATCTTCAAAAACTATTTTAAGAAATCAAACAGAGGAAGAGCAGGAACTCAGTTTAGAGGGACCCGTGTGGTTTCAGGAAAGGAATAACTTGCCTCACTAACCAGATGGAATTCTTTGAAGCAGGATTATCAAAATGAGGGTACCACCAACAAAACCATTGGATCTAAAGAGCTACAAAATTCAGCAATTTGGGGAAAATAATAAATGACTCCCTAGGTAACCGATCTGTAGAAAAGAAGTGTTTTCCTAATTGGGATGCTTTTAATTAATGAAAACTGTTTATGGACTTCAGGAAAAAATGTAAAGAAACATGCATATTTAGAATAGAGTAGTATCTTTAAATATGAGCAGCTATAGTTGTAACAGTTAACGGTAACATTTAGCTACTGTTATTGACTCTTCGGCATTATACTAGGCTCTTTACACATGTTTTATCATTTAATCTTTTAAATGACTTTATGAGGTACAGAGTATTATTCTTGACTTGCAGATGGGAAAACTGAAGGTGTGAAAAGTTAAGTAACTTTTCCCAGGTTAAATAGCTACTCAGAGGTAGCGCTGGGATTCAAATCCAAAACTTTCAGACACTATGTTCTTAACCACTGTACAGACGCCTTCCGAACATGTCTCAATAGCTGTGCAAAATGGCACTCTTGGCCCACAGTCAAGAGTGCCTGCCCAGAGATATTTCCCTGTAGGAGCAATGGCTTTGCTCAGTGAACTACCAACAGCCGTCTGGTCCCACTAATTACATTGCACACAACATCCTGAGGTAGCGTGTGGGGACAAGCCAAGGAAAGGAACAAAGCTTACCAAAAGCAAAGTCCACAGAGCTAACCAACCACCAATTCTCAAGGGAATTCTGATTTCATTTCTGGCCCCGCCCCACTGCCAGGAAATGACCTGGTCTCTGGGGAAAATCTCTTAGAAGGAAACTTCCTGACATTATTCCAAACATCCTCACCCCTCTCTCCGTCCTTTTGGACGTTGAGGTAGGACAACACCAGCTGATCCACTACTAGAGCCTCTGAATCACATAGGATCCTGAAGGAGACAGGCATCAGATAGACATCAGACCCACACCCTCACTGCCACTAATCACAGAACATGGCCACGTTCCAATTCCGTGGACTTCAATTCTGAAGATGGCAATATGGCACCCCAGGACATTCTTCAGGGCTCTGAAGCTTGCGTCATTTGGTCAAGTGAACCCACTACATTCCTAGACTTATGTTTTCTACACAACAGCAGCTCCCTAGAAAAACGACCTCCTAACTCAACACCATGCATTATACTTTCTATTTGGCAGGGGAGTACAGGGGAGAGCAGAAGGGAAAGAATAAATAGAAATATAGAAAAGAAAAAACAACAGGTTCATAATGCCATGACACTATTACAAGTAATGTTAACATTCTGATATGTTTCCTTTTTTTTTTCTGTGAATGTTTCTTTACATAATCATTATAAATTAAAATATATCATAATTTTACTTATTACTGCAGTATCCACATCTATCATTATTATTGGTTGTAGGATATTCTGTTGACTACCGTAATTTTCTTAACCATTCCTCTATTGTTGAACATTTCAGTTATTTCCATATTTTTATAATAGGTAATGTGATGAACAACTTTATAGTGTAGAACTCTTTATATTTTGGATAATTTCCTTAGCATTTGGCTTATATAAATGGATTGATTGTGCCTCAAAGCCCATAACCTGTGTTTCTAAAGTAGGTTCTAGAACCATTTCAACCCAGTTTTTCATTTAAAAAAGAAAAGGGTCCCCTGGGCAAAAGAACTTGGAAATCAATGTGTGTTATGCACAACTTTTGGAGATTTAACAGCACATTAGCTTATTTAAGCTAGAGAGGTTTCATGAAAATAAATCTGTTTAATATTGTTTAATCAACTGTCTCTCAAATGTCTCTGACATCATAGATTTCTTTCAGCCCGCCTATTGTTCTCTTATCATCTGTAACCAATAAAATAGATTGTTTGTGAGACAGAATGATCTCTTGAAAGAGAACTAAAGTAGCATTCAGAAGACAGGCCTAGTTTCTCATAAGCCACATACTAAGAGTGACTTAGTCACTCAACTGCCATGAGCATGTTTTCTTATCTATATCCCTAACAGTATTATTGTGGGAATCTTACGGTAGAACATATGTGAAATCACAAAGTACTACACAAATCTGGACGTGCTGTTATCTATAAGAATAAGATGAAGTAGAGCAATTTACCAGGAGGTCCACTGACTTTTACTATTTGCCTCCCTTTTATTATGATAACATAACAAATACCTGTCAAGGTATGTGAAGGCATTTGAATCTTGACATCAAGAGTCACTTTTAAAATAAAATACGATCTAAAATATTTTGAAGCATCAAATAATTAGGTTATTTGCCCTGTTAGAGAGAGGGACAGTTTTATATTTTTCCCTTTTAAAAAATGAGAATAACAAGACTGAGGATTCAAGGTAAGTTTCACTTGATACTCACCTAAATATGTGAAATGCTAATAGCTCTTTTGGTTGTTGCTAAAACGAGGGCCTCACATCCGCTATGTAGCTTAACCAGTTAAGAAATCTCTGTGCCTATCCACAGCCTTCTCACAGTAGGAGGCATCCAGATGCTTTTTGTACACACTGCATTTTAAAGAAAATGGACTCTGTAACGAACTTGACCCTTCCTTCGTGTGCTGGGGAACATGTGTTCCCCAAACATGGTGGAAAGAGGGCACTTTTGGATATGCCCCCTCCTCAATTTTTGTCTTGAATTGGCAAGGATTCTCTCTGAGTTAAGTTGTGTACACATGATCATAGAGTGGGAATATGCATGCTGCTCTACCCAGAAGCAAGAAAGAAAAGTTGGTGTGAACAAATTTCAGTTTGTGATTTAGGAAGGGGTCAACTTTGGTGAATGCTCAGCTAATCTGGTTCACTCTCTGCCCCCCAACCCCCAGATCTGAAGGCATAAACTCCTAGGGGGAGGGGCTTAGTCAGCAAACGGGAGAATAGAGGAAAAGGGAAGAAGACAGGAGGTGATTTTGCTATGACTGGGGCTTGGTAGAAAAGGATGTTTTGCTTTTTGACCAAGTAGAATTCTAGGGGGCAGGCAGTCAACATTGTCAAGAATCGCAGAGACAAAGAGACTGTCCTGGTTTTGTTCAAGTATGGAGGGCTGGAGACATGAGGAACAGATGGAACATAGGATAAAAGTAGGGACCACAACTAGAGTCAGACATGGGAAAGCAGAAGGAACCAGGTTGGGCACCATGTTCAGAAATCCACCAAGGACTTCTCTGCCTGGATCTGGCAGCCAGAATAACCTAGGTGCTTCCATTGGCTTCTGTCCTCTACCATATGTTGTCTCCGCACCAGGAAAGTACATACATAGTTGCTCTACTTGGGAAATACTGTATGTAGTAATGCTTGAAATCCTACCAATCGAAGATGCATCATTGTTCAAGGAAAATGCAGAACACGGAATTGTATAGAGAGAACAATAACAGTGATGTTAAAATGATGCATAAACCTGATTTGAAAGAATGCATTAAATATCTCCTTCACTCATCTTTTCTGGTGATTTTTGTTAGATCGCTATATTCTTTCAAATGTTTCAATAATGATGATTTTTGTCATTTAAAAAGCTATTTCAAGAATTGAATCAGGATTTATAGGTATTTTTTAGATGCTTATGTAAAAAGAGGGAGGTAAATAGTGATCATTTCAGCACTCAACAGGAAGAATAGGTAAGGGAGGGATAGCTATGGAGAAACAAAAGAGCATCCAGGAAATAGTATTATTTAGCCCCTGGAAAGACAGAGTAGAAAGACAGACCATTTCTATGGCCTAACAGAACCACAGAAATAAAATGAATTTAGGGTTTGAGGTTAAACCAGCTTGTGTGTCTTCCGTAGTGGAGTGTCTGAGGGCAAACCATGTGTCTTAATTTATACAGTGTGAACAAAATTACTCGTCGTGCAGCTTGCATTTTAAGAACAAATTAAAGATAGTGATGTCTGGAAAGCACCGATCATGCCACATAGCTAAGTCTCTGTAATTTATTGCTTATTTGAAATTTTGGTTGTGATCAGCCCTGCCTTCTCTGGGGTACCAAGAAACCTTACAGAAGAAAGGGCACAGGGAGTTCCTCACCTTATAGAATCCCAACCTCGACGAAGAGGATCTGAGGGGATGGGAGCTCTGTGGCTGCACAGGCGCTCCAACCCCCCTAGAAAAGCCAGCAGGGCTAGAGGGCCCTCGTAACAGGAAAAGGATAAAGAAACTAGTTTTAAACTTCCTCTGTACTCAGCAGTATTTTTTTGGAACGACAGGATAAATGACTGGGTGTACGAATATATAAATGTTTATTCTTCTGGGTGAACTTTAGAATAATATCATCTGAAACAGTTTCTTCTTTTCAGTTCTGAAGATCACCCTGAGATTTTATTTAAAGTTGCAGTGTGGGAGTTTCTGGAAGATTGTGACGGCAAAGTTAGGAGTTTTCTGTGGCAAGGCTAGCTGTCCACCAAGGAGCTTACACGGGAGTGTTTCACTTCAGTGGATTTACCATCATCCAAGTGCGGCTGTTTGAGCTCCGGTGTGAGTCTTGCCAATGCCTCAGAGCTAATTGGACTCAGGGGCACTGATTTGTGCTCTGGTTTCATTTTAAATTAACAATCTTAAAATTTCCAATAAGCTCTCAACACTGGCAGAGACTTTTACCATATTTCTTCAGTAAGCTTGCCCTCCCAGTTTCTGACAGGACTCACGTTACGGTCTCCTTTCAAAACCTCTTACCTCGTACCTGCCTATACTCAGCCAGTAACTGTGCCTCACCCTTCACTTGAAAAAAACTGAAACATTCCCTCAACACCATCAAGTCCTTTCTCTTTCTTGAACCCACACTCAGCCACCCCTTCTTCTGGCTCCTCTTATTAAACTGAGAAATTGCCTTTCTTCCTATCAAAGGAAATTGACACGTTCTCTTGATCTTTTCCCACCTTACGTCCTCGAGGACTTTGGCCTCCACCATATCTTCAGTGTCTCCCTCTCTCCTCCCTCAATCATTCCATCAGATGCGAACACATCTCCTGACTTTGCATATATACATACACACTGGACCTCATACTCTCCTGCGATGCAGGTATCCACTGACATCTCGAGAACTCTCACGCAGAGCATTTCATGTCTTCCATTCAGTTCATCACTATGTATATGTGACTCACATCCAAATTCGTAACTCCAGCCGTATCTCTCCTCTCAGGGGAGAACATGTGCGTTCGACTGACTCTTGACATTTCAGGGCATCCCAAAGTTAACATGCTTTTCTGAAAAGTTTGCTTACCTTAAGTAAAAGCCGTTTCTCGCTCCAACTTCTCTATCATCTAAGTCACTGGGAGATCTTTTCTAGACCATTGCTAGCGACTCCCTTATTAGTCGTCTTGTTCCTTCTCTTGCAAAATCATAGTACTTCTCCACTTAAAACTCTCCATGGTCTTCCCATTGCATTGTTAATAAAATACAAACTTGTCAATCCCACCTGCAAAGACCTGGCCCGTGCCCTGAGACCCGCACCTCACCTGGGGCCACTCTCTCCCTTGCCCACTGGTCCCCTGCTATCCTCACCTGTTTCTAGTTCCTTGAACATACTTACCTCCTTTATAACTCAGGGCCTTCATGCACACACTTTGCCTTTTCCTTGCTTCTCATGTGGATGACTTCTCATCTTCCAGGTCTTCATTCAAATGTCACCTCCTCAGAGAGGTCCTCCGTCACCAACTTACCAGGTTTCTTCAACTGCGTGTCCATCACTACATTGGGTTTTATCCTTCCCAAAAGTCATTAAACTTTGTAGTTATATTTTTACCTGTTTTTGGATGGGCTTTGTTCCTCTTTCTTCCCCAGTAGACTAGGCTTGCCCCAGCCATACTTTATGCACCAGTTCATATCTGGTGCAGAATGACATGCTGGGGCTTTTCAGACCTTTGCACCTTACCTTGTGCACTTCTTGCTGCCTCCACCCAAGGCTAGTAATGACATCCAAAGCCTTCTCTGATGCTCCCCTCTGCTGCTGAGGACAGGGGGTTTCCTCACCGCTAGAGCCACAGGACCCAGACCTGCATGGAGAATCCGTAGGTACCTCTGGGTGCCAAAGCGACACTGTTCTGTGGAGCCCTGGACATCCAGAAGACATATGGAGTAGAGAAATACTTGTCTCCCCTTCTGTGTTACATTCTGTTAGCCAGACGCCAAAGCAACATATCTTCTGTCTCTAACGTTTGAGAATGGAATTTTTCAAATTTGATTTCAATACAGAGTCCAGATGCTGCTGCAGTAATTTTTTTATTGCGTTTCAAATTGCATTGAGTATGGAAAAAAAAACAAGCAATATAAGCATATTCTGGATCTTCTGTAGGGCCACGTTATGATCCAGCACTACCACATAATTTTAATGAACACAACCTCTGTGTATTTATGGATAGATGTATTGAAAGTGTAATTATGTTATGAAATAATACACAAAGCTTTCAGCAATTGTGTGAAAAGAGCAAACTGGTGGGGAAATTGGTCTTTCCATGGAATATGGCAGTCTAAATGTGCCCCGGAGAAATGTGTAGAGTTCATTCTGCCAACTGATGTCTTTGGTTGAAACCATCTCTGGATGTATCAAACAGCAACCATTGATTATGTCTATACATTTTTAAGTAGTGTTATAATAAAAATAATTTATCGGTGCTGGGTACCCCAAAGAATCTTATAACCTTTAAAACTCAATACACTATTTAAACTTTGAAAAACTTCATCAAGGAGATTTTAGAGAAACCTATTCTTTCTGGATTTTTTCAACCTCTGTTTTGTTTTTATATGTTGTTTTTTGTTATTTTTTTAAATGTCTATTTATTTTTGAGAGACAGAGCACAAGCAGGGGAGGGGCAGAGAGAGAGACACACACACACACAGAATCCGAAGCAGGCTCCACAGAGCCCGATGCAGGGCTTGAACCCATGGACAGTGAGATCATGACCTGAGCCAGAGTCAGATTCTTAACCAACTGAGCCACCCAGGCACCCTGTGTTTTGTTTTATTTTCAATGAACAAACAACCTCTCTCTAAGACCAGACAGAGACTCCCCAGGGTTAGGCTGCAAGGTAAACCTAAGTTACAGTCACCACAATGTACTCCAAATCTGCCACTTACCTTACCCCTAACAACTGTGATAGTTTATAGGCCCATGTTTGACTCTCCCTTAGGATGAATTCTCTTCTAGAAGACTATTTGTGTGAACAGTCTCCTGGCACCCACCCCTTAGTGCTCATAGGTAGGTGTGCCTTATCACAACTTAGGCCCAACCTGGGATTGTCACTATCCTGGCTTGAAGAATGAGCACACGAAAAATAAATGAGCAAACAAGCAATTGAATGAAATAAAGAATTAATTCGCCCAACAGTAGAAAAGCCGTTGGTTGCTCACTGTATGATTTGATGGAAAATATGTTCTCTTTTCCAGGTAATAGAAGATAGATTCAAAATAGAAAAGGATAAAGGGAAAGCAAAATCTCCCAGGGAGAAGAAGGCCTCAGGTGCCAAGGTTGCCAAAGGGAAGGGAAAGGATCTGCCTGAGGCAAACACAGCAGTGAAGAAGACGACACAACTAAAACGGAGGGGGGAAGATGATGACACCAAACTTTACATCGGTCAGTGAGATGCCCCTCCTGTGAGCTACCTGTCCCTTCCTGCCTTCCAATCCACAAAGTAGCTTGAGAAATCATTCCAATAATGACACTCAATCTTTCATTCTTTATAAAACCACAAATCACATACAACCCATGATACCCTAATAGAAAAGTACTGCTCTGTAGCAATTTGTTTATTATTTTCAGCAATTATTCATTTAGCTCGTGTCTTGCCGTGGGCACCGTTTCATAAGGCAAATAGGAAATCATGAGCTAGGTGTGCCACCACCAAGTAGCTTCCTACCTCATTGGGGACATTTTAAAAAGTCAGACATAATTATGAGACACACCAGAAAGTGACTATTGTAATGAGTGAAATACGGTGGTGATAAAATCAGACCAGTGAATGTGGGACTCACATAGCACACAGTTTCCTGACCTGACCTCAACTTCTCCCACTAATAGTTTCTCTTAGGGCAACTAGAATTTTCTTTCATTTTTGATTATTGATATAAAGCTGGTTTGACCTATGCAGCCTATGACTAATTCATTGCCACCTTCACTTGAACCCAAATGAAGTTTTCTATTACTATTTGCATTGCATTTAAATGAGATGGAAAGCCTTCATATCCTTTATCAGTTTGCCTCTCCTGACGTATCTCTGCTCTAAATCCACTAGACCTAGAAGCTATGATATTACGGATTCGATAGGCAATATCAACACCGATTTGTTTAGTGATAGGAGAAAAATTATTACTTAAAAATGAAATGTTTGTGCATTCTGCATTACTTGTGAATTTATCTTAATGGGCTATTGTGGGATTTAATGTTTTCATGGAGCACCTAGCATGAATATTAAAGTACAACAATTATTTTTACCCCTCATAATCTCATATTTGAACATTAATAAAAACAGTGTAATGAGGGCTAAGTAGAGGCAAGACATTTGGGGAAGTGCACAGTATATATTTTAAAATTTTTATGCAATAAGTATATAATTGCTATGTAACCCATACTCAGCATTCACACCTATTGACATAAATACACAGAATACTTTGGTAGGGGGCATGTCCATATTCGATATTTCCCTCTCCTGTAAACACCTCTACTTATAAAATACCACAAAGCTGCAGCCACTCGTAATTCAGGAGTAAAGCCAGATGTTGCTCAAAAGAGGTTGAACTACCCCCTCCCCAAAAAAAGTACAGCCTACAGCCTAAACCTTTTCTTTTTACAAAAACCCAAGCACACATTTTCCATGACCACAGGCCCCATGTATGTTTGTCCTTCTATCATGACTATATCTCATTTGCAAAAGTGATTTAATATTTTGTAAAATGGCCATAGCCTTCTTCCTGGAAGGGTAATAATGAAAACCAGTCAACATGACTGCATTCCAGCCAACGGGACTGTTTTTGGCAAGCTGGAGGTATTATAAACGCATGCATAATGTATGGAGCCATTGAACTGGCTGAGTGCAACCTGTTCTCTTTTAAAATGACGGCTGCTCTTTCTTTATGGTATTTTGAACAGACGATGAGCCAGATGATGGTGCCCAACATTACATTATAGTTGTGGGCTTCAACAATCCTCAGCTATTAGCGATCATGACTGAGCTTGGCATTCCCATAAGCAGTGTGATTAAAATATCTTCAGAGAATTATGAGCCTCTGCAGACACACCTGGCAGCAGTTAGCCAGCAGCAGGAAGTTTTTCTTCAGCCACGAGGTATGCAGTCTGCTACACAACCCACTGAATCGTTCAGGATTACCCACTGTCTGTAAGGTAGAAATAGAATTTTCTGTCCAAAAAAATAGTCACACAATACATTCGCTATTAAACCCTTCTAAGACTTTGATTCGCTATTTATTCTGCTTGCGCTAGCCAGGTGCTGTAAATGTTGCATATTAACATCTTATTCTGTTTATATCCCTGTGTAGCCACAGTGAACATGGACTGGGGGGGGGCGGGCAGAAGACTTGGTTGTTTCACTACGTTTCTCAGGAACATTTAATCTGTAACTTTTACCTAAAGTGTGGGCTCGAATAGATCAACTGTAGATTCTTCCAGAAGCCACGGTGGCCACAGGGCCCAAGGGAGGTCATAGCTTTGAATTCTTGCTCTGTTTTGCTTCTGGCTTATTGTGATAAATCAGAGAGGCACTCTGTCTTCCAGGCCTTAGACTGTGAAGTTGTAGAGTGAGGGCCCTACCACCCTACCCTTCAGACATTTGGAGTCACGGGGTCTTCATCTAAGGGACTTGTGCCAGAATGGCCCTGTGGGAAGGGAACTGAAAGTTACTCTACACTTTGGGTGATAGAGCAGGGGTTCGGTGTAAGCCTGCGTGACCTGGAAGTCCAAGATTTTCTGCCGCCCTCTGTTGCTTTTATTGTTATTTATTAATAATACCATTTGCACATCGTTTTGCAATCTATACAACCACATCCCAATTTCTAGAACACTGTATTTTGAAATTTGCTGTTCCATGTTAGACATTTCTACCGCTGATGATAATAATAGTCACCATTTATTGGGCAGATGCCTTGGGACAAGGCTCCATGCTAAGGGCTTTCAGTGCATTGATTTCTATAGTTCCTACAACCACCCTCGGAAGCGTGTTTTATTACACCCGGTCCCCAACTCAAAATGGTTGGATTTAACAAATTTTCGGCTTTACGATGGTGTGCAAGAGATTTGCATTCAGAAGAAACCTTAACTTGAAGTTTGAATTTTGATTTTTTCCTGGGCTAACAACATGCTGTGTGATCATCTTTTGTGATTCTGGATGGTGGCAGCTCTTAGTCATCCACGCGATCACGAGGCAAAACTACCGATAGGCTGACAGTCATTCTGTCCCACACAGCCATTATGTTTCTCACTTTCAGTACAGTATTCAATAAATTACATGAGATTTGCAACACTCTATTATAAAATAGGGTTTGTGTTAGATGATGTTGCCCAACTGTAGGCTAATGTAAGTGTTCTGAGCATGTTTAAGGTAGGCTGAACTAAGCTATGATGTTCAGTAGGTTAAGTGTATTATATGCACTTTCAAATTTTCAATTTACAATGTGTTTATTGGGATATAACCCCAACCCCATCATATGTCAGGATGGATCTGTATTTCCATTTTACCAAAAGGATGCTCAGCCTAGAGGCAGCTACTAAGGAAAAGAGGGGAGATCCAAACCCAGATACTCCTGTCTGAAAGCATAGTTGTAACATTAAATAACTTATTATTGAAGCCAGTGAGAAAATGTTCCGTAAGTCTATAGCCTCTCTACAAAGATATTTAATATGTAGAAATAAAATCACAGAACAATAGACTTTATAATAGAATAATAAGATCTTAGTAGTAGAACCCATTTAGTTATAGGTGTAATAAACATAAATATTACAGGCAAAATTTCATGTGTGACTTTATGGAAATCGGTCATTATTTTACAGTCAGAGCACAAATGCTTAGAGAAGACCATAGCTACTTGAATGTGACCAAAAGTTACCAGAAGCATCAATCATTGACGGGGCCTATTTTTAGCCATGTGGGAAGGAGAACTGGATCACCGGCTTTTCTAACCAGTTATGAAGCAAACACACTTATTATGGTCAAACAGTGATTTGGCAGAAAAACTGCTCCTACACAGACGCAATCTAAGGGTGATGGAAATCTTGAGCATGTTTAGCTCTACAAATGTGTGACCTTCCCATAAGGTTTCCGAGCCTCAAGTGTAAAATGAAGGGGTGGGATGAGCTCATGTTTAATATCAATTTCAGAAGTAAAATCCTCTGATTTCACAACTGTTGGATACAAGTCCAAAACCCTCTCAAAATTATGTTTGTTTATTTGCCTTTTCTGATATTGCACAGACATCTTGCAATGCATATGACCCACCGTGTCCACTTAGAGTGGGAAAAAATTAAACATTCTCATCTTGTTGTGTTAACATGTTGCTATGATTAGACATAGAGGCTGAAAAACTGAATAAAGAGAATGCCATAAGAGAACTTGAAATTTTCTGGAAGTACCTGGAACCAATCCTGAATAATGAGAAACCTGAAACAAATCTCTTTGATGTTGCTCGACTGGAATACATGGTCAAGGCAGAAAACTTTCCTTCTGACTGGGCAGACAGCGGGATGATGGTTAGTACACGCATTAGTGAGAGTGAATGGCTTGGCCATGTGGTAGTGCGGTTCTGTTCATCACATCCATTCACTCCACAGACATTCACTGAGCGTTGCCTATGCACATGGCTTTGTGCTAGACTCCTTTGTCTTCAAGACAGTGATAACACTGACCGTCCAGTGGTGGTTATAGCCTGGGGTCTTTAGCTTTTAGTATATGGGTTAATGGCAAAGAATAAGGTGGAGATGGAGATGAAGGAAGGTAATTCTTTTATTTGGTGGCATGTGGCTTTGTTTCATACTTCAATAGTGTTCTTGGCAGTAGAGTCTTAATATATGATGTGTTAATTGTGAAAATAGTAAATTTTACAGTTTTTCAAATTATATTTTCTTTCTTTTTTTAATATATCAATTCAAAACATTGTTTTTCTAGGCTCTTAATTTTATTGCCAAAAGTGTATTTTTAATATATTTGGCCAAAAAGGTCTATCCTGATAGGATGACTTGGACCCACCCCCACAATTAACAGGTATTTTCTGAGGACATTTGCTGGCCCCTGCTACTGAGGATCTTGCAAAGAGGCATGACCAAAGCCATGAAACAGAGAAGCAGTGTTCAAGGTGCCATGAACCTAAGTGCTTAGTTATGTGAAACATACTCTAAGTTTCCTATTAATTTAGAAAAAGAAGAAATGGGATGCATCAAAAAGTAATAGCAAAGGCTAGATACACAAGGGTGTTTTAAAAAAGAAAGTTGAGTGACTACTTCTCATGGATGTTGTGGAAGATATCCAAGCATGCCTATCCCAGAAAACTTCTCCAGTCTCTTTCTGGATGACCCCCTGTTCCAACAAACAGGGACCCAGAAGTGCTGAATTCCCTGCAGGGTGATCTATTTCAGCATCAAGGGAGCTGCACTCCTCAGGAAAGCAGAATCCTTGGGGATGATCACACTGAGTGAGTGCTCTGAAGGGAGCTGGGCAAAGCAGGGTAGACGGGCTGGGCACAATAAGTCTGCGCACAGTAACTGTGGGTAGCTGACAAAAAAAACTGACTGTCTAAAAGGAGAGTAATATTGAAGCTTGAAACAGTTTCCGAGTCAAAGGATAAGCTGTCCACGGTCGTGGGTTGGAGCATGAACATCTCTCACTCTGAGAGTCTCTGGCTGTATTGTCTTGACATCAATGTGCACATGGTGAAGTAAGAAAAAACACTGAGGAGGGAGGCCCAGATCTGAACCTTGGAGGATGGACAAGATTTGAGTAACAATGCATAGATCAGCTTAAGTGATGAAGACCATCAACGTAAAGCACGAAATGTCGTAATTGTAGAAACAGAACACAGAAGTCTGAGACCTTGTAAGAATAAATATTAGCCTTGACCTATATGTGGAGATGAAGCTGAACTTAGAGAATCTGTGGCTGAAGGCAGAGTTGTTCTAAGCAAACAGGCTACACCAAACTCCCTTGGCATGGCCTCTTTCCACCCCTTCATCTAGATATCTCCATCTTTCCTGTTTTGTCTTTCACTCTTCTACCTCCTAAACATGAGTTCAGAAAAAGAATCCACTGCCCTCTGTCCCATACTGTTTCATGCCAAATTTGGTCAATATGCTTCTCTACCCTGGAGATATTGGCATTCCAAGTAATGTAATACTATGATTATTCCCTCCTAATTTATGGGAATTCTAGATTATACCCAACGAGTATGAGATATGTTTGGGGAAGAATCTATATCCCTAGATATCCCTGAAATCCCACCTCAAAGCCAGCTTCCTACTCTTTCTCTCCAGCAGACTCTCTCTTCTCCTAAGACCATAAAATCTATGCCTAACAAAAACCCACATCTACAGACTTACGTTTTGTAGAAACAATCTTCCTATCATTTGGGCCAAATTCTGGTGGCGTAACCTCTCAAGAACTTGTGTACCTTTTTGGTTCAATCAGCTGTAGGAGATACAATTCCTGAGCCATAATTCAGAGGATGCAGTAACAAGAGTCTTCTAAGACAGCTTCAGACCACATATCTTTCACTCTTGCTCTAGTTAGGGCTTTCTTCTTTGTGGTTTCTTTACCCTCCAGGCATAGACTGAGAAGAGCTGAAATGTATTGAACCCAAGGTAGAGTACATTCCATTACATCTTCAGCACATAGATGTAAACACCAAGGCACATAATCACAGCTTCGAAAGACCCAGCACCCTGCTTCCTCCTCAAGTGTCCACAGTTTTCTGCTCATTAGATTTAAATCCCTCCATTATTAAAGAAAACAAATTGACTATTTTACTTTTTTAAAACATAGAGTAGAAGAATTTAAATGGCAATTAAAGTTCAGAAATTTTTATGTTCAAAAAGATAGTATCATCTCAGTTGAAATACTGGTTATGGTAGAACATTCCAGACCTCAGAACTAGAAAGTTAGCACTGAGGATGTCTCGTCAGGCCTTGAAAGTAACAGGAATGAAAACATTCAGTTGTCTAGGGAGCCATTTATGTCTGTGCTGCCCAGCTGGACACACTGATCTCCTATGAATCAGTTTGCAGGTATCTATCGAATGTCTTCTTCATTCCAGAGCTGTGGTCTGGGTCCAATTGCAGTATTTTTTTTAGAGTCCAAGCATGCCTCTATAAGATACCATTTGTGGGTGAATGACCCAGTATTGAGGATGATAGGGAAAGAGAGCCTTGAAAACAGTTTGATAATGGAGTTGGGTTTGGGGTTCAAAAAGAAAGGCCACTGGGTTTCATATTGAAGAACAACGTTCACATTAAAGTTTGGATCACCTGAGAAACCTAACAGTAATAAATCTACCTCTCATAGAAATAGACTAACGACATGGTATGGATACATGTTGTCACACACTCAGCTATATGTGTAAGTTGGTAATGACCTCATATCCAAAGCAAAAGCTAGCCAACGAGTCTTCTTCCTCTCTGGAAGAAGGAAAGCATTAGTACCTTTGTCTGCAAACAAGTAGGCTGTATTTCTGCTGAACCAAGGTAACGAAAGCTTTACATCAAATAAATGCCCATCAAGAAGTGCTAACGGCTCACATAAGACATCTGCAACATCTCAAGTTAAGACCTGGTTGCTGAAATAATTTTCTGGCTTTTAGCATGTGATTTGCTGTTTGATTTAAAAATGAATTAACTAGTTAAGCTAAGGGATCATCAGGCAGAAGGCTTACCATATTTCTTGTGAATACAAGTGAAAACTGTGTTTCTGTGCTAGAATTTAGGCAAAGAATAGCAGCTTGAAGCTTAACCAAAGAATGCTCTGTCACAGAGTAGGCATGTGAATCCCAGACTGGCAGGTCTGCCTTGAAGATGGGCAGAACCCAGCACTTCTCTGGCCTCCTGCCAGACTGTGATTCACTAGCCCCCCAAGAAGTTATCTCATTCTACCTTACCTCTGTAACTCAGAGCTAAGATGAGCTCACTTAACCCTTCTCTGTTTTCAGGCAGGCCGACCTCGTGATAACAGTGCTTTTCCAATTCTGGAAATGAAAGCCTGGATAATAGGGTTTTCTGATTTACCACTTGCTTTCTTGCTAGTTAATAAAGCTTATGGGTATTAGATACAGAAACAGTGAACTATCTATTTCTTAGGGGTTCTCCCCCCCCCCGAAGGTAGCACAGAACAGATACTGAAGTTACCTACCTAATATGTTGTTTTAGAAACTGAGACATCAGAATATAGGCCATGTCACAGAAACTAAAGAACAGGGTGTGTTTCACTGAGTTGAAGCGTTAATTAGATTCTTACAGTATTAGACATAAGGCCCTCCAAAGCGAACATTCCACATTGTGGTGAACAAGATGGACAAGTAGGGATCAACACAGAAAGACTCACCATGCCTGCTATCCAGTGGTTTGGGGATGTGCTTGGTGTAGCTGTTAAGAGAGAAACAAACCATACAACTGATTCCAACAACATAAAACTAATAATTAACTGTCATTAATTTTCTCACCTGTAGCTGGAATTGGGTACTGAAATTTTTGAAAATGTTGCCTGTTTGATGTATGACACCCTGGATTGGAAGAGGCAGTACCAACACTACTTGGAAAGCATGCGGCTTATTAATATTCCACAAGTGATTAGCGAGAAGCCGATCTTGGAAGCCACGTTAGTTACTGAGGTAGGCACATCCTGGAATGTCTTCAGTTGGGCTGAATGATTAACAGAACAACTTAATTTTCACATATGTGAAACATATGAAGGAAAAATTACATAAATACTTGTAGAAAGGAAATCCTGTCTTCTGGGATTTAAGAGGTAAGGGTGGGAACAAGGAGAGCTCCCCAATCACAGCCTAAAGGGCACCTATGTGGTCAGGACTTTATGAAGCTCCCTAACTACCTGCCACATTGATAGAACTCACTTTTCACCCCTGGCACAATAAATAACATCTGAAACAAGGAGGGATATTGATAAATTAATCACATTGTTTAGCACCTAAAATAATGAACAAGACTCATCCCCTGTCCTCCTCATTGAGGTTGGCTTTTAAAGAGGGTGGCAGTCACATCAACAGTGGTTTCAACATAGCATGATGAGCGCTGTGAGAACAGTCAGCTCGGGCTGCAGTAGAAACACTAAAACATGGCACCCAACTTGATCTTGAGAGGAGCAGCGGGGGGAGAGGGAGGAGTCAGGAAAGCCTCAACCAGCAGGGTAAGTGATGTGGTGAAGGCTACCTATGAACTGTCTCCAGGAAAGCGCGATGGGGGAAGGGACAGAAAGGTATTCTCAAGAAAGGGGCAAAGATGTACACAGATATAGGGCCAAAGAAAAGAAGTATTAGGGCACAAGCCAGGCCCATGGGGTAGGTCTGTGCTCCCAGGTAGTATGTGCAAAATGGAGAACAACAACACGAACTTCTACTAAAGAGACAGGAGCAGGATGCCCTTCGGTGCTGAGTTAGAGTTTGGGTTGTATCCTGAAGGTAATGGGGAACCGTTGACGGCATGATTCTGAGTCACCCAGGGACCAGTGCCCCATCTCCCCATCCCTTTCCTGGGGATTGTTCAATGGGATCTCTTAGGGAAAACTAAAAAATGTCCATTAACCATTAACTTCTTCCCTTCCTCAGACAAAGACCTTTCACCGGGTCCTGATATTAGCCAATGGTTTTGTATGATTCTGAATGTAATCATACAATCTCAGAATCCTGTCAGACCCCATCACACCAGCATTCGATGAAAGCATCTCTCAGCTGGGTATCTCAGTCGTTTCTTTTGAATTCTTCTTTTAGGCTCCACAATCTGCTGCTCCAACCCCTGGCAAGAAGAAAGCACAGTATGAGGAACCCCAGGCCCCACCATCAGGCATGTATGAAACCTGAAGACCAACACTGTGAGCTGGTGCTTTAAGGAATACCGACTAGCCTCCACATTGCCTTCAGACATCCTTCCGACTACACATCCTGCATTTATTAGTGCATGGTCATAGTTTGACGTTACGGATCAAATGTTGATAGAAGAAATGGAGAGCACATCTTAATTGAGCAATGATATATTGTATATTTTACAATAGCTTTCGTCTTCACAACTGAAGTCGACATGAGATACTACAATGACTTGCTGAATCCAATTCCAGAAGAATTCATCTCCGTGCCCCTGATATTGCACTGTATGCTGGAACAGGTAGGTGGATATACGCCGAGGTTGTTTTCCCAGGTGGGTCACCTTGTCAGTCACTTCAACTCTCTTTGCTTTGGGTTTTAACAATTTTAAAACCCCGTACATGATACCTGAGTGTATTCTCCTTTATAAAGATTAGAACATTTTAGATAAAACTAGTTTGCTTTGACCATCTGCTTTAATATCCTTTCTTTTGCTAGACTCTGGAACAATTTATATCACATTCCCTGAAGTTTTGGCAGACGTAGCCTTGAAACTATCTGTGTCTGGTGTCATTTTTTAATTTATTTTTTAATTTACATCCAACTTAGCTAGCATTTAGTGCAATAATGATTTCAGGAGTAGATTCCAGTGATTCATTCCCTATGTATATCACCCAGTGCTCATCCCAACAAGAGTCTTCCTTAGTGTCCCTTACCCATTTAGCCCATCCCCCCACCCACAGCCCCTCCAGCAACCCTCGGTTTGTTCCCTGTATTTAAGAGTCTCTTATGTTTTGTCTCCCTCCCTGTTTTTATATTACTTTTCTTCCCCTCCTTTATGTTCATCTGTTTTGTACCTTAAACTCCACATATGAGTGAAGTCATATGATATTTTTCTTTCTCTAATTTCACTTTAGCATAATGCTCTCTAGTTCCATCCTCATTGTTGCAAATGGCAAAATTTCGTTCTTTTTGATTGCCGTGTTGTACTCCATTGTATATGTATTACACATCTTCTTTATCCATACATCTGTTGATGGATATTGGGCTCTTTCCATACTTTGGCTATTGTCAATAGCACTACTATAAATTTTGGGGTACATGTGCCCCTTTGAAACAGCACACCTGTATCCCTTGGATAAATACCTAGCAGTGCAATTGCTGGGTTGTAGGGTAATTCTATTTTTAACTTTTTGAGGAACCTCCGTACTGTTTTCCAGAGTGGCTGCAAAAGAGATCCTTTTTCTCCACATTCTCACCAACATCTGTTGTTGCCTGAGTTGTTAACTTTAGCCATTCTGACTGGTGTGAGGTGGTATCTCGTGTTTGTTTGTTTTTTAATTTTTTCAATGTTTATTTTCTTTATTTTTTAATTTTTTTAAACATTTTTATTTATTATTGAGAGGCAGAGAGAGACAGGGCATGAGCATGGGAGGTGCAGAGAGAGGGGGAGACACAGGATCTGAAGGAGGCTCCAGGCTCTCAGCTGTCAGCACAGAGTCTGATGCGGGGCTCAAACCCACAAACTGTGAGATCATGACCTGAGCTGAAGTCGGACTCTTAACCAACTGAGCCATCCAGGCACCCCTCATTGTGGTTTTGTGTTTCCCTGATAGTGATATTGAGCATATGTTTCATGTGTGTATTAGCCATCTGGATGTCTTCTTTGGAAAATTGTCTATTCATGTCTTTTGCCCATTTCTTCACTGGATGATTATTTGGGGGGGGGGCGCTGTTGAGTTAAGTTCTTTATAGGTTTTGGATATTAACCCTTTATCTAATATGTCATTTGCAAATATCTTCTCCCATTCTGTTGGTTGCCTTTTAGTTTTGTTGATTGTTTCCTTCGCTGTGCAGAAGCTTTTCATCTTCATGAGGCCCCAGTAGTTCATTTTTGCTTTTGCTTCCCTTGCCTCCAGAGACATGTTGAGCAAGAACTTACTGTGGCTGAGATCAACAGGTTTTTGCCTGCTTTCTCTAGGATTTTGATGGCTTCCTGTCTTACATTTAGGTCTTTCATCCATTTTGAGTTTATTTTTGTGTATGATGTAAGATTCATTTTTCTGCATGTCACTATCCAGTTTTCCCAACACCATTTGCTGAAGAGACTGTCTTTATTCCATTGGACATTCGTTCCAGCTTTGGCAAAGATTAATTGGCCACACATTTGTGGCTCTATTTCTGAGTTCTCTATTCTATTCTATTGATCTGAGTGTCTTTTTGTGTGTGTGTGTGTGTGCCAGTACCATACTGTCTTGATAATTACAGCTTTGTAGTACATCTTGGAAGTCCAGGATTGTGATGTCTCCAGCTTTGGTTTTCTTTTTCAGGATTGCTTTGGCTATTCAGGATCTTTTCTGGTTCCATACAAATTTTAGGATTGTTTGTTCTATCTCTGTAAAGAATCCTGGTGTTATTTTGATAGGGATAGCATTGAATATGTCAATTGCTTTGGGTAGTATTGACATTTTAACAATGTTTGTTCTTCCAATCCATGAGCATGGAATATTTTTTCATTTTTTGTGTATGTCTTCTTTAATTTCTTTCATAAGCTTTCTATGGTTTTCTGTGAATAGATTTTTTACCTCTTTGGTTAAGTTTATTCCTAGGTATTTTATGGTTCTTGGTGCAATTGTATATGGGATTGATTCCTTGACTTCTCTTTCCATTGCTTCGTTATTGGTACATAGAAATGCAACCAATTTCTGTGCATTGATTTTATATTCTGTGACTTTGATGAATTCGTGGATTAGGTCTAGCAGTTTTTTGGTGGAATCTTTTGGGTTGTCCATATAGAGTATCATGTCCTCTGCAAAGAGTGAAAGTTTGACTTCCTCCTTGCTGATTTGCATGCCTTTTATTCCTTTCTGTTGTCTGATTGCTGAGGCTAGGACTTCCAACACTATGTTGAATAACAGTTGCGAGAGTGGACATCCCTGTCGTGTTCCTGACCTTAGGGGGAAAGGTCTCAGTTTTTTCCCCATTGAAGATGATATTAGCAGGGTGCCTTTCATATATGGCTTCTATTATCTTGAGGTATGATCCTGCTATCCCTACTTTCTTGAGGGTTTTATCAAGAAAGGATGCTGTATTTTGTAAAATGCTTTCTCTGCATCCATTGAGAGGATCATGTGGTTCTTGTCCTTTCTTTTATTGATGTGATATACCACATCAATTGTTTTGCAGGTATTGAGCCAGTCCTGTATCCCAGATATAAATCCCACTTGGTCGTGGTGAATAATTCTTTTAATGTATTGTTGGATCTGGTTGGCTAGTATCTTAAATTTTTTTAAATATTTTTATTTATTATTGAGACAGAGAGAAACAGAGAATGAGTCGGGGAGGGGCAGAGAGAAAGGGAGACACAGAATCTGAAGCAGGCTGCAGGCTCTGAGCTGTCAGCACAGAGCCCGATGCGGGGCTCAAACCCACAAACCGTGAGATCTTGACCTTAGCCAAAGTTGGACGTTTAACCAACTGAGCCACCCAGACACCCCACTCATTGGCTAGTATCTTGTTGAGGATTTTTGCATCCACGGAATTTCATCAGGGAAATTGGACTGTAGTTCTCCTTTTTAGTGGGGTCTTTGTCTGGTTTTGGAATCGAGGTGATGCTGGCATCACAAAATGAGTTTGGAAGTTTTCCTTCCATTTCTATTTTTTGAACAGCTTCAAAAGAGTATGTGTTAACTCTTCTTTATGTTATAAACATTTAACAAAATGTTTGATAGAATTCCCCTGGAAAGCCATCCGGCCCTGAACTCTTGTTTTTTTGGGGAGATTTTTGACTACTAACTCAATTTCTTTATTAGTTATTGGTCTGTTCAAATTTTCTATTTCTTCTTGTTTCAGTTTTGGTGGTTTTTATGTTCTAGGAATTTTTCCATTTCTTTCAGATTGGCCAATTTATTGGCATATAATTGTTCATAATCTCTTATTGTTGTTTGTATTTCTGCAGTGTTATTTATAGTCTCTCATCTTTCATTCTTGATTTTATTTATTTGGGTCCTTTCCTTTTTTTTTTTTTTTTAATCATACTGGCTAGGGGGTTATCAATTCTGTTAATTCTTTCAAAGAACCAGCTCCTGTTTTCATTGATCTGTTCTATTTATTTATATATTTATTTAGAAAACATTGATTTCTGCTCTAATCTTTATTATTTCCTGTCTTCTGCTGGTTTGGTTTTTATTTGCTGTTCTTTTTCCAGCTCTTTAAGGTAAGGTGTAAGTTTACGTTGTGTATCTGAGACCTTTCTTCCTTCTTTAGGAAGGCCTGGATTGCTATATACTTCCCTCTTACGGTGACCTTTGCTGTGTCCCAGAAGTTTTGGACTGTGGTGTTATCATTTTCAGTGGCTTCCATGTACTTTTAAATCTCCTCTTTAATTTCTTGGTTAGCCCATTCATTTTTTAGTAGGATGTTCTTTAGTCTCCCAAGTATTTGTTGTCTTTCCAAATTTTTTCTTGTGGTTGATTTCGAGTTTTGTAGCTCTGTGGTCTGAAAATATGCACAGTATGATCTCAATCTTTTTTACTTTTTGAGGGCTGATTTGTATCCCAGTATGTGATCTATTCTGGAGAATGTTCCATGTGCACTCAAGAAGAATGTGTATTCTGCTGCTTTAGGATGAAATGTTCTGAAGACATTTGTTAAGTCCATCCAATCCAGTGTTTCATTCAAAGCCATTGTTTCCTTGTTGATTTTCTGTTTAGATGATCTGTCCATTTCTGTAAGTGGGGTGTTGAAATCCCCTGCTATTATGGTATTATTATCAATGAGTTTCTGTATATTTGTGATTAATTGATTTATATATTTGGATGTTCGATGTTGGGGGCATAAATGTTTACAATTGTTCAGTTTTCTTGGTGGATAGACCCCTTATGATATAATACCCTTCTTCATTTCTTGTTACAGTCTTTATTTTAAAATCTAGATTGTCTGTTACGAGTATGGCTACTTTGGCTTTCTTTCGGTGACCATTAGCATGATAGGTGATCTTCCATCCCTTACTTTCAATTTGAAGGTCTCTAGGTCTAAAATGGGTCTTTTGTAAACAGCATATAGATGGATCTTGTTTTCTTATCCATTCTGTCACCCTATGTCTTTTGATTAGAGCATTTAGTCCATTGACATTTAGATTGAGTACTGAAAGATATGAATTTATTGCCATTGTGTTGCTTGTAGAGTTGGAGTTTCTAGTGGTGTTCTCTGGCTAGTCTTTGTAGCTTTTGGGTTTTTTTCCCTCAGAGAGTTACTCTTAAAATTTCTTGCAGGGCTGCTTTAGTGGTCACAAACTCCTTTAGTTTTTGTTTGTCTCAGAAACTTTTTATCTCTCCTTCTATTTTGAATGAAGCCATGCCGGATGAAGAATTCTTGGCTGCATATTTTTCCGATTCAGCACATTGAATATATTCTGCCACTCCTTTCTGGCCTGCCATGTTTCTGTGGATAGACCTGCTGAGAACCTGATCTGTCTTCCCTTATAGGTAAGGACTTTTTTCCCTTGCTGCTTTCAT
Organism: Cryptoprocta ferox; assembly: GCA_028646485.1. Taxonomy (NCBI): domain Eukaryota; kingdom Metazoa; phylum Chordata; class Mammalia; order Carnivora; family Eupleridae; genus Cryptoprocta; species Cryptoprocta ferox. The sequence goes on from CM053570.1 coordinate 5,791,690, forward strand.
GATTCTTTCCTTGTCTGTGTATTTCGTGAATTTGACTATCATATGCCTTGTTGATGGGCAGTTTTTGTTGAATCTAATGGGAATTCTCTATGCTTCCTGGATTTTGATGTCTGTGTCTTTCCCCAGGTTAGGAAAGTTTTCTACTACGATTTTCTCACATAAACCTTCTTCTCCTTTTTCTCTCCTTCATCTTCTGGGAGCCCTATGATTTGGATGTTATTCTTTTTTATTGAGTCACTGAGTTCTCTAATTCTTATATTGTGCTCTTTTGCCTTAGTTTCCCTCTTTTTTTTTTCTGCTTCATTATTCTCTATAAGTTTTTCCTCTATATCACTGATTCACTGCTCTGCTTCACCCATCCTTGCTGCCATGGCATCCATTTGAGATTGCATCTCAGTTATAGCATTTTTAATTTTGTCCTGACTAGATTTTACTTCTTTTATTTCCACCAAAAGAGATTCTGTGCTTTTTTCAGCCCCAGCTAATATTCTTATTATCATGATTCTAAGTTCTGGTTCAGACATCTTGCTTGTATCTGTGGTAAGTCCCTGGCTGTCATTTCATCTTGTTATTTTTTGGGGGGTGAATTCTTTTGTTTTGTCATTTTGGAGGAAGGAAAAGAATTAATTATTTTATTTTATTAAATTATTTTTAATATTTAAAGAATCTATTTTATTAAAAAATTAAAATTAAAAACAAAAAAAATCAAATAAAGGATGCTAGATCCTAGGTGTGTTTCAGTCTGGTTGTTGAAAGAAGCTGGATAGAATAGAGAAAAAAGGGAAAGAAAAGAAAAGGGGAAAAAATGGAAAATGTTTGAAAATTTATAAAAATGAATACAATAAAAGAATAAAATGAAATGATGAAAGTAAATTAGAATTTTTAAAAATTACAAAAAAATGAAAAATATAGTAGAAAAAATTAAAAATCTTTTTTATAAAAACGGAAAATAAAAATATTTTTTTCTTTCTGTTTTCAAGAGTAAGAGAGGAAAAGAAAAAATTTGAATAGATGGGCCAGTGAACAGAATGAAATACAATTGAAATTAGCACTTTTCAGTCTATAAACTAAGCAGGGGGAGAGACTTGTGTTTCTCTGGAGTGCAGTTGGCACAGTTGGACGGGGCTTGGTGTAATGGCTCTATTCTCCACTAGATGGCGCTGCTTAGCTTACTGGGGTGGATTGTAGTGGGCAAGTACGTGTATGTGCGTGCATGGCATGAGGGGTGAAAATGGAGTCACCCAAATATCCAGTCTCTAGTATCAGAATTAGGTGCTCTCGCCCACTGGCCCCTTCCTTTGTCTCTGGCTTCCGTCCACTCCCGGCTTCTACACCATCTATAACCAAGCCATCAGCCTATCAGGCAGCACCTCCCTCCCGAGTTTTTTCTCAGATGTGGCTGTTTCCAAACCCCTCACTTCTGAGGGCCCTGCAGCTTTGATGCACTCCGCCTCCCTGGGGGAGGGTCTTGCCTAGCAATGGCCGGGTGCTGGCCTGCTGTCCCCAGGAACATTCCTGTGACCACACCACCATACTTGCCCAGAGACTGTGGCTGGGTGCCAGCCCGCCCCAGAAAAAGTTCACGCAATCATGTAGCAGCAGTGTTTCAGGGATTATGGTAAGTCACAACACACATCTGGCGCCAGGCTTCACCGCCCCTTAATGTCCTTGTTCCAACATCAGCGAACATGGCTGTCCTCCAGGGTCTGCTGGGACCTTTGCCTTGTGGGAAGGCCACATCACCTCTACCAAATGTCCTCTCAGCAGGGGAACCACCTCTTCCCGTGTGGCCCGAGGACCCCTGGGACCTCCCTTCCCACCAGAGCTCCGCCAAGTATCGAACTATGGAGTTTCAGACTCTGCACTCCCCTGTTTATTGAGTCTTAATGGTATTGAAACCCTCTTCTTTCTCTTTTCTCCTTTCTCCCTGTTTTATTAAGTCCCTTATGGGTGTTTCCACTCTTTGTCTTTCTCTCCAGCTGCTTTTGGGGGGGAGTGCTCTCCCTATACTCTCCCTGCTGTCTCCATCCTCTCTCCACAAGCAAAAACAGCTCCCTACCCTCCGCAGCTTCTCTCTCCCCCAATTCACACCTCCACGCTGCATACCTGCCAAGTTCTCTTATTCAGGTTATGCAGATTGTTGTGTAAATCCTCAGATCATTTTTCTAGATGTGCAGGATGGTTTAGTGTTGATCTGGCTGTATTTCAGGGAAGAGAGAAGCAAAAAACTTCCATGCCGTTCTGCCATCTTGGCCCTTCCCTCCTGTGTCCGGTATCATTTTCATGGATGAGAAAGAGGAAGTACACAGGTCATTAATGGTCTTTATCTTTAAATTTTCTTTTATACTTGTAGGTTTAATCAGGTTTTTCTCTTTTTGAGGCCAATTTTAATCATTAGTATTTTTAAAGAAACATCCCCATTTTATTTGTGTTTTTAACATCATAAAAAGTTCTTTATTCACTGTGTGTTTTAAAGTTTCCTTTGCATCTGGTTATGTTCCTTTTCTTGATCCCCCATCTCTTTTCTTGATCATGGTTGTCAGTGGTATATTTATTGTATTGGTCTTTTCAAAGAACTAGTATTTTGTTTCATTGACCAACTCCTTTCTATTTTTTGTTTAATTAAGTTCTTCATTTAACTTTATTATTTTCTTCTTTCTACTTTCTTTGAGTTTATTTTGTATTTCACTTGAATTGAAAGCTTATTTCATTTATTTTCAGGCTTTTTGCTTTACTTAAGGCGACACATTTTCTTTTGAGTATTTCAATTTATTCAGTTCTAAATCTTTTCATTTCCATTCTTTACTGTCAGTTCCTAATTTTATTGCATTATGGTCAGTAAACATGGTCTACATGTTAAAAAATATTTTTCAATTTCCTGAGCTTTCTGTGTGACCTGATATATGTAGTCAATTCTTTTCTATATGTGTTTGAAGAGTTGTTATAAATTAACTCATTTGATCCTTAGAACAACCTTATGAAGCGGAAACTATTTTTGTTCCCCATTTTACAGATAAGGAAACTGAGGCATAATAAGGTTAAGTAACTTGTCAAGTGGTAAGTGTCAGAAATTGCTTTTAAACCCAGTCAATCTGAGTGGAAAAGTATTTTGATGGGTTCACTTTGTTGTCTTCTTTCTTCTAATGTTGCTCATAAATCTGATGTCAATCAGATACTTTCTTCTTTGTAGGTAATCTGTTTTTTCTTTCTGCCAGCTATTAGTTTTCTCTTTATAATTCATAACACAAGACTATGTCCAGGTATGGCTTTGTTTGTTTTATCATTGTCATTAATGATCTAAAGGATTATAATCCAGTTTCCCATTACATTCTGAATAATATAAAAATTCCTTACTCTAGCCCATAAAGGCCCTAAAAATATGGTCGTGGGTTGATCTGTCATGATCTGTCATCTCATCTCCTGCCCCCCCCAAACACACACACACACACACACACACCCTTTATCATCCATATAGGCCTTCTGGGTTTTCCTCAATACATTATTTAATTCCACCTTAGCTTTTTTTACTCCAACTCCTCTTCCTAGAAACTTTTGCACCCACATGTCTGCCAGGTGGATATTCCTTGTCATTCATTCCCCAGTGGAAATGACATTCCATAGTCTTTACCCCACCACCTGATCTAAAGGAATCCCCTGACAACACAGAGTGCTTGTGACCACATCACTTTGTTTAATCTTCTTATCAACAACTGCTCTTCTTAAAATAACTTATTTGCTTTACGTCTTACCTTCCTCCCCTCACTAGAATATAAGCTCCATGCAACCAGGAACCTAACTCTAACCTTGTTCACCACCATATGCCCAGCACAAAATAACCACACCTAACCCACAGCAGACACTGAATATATATTCACTGAATTAAATATATCCTTGGGGTGTCTGGGTGGCTCAGTTGGTTGAGCATTCAACTCTGGATTTTGGCTCAGGTCATGATCTCACCATTGTGAGATGGAGCCCTGCATTAGGCTCTGTGTTGATGGCACGGATCCTGCTTGGGATTCTCGGTCTCCCTCTCTCTGCTCCTCCCCTTCTTGAAAAATAAACATTTAATAAGTAAATACATATATCCTCAAATACTATTTTTTCTATTAATTTATCCATTTGTTAGATGGATGTTGGAACTTCTGATTTTTCCTCCTTGTCTTTTAAATTTTCTATCAGTTTTACCTTTTTGGGAATTCCAGCTTCACTTCCAACTAATTCATTCTTTAATGGAGTCCAGTCTGCTATTGAAGTTTTTTTCTCAACAGTAAATGTTTTTAATTTATAAACTCTCCAGTTTCTTTTTACAACTGCCTGTTATTGTGCTTAGTACATGGATGTAATACATTCCTTTATCCTTCTGAATATTCAAATGTTTATTTTAAAGTCCTTTTCAGATTCCATCATTTTTTATCTCCCGTATACATTTTTATGTATGTTGACTGCTTAGATAAGCACACTCACAGTTGCCTTTCATTACCCCATAACGTTTCTGTAAGACCAGTAGTTTTATTATATCAATAAATTTGTAAAAGCTGAAAAGCTCTCTAGAACTTGCAGTCATTTTATCTATCTTAGTCTTTCTTATTTTATTCAACTCAACCCAAAGCAACAAACGTATATTAACCACGTGCTATATTTCAGGCATCAGCTGAGGACCTCAGTACCTCACACATGAAGGGACCCAATCAGAATACATGTTGATTGAAAAAATACTTAATAATGGTATGGGAAAAGTTAAAATATAAGAGGAATGGGATAGAATTTCCCAAGACAGAATATTAGAGTTTGACATTTCAGAGGTAGAATGGTTTTGAGTGGTCTTTTGTGATTGGAGTGGGTGCAAGAGACGATCGAAGATAGAAAGTGGAGACATGAGTGGCTCTTTTGAAAGTAAGGAGTTGACAAAGGTGATGGATATGAGGCTGTTTTGTTACCCATCTATAGCAGCGGTTTTCAGCAGCAGCTGACTTTGCCTCCTAGGGGGACATTTGTCTGGAGATAGTTTGGTTGTCCCAATTAGGGGGATGCTACTGGCATCAAATGTGTAGAGGCCAGAGATACTGCTAAACGTTCTCCATTGCAGAGAATAGAACCCACGACAAGTAACTGTCTAATTCAAAACATCTTAAGTTCCAAGGTTGAGAAACTCTGTAAAAGGATGTGAAATGACAGAGGATGATTGCAGGATTTAAGGTGACAAGAAAAGCTGTAATTTAGGTGCCTACCTTGATTACATTTCAACTCCTTTTGTTTACCGTGTAAAATTGAACAAACCATTTAATCTTTCTAGACCTCAGTTTCCCCATATAGAGAAGACTACTACCCTTGACTGATCTCACCATCCATCCCTATCTTGAAGAAGGAAGGAGGACTTGACTTGAACCCCAGTTCCTCCCACTCAGTAGCCTTGGGCTTGCACCAGTCACTAACTTCACTCGCCCTAGCTCTTCCTCTGTAAAATTAAGATAATACCTACTCCACAATGTTGCTGTGATGCTTAAATGAGATAATGTATGAGAAGCTGCCCCATACAGTGCTTGGCACATCGTAGGCACTCAATAAATACTTATTGAATCCAAAGGGTATGTGAGCAGTTTTGAGTGCTTTAAGAGAAAGAGCAAATCATTAAAAAAAACCAAAACCTCATATTGTTATTTTGATTTCTGTCTTAGTAAATTTTCCTCTTTACCATTTCTGTTTCGTGTTATCTATTTTAATGCAGACATTAAAATTGTATCTGCTTTAGTGCCTGGATTAAAAACACGTTCCCTTTTGTTTTGGTAATCACGGCTAATTACACTGCTGTACATTATGGGTGGAAACCGCCTTGTTCTTACTGTGTCAGTAAAGAGCTGACCCTTAAACCAAATCCTCCCACCTGCTCATTTTAACAGGTTGTGGCAACTGAAGAAGACCTTGCCCTGCCCAGTCTGGTGCAGCCGCCTCCCAGAGCTGACGGGTTGGACCACAGAATCGCAGCTCATATTGTGTCCATCCTGCCCTCCCTCTGCCTCACGGAGAGGGAGAAAAAGGTCAGACGGCATGAGCTATCCAAAGAGTTTGCATGCTTTGAAAAAGTATGGATTCTCAGGGACGCCTGGGTGGCTCAGTCAGTTAAGCGCCGACTTCAGCTCAGGTCATGATCTCACGGGTTTGTGGGTTTGAACCCCACATCGGGCTCTGTGCTGACAGCTCAGAGCGTGGAGACTGCTTCGGACTCTGTGTCTCCCTCTCTCGCCCTCTGCCCCTCCCCTACTCATGCTCTGTTTCTGTCTCTTAAAAATAAATAAACGTTACCAAAAAAACATTAAAAAAAAGTATGGATTCTCTTTTTAAGTCCATGTATTTCCATTTGAATAGAATCTCCATGAAATATTCTTGTCTGAAGAAGAAAAGGAAAGCAGAGCAGTGCCAAAGGCCCTCTCCTCTTGAACTATCATGATGCACATGCCCACAAGAAATACGCGCTGAAGGTAAGAATAACTGGATTACCCCGAGGAGAAGTGGTGCAAGAAAGCCCATTTGTAATTATTCAGTTGAAGAAATTGCAGTTCGATGGTTTTACCAACGCTAATTAAAAGTAACATTCAAAGTGCTTGCAACGTGAGACCTCAGAAAATAGACACACAGAAGGGAGCAAAGAAAACTTGCCTAATTATAAAGGTCCGATTAACCATTGAATTGATGATGAGTGCACCGGGGCACCTGGGTGGCTTAGTCGGTTAAGTGTCTGACTTCGGCTCAGGTCATGATCTTGCAGTTCGCAGTTAGAGCCCTGCATCAGGCTCTGCACTGATGGTGCGGAGCCTGCTCGGGATTCTCTCTTTCCCTCTCTCTGTTTGCCCCTGCCCCACGTGCACTCAGTCTCTCTCTCAAGTACGTAACCTTTTAAAAAATTGATTTTGGGTACACCAAATTCGCATTAAAACCTTATAGTCATTGGCTTTAAATATCTTACTAATGTGCAAAACTAGTGAAGGCCAAAGAAGAATCCCAGAAGGGAAAGAAGAATATATATGAGACCTTGGCAGTTTGACACAGCGAATGAAGAATCCATCATTTCTGTACACCAGGAACCTCTGGCAAAGTGAGAACGAGCTTTTTTTGACCTTCAGCAAAATACCAACAGTTTGTCTTCCCCAATTACCATTGATTTCCCCTGTTCCCAAATAATGAGAGCAAAGGTATCAGGTTTTGCCTTCTCCATATGCATAAGGCACTTGACAGCTTACTCTAATGTCTTCTGTCATGTTGCTCTTTTTCATCAGGACCAAAAGAATTTTGACCCAGTTCAAATTGAGCAGGAGATGCAGTCCAAGTTGCCACTGTGGGAATTCCTTAAATTCCCTCTGCCCCCGCCGTGGAACAGCACGAAACGTCTAGCTACGATTCATGAGCTCATGCACTTCTGTACAAATGGTGAGTACGTTCTTTGTCTTCACTTCGACCCATTCACTTATGGTCAAATGTGCTTCTTAAGATTACACGCTGATGGGCAAAAAGTATTTTGATTACTTAAGGACCCTTCAGAAGCTGAGGTGGGTATTTTGATTTTCTTACCTTGAATAACGTCATTAGCAGTAGCATGATAGTTATGATGCATAATGTTCTTCAGGTTGATACACTGGGTTTTCTTTCCACCACGTTTCCATGACAAGAATAATCTGCTCCTTTCTTCCTTCTCCCCACCCTCGTGTCCCCTCTCCTTGGCATCATTGGAGAAGACATGATGATCCCTATCCGAGGTAAGAGCACAGAGGAGGGAGCCCCCTGGCCATGTGGTGCTGAGAGTGTGTCCATTCAGATTAACCTCCTCTCACAAGGGGAGGGGCCACGTTACGCTCTTGGAGGTAATTTCGAGAATCTAAAATCAGCTTCTCATTGCAGAATTTACTGAGATTTCAGACACAATCATTTCCTTAAAAATCCTTATTTCCACTTGAGGTAATCTGCAGATAGATTCCTACTTATAAGAAGGAATATGAAATTGCATAGACAGCTTCATTAGACAAGAAAGCATTTGACCCAGAGAAAAGCACCTCAGTTTCTCCCCTTAAGCAAATCATGAAATATTTTCATCTCAATTTCTTCTTTAACTTTTAAGTAAGCCTCATAACAGAAAAAAACAAAACAAAATCTTCTTCCGTGTCCTCATGGAAAAGTAGAGGATAGCTTGACATAACCACTCTCTTCCTGATGTTCCTGAGAACATCTGTCCTTTGCCTATGTCCTGCCACACTCCACCTCCCCTTCTGCCTGTAGTATGACTCCATTCTCTCTCTACCTCGTCCTACGCACAGCACAGAATTCTTGGGTCTGTTGCCACCATTGCAGCTTCACACATATCCCGCTCACGTGTTTCACCCTCAACCCTTTCTTCTCCTCTTCTCTTCCCTCCTTCGGCACTTCATACTCAACAGATCCAAAACCAAACTCGACTCCCCCAACTTTCTCCCTTCATAATCTTGCTTCCAAAACCTCACAAATCAACCCTGATTTCTCTTTTTCTCTTATGCCCCATGACCAGTCCCATCACATCCCTCACTGATGCCAGCCCAGTCCACATCGCCTGTCACTTGGGCTATTTCAATAGTTTTCCAGTTGGTCTACAGCCTTTCACCATTTTACCTGGCCTTTTCTTCATGCAGTCACTGGAATCAACCTTCTAAAATGTTAGACCATGAGCCCTCTTAACTCCAAATTCTCTAGCGGCCATCCATGTCACTCAAAGTACAGTCAAAACTGTTCTGCCGCCCACATTTTGAGCTCATCACCTGTCGAGCTCTCATTGTTCCACTCCATTCTATCTATGTTGGCCTCATTGTGATTTCTTGAACATGTTGGTCACCCCGCTGCCTCAGGATTTTTGCACTTACTCTTTCTCCTGTGTCTATCACTTTTTCTCCCAGATATTCACGGGACTTGCTCTCCCACTTGTTTCATATTTTTGCTTAATTGTTCAGAGCATTTTACTCTACCTTATAGAAAAAGGAAGCCCCTCGCCAATCACTGTCCCTTTTTATCCCCTCACCTGGCTTTATCCTTATCATCTCTGATATGGTATACACTTATCTGTTTACCCTGTTTCTGGTCACCAGAATGGATACTCCATAAGATCAGGAGTTTACTGCTTAGTTTACTGCTGTGGTCCCAGCTTTTACTATAATCCTTGACAACTAATATGTGCTCAAAAGATATTTGCAAAATGAATGCATGAGCAAACTTTCCTTAGTTCTGTAACTTTTACCTCTTCCCTGTTTCTCTTCTGAACTTCCTCACAATTTTTCCAAAAGAACTGTGTCCTTAGTTCTATTGGAGAAAAAGTGGAGGTTACCCCAGAATCATTGATCTGCCACATCATTTTAATTTTCCTCATTGAATCCCATGATTATTTGCTAATACCCACCTCCTACCCCTCTAGTTTGAACTTCTAAAGTTCAAGAGCATAAGCACCAAATCTTTGCTTTAGATCCAAGGCACCTATGACAAGGCCTAATACATAGAAAACAAAAAACGAGTGAGCAGGTAAGTGAGTAAGTGAATGGATGAATAAATAAATAAATACTGTAAGAGAATAAAAGCACAAGTGGATAGGGCCAGTTGAAAGCTGATAACCTTTGAAGTGCAATTATTATTTTCACCCACCAATTCAAGTGGGTGAAAAGAGGTCTTTTCTGAGCCCTAAGGATCAGTAAAACCTACTGAATATAACAGCGTATATTAGACACAAGTGAGTAGGGTTTTTTTGTTTCTTTGTTTCAAATGATAACAGTAGCAAAGGTGCTTTTGCTTAAAAATGGTAAGTTTTAGGGGCACCTGGGTGGCTCAGTCCGTTAAGCATTGATTTCGGCTCAGGTCATGATCTCAAGGTTTATGAGTTTGAGCCCCACGTGGGGCTCTGTGCAGACAGCTCAGAGCCTGGTGCCTGCTTCGGATTCTGTGGCTCCCTCTCTCTCTGCTCCTCCCTCGCTCATGCTCTGTCTCTCTCTGTCTCTCAAAAATAAATAAACATTAAAAATTGTTTTAAAAATAAGTTTTAAACATACTCAACCAATATGGTACCCTGGAGAATCCATGTGAATTAATACTAATACTAATACACCTAATACTGATTAAGCTATGAAGCAGTTTGTGAACATTATCTTGGTAGATTTTATCTTGACTGTGCAGCTTTCTCATTATTAGGTATTATTGATATTTGTTGCAGAATTGTGGAGCCCATGTTTAAAGTCAGGTCACCACCCATCATGATATGACTACCTTGTCATTGCGGTGGACAGACCCTCTGGTCGCCCCTCTGTCAGTCCTGTGCCATGTGGTAATAGGAGCATTTCTAGCAGCATAGTTCTTGCTTTCTTACAGAAGTCTTGAGCTGGAATGAAGTAGAACGGGCCTTCAAAGTGTTTACTTTTGAGAGCCTGAAACTCTCTGAGGTTAATGAAGAAGGAATTCTGATGCCTTCTGAGATGATATATGGAACAGATTCTGAGATGTTCAACATACCCTGGGACAATCCTGCCAGATATGCTAAACAGATAAGGCAGCAATATATCATGAAAATGAATACCCAAGAGGCCAAACCCCAAACAGGTACAGTGCATGGAGGGAACCAAAAGCATTCTTCCATTTTATTAATGTTGGTTTTTTTAGCATTGTGTCTAATGGATTCTCTTTAAACTGACTAGATACTGAAGCCAAGGACAGAATTTTATTTGTGGCTGAGAATTTGTCAATGTTGGTGCAAAAGGATGAGGTTGGTAAGGAACCTTCAGATCCTAGTTGGTCTGAGTCTAACAAAATGAAGCAGTCTGACCCAAACAATAAGGAACCCTTAGACTCTGATAACACAGAGCTGTCAGAGCAGGGGACCAGCTTAAGGACTCAGCACCAGTCTGGGCCTTTAGGTGAGTAACTCTGTGTGTGTGTGTGTGTGTGTGTGTGTGTATAGACACTGTTATAGAATGTATTAATCCAAAAAAATGATTCAAGATATATTAACACTCAAATGTGGAATTTAAGAAACACAACAGAAGAACGTAGGAGAAGGGAAGGAAAAATAAGGTAAAAACAATGAGGAAGGCAAACCATAAGAGACTCTTAAATACAGAGAACAAACTGGGGGTTGCTAGAGGGGTGTTGGGTGGGGGGATGGGCTAGATGATGATGAGTATTAAGGAGGCCACTTGTTGGGATGAGCATTGGGTGTTACATGTAAGTGATGAATCACTGGGTTCCACTCTTGAAACCAATACTACACTGTATGTTGACGAACTTGAATTTAACTAAATAAATTTAAAATTAAAAAATGAAACATCTAAATTTAAATGCCTTCCTGTTTCAGTTGAAAAACTATTTAATATCTAAGTTATTTGGTAAATTAAATTTTGCTACTGAGCGAGTTCTTGTTATTTCAACCCTTGTTTTTAAAATATCCTAAGGCCTGTTAGTTCACTCTTACCTTAGTAAATATAGTAAAGTGAACATAATTAAACTTTCCTTCTTAGTATTTCATAGGGTTATTGTGATTATATGAAAAAGTACTTAAAACTTACCTACAATAAGATAGTGAACTGCCTACTAAAGACCTTGGTACAAAATCAATGCCATAAACACTTGTATTCAATATTACATTGGAGATGCTAGCCAACTCAGTAAGGCAAGAAAAAGAGATGAAAGTGTAAGATTTGAAAAGGAAGAAACAAAACTGTTACTATTTTTAAATATTGTGTATGTAGAACACCCAAAATGATCCACACATAAAACATCAGGATTAATATGGTAGTTTAACAAGGAGGTCGTGGTTATAAAAGGACACACATAAGATGTCTGCAGTGCTGGGATTTTTCTTTATCATTATTCATTATCCTAAGCATTTCTGTTCTATGTACTTCTCTGTGTTATAATTCATAATTTTAAAAAGCATTAAACAAAAGTTAAGTGGCCAGTTCCAGGAGAGAACAGGTCAGTATTTTTTAAAACATTTATTTGTTTATTTTGCGAGAGAGAGAGAGCAAGATCGCAAGCAGGAGAGGGGCAGAGAGAGACGGAGAGAGAGAATCCCAAGCAGGCTCTGCCAGAGCCCGACACAGGGCTCAGTCTCAAACCATGAGATCATGACCTGAGCCAAAATCAAGAGTTGGACAATTAACTGATTGAGCCCCCCAGGAGCCCCAAGTCAGTATTGACTGAAGAGTCATCTTGCCATTTTCATTTATTTAGGTGAAGGTAAAAGAGGAAGTCATTGATAGAGTAGAATTAGGGAAAATATAATTGCTGATTAGTAAAGCAGATAAGTGAGGGTGAGGGGGACAGAGAAGGGAAGGAGATAACCTTTATTTAATTATGCCCTGCTATATTCCAAGCACTATGCTAATACATCTTACATATATTAACTCATACTTGATGTAAACCTCAAGTCTGTGAGTGAGATACTGTTATCCCAATTCTAAAGACAAGGAGTTGAAGACCAGAGGGGTTAAGTAACTTGTTCAACTCCATATAAGTAGGAAGTCAGGATTCCAACAGAGAGCTAACTCCAAACCAATGGGTCATGTGGCTTTCTCAGTTCCAGAAATGTGTCTAGGCACTTAGCCATACTCATGGTCTCTTCTTCACGCTGATCCTTAACCTGATTTTGTTACCGTTGGGTCTTACTTCCCAAAAGGTTGATTTCCTATTTCTCTGTTCTAAGTACCTTTACATATTAACCTAGCTCACAAAAATAATTAAGCCAAATGAATTAACCTGGGACATTATGGCATTAATGCATCCTGTGGGAATGTACATGTATGACAGAGAAGTTGTTTTGTGTTGATATGGATTCATAATAAGCCAGGAGAGATATAAGGCCTGAGGTTTTTTTTCTTTGTGTTTTGTTCTTTCCTTTAGAAGAGCAACTGGTGTATAGTTTTATTCAGGCAACTTTTGCCACCTGGTGGTCAGACCACGTAAATTGGCATTCCAAATCCCAGTGGAATGTAGATGATTTAAACCCTAAATCTGCGGGACTATAAATGCTATAATGGATAGTGTATCCTAGAGATAATGCAATCTTGAGAGCTGAACCCCCACAACCTATAAAGGATCCTATAAGGTGTATATTGACCCTCATCAAGGAACTGTTAGAAGAGAATGGCTGAGCCTTGGCGCCCCACGGTGGCTGCTGTGTCTAAGGGAATTTGTTGTTGATGATGGTGCATTTCCCCCCTGACTCTCAATCGTACTTCTAAAGCAGCCACTTGAAATCATTTTAAACAAAGCAGAAATTGTTCATGTATTTCCTGCAAAACCATCTTAGCATCAAATATATATAAAGACTTGTTCCTGGATGTGAAGGACTGAATATTTGTGCTTTTCTTAACCAAATACTGGATTTCCATCTGAGACTGTTTTTGAACTTGACAGGGCCTATTGGATATTTATGAAAAACCTGAGAGTTGATAACCGTGAGGCTATGGGTTTAGATGTGCCCTCTATGCTTGTTGGGTGTTTTTTTAATAAAGCAACTGCTTTGCAGAGGGATCTTGTTATCTCTAAAGTAAAACAGATTAGGAAAGCTGTTTTTCAAAGGGATGAGAAAGCATCCATTTCCAGATGTGTCAAAAACTCCTGAATCACACTGTCAAAGGATTATGGGGTTGAAGGCAGAATCAGAAAGAAAAAAAAGATTTTTACTCTACTATTAAATAAAGAGTTCAGATTCATTTTAGAGTGTTCTTTCCTTTGACAAAATAACTGATGCACAATTTTTTAGAACATATTTTCTAAACTGGAGACTTTTTCTGCTGGATCCTTAGACACAGGAGGGAATATCAAATCTCCCGGAAATCTGGCAGACCACAGAATAGAATAATTTTTATTCCACAGATTTCATATCAATTGCTTCAGGGACACAAGGGACATCATGGTCTATTTAGAGTTATAGTTGGCCTGAGTTTTCTCTTGAGTAGTTGTATTTATGTAAATACTGAACTGAATTGACTTTATAGTTTTCCTCTAAATCAAAATGGAACATTCATGCTGTCACCTTTGCCAGCCCAAGGCGAGATGAAACTAGTAGCGAAAATGTAAGTAGCTATGCTCCTAAAAGAAAGAAAAACATTGGTCTGTCCTTGGTAGACATGATTAACTACTCCCTCTAGAATCGTAGATACAGTTCTCTTTGCCACAGAATGAAGCTGAATCTTATGCTTACCCCAAAATAAGCTTTTTTGGGGGTTTCTTCCACAGTTCTTCTCTCTCTCTATGGCTTTAGGTACATTTCCAGTTTTATTATATGATATAGATCTTCCTCGTTCAATCAAAACAAACTGTACTGAAGTCCTACCATGTGCTGGGTGCTTGGGTACAGTGACAGAAAATAAGATCAAGTTCTTATTCCCCAGGAATTCACTTCTATCTCTCACTGGAGAGGTAGACACAAATACATATTATCAGACACTAGGGTAAAGGGTAAAGGGCAGAAAAGCTCTTGAGGAGATGACATTGAAGCAACAATATGATTGAAGTAAAGGTTTGAACCAAGTGATTATGTCAAAGCAAAGCATGACAGAACAAAAGGCAAGTGCAAAAACTTTAAGACGCAGCAAACAACCTGGGGAGTCTGGAGAGGAAAGAGCAAATGCGAGTGGAAGGGATGTATTTGGAGAGTGAAGGTGGGACCATTTATATATGACTATGTAGGGATTAATTTGCTGTTTTTCTAAGTGGTATAAAAAGCCAGGTTGGCTCAGTTTCCAGCAGTGTCACAAATACATTACCACAAGATTCATCACCCACTCCATTTCTTTGGCCAAACTGGGAATATGCTATATAGTTTATCCATTTCTATATGAGAGATTCAGAATCACAAGAGCTATAGTTTAATCAGCGAATATTTGCAACTCATAAAGGTAAAGGTACATTTTTAGTAGTGAGGGAGATAGTTTGAAGGCAGAATTATCTGATACGATTTAGGAATGTATTACAGAGGAAGCTGGGTCCTTTTCCAATGGTTCAGTATAACTTTTCTAGGTAGACACTGATTTAGAATTATTGACACAAACACCTTTTTGGAGGCATGAAACATGCCTTTCAGGAATTACCTTTTCAGCACAGAAACATAGATCATATGGGCAACAAAAAGGCCCAGCACTGACAAAGGCAAGAACAAAGCCGAAACACAACTGGATGTTGGTGTCTTTGATTTACAGAACAGACCACGAACAATGAGATCAAAGATGAAGCAGTCACAAAGGCTGATCCTCTTGAAAAGGTAAGGAATTGTTTTCCTATCAGTGTAGATATGAGTAAGATGATCTGAGAAAACTGACCCAGAGTGAGAAACACACACACACACACGCACGCACGCACGCACGCATGCACGCACACAAAGGAGATGCTTAGCAGGAGAAGGAAGGGGATTACTCAGACATCCTCACACCAGCTCCAACTGGAGAGAAAGGAGTTAATATCACTAGCGGCTTAAGCAAAACTTCCAAGCTCCATGCTCCTCTCTAGACAGTGTGGCTTGGCAACCTCACAAACACCTGCTGACCATACAGCCATGTAGAACTAATGCTGTCTTGAAGTGAGTTCAGAAAACCTGCCTATAATTGCTAACAGGACTCAGAAGAGTATAACCTAACAATAAAAATATTTAGATTATGTTGCCCATAAAAAAAAAAAAACTCAAAGGCATACTCTTTCTGGCAGCAGCTCTCCTAAAATGTTGCCATATGGATTTATACATATGCAGATTTCCCCAGTTAGATGGAGTACATGCTTGGACAAATTAAAGCTGAAATTGTACTCCTATGATTTTTTAGAAACCCAAGAAGATGACTGTGGAAGCAAAGTTAGAGGACATAAAGAAAACGCAACAACGCAGTCTAACGGACTGGAGTTTCACTGAACATTTTAAACCGAAAGTTCTGCTTCAGGTATTAATGGACCGTGAGTCTCCAGGAGACGGTTGGACAGGTCTGGGGAGTCGTGGTGTGATTTAGAACAGTTCACTTCTAGGTCACTTTCTCAGATCAGTTCTGATCAATATTCCCATTTACTTCAGCTATAAAATGAATGTGTTCCCAGATCGAGCTACGCATGCCCAGAGAATCTCCATCCAAAGGGATGTTTTTATAAAATCTTGTAAGAAGAAAGGAAATAGACATGACTGGTGCACATATTTTCTAAGAACAAAAGGAAGGCACGATGGGAAAGCAATCTTATTTTTCCCATATTGCCTATCAGTTCTACGAAGTTTTCACTACGTTTCAAAGTATTTTCTGATGCAGTTTACAGGCCAATGGAGCCTGCAATAGCTA
Organism: Cryptoprocta ferox; assembly: GCA_028646485.1. Lineage (NCBI taxonomy): Eukaryota > Metazoa > Chordata > Mammalia > Carnivora > Eupleridae > Cryptoprocta > Cryptoprocta ferox. The sequence continues at coordinate 5,808,000 of CM053570.1, forward strand.
GTGTTTATTGCGCACTTATCATTATGATAGCAATAATTAGTATTATTTGCTCTTTTAATCCTTGCAACAATCCTTTGAAGTAGAAACCTATGTAAATAATAGGAAATTGAGACACCTCGACCAAGAATAACTTTTGCCCAAGGTTGCATGGCTGGCAAGTGAGAGAAGCAGGATATGAACCCAAGAAATCTGGCCCCAGAACTTTTGCTCATGCAAGAAAACAAGTCACTCTACATTTTCTGTGTGTACATTTTACGCAGAAACCCGTACTTGCTTTTATCTTTTTAATTTTAACTTTACTGACATCAAAGTTTTACATCCACACTTTTTTTTTAAATGTTTATTTCGAGAGAGAGCTCACACATGCAAGGGTGGGGAGGAGCAGAGACACAGAGAATCCCAAGCAGCCTCTGCTCTGTCAGCAAAGAGCCTGCCGGGGCCTTGATCTCATGAACCGGGAGATCATGACCTGAGCTGAGATCAAGAGCCGCCGTTTAACTGACTGAGCCCCCCAGGCGCCCCTACCTCCACACAGTTTTAAAGCCAGAAAGTTCTATGAAGAGTCTTATGAAAAATATCAGCCCCCTGCCCACCCTCATCCCTAAATTCTCGGAGGTAAAAATCTTCAAGGCATTTACAGGCTTCCTTTGTTACTTAACTCAGTTTCTTCTAATAACAAGTATATTTTGTTTAGTTTTAGTTTTGGTCGGGCATCACCATCAACTGATTCTTGAGAAAATAACTGCCGACCCCCATCTAGTGTATACATGTGTATGTGAACACACACACAGACACACAACGACACACACTCACTCATATACTCCACCATGCACACTGACACTTCTTGCCATTCTCTAACGCTGTTAACTAGATCATCGTTTTGTTTTGCTCAATATTCAATATTTACTTCATTTCATTTTTATAAATGTTATTCATAGCTGAACTATGTAACTACTCTATGGTTATTACATTTTCTTTCTTGATACTATTTTTGTTTTCCTTGGAGTTTGTCTTCCCATTTTTTTTCCTTTGTGTAGTTTACTATGCATTTATATTACTCATCCCCAAACTCTCCACCAAAGAGTAAAATCTCCTCTCAATCCATTAAACTGCACAGGCACTCTATCAGTGTTATCGTCTAAGCTACTTCTCTCCCATGTGCTCTGAACTTGCACTTGCCCTCCAGGCCTGCTTCACAACTGTGGCCCTGGGAGCTTTGTTTCTTGTGATCCTGGTCACATCCTTGGCTTCTCTTTCCAGTCAGACACTCCAGTTTCTGAATCATGTGTCATCTTCTTTCTTGAGTTACTCCCTTTTTGCAGGGGACTATCACTTCTAATTGCTTTCTGAATTAAAACACATGGCAGGTAAATTTGGGGGGCATTGGATGTGTGAAACCATCTTAATTCCACCCTTACATTTGAGTGACGGTTTGGCTTTACATAAAATGCTCCATCAGAAAGCATTTTCCCTCAGCATTTTGAAGGTACTCCTCAATTGTCTTCTAGCTTCTTGGGTTGTCCTTGAGAAAAATAACAATGAAATACTGATTTCTGATCAGTTGTTTGAGTCTGCTGTTTTGTTTTGTTTTGTTTTTTGGTTTTTGGTTTTGGGTTGGGTTTGTTTTTTCTGTCTGGAAGATTTTAAGATCTTCTCTCTGCTCCAGTGTTGGTTTCCTGTTAATGTCCCTTGGTGCTGTTCTATTTCCAAGTATCATAGTGGTAAGCCCAGAACAATCTGGAAACTCCTGTCTTTCTATTCTGGGAAATGTTCTGTAATCATTTCTTTGATAATTGTCTTCCTTCTGGTTCTTCTATTTCTTTTTTCTGGAACTCCTGTTATTCCGGTGCTTAACTTCCTGGGCTGAACTTCCAATTTCCTTGCCTTTTCTCTCCTAATTTCCAATATTTGTCTTTTTGTTCTGGAGATATGGTTGAGCTTTCATCCGGTTCTTCCACTGAGGCTTCCGTTTCTGTTATCATCATTGTTAGTTTCCTAAAGTTCTATTTATAATTGCACATTACTGTTTTATAGCATCTTATTTGTCTTACCTGATACCATATGTTCTCTTATCTCTATGAGGATATTAAAGTCTTTGGAGGTCTTATTGTTTTATCCCTAGATTGTATCTTTTTCCTCAGATTCTTTTTCTTTTTCTCTCAGGTTTCTTTTTTGCTTTTTTTTTTTTTTTTTGGTCTCTACTTTTCATATCAGAGAATAATATCTAATGACATTTGTCTTTTTCTTCATGTTAATGAGACACTAAAAATATCATAGGAAGTACTGCATGAAGTCAGGGGAGGAGGGAGTTGTCAATAAACGGACTTCATTTTGGATGATCTGGCTGGGTAGTTTCCTTGGGATACCCATCAGTGTTGGTATATTAGTCTGTACTCTTAAGCCATTGAAATTCTCCAGGGGTAAAAACCTCTGATCTCGTAATTGAAAAATATAACTTACCTGTCAGGGTTTTGGAAGCTGAGTGGTGGGGGGAGGGCAATTACACTTCTTATCATTCAGGCTCTAGATCTGCATTGTTCAGTTTGGTAACTGCAATTCACAGGTAGCTTCTGACTACTTGAAATGTAATTTGTCTGAATTGAGGCGTTCTGTACATTTGCTATACTATATACATAGTGTAAAGTACATAATATATATTATCTATGTTATATATAATATATGTATATATATACTATATATAATATAATACATAATATATGCTATATATTACTTATATAATATAGTATATATCACTTATTATTAATATATTACTACATATATATATTTGGTTTAAGTATATATGCCAAATTTCAAAGACTTAATATGAGAAAGGTGATATATCTCATTAACCATTTTTATATTGATTATATGTTGAAATGATAATTTTTTGACATACTGAGTTAAATAAAATATATATATTTGTTTGAGCTTTGATTTATTTATTTTGAGGGAGAGAGACAGAGAGCAAGCAGGGGAGGGGCAGAGAGAGGAAAAGACAGAACCCCAAGCAGGCTCCATCATGTCGGCACAGAGCCTGACACGGGGCTCAAACTCAAACCGTAAGATCATGACCTGAGCCAAGACCAAGAGTTGGATGCTTAACCAATTGAGCCACCCAGGCATCCCAAATAAAATATATTTTTAAAATTAATCTTACCTGTTTCTTTTTACTTTTAAAGTATGGCTACTATAAAATTTAGAATTATGCATGTGGGTCATCTTCTATTTCTTGGACATCAATTTATAATTTTACACAATTCTCATTTTTTCTGTAGTACAGCGTTCCCTTAGCAGTGCCCAGGAGCCCTCTTAGAATCCACAGGGTCATTTCTATAGGTAATAATCCTCCCTTTGTCTGCAGAGGTGGAAGATGGGCAGCTGCCTAGTTGCTCAGATTTGTTGAGGGCTTCTGGGGGCCCTAAGAGCTTCTTAAAAATACTTTAATCTTCCTATTTTCAGTGTGTCTTTGACCCCACTCTCAGAGTGGGGCAGTGCACTGCCATTTCCTTGAGCCTTTTTGTACGTCTGCACAAGGTTACTTCTGGTCTCTTGTAAAATTAATCTTAGAATTTGATTTTCTGTTGGCCATCAGTTACCCCTATCCTTCTGCTTTCCAGCTTCTAAACTATGTTGCCTTTGTCTCCTCTCCTGTGACCTTCAACGCTGTGGTATTAAAACCCAATAATTTTACTGTGCTTTTAATGAGGTGTCAAGAAGTACATGTGTTTAATCTTTCATCTTTAAATGGAAGTTCATTTCAGTCTTTGGTTTCTTTTCAATTTGGCTCTGTCCTCACCACTCTATGAATCACTATCCTGCCAAATCTAATGGACAGTTATCTTTCTTCATCTTCCTTGACCTTTTAACTGCATCACAGAGCTGATCACTGTGAAACACTCCCCCGATTCCATTTCCAAGGTGCCATACTGTATTTCTCCTCAGTACTCTGTTTGGACTTTTGTTGACCTAATGTCTAAATATGGAAATGCCCTGAGTCTGAGCCCTGAACCATCTTCTCTCTTCTGTAAACATCCTTGTGATGATTTCATCTATTATCTATGACCTAATGCTAATGACTCCTACAATTTTATCTTCCGAATGATTGCTTAGTTCCATACTAGAATACCTAACTCCAAATTCCACTTGAATTTATGACAGGCATCTCAACTTCAGCGTCCCACACAAAGTTCATAATTTTCCCACCTGAGTATGTTTCTTTCCTCATCCATCTCAGAAAATGTCACCTTCAAGCCAAAAGACTAAGAGTTCTCACTTATCGCAGCTTTACTGCATCCTGCATGTCTGATCCATCATCAGGTTTTGAGGTGAGTACCTCAAAATATATCTTGAAGCTCTTCACCATCTCCACTGTTGCTACATCAGTCGGGCCACCATCCTGTTCTACTGCAACAGCCTCCTAATCATTAACCTGCTTTGGCTCTTATCCAATCCATTCTATGAATCAGATACTCCCATCAATCTCATCTGCTTAGGACACCTCTCTGAATCCAGGATGATCTGTACAAAGCTTAATCAAATTTTAAAGGGAAATCTTATCTATCTTGTTCATTTTTGTTTTCCTAGAACCTGCACAGTACTTGGCACATAGTAGGTGTTTATTTTTTTAACTGAGCTATAACTAACACACGGTGTTATATTAGTTTCATGTGTAAAATATAATGATTCAACTATTCGATACATTTTTCAGTGCTCATCACATTTAAGTGTACTCTCAATCCCCTTTATCTATTTCACCCATTCCCTACCCACCTCCCCTCTGGGAAAACACCAGTTTATTCTTTGTGTTTAGGAGTCTGGTTTTTTGTTTGTCTCTTTTTCCTTTTTTTGTTCATTTGTTTTGTTTCTTAAAATCCACATATGAGTGAAATCATATGGTATTTTTCTTTCTCTGACTGACTTATTTCACTTACATTATGCCCTCCAAATCCATCCAGGTTGTTGCAAATGGCAAGATTTCACTATATAGATAGATAGTTAGATATAGATAGATATATAGATAGATAGATATAGGTGTAGATATAGATAGATAGATAGATATGTTACATCTTCTTTATCCCTCCATCTATGTTTGGACTCGGGTTACCTCCATATCTTGGCTATTGTGAATAATGCTTCAATAAATATGTGTTTATTTTTAATAAAAAATTTAACTAATTAGTTCAAGGCACCAGCAATATTAATATAGAATAATAGGTAAAAAGCCAAATAGTAAAAAAAAAAAAAAAAAGAAAAGAAAAAAGGAGAGGAAAGATATTATTTGAAAACTTATCAAACATTGATTTGAAAGCAGCCATAGCTCTGAGAAACTTAGTGCTGTATATTCTAGCAGCCAAAGTAAATATGAAAACAAATTTTACAGAGCTCTCTAATGGAAAGAAGGATACATGTGCATCAGAAATGACCATATTTCATTTGGAAGTTTATAAACATATTATTTTATTTTTTTTAATGTTTATTTTTGAGAGAGAGCGAGTAAGCAGGGGAGGGGCAGAGAGAGAGGGAGACACAAAATCTGAAATAGGCTCCAGGCTCTGAGCTGTCAGCGCAGAGCACGACGCAGGGCTCGAACTCATTAACTGCAAGATCATGACCTGAGCTGAAGTCCAACGCTTTAACCAACTGAGCCACCCAGGCACGCCATCATTTGGGGGTTTAAAGTCTAAAAGGAATTGGCTTTTCCAAAACATAAAGTAATGGATGGTACTCTATGTAACAACAACAACAAAAAAATGAATGCAGAAATATTCACCACATGTGTGTCTCTGGTACTGCCTCTCGGGGAACAGATGTAATAGTTTCAATACCACTCCATAAAAACACTCATACAGGGGACTAGATTCGGGAAGTAAATGTATTATTTTGGTAATGCTACCAGTGTAAAATTGAAAGCAAAAGTAAAACAGTCCTTTCCTAACATAATATGCAATTCCATGCCTTCAGATCACCCAAACAGCAGAGAACGGAAAGTTCCTACATGAGATTGATGTTGAAAATGAAAACAAAAACAGTAATCCACAGCTGTCTAACTTATTTCCCTGTGGACGTGTTTCCTCGTGTTGATTGACAGTGAAATGGAAGCAGGGACACAAGTGTGCCCTGTCCTCTGGGCCCCTCTGTTGGTAGCTGCGATTGCAGTGCACGCTGAGGGTGGAATGTTTTGGAAAAGGCCAAGGTTAGAAGTCATGTGGAAACAGCATATGAGAAAGGCCATGCACCTCGTTCCTCTGTACTACAGACTAGTGTGGGGGAAAGCACTCTTTGGAGTGCAAAAATGGTGACAGAGACCGGCGTGAGCCCTGGCATCGGAACTTATGAACTCTATTTTCGTAGACAAATCTCATCCTTTCTCAGCCCCAATTTACACTGAAAAAGGAGGATTTTAATATTTTGAAATAGGAAAAATAATTGTACCTATTTGGGGTTTTTAATAACATGAGATGATCTCTATGAAGGCATGGAAAATGTTAAATATCTGCTTGACTTAATTATTATCTCCCAGCCTTAATAAAAAACACTTGAGCAAATGCCTCTATGCCCGGAGCTTAGTGTTTTATTTTCTGTAAGAGTTGCTGAAATGCTCCCAAAAATATTCTATCACTTACATTCTCACTAACAGTGAGACTAACAGTGTGGAAATACAGGGACGAGGATAAGGGGGCAGAGATATGCCCTCGCAGGAGATGCTTCTCATGGAAAAAAAGACACGACAATGTAATTATGTTGATTTCAGGTTCTTCAAGAAGCCAGTCAGCAATACAGGTGGATTGATTCTTATTACCATACCCAAGACAACTCTCTACTTTTAGTCTTTCATAATCCAATGAATATACAACGTCTGCATTGTGAATATTGGAATATTGCGCTTCACTCCAATGTTGGATTCAGGTAACCAGTTTAGTTCACTAGTTATCTTATTTTAGTTAGCTTATTAGTTTCTTGGTTAATTAGCTTTTAGTTCCTTAGCCGAAGGTAAGTGCTTCAAGTCAAAAGCTAAACCTTCAATTTAGTTCATCAAGTTGAATGTTTAAGATGTACCAGGTGCTATGATAATCGTCAAAACTGTACCAAATAAAGAAGACGGACATCATTCCTGGACCCATTAAGTCTAGTGGGGATGTTATTACCTTACATTTGATTTATTTAAACTCTAATAAAACTGCCTGTGGAAGATCCCAAGGAGCAACTGTAAAACAGGACATTGTTCGTGCTGGTTTTGGAAAACTCCACTTGATCTGGGGAAGACTCAACAGTAGGGCAACCGAGTGACATATCAAAACAGCAGTCAGGTGCTCAGCAAACTGAGACCTCTAGGAATCAGTGATCTTTTTTTTCTACCAAGCTCCTTAATTATTTCTTCATGATCTTAAAGCTTTGCTTTCTCCTCTCGGTAATGATGAGAACATTTCATTATTTTTCAGTGCTGGTTTATGTATATCCAGTACTTATTTGCACAGCACTGTTTTAGTTCAAAGGGATACAGAAAGATACAGAATAACTGGGAAAACAGGTCGTGTGCTAATCCTTTGCTCACGTATAGAGTAGCTTACAGAATATAGTACATTATTTGGGGAAGGGTAGGAACACTTCACTTGGAAAACCATTTAGAAGGAGTGGCTCCCTAGGGGCTGGATGGCAGAGCCCAGTGGAAGAGCCAATTTTGGGAAAGGATGAGGAACTGATTATCTACAACCTTTGGAGTTCTTCTAAAGTTAATCTCTTATCCAGAATTTCTCTTTCTTCTTCAATCACTTTTGGTAATTGACATTGTTCTACAGATTCATGCATGACATTTGGATTTTGGATGTCTTTTGGAATGAAATTAAACAGTATTCTCACAATAAATGCCCATTCATGAGAGAGATGTATTAGTGTCTTGTCTTTCTGATTATAGTTTTGTCTATTTCTCCTGTTAGTTTTGCATATGTTCTGTGTGTGTATGAGTGTATGTTCAAACTTATTTTTGAATCTGTATTTTAGAAGCATCCTTCTTAATCCATTATAATGTTTATCAACATGAGCAAACATCCCTCTCTGTTCCCCTTAATGCTTTTCACCTTGAATTTCACCACGCTTGATATTAATATTATTGGACAGTCTCTTATATGGAAATTTACTGATAGGACTTTCTCAATCACTTTACATGTCAACTAGGAATGCTGTCTCACTATGTTAATAGAAAACTGACTACAGTGGCTAAACTAATAAGGGAATTATTTTCTTCTGTAGTGACAAATTTGGAATTGTGCAGTGTCTCAGGGGTAGTGCAGGCACTCACCTAAGTCGTCAAGGATCTGGACATTTGCTGGCTTTCTCACCAGCCATCTGCCACCCTTTTATTTTTCTGCATCATTTTCCTTTGTAGATACATATCTTTTAAATGTTACCTTGGATTTTTTCAGCTACTCTGAGACCTCTATCTTTGAAAGATTTTAATAATTATTTTAATAATTAATAACATTTTAAAACTTTGTATTTTAAAGAATTAATCTATTCACTTCTATTTTATAAGTAATATGTTTGGCCTCATTCTTACCATTTAATTTTACATGCATATTTCTACTTTAGGATTAATCCCTTTTCATCCCTTTGTTAGACTGAATTTTTTAGCTCATTCTTAGTGTGTGATGTTTTTAAAGTTATACTTTCTATTAACATACCTATAGAGGTTATCCTTTTAAATCACGTATTTAAATATTTTTATATCCTAATTGGAGCTAATGAATATTAATATCATTTTATAGAAAACATTAAAATTTGTAACATATGTTCACTTACTCCCAACAAATCGCCGTTTTGAAATTGTCTAGAAATTTTATTTCCAACTGTTAAGCAATATTTTTAATCATAGACAGGTAGCACAAATATTTATTTACATTTAATTACAAATTGTACTGTTTGTGTGGAGGTTCCTCAAAAAATTAATAATAGAACTACGCTACGACCCAGCAATTGCACTACTAGGTATTTATCCAAGGGATACAGATATGCTCTTTCGAAGGGGCACATGCACCCCAATGTTTATAGCAACACTATCAACAATAGCCAAAGTATGGAAAGATCCCAAATGTCCATCGATGGATGAAAGGATAAAGAAGATGTGGTATATATATGCAATGGAGTATTACTTGGCAATCAAAAAGAATGAAATCTTGCCATTTGCAACTATGTGGATGGAACTAGAGGGTATTATGCTAAGTGAAATTAGTCAATCAGAGAAAGACAAATATATGAATTCACTCATATGAAGACTTTAAGATACAAAATAGATGACTATAAGGGAAGGGAAGCAAAAATAATATAAAAACAGGGAGGGGGACAAAAACATAAGAGACTTGAATATGGAGAACAAACAGAGGGTTATTGGAAAGGTGGGAGGGGGGATGGGCTAAATGAGTAATAGGCATTAAGGAATCTACTCTTGAAATCATTATTGCACTATATGCTAACTAACTTGGATGTAAATTTTTAAAATAGATTAAAAAAACAAATTGCACTGTTTTTTTCCTCAGCCCTTTTATTTATATACCATGTTGTCTTCTTTCTTGGATTTATTTTTTCAATGCAGCTGGAGTACCTTTATGATTCTTTCAGAAAGTATCTGGCTGGTGAATTCCTGAATCACTGCAGGCTGAAATACTCTTTATTTTGTCATCTCATTTGAATACTGATTTGGCTGCATACAAATCTGTGTTCCTTCATCATGAATAGATAGCAAGAACTCTAGGTTTTGTTTGAAAGGCAGACACATCGAAAGGTTCTGAACCTGAGAGAGACATGATCTGACTTTAGAGTGAATGAAAAAGATCTCTCTATTCTGTGTTGAGAAGACACTACAGAGGGTCAAGGGTAGGTACAGGAAGACCAGCTAGGGGGCTACTGCAGCCATCCCAGCAAGGGGCGATGGTGGCGTAGACCAGGAAGAGAACAGTGGGGCAAATGAGAAAGGATTCGATTTTGAATGTGTTTTAAAAAAATGCTTTAAAAAATCATTTGGATTTCCCAACAGATGGGAAGTGGAGTGTGAGAAAATCAGAGCGGTCAAGGTTAACTTGAGGGCATTTGGGCTGATCTACTGAAGTGTAGACTTGCCATCAGCTAAGAGAAGACGATTGGTTCATTTGCGGAAAGGTTGAGTTTGAGATGTCTCTTCCCTTCCCAATGAAGATACTGAGTACCCCAAATTCATAGTCTATAATTTTCAGTTTATTTCTTTAAAAGGGCTCAAAAATGAGAGAAAATTGTGAAACAACCTATCTATAGAAACCCTGTAGCTTTATTTTTCAGGCCTCAGGCCTCACTTTCACACAATTTGACAATAATTAATCTTGATTATCCAACCTCAGTGTTTCAACTTACTTCCTCAGAAACAGCTCTCTAAGGACACTCAAATGTTGTAAGTATACATAACATTTCATTAAAAATAATTACAGTCATCCGCATAAATAGAGTGAATGGATTTGGGAACAAATATGACTGACTCCTGGTGAGTGACAACTCACTGATGTGAGCCCAAGTGCACACTCAGCGTAGGGCACAGTATTTAGAACGTGGGTATTCCCAGGCCAGTAAGTTTACAGCAAGACTGTAGCATTTCAGTTAATCCAGTGAATCATTCAGCTATCGTCATTTAAAAGAGTTTCTAGTATGCTATAAAATTTCCCTAAAAAGAAATTGTACCATATTACTCTCCAACTAACAGTGCTGAGACTGACTGTTTCTCTAAACTGTCATCAACTCTTGGCGTTATTAAACGTTTGAATCCTTGACTGGGTTGGAAACATCTCACTTTTAAATGTGCATGTCTATTGCATTTGATACGTGGGCAATTTAGGATCAGTTCATTTTTGCAAAGTTTATTTGCGTAGTTGGCATCGTAAGTATTGTTGACTTTAATAGTAACTCAATTGTCATTTGCTCTTCTTTGCTTTTTTTTAAGGAGTTATTTGGAACTTGTTGCGAGATCCATTCAAGATTGGATCATAAAAGAAGAAGCCATATATCAGGAATCTAAAATGGCTGAGGAAATCAGTAGGACGAAGGCTGAGCTGGAATTGAAATATTCTGCTCCTGCCAAAATACCTTCTAACAAAATGTATTCTGCTAGAAAATCTAAAAGTAAGTCACTGGTTGAACTTACACGTAAAGTCCAAAGACATTCTGCTATTTGATAATTTAATCAAGACAATACTTAAAACGAGTTGCCTACAAATTCCTGAGACTCTTCACTTTCTCTAAAAAGTAAAATAGCTGAGTTCCAAATATGATAAATTTGGTGACGGGATAATGGAATGTTTGTCTTATATTGATGCCACCTCCTGCCAGATCTGGAAGATTCGATCTTTCCTACAGATCAAATTTGATGTTAGGGAAATGCTAGATATCTTTGTTTTGATAGGGTCGATAGTTTCAGCTATCTAGGATTTGTTGACAATATATGAGGCAAATTCGGAGTATATTTCCATTAGAATACTTATAGATTCCAAAAGTGAAATTAAAACAAGACATTTCTTAGAAGAGCAATCAGAAGAATCTCAAGACTAATTGGGAGTAGGAATCTAAAACTAAACGGAAAATGGATTCTTGAGGATTTGTGACAGGCATTTGACAAGATGTGGAGTCAATACATGTGTATTTTGTTGTTGTTCATTTCCACGGCTTCGATCCTGTTGGGGAACAGAAAAGAGAGTGAGAAAAAGAGGAAGGATACTTGATAAAGAAATAAAGCAATGAGGTAACCTGTCTGGAAAATAAGGATATCTCACTAGGGAATGGTTTCCATGTTAGTAATATTCATTATTTCTGATAGCGTAAATTGAGGGAGATTTCTCATAAAGAAGCAAAGATATATATTTTCCAAAGATTTTGCAACTTCTGTCAACTCCCAAAGGAATTTGTGTTTGACTTAATTCTAAAATAAAAATTTGAAAGCCAAATTGGTAATGATTCAGTCATCGTCCACTAAAATGGTTATATAATCCATCCATCAGTTTGGCCTTCCTCCTGATGGGGGCACAGAAGGACAGCACTAAGTATCTGGAATGATGGGTGGAACTATATGAAAAAGAGAGGTAGGGCTACCCTCTCACACTAGTGTCTAGGGCCACACTTGCCTATGAGCAGGAAAAATTGTAGCTTGACTGCCTTTTCTTTATTCTGCTTCTAAACAGAACCAAAAGCTTAATTGCTATCTAGATCCTGTGAAATCCAGAATATGGTTAGTTGGAGATTGGAATACACTTGGTAGGTATTGCATTCAGTTTGAAACCTCATAAGTGAGGGAAGTTGCAATCATCCAAACAGAAGGACTATTAGAGCAAGAGGAGGGCTTCGGTGTGGAAGGAAAAGTTGAATTTGTGCTGTGTGGTCTTAAGCTAGGATTCATTAGGTTAAAGCTCTATGGATAGAGTCCATTTCAATAAAAGCTTCAAGGTCTCAGCACAGTGAGAATGGAATGAATTCTCTCCCCGCGCCCCCCCCCCCCCCGGCTTCAGTGAGTTCCTCATCCCTGGAGGAGCTCAGTTCCACTTCAGACATCCACTCTGGGGACAGCAAGAAAGAGTGAGGGATAAGTAAATGGAGAGTTGAACTTGACAGGCTTTGAGATCGCCTACAGTCCCAACATTTGGTCCTTCTATGAAACTTTGTTGTAGAGAGTTACTAAGAAGTTTAATTTTCTCTGGTTTTAGGTAACAAAGGAATGAGCAAAGGAGAGATAGAGGATCAAGAAAAAGAAAACGAAAAAGAGAAGGAAAAGATTCCTTTCATTTTAGAAGGCTCTCTCAAGGTAATTCAAGGAAAGACATGACACTGAATATTTACAAATTCGAATTGGTTGTGTGATAGAGACTTTGTGTGGTGGAACAAAAGTGATCTTTTTTGCCAGCCTCTCAGAAATAACTGAATCTGCAATAAAAGAGCAGTCTCGCCACCAAGCTGTCTCCTCCTCCAGATGATAAGCTTTTAAGGAATCCTGTGGCATTCGTTGTTATATAACCCAAGTCCAATGTGGTGCCTTGTTCATATCCTCTCTCTTTCTTCTGCAGGTGTTTGTTTCTTGTTTCCAATTTTTAATTGGAATTTTTAATTACAAAATTAATATATGCTTTTATAAGCAGTCAAAATTACTCTGGTTCCCGAAACCCCTGAAAATAAGAAATATTAGCAATTTGGTATGCTCTATACTCCTACATGCATGCGTGCACAAATATAAAGAGGGTTTACACTGGTTTTGATTTAGATTTGGTTTTCTTTTTACTCTGCCACATACTCTTTTTTCATAGCAATGTATTATGAATATCACTTCCAGATAATATCTAGAGATCTAACTTATTTTCATAGCAATATTGTTAGTCTAAAATTTGGATATATAGTAAAGTATTAAATAACTTCCTTATTAATGAGCACCACTTATTTTTCTATGTATACAGAAATATTTTACTTTTATGTAGTCAAATCAATCATTTTTGGCCAAAATTTAAGACACAATACCACATTTTGGCAAAGAGGTGTTTCTTCCAGAACAATACAAGGAACTGTTAATATTATTTAAAGTTTGCTTCCCTTCTTCCAGCTTATATTTTAAGCTTTATCTTGATTTTTCTTTTTCCCACAAACTGAACATTATTATTGTCATTGTTTCACACGGTCAGTGTTATTTAGCCTTAGCCTCATGCTTACCATTTGTTTTGTCAAGCATTTCTTGTCACATTTTATATTTTGAAAGTATTTCCTTTAAAACTTTTTTAGTGTGGGTTTGTTGTTACTAAACCTCAGTTTTTACTTCCCTAAAAAATGGCTTTATTTTACCCTTATTCATTAAACATAGTTTCATTTATAAAATTCTCAGTTGATTTTTTTTATATCTTCTGAGCACTCTCAAGATATTGTTCCACATTTCCTGGGTTGACACTGTAGTTGTTAATAAATTGTTGGGGCAGCTGGGTGGCTCAGTCAGTTAAGCGTCCGATTTCAGCTCAGGTCATGATCTCATGGTTCGTGAGTTTGAGCCCCACGTCGGGCTCTGTGCTTAGAACCCTGAGCCTGCCTCAGATTCTTCAGATTCTGTGTCTCTCTTTCTCTCTGTTCGTCCCCCACCTGTGCTCTCTCTGTCTTTCAAAAAAAAAATTGTTGATGTAATTTGTCATTTCTTTATGAACAGTTTACGTTTTTTCTCCAACTGCTTTGAACACACCCAGTGGTATGCTGGCAAATGTTTAGTAATGGCTCTCACAGAAGAAAAAAAAAAAAAATATATATATATAATATATATATAATATGTTTACTCTAATTTTTACTGATAATGTAGTATGTAGAGCACATAATGTACAAATAATAAAACATATACTAGTTTTTGTTGCAAATTCCACTTAGCCAATTGATTCTTATGAAATACTTTGACTGATTTTTACTAAGCTCTTAGCCAAGCTATGATTACAATGGACAAAGATTCAATATGAATATTGATTGATGTCTTCACTGACAGGAACAAGGAAGACAGAAATGAACAACAAAGGAATAGGACTCACTCATTCATCAATGACTTCAGCCACTTCTTTGCTGAATCAGATAATAATTTTTATTTTTTATTTTATTTTTTAGTGTATTCACAGCTTTAGTATATTCACATACAGGGCAAGCAAGGCCTAGGAAAGTTCCAGCCATGAGCTTCCATTTGTTTTCTTCTGGTGGAATTGTGTAGACAGTGCTTACTTCTCCCAGTAACAATGTGTGACTGCATACATGGACTATTGACATGTAAGAAGCTCACCAAACCTTGGTGTCCAGGGCTTTGTTAGGGTCAGTTACAGAGACATGACGGAGGGACCACACGGTTGCCCTGTGTCTAGCCTCTCCAGAGGTCAAGTTGATACCACGTGGCTCAAAGATCCTGCTGTAAATTACATTATAAATTGCACTATCTTTTGTAGTCCAAGGCCCCCAAATAAACAAAGACACTCATCAGGCAGGATGCTCTAAGGCCTTCAAGGCCATGAGCTGGGCAAGAGTCTAACATTTCTTTGGGCAGAGTTAATTCTCTACTGCACAGGTCGGGCCCTAATTCTTGGCCCAGGCTTTCTTCTAGCAAAATAATCATATTTGGTACAGCAATAGTGTCAGTATGAATATGCCTAACGCTTGGAGGATCCGGTACGGAGTAGGGATAGATCTAAAGAAGCAACTAAGCCATCCTATAAAGCTATTACATGCATTTTCATATTTCTGTACTAATTTGATTATTTGTTGCCCCTTTGATCCAGTATTATTTGTACCTTACGATAATGTTGTACAGACTGCTTAGCATAGAGATTGGTTGATAGTTAGCTAAATCCATTTCTTCCTCAGACTAGTCATTTTTCCATTAATATTCCTCAATTTCCATCTTGAGGAAGATTTGTCTCCTAGTACATTTAATCATCAGTATCAGTACTATGACTTATTTACATATGGTAATTGACTGTACCAACGCCAGTGTTACACACCATATTGCAGTATGGTTATGGTACAATTCAGTTACAGAAAAAAAAAATGAGAATTTCCGTGGTATTTGGTATGCCTTCCTAACAGAATCAGTTCATGAACAGATATTTTGGACAGGTGTCATTATAATTGGCCATGATTCAGTTACTTATTTATAAGTCCGTTGGGGGTGAAGCTAAATGGCCTGTCTCAGTTTACAGACTTGCAGTGAAACTGGATTCCATTTTGTGCTGTTATATAGCAGGGCTTACTTTCCATCAAAAGGGACACAGGGAGTATCCAAAATAGTTACTTTCCCTGTTATTTTCACTACCAGATATCTTATACTGATCTATTCCTAGGGCAAGGGCCATCAGTGGTGCAGTGTAACCTACAAGTACTCCAGAGAATTTCCGTATTTGGAGGTCCATAAAATTCCCATAGGCAATGCCCCACTAGGCAGCTACAATGGAGGGTCATCGCCCATGAGTACTTCAGGTTTCATCTGTATTAAAATAGTAAAAAGACCATTGGATTAGGATACAGGCACTTTCCCAATATGGGGTCCAAGCATTATCCAGATTATTGTTTTACCCTTCCCAACTCCATTAGCTTCCTAGGGCTGCCATCACAAAATGCCACAAACAGGGAAGCTTCAAAACAACAGAAATTTATTGTCTTGCAATTCTTAAGGCTGGAAATCTGAAGGCAAAGTGGTGGCAGGGTAATTCTCTCTCTCTGGGCTCTGGAGGATGATCCTTTCTTGCCCCTTCCTAGCTTCTTCTGTTTGACAGCAAGCCTTGGTGTTCCTCACTTTGTGGATGCATGCATTTTAGATGCATCTAAAAATACCTGCTTTTTAGATACTAGAAGAACATTTCCTCAGTTTATCGTACAACTAGTTGCAATGTAACCACTCCAAACATGACACTCCCAAATTTAATCTGCATTTAACGTTTTCACCATTACTTTCATAAGTTTAGATAACCAACAGTCAGTTGGTCCCTGATTTGTAGCATTTGCTGATACGTGTAGTGTAAATACTCCCATCAGGCTATCAATATGATGTCCCTGAATGCAGAAGTGGAAGCAATATGCAGTAGCACACCATTATATTGTATTTCTATGATACAGATATAATTGATATAAATAACCTCAAAAACATAGATAATAGGGAAATGTAACAAAACAGTTATGAAGGTGATAAGTTTTTTGCTTCAGATTCTGTGACTCCCCTCTCTCTCTGCCCCACCCCGCTCATGGTCTCTCTCTCTCTCAAAAATAAATAAACATAAAAAAAAAGAAGGTGGTAAGTTTTGAGTATTTAATGCCTTTGTTTTTAATATGTTATTTGATTGTGCGTTTGTATAATTTAATTTTAAATAATGGCTGTGGTTAACAGCCAGCTTGCAGTATTCCTGAAAATTTACCAATAAACTCTTTCAGATCAACATGAGCTAGATCCAGCACACCACCATTACTTCCTGCTTTTAATTCATTGGCCTTCCTGAATGTTAGGATTCGTGTCTTTCATCAACTCTGGAAGTGGGCAGCCAATATCTATTCAAATACTGTACTGCTTTTCTAAAGGTCTATTCCATTTCTAAGAGGGCTTTCAAATTCACCTTATTTTTAATATCTACTTATTTCTTATTTATTCTTTGGATCCTTTCTTCTCTTTAAGCAAATTAAAGACTAAGCAGATTAAAATACTGATTTTACATCTTCTATTTGATAATTTCAATACCTTCAGTCTTTGCAGATATGTTTTCATAGTTTGTTTCTTCTCCAGATTCTTACTTTTGGCGTACTTCATGTTTTGTGATTTTCATTTGTGAGCTCATAACTACCGACAGTCTTTTTAGAATACCTTTTTAAGGTAATGTACATTTTGGCCACACTGTGTGAAGATAGACTTGTGGTTAGTTCTCACGGGAGACTCCTCCCACTCTACCTCACCTTTCATGCAGGGCCAAGAAAGCAAGCTAGAATTCATGGTTTTCCTCTATAGGGAAAGATAATTTTTTAGTTCACCCAACAAAGGTGTTATTTTTAAAAATACCTGCTCCATTTGTAGGTCTCTGTTCTGACCTCCCATGTTATTGCTCTAATACCTGTACTCCATCAAAACTCTAGTTCTAGGCTGCCAGTGATGGGCAGATAGCCTTTGGAAACTTCTCATCCGTTCTTCTGTTCCTCACTGGATTAGTGCTTTCTCATACCTCTTAATTTGCTGCCAGCCTTGCTATGTACTACAATGATGATTTTTATATTTTACCTGTCATTTTTGAAATATTTTTGTGCCAGGAATGTTTCTTTGAACATCTGGTATACCATATTGCTGATTAACCATCTTCATGACCTAAATTGGGTATTCGACTCATGTGGAAAAGTATAGGAAGCAGGGAGACCAGCTAAGAGGCTGATGTAATGGTTCAGGCTAGAGATAAGAAGACCTGAATTAAAGAAAATTGCAACAGAAGGGGAGAGAGGAAGCTGAGTAGAGGATAGTCTCTGAAGAGCTTTGGCAGGGTGTAGTACCAGGAAGTTGGGTGAGAGAAGAGAAGCCAGACTAACTGCAAGGTCTCTAGCTCAATATCTTATTTGTTAGAGATACCACTCACAAAAAGCATTCGAAGTATTCTCCCAAATAAACCTGGATGGGATCTAATGTGTTTCAAAACCCCGTTAATTTTTTTAAACGTGTTTACAGGCATGGAAAGAAGAACAAGATCGATTAGCAGAAGAGGAACGCTTAAAGGAAGGAAAAAAAGCAGAAAAGAAGAGTAAGGAAGCTGGCAAAAGGAAAGGCAAGGAAAAGGTAGAAAAAGAAGACAGTAAACCTTTGAAGAAAAAATCTCTTTCGAAAGAGAAACCTAAAGAAGAGCAAATAAAGGTCTCGGAAGTAACACAGGAGCCTCCCAAGCACCAAGAACCTGAGATTGTTTATCCGGTAAAATCAATGTTCTAAGAAGCCTCATTGGGTCCTTACTCATTGTTTTGGGAAAAACACAGCATCTGTGGAAACACAAGGTTCCCAGTCTTCACTGACCCCACCGAAGGCCTTGGAGTTTCTTCTGTCATAGATGATCTCAGACCCTACTCTACCCTCTAATGCCTAGGACATTCTTTATCAGTCACCAAGACAGGTACACTCTGAGGCCAGTTTTCCATGAGTGCCCTGAAGCTAGGTTACTAAGGGCAGGAGAATGGAGATTTGACCGAAAAACATTCATTTAAGTTAGTGTAAATAAGCAATTACGAAAGATCACAGTGAGCACAGAGGTTGACGGTGTTTGTCTCCATGAGAGGGCTTGCTGAGTTGGCACCCATGTTTTTTGCTGTGTGCTTTGGTAAAACCTTCCCTTGGCCAGTCTCTCCCTCAAGAGTCTTATGAGGAAAACCTAACAGGGAAGAGATGGATAAAAATGAAACAGCTCTTGTCCTTTCTAGCTGTTTGTTACTCCAAGCCAGTTCTCAGGCATTAACTTGCATCACAATCACTTGGAGCTCTATTAGCAACATTTAGTAAAAAAAATGTCTTTACCATAGGACTTCCTAAAATATAATGTGTCAAAAGATAAAGTCTCAATATTCCTCAATATATCAGTTCACTTTAAACAGAAAATTAACAGCCAATGAAAGAGATATTGATTTCTTCTCCCACTGCTTTTCAGTCGTACAGTGATTTGATTTGCACTAGGGTATCAGGGCGCTCCAGTGACCAGATTTTAAAATCATGGACCTCCTTTAATTCTGCCTGTCACTGTAAGACCACAGGAGGTGCTAGAGATAATATGGACAGCAGCCTCTGAGTCTACAAGTGACACACATTCATTTAGCAGAAATTAAGCTTACAGCAACTTGAACCGGCTCAGGGCGATGAGCTGATTTTTGTCATTTGTCAATTGCATCACTCAAAGCGTGATGTTTTCCCTTCTAGTTTCGTGGATACAATATGGGAGATATACCCATCCAAATCTCAGGAACAAATTCTTATCTGTATCCTTCGGATGGAGGGCGGATTGAAGTAGAGAAGACAATATTTGAAAAAGGTACGTTTTGAAGGCAGCTGGTTAATCGCTTGGAAGATAGTAACCCCTTTCAGGGGGTCTCGGGGCCTTGAACCATGAGTATGATAGGTGAGGGTGGTGACGTGACGCGGCCACTGCAGTTTTGTATGCACCACGTTAAGCATTTTCAGACTTCACATTCTTCTGTTATAATTGCCTGCAGGGCACGGGCCAGGTGAGAGTTTAGCTGGGACACTCTGTGAAGAAAATTCCAGTTGCGAAAGTCTTAAAATATTTCTATATGATCAGGAAATAAATAGTAACTACAACAAGCAAAGAGCTAATCGGTAATATTAATTACAACACTTAGTGACATCTCAGAAACCAAGCACATACTGTGAGTTCAGGGCAAATTTCTGGTTTGGTTGCTGGAGCACAGAGCTTGGGGGCATTGCCGCCGAGGTCAGTTATTTGAGAAGTTGCTTCTGGATTCAGAAGACTGTGAGTGGGAGAGGAATCTGATGGATGTGCTGAGGAGGACCTAACCTGGAAACAACCTGAAAGAAATGCACATTTCTTCCCAGGAACCTATCAGGGACATCTTGGAAGGCGTATCTTTTCACTGTGCTTTAAAGATCTCTCCGGTGGATTGGAAAACCTAGGCTTTATTTGACAGCTGATTGTCTCTGAGAGCTGTGAGGAGGTCTGTGTGGAAGACCCTGTTTAGTGTCCAAAAGGTTATGCCCCCCAGGAATGGGCAACACGGGCTCCTCCTATTCCCACACTCCGCCTGACACCAGCTTACCCCCTTTTTCCTCCCCTTTCTTCTCCCCTCCCTACCTCCCTCTCTCTCAATCCCTCTCTCTTTCCTTCTCTCTTTCTTGTCATCTAATAACTAGCCATTTAAGGAGGAAATCATTGCAACAGTTAGATGCTGTTCCCTGTATGATATCATGGCTCAAGTGGAAGCATTGTTAGATAGTAACTGCTGCATCAAACAAAAGATCACACCAATAATTTTTTAAATAAATCCTGAAAGTTATTCAAATTATTTAAACAATGGTTGGCGGTAGAACTTACATCAAATGTCAGGTCGTTTTATTATATAAGGTTTGTCTATTTAAAACATGACAGGGGTTGTTATTAATATATAGGTACACATATTTATATTATCATATGTTTTAGTAATTGATATTTTGAATACCATCCTTGGGTATAGGGCACCATTAGTAGTCATTAAAAATGGAGCTTAGAATCACATAACTGAGAAAACTACTGGACTCAAGTTTTGTAATGTTACATTCTATTTTCAATAACAATTCCTTGGTCTCATCAAGATTTGTATATGCCTACATTTATTAGTTTCAAGTGGGTCACAGTAAATGAAATATTTTTATCCTAATCCTATCAGTTTTGAGAGATGGTAGCCATGTCAAAATTGAAAAGAATAAGCTGAATTTAAAAAAGAAGAAGAAAGCTGAGAAAGGAGACCAAAAATGAGTCAGAACACTAGAAGAGAGAATGGGCCATTAGGGAAATGCTTTATTTGTTGCAATTAATGATAATAACTACCATAACTAATTCATGTAATTCTTTACAAATTATAAAACCCTTTCACATCACCTAACTCATGTGATTAATCACAAAATTGAGTGTAGGTAGCCTTGGCCAATGTATTTTCTCTTCTGTAATTTGATTAGATAGTCTGAAAACAGGGGTGCCTAAGTGGCTCAGTCGGTTAAGTGTCTGACTTCCGCTTGGGTCATGATCTTACAGTTCATAAGTTCGACCCCCACGTCGGGCTCTGTGCTGACAGCTTGGAGCCTGGATCCTGCTTTGGATTCTGTGTCTCCCTCTCTCTCTGCCCCTCTGCTGCTTGCACTCTGTCTCTCTCTCCCTCAAAATAAATTAACATTAAAAAAATTTTTTTTTAAAGGAAGTCTGCAAACATCTCCCTGATCCACCTGCCATTTATTTCTGGGATTCCACCATCACTCTCTTCCTGTAGGCATCTTTTCGTAAAATAATGATAGCCATAGGTGTTTCCACTCCCTGGCGTATGTTCTGTGCTGCATTATTTACATGTCTTGTCAAGGGCCTTAATGGGGCATGATCAGCCGCCCATCTACTGTCCCCTGATTTTCCCCAGGGCCAACTTTTATCAAAGTGACTGTGAAAAAGGACAAGCACGCTTTTATAATTCATTTAAAAGACCCTAAGAAGATTGTGAGAGAGGAAAAAGAAGAAGAGGAAAGGTCTTCAGAAGATGAGAAAAAAGAGAGAGAAGAAGAGCAAAATCTTCAAACGGGTAAGCAGTTGCCTCTTTGTGTGAGTGGTGGTCAGTATTCCAGCGATGCGTCAGACCCATCCATCTGATGGTGACACACATGCGTCTCTACCACTTAGCAAGTGTAATTTTTCCAGATGGTAAGGCAAACGTTTTGCCATTCTGCTTATGTACATTTTCCCTAAGGTGTACATACATTGCACGCACAGCCCATGGATAGTGGGCTGCTCACTTGGTTTTTCCCCATCTGGATGTTCTGCTCTTGAGTCTGGTTGTCATACAGAGTCTACATAGGTGGCTGCCTTGAAGTAGCAACATTGAGTGTGCAATGTCCATCCTTGTCTGAATCTTGTTTTACACAACTTGTACCAAGTGCAGTCTCTAGGACTTGGTTCTCATTAATTGATTTCTACTAAAGTTTCAGCTTTTCTCCAATATTATGATGAGATTTCCTTCTGTGCTCTATCACTTAGTTCTCCCCATGGTATCAAATTTTTTAGGGTATGAGGACAAGAGAAAAATCCTATATTTAGTCTTGAACGTCTCTACCTCTGGTAGTTGGGATCTCCAAGTGGATATCCTTTGATTATACACCATGAAACTTCCTGATAACACTATTTAATATCTCCAGCATTACCTGGGAAAACCAAATGCTTCCTGCCCAATGTGATATGGATTATACCTGCAAAAGGAGAAGAGTTAATTAATAAAATGTTTTGAACTCAAATTAGTAATAAGATACATAACTAAATCTTACCAATAGATTTGGTTATGATCACAGTGTTCTCCAAACTTAAGAATACAATACTTGACAAGTTTGAATGTACCCAAGAACTTAAAACAAAATTTTAAATTACTTTTCTTTGTTTTGCCTGATATAAGAATATGTGGTTTATTATTTTTAAAAAAATTAGGAAATTAGAATGTTTAAAGAAAAATAACATTTGCCCATAATTCTATCACCCAGTGGTAACCACTATTGTAATGTATTTCTTACTTTATCATCATGAACATTTTCTTATTCATTAAATATTCTTTGAAAACAAAGTTTTCTAATGATTTTGTAGTGATTTATTGGTATATACATATATATCAGTAATTTACTTAATCACACCCACGTTTCTATATACACGATTTCCACTTTGCACTGACTTTTGCTTACATGTCTTTTTAGTAAGATGGAAATGTCCTTGACTTGATTTTGTCTTTTAGAAAAATCAGGTGCAGAGAATAAAGCTGTCAGCAAGTTTGGGTCTTTTACTGCCACCTTAGAAAATGGCATCTGCCTCTCAATCAGTTACTATGGGCCAAGTGGAATGACACCAGGTAACATAAACACAACAGCAAGGACAAGTGTTCCATGACCAAGCGTATCTGCCTACCCCCACCCTGCTCACCTGTTGATAAACATGTGCTGATTTAATGCCCCTCTTTTCCTGAAGGGTGGGAATATATATACGTGTGAGTCTATATACGGGTGTATTTATATGTATGTACGTGTATAATCTTTCATGCAGAGATATAAACAGCTCCTTGACATTTGCAAAAGAAATTATCATATATAATTTTACCAATAATCACTTATATTTATAAAATTTTATAGATAGATAGGTAGATAATGTCAGTTATCTTTGTTAACTAGCCCAGGAAAATAAGTTTATTAGGTGGTGCCCAAAAGAAGCATGATTTCTCAAGGAATCCTCTTGGTTTTCCACATAATAATATTTTTATGAATCCTGTGATTGTGGAATCTCAATGTGCTTCAGAACTTAACGGCCTTAAAGGAGCCATTCATTGGACATCTTGAAGAATTCCTTTACCCCACATTTAATGAACAAATTCTCCGACTGGAAGCTATTTCCTTACAAACCACAGAATAATATGTCACTTAACCAAGAACCAACTAGTAAATCTTGTGGGTTCCCATGCGTTTTACAGGGATCTAAACACACAGATTTAATTTAAAAAAAGGTTTACAAAATCAAAAGATAATTCCGATGCTGTATAGCCTTAAAACTATGTGTGTATCATGGTGATCCAACTATCTGCCTTACTATCTAGATCTTTTTCTGCAGAGACAATATTCCATTGGATCATAACAATCTTTTTCTTACCTTATACAAAATGTAGTACTCTAGTGAGTTAGAGAGCCCATTACATTTGTTTTTTGCTTTGTTTGGGGTTTTGTCTTTTCATTTTGTATTTGGTTTGTTTCTGAGCCAGCACTTGAAGTCATTCTGTGCCTAACAAATTATGTATTAAATCCATTATCATAACAGTCACTAAAAAATCCTATCCATTCTTATCATTATTTCAGATTAAGACATTTACATTCTACTCTCAACTCTACTGCTACTGTTTCTTAAGCGATTTCCTTATTTTTTAAGTTTAATCCTTAAGTTATTGTGCAATTATTCCATTTAAACCAAAGTTCCTAATTTCAAGTTATCAGTACTGCATTTGAAATTGTTTACAGTGTGAAAGAAATGGAAAGGCATTCCAATGCTCATGGAGTGGAAGAACAATATTGTTCAAATGTCTATACTGTAGACACTATAGTGAAATAAGTCAGAGAAAGACAAATACCATATAATTTCACTCATATGTGGAATTTGAGAAATAAAATAAGCAAAGGGAAAAGAGAGACAGAGTGAGAGAGAGAAATCAGACGGATTTTTATTTTTAAGAAATAGACTTTTAGTTACAGAGAGCAATTAGGGATAAAGGAGTACACTTGTCATGATGAGCATAGGATGACGTATGGAATTGTTGAATCATTATATTGTACACCTGAAACTAATATAACAATGCATGTTAACTAACTGGAATTAAAATAAGAACTTAAAAAATATAAAAAGTTATGTTTTGCTTTTCATTACTAAAAATATTGAAGGCATAAGTCTTTATAAAAAATATAAACTCCTTAAGTATGCACATAATAGTCATATTGAAGAACTTTTATCTGCTAATAACTAAACAAATTTCCAATCCAGTTATCCCCCCTTAATTGGGAGTATACAGCTTTCGAGAGCTTATTCATCTTGCTTAATTGAAACTTTATACCCATTAATTAATAACTCCCCATTTCCTTCTCCCCAAACCCTGGCACCACCATTTTACTCTTTGATTCTATGAATTTGACTATTTTAGATAACTCATGTAAATGGAATCATACAGTATCTGTCTTTCTGTGACTGGATTATTTCACTAAGCATAATTTCCTCAAGGGTCCATCAATGTTGTTGCATATGGCAGAATTCCTTCCTTTTCAAGAATGAATAGTATTCTGCTCTATGTATATAGCACATTTTATTTATCCATTCATCTGTTGATGGACATCTGGGTTGTTTCTGTCTACCCTATTCTTTTTGTGACTTTTAGTTCCTTGAATGCTTTCTCTTATCTCTGGCCATTTGCTCATGATTTGCCTCTTGCTTGGAACACTTTCTCCTGCTGCATGTACCACCACTTACAACAATTAAACGTCCTCCCATCCTTGAGGTCTCAGCTTACAGATTTCTTGCCCTCAGAAAGACTTCACAGACCCAGTGGCAGTAGCATGTGAACTGGGTCTTTGGAAGTGAGTAGGAATTGCCTAAGCAAAGAATCAAAGAAAGGGAATTCTAATTACTAAGACTATTGTGTACAAAATCTCAGTAACAAATAAGCATGACTTATTTATGGGAAAGAAAACTGTGCAGTATAGCCAAAGTGTAGATTCTATGGAGGCATTTTGTGTTTGATTCCCTTCTTTTGTGTTCCAAGGATGACCGTACTTCTTCTATCACAGATGTAACACATGCCATTGTACCTGAGGGTTTTTTCACTTGTCTACCCATTACATTATAAATTCCCTGTAGTCTCCTTCATCATTGGTTACCCAATTCCTAGTTGATAATAGTAGGTACTCAATATATATTTACTGAATGAGTAAGTGGATGGGGATGAGAGAGAGGAGTTTCCAGCTGCCTATAACTGGACACCATTCACTCATCTATATGCTGTACTTCCTACCGGTCAGGGATCTTGTTGGCACTGAGCCATGATGATGAATAAAACCATAGCACATCCACTCAAAAAAACTCATTGTCTAATGGGGAGAGAAAACATAAATAGAGAAATAACTGTAGAAGTGCTGGAAATTATATATAAACAGAGAACTGGGGGCAGCTAGAAAATACTTCAGAGAGAAAACATAGCATCTGAGGTGTCACTTTAGAGACGAATGGGAACTATCCAGACAGAGCAACAAGAAAAGGGAATTTTGGATAGTAAGAACCATTTGTATAAATGCACCATTGTGTAAAAGCATGCCATCTTTACAGAAAGGTGAAAAGTTGAGTGTGGCTGGAGTGGTGGAAGGTGAGCCCTGTATGCCCTATAAGATCAGTGAGTGTCAGAGGTGTTTAAGTAAAGGAAGGGAAGTGACATGATTGGATTTCACATTAGGAATATAATTTTAGTGATAGTTTGAGAAATACACTGAAATGGTGGTATTGGAGGCGCCATACCAGTTAGGAAACTGCTGCAGAAAATCAAGAGGTCAGTGAGAATGAGCTAAGGGAGGAATAGATAGGAGAGGCATCATTCAAGAGAAATTTCTGATAGCTTGGTGACTGGTTAGATGTCTAGGGTCAGTCAAAAAGAGAAAATGCAAATGACCTCACTGTCTAACTTGGGAAATGAGGGCCTTGATTGGTCATTAAATGAGATTGAGTACATACGAGGCTTTCCTTTCCTAAGAAAAGAGAGAATCACTGAGTTTGAAATGTCTCCAGTACCACAACCAGAGGGAGATGTCTAAAGGCAGTTGGGTATATGAATCTGACCCTGAGAAATAAAGGTCATGCCTTGAGATGTAAATTTTAGAGTCATCAGTATGTAGATGATAGTCTGAGTCCCAGTGGTAAGTGAGATATTCAGGTCTATTATATATAATAAAGGTGCTCAGTCCTGGTTGTGTATCACAATCACATGTGATGTTTCACAAGTGTAAATGCCTGTGCCTCATCCCTAGAGAGTCTGATTCAGAGGTCAGGGCAGTGGGGGAGTGCTGAGCATTTTTTTTTAAATCAATGAGTAATTATTACGAGTAGCCAGAGTTGAAAATATCCTTTGTGTAAGCATAAGGGAAGAATCCCTGGAATCTAATGACAATTAAGGATTCACAAGAGAGGAAGAACCAGTAAAGGAGACAGAAAGAAATTCCCCAAAGAAGGATGAAGAGATTCAGGTGGGAGTATTATTCAGGAACCCAGAGGAAAATAGAACTCAAGATGTAAATGATGATCAGAACATTCCAACATAATTCCTTCAGAGATCAGCTTTCCTTTGAGAATTCTGACAGTCCATTAAGACCCAGCATAAAATCAATCTTCTAGGACTTCTTTTTATCATCTCAACTAGAAAAACCAATTTCTTTTCTGAATTTCCTTGTCTGTGTCCCTTATTATTATCCTATATAATATGTCCTTATATTGAAGCCATTTGAGTATAAATCTTACTTAGACTATTTTGGCTTCATAAGGTCTTTTATATATTTTGTTGTTATTATCCACTACTCCAAATATTTTGCATATAAGAGCCTCTCAGTAAATATTTCTCAAATGGATGGCTATTGCCCTATCATTAGGAGTTCACAATCTAGACGGGAAGGCAAGAACATGTAAAATAACAGCTCAATCAAATATGTCAAAGCATTCAGAACCGGAGATTTTTTAACTACAGTTTTGATTTTTAAATCAACTACATTACCCCTGAAATCTATCCAACTGAAAAACCATATTCAGCAGGGTAAAAATTGTTGCCAACTGGTATGTTTGTGATACAAATTTTATTTAACAAACATATCAAATATGAATGTCTAATTTACTTGTTTTCCCCTTTTCTCTTTATAGAGGATAAGGATCCTAATTTGGACGCAATGTTGAATATCCCATCAGCACTTACTACAACAGTAGTTCCTGTTATAGTGACTATTCCTCAAGGCAAAGGAAAACCAAAATCAAAAGGCAAAGAAAAACACAAAGAATCTCTTAAAGAAGATGAACATCCAAAAGAAGAAGAGAAAAAGGTGCATGGACTTGCCATGGATTCCTAAACTCTACTTCTACCTCAATGTTAACTCTTTTTTAAATCATGAGTTACATCCGTAGTGGTATTACAGTACTATATGCTATTGTGCAAATGCATTAACATCCTCTGAAGTTTCAATGTTGAACGAACAAGAAGAGATTTGCACACAGGAGTTGGATCCCTATGCCAGGAGACATATTGTCATATACAGTCTCAGGTCTTTCATTCTAAACTCAGAATGACAAGTTCAGCCTTTTTTCCACTCTGTTTCTTGGGTATTCTTTGCTTTTGGTTGGTTAAGTTCCTACCATTCTCTAAATACTTTATTTAGTTTTATTAGCTAAACAACAGTTGAAAGAGGAGTATCTCTAATTAAATAATGGAAGTGTTTCCATTTGATAGACTTGGACTTATATACTGATGTCCTAAGGATTGAAGGACAGCCCGCTTCTGGCTAAAGAGAAGTTCACTCTCTAAATCCAACCTGTCACCAAACGCAAACACACACTCACAGAGGCTTTGATTTCTAACATGTTCCTAATAGAAGAATATAGATCAAAAGAGGGGCAAGAAGAAAACGACTGATGAACTCTTGACCATTTTGGCATTTACCAGGACAGCTGTGCAGTTTGTACAATGTACAAACACTCAACTTGTTAGAATAAAAAAAAAAATGGGTTAAAAAGTGATCAGGGATCTTGATTCCAGACCTCAGTCCTTTAAAAGTTATGGGATTTGTAGGCTTCTTAGCCTCTCTGTGCCATATTTATTTAACTTTACTATAAGATGAATTTCCTCAAGCCAGGACACATGACCCTTGCTAAGTAAGAATTGCATGGTAGTAGAATAGCCCTAGATCATTCATTCATTTGACTGAAAGCAATTTAGTAGCAAACCAGTGAACTCACCTAAAATTTTTAAAAAGGGGAAGGGGGGTGATGGTCATGGTGGAGGTCACTTGTGGGGAAGAGCACTGGGTGATATATGGAAACCAACCTGACAATAAACTATAAAGTTAATAAAAAAAAAACCTAAAAATTAAAATAAAATAAAATAGAAGTAAAAAAAAAAGTGACGCTAATGGAAGGATGGGAGATAATTACTTGCTTTTTGTGCAATGATACATTTGTCATTGCAGGTTCATGTCTTTAAGCATTATTCATTTTACAGAATTTCATAATTTCTTTCCTCTTAATTTTGCTTTGTGTTTTTAATTGACTTTTAGCTACCTATTCAGATTTTATTATTTGTTAGTAACAAAGGCAGAACAATTTAAATGAGCAACAGTAGAAGACTAGTTAGAGTAAACTAAAGATCCAGCAACAAGTGATTGGTTGGAATGACTTTAGTAGCTGACAAAAGAGAGCTGATTGGAAAAACTGAAATTATTATCATTAGGGGTTGGTTGGAAGCAAAAAAATAACTTTCATTATGGAATACAATTAACCAACCAGGTATCCAGGCATAGTTAGCATAAAATTAATTAGGATTTTTTCAGTAGACACACCCAGACTTCATTAATTTATAAATAATCTTTTTATGTCCTTTTAAAATTGTTTTTCCTTCCTACAAAAGTAATGCCTGCTTATTAGAGAAAAATAAAAACGTGTATCCTAACAGCATAACATCTCTAACACCCAAACTTTAAAAAATACACAAAGTAGGTCATGGGGATATTGGTCAGCCCTTACACCCACACTTGGAAACAGAGACATTTTTCAAGGCCTACTTCAAGACCCAACTCCTCCATGATCCTTTCCTAACTATTCTCATTAACTTTGATATCTTCATTTTTTGAGGAGAGATGTGCCAACCATTTGGTACTATAATTTAATTGTTTCACATGTCTGTGTGCCATTCTATAAGTAGAATATAAATTGCACAAAGGTAGAGACTCCTGTATTTTATAGGTTCCATTACAGGGCCCACTAGTCATGGGCAAGTCATATCTTAAGCACTCAGCAAATCCTTGCTTTGTCATAATAGATCAATAGCTCATTTAGAAAATAACAATTATTCATGTGTTAAATTATTTACAGGAAGAAGTGGAACCAGAACCTGTTTTACAAGAGACTCTTTTTGGTCCCACTTTCCAAAACCTAAATGTGTCTTGCCCCAATGGGCTTCTAGTGACCTTCATTGGTCAAGAGCCTGCAGGTGAGTGTTAGCTGGTGTGGAGCAAAAAATCTTATAGAAAACAATTAAATCACCATTGAAAGTGTGTATTTTGCTATTAATTAAACATACTTGTTAATAATGAACAATAGGCTAATAATAATAATAACCATTTTTTTGAGCATTTACTGTTAGCTTAGCACTAAGTATTTAATATACATGTAAAATACAACTATTATAGGGGGCACCTGGGTGGTTCAGTCAATTGAGCATCCGAGTCTTGATTTTTAGTCCAGATGGTGATCTCAGGGTTCATGATATTGAGCCCTGCGTTGGGCTCTGTGCTGATGGCCATGAGCCTGCTTGGGTTCTTTCTGACCCTCCCCTGCTCATGTTGTCTCTCTCTCTCTCTCTCAAAATAAATAAATAAACATTTTTTAATGCAACTATTTTAAGCTAAGTCCTAATAATTCCATTTTACAAAATACATTGAGACTTCATGAGGTTCATTAACTTGCCCAAGGTCACTCAACTCCTAAGTGGCAGAGCTAAAAGTCCATTCTTGGTCCAGTGATGGCAAAGCCAGTGTTCTTAACAACTATTGTGGGGCCCTATCTTCCTGCCTCTACAAAGGGCCACAGGTACATTAATTTGCTGGTCTTTTCAAAACAAAGTGAGCACAAAGTAGGTAGAGACAAGTGCAGGTTGACTCATGGAAAGAAACCAGTCTTGTTCCCAGGTAGTAGCATATAATTTTATGTCTGTTATTGCTGCTTGGCCTCTAACTTATCAAGATGAGTAAGTAAGTACAAGTAGGATTTCTTTAATTACCCTGATTGGGGCATCTACATTGGTGACTGAATTTGAATATCACTTAAATGGAGACCCACTATTGCAGTGGAATTAACAGAAGCAGCAATGTAAGCACAGGCCTGGGATTTGAGAGCTGACTATAGGGGCGCCTGGGCGGCCTAGTCGGTTAGCATCCGACTTTGGCTCAAGTCATGATCTCATGGTTTGTGGGTTTGAGACCCATGTTGGGCTCTGTGCTGACAGCTCGGAGCCTGGAGCCTATCTTCAGATTCTGTGTCTCCCTCTCTCTCTGACCCTCCCCTGCTCACACTGTCTCTTTCTCTGTCTCTCAAAAATAAATAAAACATTTAAGAAAAATTGAAAGAGTGCTGACTATATGGCCCTTTCAGTTACTTACTATTTCTGGACCATGTGTCCTCATCTATAAAAGTTGTTATCAGTGGATCTTGATATTTTTTCACAACCAAATGTCCTCTTTATTACAATTTCCTTATGTATACCATATTGGAAAAGTATATCTAGCAAAGAAAAAGAGCATGCCTACTGAAAAATAATTCAATGTCATATTGAACCGCTGAGACAGCAAAGCTCTGCCTCTGTCATATTGAATACTTGCCACCCATATGAAAAGAAATGGAATGTTGTAGTTTGTCTCAATCTTGTTTTTCATTAGGGTTTATCAATTATTAAAAATAGACCATGAGTATTGGAATATCTTTCCCAGGATTCCTACTGGTCCAGGTTTTCCATGATGGGATTGACTGTGTAATGGCCACGAAAGGTCTTCCTAAGTCAAAGATGTTATGAGTGTACTAAGAGGGATATTTCTAGATCAGAACATATTGTTTGTTTGCTTGTTCGCTTGATCCTATTATCAAACTCCAGCTTAATACCTGTTTTACCTGTCCTTTTTATTCATGTCATTATGTAGCCTGATATTTTCATCCTTATATCACAGTAGACAATGTGGTTAAAAATACCTCTGCTCGGGACACCTAATCTTTTAAAAATCTCCCATATATCATGAATTTCCTAATTCAAATCTGAACAACAGCTACAACATAAATACCAAAGTAGCAATGTTTTCATTAGGGTCAGCCTTGGACAGGAGGAGGGACGGTCATGCGGTACAAGAGGAAAGAGCTTTCTTGGGGGACCTCGGACAAGTCATAACCCCTCTCCACCTGAATTTCTTCATTTATAAAATAGTGTCATACACTCAACAAGGTTGTTATAAGTATTAAACGAGAAAATACTTTCAAATCTGGAGCATACTATTCCAGTGTTAGGTTTTGGGGTTTTTTTGTTTGTTTTTGGGTCATGGTAATAGCAGTTGTTTCTACAACATGAGAAAATACTTAAGCATAGAGACCCATTCAACTTCCAGGCCTGCCACTTAACTGTGTGATCTTGGAGAAGCTAAGAGCCTTTCAAGTCTCCATGTCTTCATCTGAAAACCTTGGAAAGTGAGTGTTTCCCTTAAAAGTTTGTTGAAGTAAGCTGAATAAAAGACATATACAAAGCATTTAACATATAAAAACATCTCAGTCAATGCTTATAAGTTTATTGTTAGCAATACTTCTGTGACTTAGAGGGTATCATGAAGGGCCCTCATTCCAAAATATTTTTCGATTAGCCTGAGATAGTCCTTGAAATGCCATCGTTACATGTTGATAAACCACTTGATAAATTGAGAAGAGGACAATATTCAGTTAGCAAAAACTGAATCCTCATTTATATTTTCTTTGGAAGGAACTTACCAGGTGCTTCTCTCCTTGATTGCCAGCTGAGAGTAGAATGCTGAGAAAAATCTGGATTTGGTTGAGATGAGGGGATTATGTTAACTCTGAAAGACGATGAATAATTTAGGAAGGGCAAGCCTGAAGTGAGTGAATTCCCCTGACGCTCCAGGCCACCAGGGGACACCAGGAGGGCATTGTACATCCAGGGACAAGAGCTTAGTCAAGGGCAAGAGAACAGTACCAACAGGGAGAAAAGGGAACCGCTGAGACAGCAAAGCTCTGCCTCCTTCCTAATTTTGCCAGAGATGTCCTAGAATTCATGAGAAAGAATGGATTGTACATAAGGAAGGTACCTATTAAGTGCCTATAGGTGACCATATTTATTACATTGACTATAGTATAGGTAGAAAAGAACCAGTGCTCCGCGCCACCTGTCATGACATGGAAACTGCCCTATCAGTCGACTGTAGACAGAAGAATGAGAACAATTAAGCAACAAGATAAAACACCAGCCACACGGTATTGCCCAGTTCACATTAAGGCTTGCTTTTTTTTTTTTTTTTTCAGATCAGAATGCTGTGGATGAGGAGCCAGTTTGGGACATCATGGTCCGGCAGAGCTACCCCCAGAAGGTGAAGCACTATGAGTTCTATAAAACGGTGGTCCCACCTGGGGAGCAGGAGACATCGAGAGTTATCACCAGGCAAGGCACAGTTGTCAAGTACATGTTGGATGGATCCACACAGGTAAAAGAATGTCTGATAAATAATTCTCCTTCCTGCTGCAAAGTAAAATACAAACAAACAGGAAGGAGTAGTATTGTGGTAGGGAAGAGGGAGACCTCACTTGAAAATGGAGTGACACTGAAGATGACAAATTGAGACTAGTACAGGCTTCTGCACAATAAGACTATTTGTATCCTTATTATAAATAAGCTTATTCTATATATGGCCCAAGACTGCAGATTAAACACAGTGTTCACCTCCACTGCCTCTCAAGGCACCTCAAAATAATTTTAAAAAATACTTTTGAAGAATAAATTCACAACTGTACTGGAAAAACAACAAAATGTGTCATCAGTGGATCAGAATTTTGTGAGAATTTCTAGAAAATGCAAGTCAGGTGAGATCAGATGGATGGAGAAACATAAGAAAGTTTAAAACATGCACAAGGGAAAACCTGCAGCAAAATTAAAACTCAGAAGTTGTAACAGAGACATTTTACAGATGGAGCTCTACACTCAGAAAATGGAGTTAGTATCCCAGGTGACTCACTGCTACCTGGGGGGTGGGAACCAGACATCATTATACCCAGGAGATGTCCTGCTCCATCCCTCCCTGTGCACCCAAGAGTCATCCATGTTAGAGAAAAACCATCTGTATGAAAGTAAATTTCAGAATAATAAAAAAATTAAAGACAGAGCACCTAAAAAAAATAGTTAAACAAAAAACTGGAAAGTTAGTAACAGTGATATAGACAGAGACTTGAGAGGTTAACAGTCTACAAAATAACAATTTTAAAAAGTTGCTGTGGAAAAAATATTAAGAGTTCTTAGATACTAAAAATGACAATTGTGTCTCAAATCACTATGTTGCACACCTGAAACTCAGATAATATCGTATGTCAATATACTTCAGTTAAACATTTAAGAGGGGGTGCCTGGATGGCTCAGTCAGTTAAGTGACCAACTCTTGATTTTGCCTCAGGTCATGATCTCATGGTTCTTGAGATCCAGCCCCACATCAGGCTCTGCACTGACAGTGCAAAACCTGCTTGGGATTCTCTCTTTCTCTTCCTTTCTCTCTGCCCCTCCCCTACTCGTGCATGCGTGCTCGCTCGCACGCTCTCTCTCTCTGTCTCTCTCTGTCTCAACATTAATAAACTTTAAAAATATAAAATAAATAAAAATTTAAAAGTAGAAAACAAGAAGAAAAATAATTGTGAAAAATTAGTTGGTGGGAGAAGTAGATTATGAGGGAGAGAAAAGTTAGGAGACATGGAAAAGGGACCCGAAAAATACAGTCTCCAGAAGAAGAAAATCGTGGGAGTAAAGAAGGAAAAGAAAGAAAGAAATAATATAGGGGATTCTCCCATAACTAAGAAAAAATACTTTGGATTAAACAGGACAACCAAGAACCAATCAGGATTGATACTAATTATCTTTAAAAGATCATCTAGATACATCATAGTGCAATTTGGGGACTGCACAGATAGACAATCCCAAAAGCTGCTTACAGGAAACCAGTTACCTGCTATAGAATGAGAACAGGATGGACATTAGATTTCTTATGAGCAGCAGCTCGTGGTGGTTCTTGTCATGTTCATTAGTAGGTTATAGAGACTGATGTGGACAGATGTATCTATAGTTCGTGTAGACACCATACATACTAGATAGATGTTGACAGACACTTAACATTTAAATATGTGATAACATTTTAAATGTAGGCATTCTATAAGTTGAAATAGAGTTGATAATTTTCCAGTGGCTTAGGGGAAGGATAAAGAATGGAGAAAATAGGGGTGCCTGGGTGGCTCAGTCGGTTAAGTGTTAGATTTTGGCTCAGGTCATGGTCTTGCGGTTTGTGAGTTCAAGCCCTGCATCAGGCTCTATGCTAACAGCTCGGAGCCTGAAGCCTGCCTTGAATTCTGTGTCTCCTTCTCTCTCTGCCATTCCCCTGCTCCTGCTCTGTGTTTCCCTATAAAATAAATAAACATTAAAAAAGTCTTAATGGAGAAAATAAAAACTCAGGTTAATCCAGTAAAAGACAAGAAATAAAAAGAAAAGAAACAAAATAGAAGGTAAATGGAAAACATTAAATAATATTATTGTGCTGGTTATTAAGCTATTCTCTCTAAGCTATTCTCTCTGAGCTCCACGTCTACCCTCCGATATTATGTTTATGATGCTGGGGCTGGAGGTCTGCAGAGAGCATTTTTCCTTTGGGTTAATTTTAACTTATGTCAGTTCGACACAGTGTTAAATGTCAACCAGCCTCTTGCTTGCTTCTGAGAATGTAAGAATTTCACTTTTCCTTCAGATTCTCTTTGCTGACGGTGCCGTGAGCAGTAGTCCTGATTCAGGTCCTGTTTGTCCTCCTGTTGAAATGCCAACAAGCCCTCACAGTGGCGACTTGGCGGACACGGCTTCTCAGCAAAAATCAGAAATATTACCATCTGACACTGTCATCACAAAGAAAGGTAATAATTGAAGCCTTTCCATTTATAATGGATTTAATACATGTTCACATGCTTAATAAATGTTCATTATTGTTATTCTCATCTTTTCTATGAATATATTCATGTATACTCATATACATATATACATATGCATACATTTTAATTGGAGTCACAGCATTACGCACTGTGTCATGAACCGTGTCTTTCTTGTAAATAGTGTAAAAAAGAACATTTTCCGATGCCATTATATACTCTTACACAACATTAGGTCTAATGCTGGGCTACTCTTTTAGGGTTAGTTGAACAGATCAGCAAGGTCAAGGTTCTAAGTAGGCATCTCTTTGGCTGTCTTGACCTTATCCTCAGGGCCGCAAGAAGCCCACACGTTCTCATGTAGTAACCCTCAAAGCAAAAACCAAAGAGAGTAGACACAAGAACTTTCCAGGATCTCTCTTCATCAGGGAGGAAAGCATTTCTGGATTCCACCCCCTTTCCCCACCGGAAGACCTCCCCTTTTATGTCACTGACTAGACCTGGCCGGGGACCTCAGCTGGGAAAACAAACATTTGACTTTTCTGGCTTTTTTTCTCAGAAGATGTGCACTACTAGTAGGGAAAAAAGGAGTTGGGTAACAGTTGAGTAAGCAATCAACAGTGTTTGCCATAATCTAAATTATGGAATTGCTCTCCTCAGGGGTGTTCTCGATTTACACCCCTACCTTCAGTGTTGTATGAAAATATTTCCTTCCTCACACCCTTGCCAATGCTGGATTTCCTCATTCTTTTAATCTTAGTTCATTTGATAGGTAATTAATAATCTTATTATTATGTTCATTTGCATTTCTTTATTACTGTGAGGTTAAACGTTTAATAATCTTTTCTTTATGAATTTTTCTATTCACATATTTTCTTGGTTTACTATTAGAATGTTATTATTTCCATGTTTGTTTGTAAGAGATTTTTAGATGTTGGAGATGTGTGTCTGTGTACCAGGCACAATTCTGAATACTCTAAAATAGTAAATCAGTGAATCCTCATAGCAACCCTGTGTGATATATATTTTAATAATCTCACTTTACAGATGAGGCAATTGAGACACAGAAAGGTTAAGTAACTCCCTTGAGGCCTCTCAGCTAGTAAGTGGGAAAGCTGGGATTTGAGTCTGGGCACCTGCATTGCAAATGTTTCTCAATCTCTCATTTGACTTAAATGATCTGAGAGCAGGCTTTAATCTTCTTTGTCAGTTTCACACACACCCCCTCCCCACCACCACAGTAACCAGCAACCAAGAGGCAGGCTGAATTCCTTTTTTGGTTACTCAAAATTTAGTGAAATAGACTTTCCTTTACAAAAGGTCCTTGGTTGAAGAGAATGAATAATTTATTTTTAACTAATCTTTTGAAATTTGTTGAAACATGATGGATAGTCTCATATATGGGCAAGTGTTTTAAAAAGTCTGTGTGTCCTTGAAAGGACATGTATCCTATAGCTATTGAGTATAGTGTTCTCTTGATAGCTATTAGATCAAACCTGTTAGGTGTGTTGTCCGGTCCATTTTCAGGTTCAGCAAACTTCTCTGCAAAGGACAAGGCAGTCAATATTTGATTTAGACTTTGTGAGCCATATTATCTCTATCATAACTACTCAACTCTGCCCTTGTCGCACGAAAGTAGCCATAGACCATACATAATCAAATGAGCATGCTGTATTGTGTTTAAAATAAAACTTACTTATGAACACTAAATTTTGAATTTCATGTAATTTTCGTGTCTCACAAGATATTATTATTATTTTGATTTTTTTAATTATATAGAAATGTCAAAAGTATTACTTCACAGACTATACAAAAACAGACAGCAAGCCATATTTGCTCTACAGGTCAAATTTACCAACCACTATTGTATAACGTCACAGATATTTTTAATCTACTATACCAATTTATTTCAGCAGAAGTATGTTTACATAAGGGTGGAATAGTCTATTCAGTGCTATACTCCTTATAATTTAATCTTTACTTCTTTATTTCTGAAATGATTACATCTTTTTAATAGTTCTGCCAGATTTTCCTTTATATCCTTTGAGGATATGATTTTAGATACTTACAAATTTAGAAATTGTAATATCTTCATGGTGAATTTAACATTTTATCAGTATGCAATGGTGTTTTTGTTCTAGGATTCTTTTTTGTCCTAATGTCTATTATATGTGGGCAAAATTATATTTGACTTATAATATTATAGCCACACCAGCTATGATTACATCCCTTTACAGTGTAACTTTTTCATACTTTATTTTTCTTTCCGTGGTTTCTGTTTAAATGTGTCTCCTGTGAGCAACTTATAGGGGAGTATTTTAAAAATTCAGTTTGATAATTTTCGTCTTTTAACCAGAGCTTCTAATCCATTTATCATATAACAAATAGTTTCTGAAAGATATGTTTATGTTGTCTTTATCCTTGGATGATAATTTCACTGGGTACAGAATTCTGGATTGACAGATCTTTTCTCTCAGAATTGACAAAAATTCTCTATAGTCTTCTTGCTTCTAGTGTTGCTGTTGAAAAGTTAGCTGTCAGGCTAATTGCTATTGCTGTGAAGATAATCTAACTGCCTCGAAAATATTTTCTTTTTTTATTATAATTTCAATACAATTTAGCTGGGTGTGGATTTCTTTTTGTTTATCCAATGAGAATACATTGAGATTCTTACATCTCTGGGTTAATATCTTTCATTACTTCTGGAAAGTTCTCAATAATTACCTCTTCAAATATTGTTTCTGTTCCATTTTTTTCTTCTTTTAAAATTCTAATTAAGCATGTATTAGAGATTTTTGTCTCTCTTTTATTATTTCTATCACTTTGACTCTCTGAGATTCATTCTAAATAATTTCTAAAGGTCTTTCAGTGCTCTTTTGATGCTCTGGAAATAGAAAGAAGTCCTAATTAAATCTTAGGGCAATGGTAAGGCTTAGCTTCTATCATATGTGGGTCTTCCCATTAGTTGAGTCTGCAACTTAAGCCAAGATACATGCTCTGATGCACATTTTATGCTCTGAATCTGAGGAATCATCCAAGGTTAACAACCCTTTACTATCTTTTCTAGTAATTTGCTTCTGGGTGTGAATTCACTTTCATCATTGAGCTTTGATAACACTGGCAAATTTCATCTACAGATCACTTATTATTTATGCAAATGGAGCAAATCTATCCTGATAGAGGGATTGAGATATTATTCAGAATTCCATGAGGACTTTTTCAGTTCTGTCTTCCAAATAGATGGTGGTAAGGAGAGATAGGGATGAGATATGCATCAGATGATTAGCAATATAGTAGTCAAACTGTAAAAATCCTCTCCCTTAGTGAGAGGACAAGGATATATGCCTGATAAGTTCTCCAGATGCAGGGCTGAAGAAAGCTGTCTCCTATCTATGAGTAACAAAATGACAAAATCAGGGGAATGAAGAGTTAAAAATTTCATAAAATGCTAGAGTTTAGTAAGTCAAAAGAAGGAGTCAAAGGAAGGGAGCAAAGGTAGGCTTTAAAAAAATAGGATACAGAGCCCCAAAGCTGGAATCCAGGGAGCTATAGGCAAGACTCAAAAGTATACAAAAGTTGACCAGAATAGGTATTGTGCCTGGAGAGTGGGCTGTATATGCATGTGTCTATTTGGGGAGAGGTGGTGGGAATCCAGCCAAGGTTCAAGGGCATAACTTGATATATTTTTTCCACTTGAAAAATAATATAACTGATGAATACTACATAGAATTTCTATGCCACAGTATCTGAGGTAGTTTACAGTGCATTAAAACATAATAATTTATGTAATTGATATTATAGTTATATTGTGTTTGATTTTACTTGAACTTCTACAGGAAAAAGTCATAAAAATCAGTCATCAATGGCACATAAAAATGAAAGCCATGAACCTCACCCAGAGACAGTTCAAACAGTAACTCCCGTAGAGGTTCACGTAGGCACCTGGTTTACGACCACACCTGAAGGAAATCGAATTGGCACCAGAGGACCGGAAAGAATAGCAGACATGACCCCATTATTATCCTTTAAGACCACAGATCCTGTCAGTGGAACGGTATGGCAAACTATTGTGTACTGCAAATTTTTATAAGTCATTAGAGTTCTGAAACACAGAGAAGAGTGTCTGGCAGATCATTAATTTTATAATAAATATTAATTAATTTAATTAATAGGTGGATGGATGAACAGATAGATCCATCTTCCCAGACACAAAAACACTGTGTGGTTTATTTGACTAGCATAATGTACCATGAAATACTAATTTTTGAAATGAGAAACGGATCGGGAATATCTATACCACATTTAAGACTTGTAAGATTGTGTCATACGTTTCTTTATATTGAATGTATTTGTGTATATGTCTTATCTTCTAGAAGTTGAGGGGCTATGCTTGGTTCCTCCTTCTTTGTGTGCAACTGCAATGAGTGGTAGAAATTTGTTCATGATCCTTGACTTCAAAGAATGTGTGGCACGT
Organism: Cryptoprocta ferox; assembly: GCA_028646485.1. NCBI lineage: Eukaryota > Metazoa > Chordata > Mammalia > Carnivora > Eupleridae > Cryptoprocta > Cryptoprocta ferox. Next base: position 5,848,206 of record CM053570.1, read on the forward strand.
TTAAGGAGATACTCACATTGAATAATTCAGGAATTTAGCAACTGTGCAAAAGATTTTATTGGTAGCTTGAGAATAAGTGACAAATGAGTGGTATAGGAAATACTGGTTTGGCTTATGATGTGAAATCAAAACTCCTGGGATGAGCAATAGCACCTTCTATGTGCCAGGCTTTCTGTTAGGGATTCTGGGTTTTGTGGACATTATCTCACGCAGTCTTTGTACCAATAAGTATGATATTACACTGATGAGGAAATTGGGCCTCCACAAGTTAAGTAATGCAGTCAAGAGTATATCCAGGAAGCACTGGATTCCAATTAGAAGCAGTTGTCAGTGACCGAAAACTGGGCTCTTTCCATTCCTCAGCTGGTCCCTTAACATCTCACATGGAGCTTTGCAGCACCCTCTGAATGTAAACAACGCAAAGGATAGGCGCCTTATGTCTGGTTTCTGGACTTCTTACCCTTAGTTATAACCATGTGCTGCTGGTCCAAAATAAAATGGCTGCTTGCTAGTGAGATGAATTACATTACTGAACCAAATACGTTTTCCTTTCTTCTTGGGTCTACTTCTGAAATAATTTTGTAATCTCTTACCTTGTCTGCTAGTTGTCTTTTTTTTGTGAGACTCAAAGTACATATCATCTCAGGAAGGTTTTCTGGGCACTTCAAACAACTCACCTTCTTTCAGCCCCTGAGGTAGATCGTTTGGCTTACTATGCCAACGTGATTAATATTTCTTACTTCATGACTCTCAATTTCCTTTATTACTATCTATCACCATTATGGAAGCATGATCCAAGAGCCTGGATTCACGCATGCATTGAACATCAGACACCTAACAGAATAATAAAAACAGCAGTAATTATAATCTTTACTGAGCGCTTGCTGTTTGCTAAGCCACATTCTTATTTTATTCTCACAAAAACTAGTGCTGTTTCCCTTGTACAGATGAGGCAGATACAGAAAGGTTAAATAATTTTCCCCAAAGCACACAGCAAGTAGTAGAGTCAGAATGTGGACCCCAAGTTACATTCCAGACCCCATGTCCTTAGCCACCAGGGAAAGAAGGGCCAAGAAATCTCATGGTCATGTGACCAAATGGACAATGGATATGTTTCTTTCATGACACCTTCCATGAAGTGTCACTGAATTAGAGGTGTGGACACTGACTTTTTGATGACATAGAGCTGGGTTTGAACCCCAGCTTCACACTCCTCACTGGGGGGGTCTGACTTTGGACAGCCTTCTCATCTGGTTTTCCTTATTTACAAAATGGAGGTAATCGTCATTACCTGAAGTAGTTGAGGGGATTAGTGCCAGATCCAACACTATCGGGTGTTCAGGAAATATTCTTGCTACTGAAGTCTTACCACCACTGCAAATAATAATTATCCCACCGTATGGTGACCTGAAAATGTCAGTGTTATGTGGTTTTATGAAATGTTTGGATAAGTCTAAATAGTATGTAAATATCTATACTGGATAAAGAGCTAGTGTCAATCCTTGCTACCTTGATGACTAAGTGCTAATCACTTTACCAACATTATCTCATTTAATCCACATAACATCCCTGGAGAAGATACTAGTGTTGCCTTCATTTTGCAGATGAGGAAACTAGAGCACAGAGAAGTTAAGCCATTTGCCTAAGTCACTCAGCCATCCATGAAGTCAAGATTTGAACTTGGGCAGCTTTACTCCAGAGTTCACGCTCTTGACCACTGTGTTCTTCAGTATTTCTCATGACACATACTGGTTGAGAGTTCCAGTGATAAGCACCTAAAATAATGAACAGCGTGCATTTCTTTCTCATATGTAGTGATTTCTGCCTACTATAAAGAGATAAGAAGGCAATAATCACCTGCTTCCAACAGCCTCAGACATTTGAATCAAACAGCAGCTAATAAACCCACTCTCACATCCATCTGGACTCTTCAGTGGAATATTGTGGCCCTTACAGTTGGGTCAGTACAAGTTAGAAAATATTCAATGATTGAGATATGTTTTATATAATTTGCAATACGATTATTGCCAATCGGACAGCATCCGTGAAAGGAAGGGGAAGGAAGTGTGAATGGGTAGAGGGAGAAGCGGAGCTGTGACACAGACCCTACAAAGCCTCAGTCAACTGGCAGGAGCTCAGGAGCCAGTGTGCCCTGCCCCAGTGTCCCAAGTCTGGTAGCAGGAGCCAGACTGGCATACCCCTGCCTCACCCAGTCACAGCACACAGCTACCCTGGAACCATGGGAGTCAGGCAAAGCGTCTCTCTATAACTAAGGCAGATGCGGAAAGAGCTGAGAGCTGGAGACATGTGCTGAGGGGCCCCTAACCCCACAGCTGGGGAGCAAGTCCTCTCCTGAAGAGAGATCCAGGCCCTGCATCTCCATGTCTGCCTCAGCTACACACACACACACACACACACACACACACACACACACACACACACCTGAGGGTTTAGAGCCTCATTGGCCAACCAGTTAGCTACTGTGTGTAAGGGCTTGGCTGTTCTTTTCAGACTGAAGCACTTGCCAGGACTAAGTAAATTTTTTTCTGTGACTCCTACACGTTAGTCCTGCTTTGCCCCTCACTGGGATAAAGGTTGAAGTCCTTAACACAGTTTAAAGCCCTCTCTAATGTGGTCCCTCACCTTCTAGCCTTATCTCCCACCCTTCTCCTCACTGCTCCCTGGGGCCCGTGCTGTTCCCTTGCACCAACTCACAAAATCCAGACTCTGGAGCCATACAGCATCAGAACCCTCCCTACAGACACCGGCTGATCCCTTCAAGGGCTCCTTCGATGGCTTCCTTAATGACTGTCTTCCCTCTGGTCTGTACCTCCTGAAGGATGAGGCCTTAAACTTTAGTCTCGTCCACTCTCATATGTCCAGCACCTGTCACAGTTCACAGCACATGGCCAGCACTGGACAGACCTGGGACAGAGTGGGCTGACAGAGCGATGACCTTTGGCTTCCTGAATTGGACGAGAGCAGCAGTTTTCCTTCTCAGACCTTCTATCCAATGTCCGCAGTAATGCTCTCCATCGCGATAGGAGAGATTACAGGTTAAAACTGACAGTCAAACTAGCAGAACATCTAGGCTTTAGTCTGTATTTGCATTTGCTCAGCTTAGGGAAGGATACGAGATAGGAAACACAGCATGGTCAGTGCAGCGCCCTCATCCAACTAGCAGGCCCAGCAGTGACCCACAGACACAGCCTCCTCGACCCCTCCAGCCCACAAGGGGCATGCATGGCAGCCACCGGCACAAGCAGACATGATCAGCTTGGCACAGAGAAACCACGGCCTCCGTCCCCACCAGTCTTCACCTTCTGTTCTGATGACATTAGGTCGAGACTCGTATAGGATGCTGGACAGCCTCCACAGGCCATGCTTACTTTTAAACCTGTAATTTTCAAGGAGGCAGGACCTGCGGTCATGTTCCCAGACAGAACTCAGTCCAGTCCTGATGTTCATTCACAAATATGTGACAAGGGAAGGAGCATCAATGTTGAAGTCAAACAGCCTTAGTCAACACAAGCCCTGACATTTGCTGAGTGACCTTGAGCAAATTTCTTAACTTCTCTAAGCCTAACTTCTGTCATCTACAAAATGGGCATAGCATTGCCTGCCTCCTAGGAATTGTTGTAAAGCTTTGTCCAAGTGGATGGGGTAAAACTTTAGCATATAAATAATCAGGATTTTGATGGTATTCAGTGAGGTATCAAAAGAAACGCTCTTGGGATTAACCTGCCTGATCACATGATCATGCTCTGCCTTTGCATGTTCAGGTTATGATAAGTCGAGAAGACAGAGTGATCATTGTGGAAAGGAAAGATGGTACTCGGATAGTGGATCATGCTGATGGGACCAGAATCACAACCTTTTATCAAGTTTATGAGGATCATATTACACCTCCAGATGATCAAGAAATAAGTAAGTTTATTTTGGCTTTGGCTTTTTTTATTTTGACAGCAAGAGACAGAGAGAGGACGAGTGGGGCAGAGGGGCAGAGGGAGAGAGAATCTTAATCAGGCTTCATGCTCAGCACAGAGCCCTACCCGGGGCTCAATCCCATGATCCTGGGATCATGACCTGAGCTGAAATCAAGAGTCGGATGCTCAGCCGACTGAGTCACCCAGATGCCCCAAATATTTTACATCTTTAGAATCAGATAGGGAGAAACTTCACTGCTTTTTTAAACACACACAAGAAAAATAATTTTTTGAAGAGCTCTGCCAGCCAAAGAGTAAGTGTACAGTCAAGAGCAGAGGCTCTTAGGCCCTGTTGTTACAATCTTTGTCCCCAACAGACATGGGGGTGATAAAAGCCCTAGCTGGCTGATAGATAGTAATAGTACCTTTTTCTGTTTTCGCTGCTAAAACCTAGATTGATCTAGGTTGACGGCAATGAAAAGTGGAAAATCATGACTCAATTGTCCTGGACATCAGCTTTCACAGCTGTTTCCATTGATCCTTAAGGAATCTAATCTGCATATAGGTGACCTGCATATAGGTCTTCTCCAGTTCTGAACATGCCTTTCATTATCAGAGAGATGGCGTGAGAGAAAAAACAAGCCACAGATGCGAATGAACTGGGACCTGTTCAGAGACTCTAAAAGCCTAACATTCTTCCTAACCCACATTTAAACAAGAGTTTTTAAAAAAAATATTTAAGGTTTATTTATTTTTGAGAGAAAGAGCACAAGCAGGGGAGGGGCAGAGAAAGAGGGAGACACAGAATCTGAAGCAGGCTCCAGGCTCTGAGCTGTCAGCACAGAGCCCAATGTGGGGCTCGAACTCACAAACTGCAAGATCATGACCTGAGCCAAAGTGGGATGCTCAACCGACCCTTAAACAAGATTTTTAAAGAAAAATTATTTTCTGACTCCCTTTTCTTTAATTCCAGAGTTTGTATAATGTAATAAATGCTTCATTGCCAAATTAAGTGCAACAAAATTGGCAAATGAACGGGGAAAAAAAACAACCTTCCTACCCCACTGGTTAGAGGGGACATTAAAGGAGGCACTGGAGAGGGCAATTTACAAATATCTATAAGCTTCCAACGTGCCTATGATATGATGCACTAACTCCACTTCCGGGTATATGTAGAAAGACACTCTTCCTCTTACTACACTCCTACACATTTGTCCAAGGGAACGTGTTCAGGGCACGACTTGCAACTCCAAGTCTAATGTCAAAATACTGGGAAATAGATGACCATCAACAGCAGAATAGAAAACTAAAAGGCAGTCCCTTGTTACAAAGGAATACACATATATGCCCACACACCTGTGTATCAAGAGGGCTGAAGGTCTCAATGCAACGTTAAGTAGAAAAATGTAGGTGAAGACTGATACATACAGTAATATATAATCTATGCATCGTTAGAGCCCACAAAAGATTATACACTATTTTGATACACATATTTATATAAAAGATAAAAACAGATTTCGAGAGAAGGGAATAAACCCAGAGACAAGGAGAAAAGTGAACTTCAACTCACCTGTAATGTTTCACTTGTATACCTATGAAAAATGTTGAAACAAATACGGTAAAACATTACCAAGTGTACCTTTTGATTGGGGAGAATATGAATAATTATATTTTCTGCTCCTCCAGGTGTTTTCAATTTCTCAAAATAAATACAGTAGTGAGAACAAAATAGCACACTAAATTGAGTAGGGGGAGTTATTCCGAAAGGATGACTCTGCGTTGACAGTGAGTAGACCACACACCAGCCCTGTGGCGTGAGTCCTCAGCACCCGTCTCCACCTCTAGTCTGGGGGCCAGGAGACAGGAGCAAACTCAACGGGCGGGCGTGTTTCCCAGCGTGTGCATCCTGTCACATCCACTTACCTTGCATTTGCCTGCAGCCGAAAGTCCGCGAACTGTCCCCAGGCAGGTGAGGTGCATGCGGATAGAAAATGCACACTATGCCACCATCATCACCAACTGCGAGGACAGTAGCTGCTGTGCCACCTTTGGGGATGGGACGTCTGTTATTGCAAAGCCACAGGGAACATACCAGGTGGGTCTGTGGGGAAATGAGGGGTGCCAGAGACAGGTGTCCATTCAACTAAGAAAACCCACTCTCTCCTCTGGGGGTGAACATTCCTGCCTTGTATGACTCTTGTTCCTCTTGTGTTAGGTTCTTAGAACACATTTCTCAATATCTTTTTACTTATTCGCCTTCTTTTCACAATCGATTGCAGAAAAAAAAAACACACATCCTGGTTGTCTTACAACGCTTGGTGTTTTCGGATCAAGGTTTTAAACCAGAATATATTTGTTGGGCATCTCCTATGTGGTAGGTGGCAGGCACCGTTAGAAGCACTCATGTGATCTCTCCTGTGCCTCCGTGACCGGCTTCACCTTCTGCCACCTCTAACCTCATTCATATTCTCCAGTCCTTCCCATCTCCAGTCCATTCCCACTCTACCTAATGTCCCAATAGGATGGGAGGGAGCATAAGGTCTGTGTGGTCCTTGAAGGGCCATTTGCAAAGCTTTGTTCTTGAAGAGTCAAGGAGGAACATTGTTAGCAACTCCTGTACCTCCCTACATTTCCCTATCGATCACAACCCCTTGGGGTCAGCCTGCAGTCCCTTTAGCCTTAGAAAGATTTGCCTTCATCATTCTGCTTGCTGGAGAAGAGACACATGCCGGAATGTGTCAGATACAATGTCACAGGATTCTGAGAGCTCAAAGCCTGAAGATGATGGACAAAGACCTCATTTGTTACTGTGGAAGCTGCTGAAGGCCAGTTCATCCCCACCCCCTCTCTCCAAACATTAGCCTACTCTCTCTTCTTCCAGTGTACATGGTTATGGGGCACGGCAGGTCCTGAAAGTGAGACATGACTGTAAAATGTTGCAGTTGGCTAATTTTTCTTCTACAACATCCAGAATGTCCTTTTTTTTTTTTTCCAGCAGATTGGTAGCATCCATAATCTAGTGGGCTACCATATGCCATGAGAATCCCCTAAGATTCTGTGATGAGGCCAGCTTTTGCCTTTTGTTTTTATCATAGTCCCAGACTCTCATGGTTACAACCATGAGGGCAAAGGAATTTTAGAACCACTGACAGTTGGCACTGGAGGAAGAGACATAAACAGAAAAGAGATCCAACTTAGAGACACTGCGTGGCTGCCACTATCATGTAGCCACTTGTTCCTTCCAGGTTTGCTCAATCTCCCAAAACAGCCAAAGAAAGGATTGGAAGGTTAATCACTCCTGGTTGAAAAACACACAGACCTTAGTTCCTAACTGGAAAAAAAAACCTCCAAATAAATTTACCAACAACTATTATAGTTCTATAGTTGTATAGAACTGAAAAATGGCATACCTTCTGCCCCTCCCCTATTGGTTGGTTATCACCTCCTCACTCACCAGCTTGAGGACAATGGGCAATGTGATAAGCAAGGCTGGATTTTAGGTAATGTATAAAAAGAGAGGTAGAACTTGGTATTGTCCACCATTGTTCCTTAGCAGCACAAAAGATTAACCAAAGCATCAGAGGAAGCAGATATAACAGTTGGTGGAGTCAGTGTGAGACACTTCCAGAATGATGGAATAAGGACCTCCAAAATTACACTACTCCATAAAAACAATTAGAAACCTAAAGTATTGTCAAAATCAACTTTTTCAGAACTCTGAAAATTAACCAAAGGATTATAACAATCAGAAAAACAAAGAAAGGGAAAGACTCATTCTCAGAAAGTACAGCAAGATTCCTGGTGATTTCACTTGCCATATTCCACTCCCCTCCCCTAGCATCATGGTAGCCTTGAAAATCAACACCCTCACAATCATGATAGCAACGAAAATCAGCATGCCAGCAAACACTGAAAGACGAAGAACAGATTTACAGCTCCCCAAAAGTACCACCACAAAATATTGTCACTGTTGACCTGTCTGGCAGTTCCCTGGAAACCCCATTTGCAAGCATTGTCTTTATTTCATCTGACTCTGAGCTTACTCACTTCCAAAAGACTTTTCCCCAAACAGAGGTAATTATTTAACATTACAGCTGCCTGAAGTGGCAATGACAAACAAGAGGATAAACAAAAGAAATTAAAAGCAACAGCTGGCGAACAGAAGTCCATAGAAGGCCGTGAAAAGCTCTGACATATTCCTTGGAATCATCCTCTACTGAGGGCTCTCTTTGCATACTGGGGTATACTTTTCAGTGTTCCAGATGGAAGCTAGAGAAAGCTCACTCTACTTAGACTTCACTCCCTACTTATGAAGACCATTCTGATCAGCAAGGGTGAAAGATTAGGGCTTTCTGAGTTATTTCTGGGCATGCACACAGTCCTGCACATGAATGTTGCTTTCTAGATTCTAAAGAATTTGTGTTTATAGCATATAAAGATGTAACTTTTTAAAGATAGTAACACAAAGGAGGAGGAGAGGAATAAGCTCTGTAGGAACAAAGATTTTATATAATATTGAAATTAAGTTAGTATTAACTCAATATGGTTGATTATAAATTAAGACATTACTTGTGATCTTCAAGAAACTCTAAGAAAATAACTGAAAAATATATAGTAAAAGAAACAACAGGGTAACTAAAAGGGCACACTAGAAATATCTATTTAAAACAAAAGAAGGCAATTATGGATGAATTGAGAGGAAAAAGAAATATAAGACATATGGAAAACAAATAGAAAATTAGAAGATGTAATTCCGACCTTAGTAATTACATTAAATATACATGGATTAAATAATCCAATAAAAGCAGATATTGGAAGAATGTATTAAAAAAACATGGCCCAAATATATGCTGTTGACAAGAGATATATTTATATGGTCAAAGACACAAATAGGTTGAAGGGAAAAGGCTGAAAATAGATAGACCTGCATTAAGGAATTGAAAGAGACCTAGAATGCCTATGCTAATTCAGAAAAATAGACTTAGCAGCAAAATATTACCAGAGACAAAGAGGTTATGTTCTGATGATAAAAGGATTACTCCATCAAGAAAACATAACAATTATAAACACAGTAAGCACCTAACAACACAGTCCCTAAACATGTATTTCCAGAGTTGTACATTATACAACTTAAAGTGTCTAATTTTAAATAGTAAAAAACTGGCATAGTTAAAAGAAGAAATAGACAATTCAACAATAATATTTGGAAGCTTTAGTAGCCCATTTTCAGTAATGGATAGAACAATATACAATAAAAGTGAAAATAGTGAAAAGAAAAAAAAGACTTAAACCCAGAATAACCCACTAGACATCTAAAGAACACTCCAGTCAACAATAAAATACATTATTCTCAAGTGTACCTGAAATATTCTCCAGGAAAGACTATGTGTTACACCACAAAACAAGTCTCTGTAGATTTAAAAGATTCAAAATCATACAAATTATGTTCTACCGCCACCATGGAATTAAATTAAAAATCAGTAACAGAAGTTTGGGAAATCCATAGATATGTGAAAGTTAACACAGAGAAGAAATCACAAAGAAATTTCTTTGAGATTACTGAAAATAAAACCTGAAGATACCAAAACTTATGGAATGGAGCAAAGGCAATGCATAGAGAAAAATCATAGCTTTATGTGTCTAAATGTGTATTTTAAGAAAGAAGATTTCAAATCAGTAACTTAGCCTTCCACCCCAAGAACCTAGAAAAAAGAAGGAAAACTAAAAGCAAAGCAAGCATATCAAAGTAATAGATTAGAATTGAAATAAATAAAAGAACAGAACAGAAAAGATCAACAAAACTGACAAACTTTTAGCTAGACAGAGAGAAAGGGAGGGAGAGAGGGGAGACACAAAATACTAGAATTAGGAATGAAAGAGAAAACATTTTTACCAGCCTTACAGAAATGAAAAAGATTATAAGGAAATACTATGAACACCAACAGATTAGATACCATAGATGAAAAGCATAAATTTCTGGAAAGGTACAAACTACCAAAACTGAGTCAAGAAGAACTAAAAAATTAGACCTATAACAGTAAAGAGATTTAATTGGTAATTTTAAAACATAGCACACAGAAAAGCACAAGCCCAGATGTCTTCACTGGTGAATTCTACCAAATATTTATTGAAGAATTAACACTTAATAATTTTCACAAACTCTTTCAATATATAGAAAAGGAGGAAACACTTCCTAACTAATGCTAGCATGCCAATATTACCCTGATATCACAACCAGACAAAGTCATCACAAGAAAACTCCAGACCAATATCTTTTATGAAGATAGATAAAAATCCTCAAGAAAATGCTAGCCAACTGAACCCAGCAACATGTAAAAAGGATTATATATTGTCACCAAGTAGGATTTATCCCCAGAATGCAAGGTTGGTTCAAGATGCAAAAATCAATCAATATAATATACTATATTAATAAAATAAAGGACAGAAACCATATGATTATCCAAATAAGACTCAGAAAAAGCATTCTATATAATTCAAAGTCCTTTCATGATAAAAAAAAAATTCAATCAGTAGGAATAGAAGGAAATTTCTTCAACCTGATAAAGGGCATCTACTTAAAAAAAAATACCATAGCCAACAAACAGTATCCTAATTGGTAAAATTCCCTGTAAGATCAGGTATAGGACGTGAATGTTTGCTCTCACCCTTCTAACACAACATTTACTGAAGACTATAGCCAGTACAATCAGACAATAAAAATAATGTGCAAGCAGATTGGAAAGGAAGAAGTAAAACATTCTCTTTATTTAAAGATGATGTAAAAATGTATTTAGAAAATCCTTAGGAGTACAGTCTACCAGGAATTCAGTGTGTGTCACACACACACACACACACACACACACACACACCATTGGAACTAATTAAAAAAAAGTTCAGCAAGGCTGCAAGGTATAAGATCAATATAAAAAACTCAATTACATTTTTCTACATTAACGATGAACAATCCAAAAAATCCAAAATGGAAATTTATAAAACAATTCCATTTAATGTAGCAGTGAAATAAGTCAATCAGAGAATGACAGATACCATCTGATTTCATTCATATGTGGAATTTAAGAAATAAAACTGTTGAACATGGGTGGGGGGAAGAGAAATAGACAAGATGAGAAATAGACTTTTAACTATAGAGAACAAACTGATGGTTACCAGAGGGAAGTGTGTGGGGGATGGGTGAAAGAGGTAATGAGGATTTTTCAAAAGGAATAAAACACTTAGAAATTTAATAAGATAAGTATAAGACTTAAACACTGGAAACTACAAAATATCACTGGATGAAATTAAAGAAAACTTAATAAATTGAAAAATATTACATACTAAGTTTATGGAAGACTTAATATTGTTAAGATGGCAGTACTCCCTACATTCCTTGTCAACATCCCAGATCCTTTTTTTTGCAAAAATTGATAAGCTGATACTAAAATTCTTATGTAAATTTGAGGTACTCAGAATAGCCAAAACAATCTTGAAAAAGAACAAAGTTAGAAGACTCACACTCTTGATTTCAAAACTTACTGCAAAGCTACAGTTATTAAGACAGTGTGATTCTAGAATAAGGATAGGCATTCGGGTGCCTGGGTGACTCAGTCAGTTAAGTGTCTGACTTCCACTCAGGTAATGATCTCAGTTTGTGGTTTCAAGCCCCGTATCGGGCTCTGTGCTGATAGCTTGGAACCTGGGATCTGCTTCAGATTCTGTGTGTCCCTCTCTCTGCCCCTCCCCTGCTTGCACTCTGTCTCTCTCTCTCTCAAAAATAAAATAAAAGCATTTTAAAAAATTTAAAAAAATAGAATAAGGATAGGCATATAGATCAATAGACTAGAAATAAGTATTTCTTTATTATCAACCTGTGGTCCATAAATTTTTTACAAGCATGCCAAGATAATTCAGTGGGAGAAAGAATAGTCTTTCAACAAATGGTGAATAAAGTTGGACCCATACCTCACTCTACACACAGAAATGGACTCAAAAGCATCAAGGACTTAACTATAAAAGCACAAACCGTAGACCTCTTAGAAGAAAACATTGTGCAAATCTTCGTAGCTTGAATTTGGCAAGGGCATCTCAGATGCGACACCCGAAGCCCAAGCTTTGTCAAAATGACAAAAGTGTGCTTTAAAGGACACCACCCAGAAAGTGGAAAGACAACCTACAGAATGGAAGATATTATTTGTAAGTCATATATCTGATAATTGACTAGTAACCAGAATATGTAAAGAACTACTGCAACTCCCCAATGAAGACTAATAACCCAATTTTTTAAATGGACGAGGATTTGAATAGACCTTTCTCCAAGCAAGATATATACATGATAAATAAGCACATGAAAAGATGCTCAACATCATTAGTCTTCAGGGAAGTGCAAAAATTAAATTATGAAATACCACTTTGGAAAACAGGCAGTTCCTCAAAAAGTTAAAAATAGAGTTATCATCTGACTCAGCAATTCTACTCCTAGGTAGATATCCAAGGGAAATTAAAATATAGGTCCATGCAAAAACTTGTATACAGATGTCGATAGCATTGTTCATAATAGCAGGATTGTGAAAATAACATATATGCCCATCAACCCATAAATAAAATTTGATATATCTGTACAATGAAATATTATTCATCCATAAAAAAAGAATGAAGATTGATACACACTACGACATGGATGGGTCTTGAAAATATTATATTAAGTGAAAGAAGGCTGACACAAAAGGCACCCTATTACATACTTCCATTTGTATGCAATGTCTCGAATATCCAAATCCATAGAGAAAGCAGATCACTGGTTGCCAGGAGCTAGGGGCAGGAGGGATGGAGAGTGATTGCTCCTGGTGTCAGGGTTTCTCTTTTGGGATGACAGAAATGCTCTGAAATTAGTGATAATGTTTGCACAAGTTTTTGAATATAGTAAAAACCACTGAATATACACGGAATGTTCACTGAATGTACAATTTATGGTATGTGAATTATGTCTTAAAAATGAGTCTATCTGAACCAGACGTCTTTACATGAAAGCTAATACTTAAGGACTGTCAGCCACCAGAGGAATGGGGATAAATAAAACTCCTAAAAGCATTTGTCCCATAGCTTCTGAGTCTCTGTGAGTTACGTCTTGCCCAATTAACATGAAGGATTCCAGACATTTTGAGTAGAGGCAAGTGTGTTTACTTCAGTTAAACAATATTCTTATTATTCTGTTAAATATTTGAAATAAGAAGGCACAAAAAGAGATATTAAAGTGGGTAGATAAATTATGAGGACACAGAAGAAATTATATCCTAATTATTCAGTTTGCCTCTTTATCAGGGAGTCCTTCCCAAAGCTGAAGTCCTCTCTTGGGTATTGGGCTTTTCCTGGAAACAAGAGTTTATGGCTAAGATCTGTAGATAATTTTTTTCCCTAAAATGATTTTCCAAATCCCTCAAATTTAACAAGGCACTTTAAATAATTTCTCTCTTTCTGTTACCCTTCTAGGTGTTACCTCCAGACACAGGCTGCCTTCACATTGATCGGGATTGTTCAGCTATATATTGCCATGAATCAATCAGTGATCTATACCATCCTTTCCAAAAACGTGAGCAGCTAAGAGCTAGCAGGTACATAATGAAGCACACATCAGAAGTTATCTGTGAGGTCCTGGATCCTGAGGGAAATACCTTCCAGGTAAAGTGCATCATTAGTATGGAGAGAGAGGTTGGGACTTTGTTTTTGAGATATTTCGACCAGAGAGCTTCTATCCAGCTTTATACCTTAGCCGCCTTGGGGTTAGTTATCCACTTTCTGCCAATACTTAGCATACACAGTAATGAATGTCAGTATCTTTGCTTCTAAAGTGTACTTCCAAGGGGATAGAAAGCCTAACAGTCGGGATGGTATAAACATTAAAGCCAAATAAAGAATTAGAATGGAAGGGAAGAAATACTACTAAACATTTAAAATAATGCCAGCCAGAAAGAAGTGATATACGAATGGTCTGTATCCAGGTTAAAGTGAGAACCAGTTTGTTTGACTAGGCAGGGAATCCGTGGTGAGAAATATCAGGTAGGGAGGGTTCTAGTAGGTGTGAAGATGGGGAGGTGGACAGGTGCTCAGCTAGTAGATGGTAGAGCTCTATCTTCTGTTTCTCTGTCCTTCCACACCACAGCTATCCTCATGTATCTTGGCAAACCATGGCCACTTGTTTATATAAGCCTGTGAGATAAAAATGATTCATATTTTTAAATGGTTGGAAAAAATCAAAAGGAGATGAACATTTCATGACACATAAAACTCACAGGAAATTCAAATCCCAGTGTCATGATATAGTTTTACCGGAATATAGCCATGCTCATCGGTTTACATATTGTCTATGGCTGCCTTTGCCTGTAATGGCAGACTCGAGTAGTTGCAACAGACACTGTATGGCCTACAATTCCCAAAATATTTACTATCTGGCCCTTGGCAGAAATGGTTTGCCAACCCCTGCTCTAAGCATTTCCCCTTGTTTTCACTCATCACCCAAGACTGTGTATCAGCTAGTAGGCGGTGAAGTTATTTTTCAGGCCTGAAGCCATCACACAGAGACCCCAGCTTTGGTTTGGGACGCAGACTAGCCCTGATCCAGCTTGTTTGTTTCGGTGCTAAATGAGACTCTTTCCCACATGAGTTCAGGCTGCTAACAAATTTTAATTTGTAATGAATTGAAATTGAACATTATGGGCCTGAGTCCTCTAGGTTTAAACACATGGGACATTCGGGAAAAACATTCTTCTAGGCACTGATGCTCTTCTTGGACATCCCTTCAGTGATCTTTTAGCCTGACCCACACTCCTTCCTGGAGAGACCCACACCAGATCTAAACAGTAGTAATGGCTAGAACATGTCTTCTCCCACTAAATCTGTTTCCCTTTGTAGTCTCTTCATGATTCCCGATTCCACACTTGCAGTCACAGAATATGAACTTCTGCCACACTATCACTTTCTTAATATTTCAAGACAACTATCAAATGGCTAGCCTCTCCTCAATGTTTAAATCCCCGGTTCTGTGAACTAATGCTCAGATAAGATTTTAAGGTCCTACGCACCTTACTCTGAGTGTATTCCAGTTTGTCTTCGTAGTCTAGGGGTGGTTTGTAGGTAGAGATGTGCTACTGGGTTTTCGCTTTTAATACTGCCAACTGCACTTAGTGAGTAATACCTTGGAAATAAATATCCCTGGTTCTCTGGATGTACCAAAGATCACATGCTTTCTCAAAGAGGAAATGTAAGCTTTACCACATTTCTTTAGTCGCTTAGGCACTTCGTCCCTTAGGTTATGGCTGATGGTAGAGTATCAACTACGCTACATGAAAACAATTTGGAAGATGAGTCAAATGGAAAAACTGAAGGCTATGATAGTTTATCATCTACTCACCTTTATAAGAATCATCTGCAAATCTATGGTGAACATGTACCCAGGTAATGTGATAAAAATAATACCATGACTTTTATTTTAAATTCCAAGCTTAAGGGGCATTTTAACTGAATTCTTCACACGGTTCGATTTTATTGCTTCAAATAGGTTTTTTGTCATTTATGCTGATGGATCAGGAGCAGAACTTCTTCGAGACAGTGACATAGAAGAATATCTGTCGTTGGCATATGGAGAATCAACCACTGTAGTTCTTCAGGAGCCAATACAGGAGCAGCCAGGTAGGGAATCCAGAATGTCTGGAAGTCATTGTGTCTCCGTACAGGCTCCCAGGCCCCTTATCCAGTCCACCCCATGTTATCTCTACGTTTTTTCCTTTTGCTCCCTTTTCAACTCTACTTGCCACCTGGCCATTGTTGACCTGTTTTTACAGTTATTTATCTTCATCCCAAGCTTTATCTGAGCATCAACTTATGTAAACTGTGCATGAACCCCACTCCTACCTCTAAGCAGGTTTGAATCGGTGTTTTAAGTACCTTAGGCATATATCTATGATCCTATTTATGTGATCCTATCATCTTGCTAGGGGGGAAAAAAACAAAGAAAAGTGAGATATCACTTGTAAGGTTTTGTGTTTGTTTTTTTTTTTTTTTTTTTTTTTGGCATTTTGAAGGTGTTGCCCTGATGAACTTAATATAATAAGAAAAGAAAATACATTTGATGTGTGAGTTAGAAAGCCAACCTGATACAGAGGATAAGTTATATTTATTACGGAGTTGTACTGTTCTCATCAATTTCAAAGAAATTAGTGTGTGGCTAAACGTTGGAGATATATATTTCATTAAGAAAGAATCATCAGGGGCACCTGGGTGGCTCAGTTGGTTGAGTGTCCGACTTCAGCTCAGGTCATGATCTCACAGTTCGTGGGTTCAAGCCCCGTGTCAGGCTCTGTGCTGACAGCTAGCTCGGAGCCTGGAGCCTGCTTCAGATTCTGTGTCTCTTTCTCTCTCTCTGCCCCTCCCCTGTTCATGCTCTGTCTCTCTAAAATAAATAAATGTAAAAAAAATTAAAAAAATAAAAAATAAAATAAAAAGAATCATCAGTGTATGTCATATGTGTATTTAAACATAGATATTAACTTGCATATTATCCATGTATGAAACCAAAGTGTTGTGTCTAGGCTGATGTATGTTTATTTTTTGTCTTTTTCCTGATTGGTGGTATATACTTTGCACTCATTTATGAATATGCCTGCATCTGCACCCTTATATCTTTTTTTTAATGTTTATTTATTTTTGAGAGAGAGACAGAGCACAAGTGGGGTAGGGGCTTAGAAAAAGGGAGACACAGAATCTGAAGTAGACTCCAGGCTCCGAGCTGTCAACACAGAGCCCGACATGCGTCTCAAACCCACAAACCATGAGATCATGACCTGAGCTGAGGTCAGATGCTTAACCAACTGAGCCACCCAGGCTCCCCTACACTTACATCTTTTAGTGTATCAATGCATGTGTGCATGATAAACCTTGCTCTTTGTGAATATGGGGAGTGGGGGTGCTCTGACTGGTTGCACAAGAATTCATCACAAATTGCTTTGTTAGTTATTTAACTCATATCTAGATAACCCAGCATGTGCCAAACACACTGACTGGGTGTTAGGAATACAGTGGTGAGCTAAGACAGCATGGACCCTGCTTTCATACAGCTTAGAATTTGATGAGAGGTTGGACATTAATTATATAGTCACACAATAACTATGATTGTGTGATTATAAGTTGGCGTAAGGTCTGCAAGGGGAAGGAATATGGTTCTCTGAGAGCATCAAACTGAGGAACCTGCTGTAGTCTACAAGGCTTCCCTGAAGACACTGGAGCCGAGAGCTGGTGGGTAAGTAGCGATTAATGAAAATAGGAGGGAGAGTCTTCTTGGAAGTGACAGTCCAAAGCAGAAAGCAAAAAGCCTTGGAGAACAGGGAGGAAAATGCTGAAGTGGCCAATGCACAGAAGGGGGGAGGGTAGCACAAGTTAGGGCAGGGTGAGAAAACACCGAGGACTCGGTTTTGTCCTGTGAGCCGTGGGAGGTCCAAGAAGAGTTTAAACCATGGACTAACATAATCAGTCACTCTGACTGCTAGCGGGCGGGGGAGGGGGGTCGTTCACAGAGTAGATCTGGGTAGAAAAGCTGGTTGTTGCTAGAGCCCAGAATAGCATCTCTCAGAGGCAGATGATCCAAGGTAGGTCAGTGGATAAGCTCAAGTGAACCGACAGGACCTAGATGTGGTTTTTGAAGAATGGTAAGGTGTCAGTTAGTAATTCCAGGTGATCTAAACCCAGTCTCTAGGTGTTACAGTAGCTAAGAGCCTTACTTTTCTTGCTAGATTTAAGGTTCTTAAGCATAATCACTGTGTCTCACGTATCAAAAAGCTCTCTGAATTTAGTGAAAACCTATTGAATTTCTCAGACATATTTGATAGAGAAATGATCCTCTGATAACTCTGTTTGAACCAGGTGCCCTGAGCATCACTGTCCTTCACCCTCTCCATGAAGCATCACCATGGCTAATGAAGAAAGAAGCAGATACAATTGTTCCTCCAAATCTCCAGTCAAGGTCATGGGAGAAATTTCCCTCAGTTGAGGTATACATTTTTTCTGCTGCAAAGTCACTTCACTATTGCATATCAATTTCATCAATGGATTGGAGTCTCTGGTCTTCTCCCATATATTCATGTATTTTCATTTCTGTATAAATTGTTGATGGGCTCCAGGAGTTTTATATTTGAAGACTTTTAACAATTGTAGATTGTAGAGAAATATACCTGACTAGCTTTGTTTCTTTTAGCCTGTGCTGCAGGTTAAAACAGCTTCCTATAGTATGGAAACAGCCACTCTAAGTAATACGTGTTATACCTCTCCTGTCATGGAATTTCTCATCCTATGTGATACAGAGATCTTCCCTTCTCTCATTCCTTATTTGTTAGTTTTAACACACAACTTCAGGTCTTTACACTCCCTTTTTTGCCTAATTTACTAATGCACAAACTGAAGCATGTAAGAATGATGTGAAGGATTATACAAAGGATTTGGAACTACAGTGTTAAAAAGTAAACTCTGACTATGTCATATTAGAGAAGCTGCATCTAAAGTCTTTTTAAAGAATGGAAGAAAAGATCTTAAAATCTTGAGCAAGAATCATGAAGTCCTACATCTTGCAAGCAATTTGTGTAAGGTGCCCGGCATGTTGTTAGATGCTAAATTATTAGATCAGTGAGGACATTGACATATGATCAAGAGACATTCTAGAGTTAGGTGGGGATGACAGTGTTTTTTGATTTATGATGATTATTGTTCCCCTGAACAATCTTGTAATAGCAGGGGCACAGACAACGAACACTTAAGATAACAAAGACCTCTTAGTCCTATATTTTAATTTGGTGACTATCACCAACACGATGAATGAAAATTATCTGAATTCTAGTCAGGAGTCTATTAATGGGGGATATGAGACAAGTCACACTGGGCCTCGACTTCCATATCTGAAAAATAAAAAGGCCACACCAAATGACTCACTCAGACTATATCCAGGTTGAAAGTAGTGCTTCATGACAAATAACATGCCACATCTGAGATTAGTGAAAGAAGCTTATTCTCTTTCTCTGCCATTCCTAGAGTGCTGGCCTTCTATGCCCAGTCACCGTGGCCCAGCTCAGGCAAGCCCCTGAGGGTTATCACTGACTGGGCATCAGACCGAATAACAATTTACAATGGAGCACATCAGACATGCTACAGGATGTAGGGCATCAAAGCACGCTACTCCTGAAAATCAATTACAAGTATAACCCAAAGATGTGAGTCTAATCTGAGGCAGACGTATGTGCTCCCAAGAGACCCTGGAAAGATCTGGAGGCATGCTTCATCTAGAGTGACCTCAATCCCATTTAGATCCATGGGATAATTTCTCTCTCAAAGACTCTTTCTAGGTCAAAATGAACATGAAACCAAGTTAAAGACGGATTATTCCAAATGTCTTGGGCTACTTGTGGGTAGTGAGAAACAGTGCACTTATGCATTTTTCATAAGCAAGGCTACATTTCCATGATGCAACATTGCTTACTACTCCCCAAATGCTATCCAGTGGGACATAATGCTACAGGATTTTAAAATATCCAGATTCCTGATAATGCATATAAAGAGGAAAGCATGCCCAATTCCATTACCAATTTCCTTTAGATTTAAGAAACATGTTGGGAGCAGGACCATATATTTTGTTTACCACTGTATTCCCTAACAGGTGGTTCCTAGCGTGTCTACATAATAAGGACTCAGTTAAAAAAAAAAAAAAAAGTTAAAGCAATCTGATCTTTTTGGTGGTTGTTTTGCTTGGTCTTGTTAACAGAAAACAATTCCTGGACCTCCATTTGGCACTCAGATTTGGAAGGGCCTTGACATTGTGTCCAAACAGCTAGTGAGTGCCCCAGCCCCTATACTCAAGAGCCCCAATATCCTACAGATGCGTCAGTTCATCCAGCACGAGGTCATAAAAGATGAGGTGAAACTGAAGCTGCAGATTTCCCTTAAGGTAATGGAATCCAGGTAACCTGACCCAAGGGAATCAGGAACAGCGAATTATTCCTCTTGGTTTCCTGAAGAATCTGAAATTATGTAACTCTACCAATATTTATCTAATGCAACAAACAAATGTCAATTTTCCAGAGGGTAGGAGGTTGAGGGGTAGAAAATACTTAATGGTTCCCATAAGGTATAAGAAGGATTGAGGCCCTAAGACATTGAGAAGATAAATAACTTTTATATATGACTGCTATATAGTGTCCTCCTCCTTCCTTACTATATGGGAAACTGGCTTAGTGACCTCTGGAAAAAAATAGAGCCACTTATTAATCTGATACTTGTCCATGGAAGAAAAGGATTGTTGGTTTTGGGAAATGGTCTAAGAATTTGTAAATATATAGTTAATTGTATACACCACATCTATAGCATCCCACTGTCTAATTTGTAAACTGTCTCTGAACAGGATCATATGTGTTTTGTTTATGATTATATACCCAGCATCTGGCATAGAGCAGGGGACGGGTTATTTATGAAAATAGATATTTATGGAAAAAGTAAAGTCTATTTCTCTTGGAAGCCAAGGCAAAGACTAAACCTAAACTTACATGCATTGACAGAATCATAAAGACTATCCTTGGAAAGGACTCTAGAAACCATCTAACCCAAGTCCGTACATTTTATGGATGAGGACACTGGAGCACAGAGCTAGAAACTGGGCCTCTGTGGCATCTCCACAGCTTTGCTTTTGGACTTTTCAGGTCTTTGCTCATTAACATAATCAAGGAAAAGATTTTCCAGATTGCTGGACCAGTAACTAGTTTGTTGAGCCCTGGGAACTTAACTCTTACTCTTACTCTTCTGGTAGTATTTCAAGTTGATGTTCACCATTTTGGTGTCTCTGCCTCATTTTTGTTTTTTGTTGATTTATTTGACTCTGCTGATTTAGGATTATATAAACCACATTCTGAAGAAAGAAGATGAGCTGCAGGAAATGACAGTTAAAGATTCCAGAACTGAGGAGGAAAGAGGCAATGCTGCAGATCTCCTCAAGCTAGTCATGGTGAGAAGGAAATGTTCTCTGTACCAATGTTTTCACTGTTGTTTTGATATTAGGTGCTTCAAGACAAAATATTACACCTTGTAGCTGTTTCTGCCACTTTCATGGACCATTTGCTGCCTCCTTATAATTTCTTATTTCTGGGGAAAATCTCATTGAATTTTCCATAAGTTTCTTAGGCCCTTCCTTAAACCATATATAATTCCGAAGGCTCTTAAGTAAAAGTTTACACTGTCTTCGAGAAAATGACATCGATCGAAATGTTGAATGAATTAATGAATGAAGTAGGAAAGAGGAAGAAAAAGGAATTTCTACAACGTGAAATGATTTGCATTTTTAAAAATTCTGTTATGTGAAAGGAATGACTAAAAAAATCAAATAAATTTTGTACTGGCATTAAAAAACTAATTCAATTTATAGTAATTTTCCATGAAGAATGTTATAAAACAGAATGAATTTGTATGTAATATCATCATCATCATTAAGGAATTCTATCTTCATTTCAGTCGTTCCCTAAAATGGAAGAAACTACAAAAAGTCATGTAACCGAAGGTAACTACGTTTAATATTTTTCTGCAAAATACTTAAAATTCTTAAATATACTTCTCAGTCATTCCTTTGTCTGATAGCAAAGTACCATGTATATATATATATTTCTGTGGTCATATTGGCCATGTTGTATTATAATTAGTTATTTATCTGTTTTTTTCAGCCTAAATGGTGAGATCCTTGAAAAACATGGCTGCCTCTAATTTATCTGTAACTCTCATTTGTTGAATGAGAACAGTTGACATTTGACTTTTATGTCAACCTCAGCTTGTATTTTCAACAGAGCTAAGACAGAAGACGGAAAGAAACAACCAGCCATCACTCTCTTCCCAACACACACATACACACGCACACAGAACTTTTGAGCAACTACACCGTTATCACCAAAACCTTGCACTATTTTACACAGTATATATAGCTCAAGCAGTCTACTCTTGGAAAATATCCTCATTCAAAGCATATTTACTTGGAGAATATATCGCGCCAGCAAACTTCATTATATAACTTCATAGTTCACAGCAGACAAGTAGAGAAGCATTTGGTGGTTTGGGGTTTTCTTTTCCTGTTCTATTTTGGTCATATGACAAAGGTCATAAACTGGCAGCCATAGGCTTCATTTAGCCCATGGATGCGTTTTATGTCCCCCCCCCCCCCGCCAGTGTTGGCTTGCACAGTTATTTTTCTTTATCTTAATTTTCCATATCTTGAAATGTGACATTACCACATAGTGACATTTGGCTGAAGAGGATTAACAGCTGCCCCTTTAGAATGACCGCAAACAGAAGAATCCATTACAGCCCATAGTGGCCACTCTGTTGTCACTCATTTACCTGGGCAGCCCATTACACCATGGTTGTCAGATTTAGCAAATAAAAATACAGAAGGCCCAGTTAAATTTGAATTTCAGGTAAACAACAAGATCTTTTAGTATAAGTATATTCCATGTCCTATTTGGGACATACTTATAGTAAAAAATAATTTGTTGTTCATCTGGAGTTCAAATTTACCTGGATGCCCTATACTTTATCTGGTAACTATACATTGTAGCATTTGAATGTGTGATCTCTGGCATGAGAGTACAATCACCATAGAGATACATGTGCAGGTTGCCTAATAATGGACAAACTAAACATATTTTCAAACACATAAACAAACAAAAACAGAGTGCAGGAGTCAAACAGGGTCCTGCATACTTACAGTTGCAATAGTACTAGTGGTGATTTTATTTTTTTTTTTAATTTTTTAACGTTTATTCAATTTTGAGAGAGAAAGCGACAGAGCATGAGCAGGGGAGAGGCAGAGAGAGAGAGGAGACACAGAATATGAAGCAGGCTCCAGGCTCTGAGCTGTCAGCACAGAGCCCTAGGCAGGGCTCAAACCCACAAACCGCGAGATCATGACCTGAGCTGAAGGCAGATGCTTAACCGACTGAGCTACCCAGGCGCCCCTCTAGTGGTGATTTTAAGTCAATCCTCCCCAAAGAATTTTCCTGAAACACTAGTCTATGAAATGGCTGCACCAAAAATGAATTTTATGATAAAATAAGTTTGGATAATACTTCATATTTGCATATTTTTTCGGAGAGCCACAGTGTACACTAACTAAGTCCTACGGTAACAAAACATATTTAACCTTGTATAAATCAGTATTTCCCAAGCTTAGATAGAATGTGGAACTTTTTTTTTTAATCTTTGTTAACATCCCACCAAGATCATGATCTGAGGAATAAACTCAGAATAACTGCCCGAATTATCAAACAAGCATTGTATTATGTTAATATACTTAGATTCAGATCCTTAGATTTTTTTTTCTTTTAGAAAAACAATTTCAGTAAAATGGTTATTGTTTTTTAAAGTTTTGGTGTTTCAGATATGAAGAAATTCAGTTAGGTAAAACACAAATGATGTGGGATAAATGACATGTCACTACATTCTACCTTTTGACAGTAAGATGTGTGTTCTCTAATAGGATATTTCATAAAAGTGGTCTGGTTTACTGGTATATTACAGTTTGGTCATGGAAATTCTAGTAAACACTTGATAGATGAAATATGGGCTCTTAGAAAACCTCTCCAGCGAGTAATCAGGCACTGATTGTTTATCGTTGCCATAAAGATGTGAAGATAAATTTAAATGCATCTGTTTTTAAAGTTGCAGCCCACCTAACCGAATTATTCAAGCAGTCATTGCCTACAGCTCCGGAAGACCGGCCGGAAACAATTGACACAGATTTCTTTGGCAGGAAATGGAGGTAAGCTGCTCCCTTAATGAGTTCCAATTAGTATTAAGCATACAGTGGTTGGGGAAATGGAGAGATGTGGTGTCATAACTCTGGGTGACTCCATCAGTGAATTCTCAGCCTTTCATCTCCTACACTGCCAACAACTTCTTCTATTGTTTGGAAGCTGAGAGCCTTGCCCTTTTTCATCATACTTTCCTTTCACACAGGCAAACAGCAAAAGGAAGGTCCTGGAAAGAAAAGTTGGAAAAAAAGAGGTAATTCCATCTTTGAAGTACAGTATCTGTGAGCATGTGAAAACACCCCGTTTTGTGGAGTCAAGGGACTTGAGAGTGGGAGAGGTTGAAAAGTCCTACCACCGGGGCTCTCCGCCATTACCTGAATCTCTTCTACATTTTTGCCAAGTGGCTACTCAGCTTATGAGTGAGGCTGTCACTATCCCCAGAGGAAGCCCATTTGACCCTTACGCAGATCATCTCCTTTTCGTAAGCAAGGAAGTTCTCAGGCACTCTCTGTGCTCTGACATTTCGAATATACTAGTAAATATTCTAGAACTCAACACAGAGCCTAGTCATAAACATTCAAGGATTCTTCTAACTCAATGAGGAATGCGTTCCAAGCATTATGTGCTTTGCTTTCCTTTCCTCCCTAGCCACGGATACCCCCCCCCCCCGTGAGGAAAGGGAGCCAGATAAATTTACTGAGAATATAGTAGTCCCTACCTTACTTTTACACACATTTGCATGGCTTCTCTCCAAAACGACTGGAGGAAGGATAGAGTTTCTAATTCCTAAAAATGTCTGGGTTACCCTGCAGAATGTGTGGGAGAAGTGGTAAGCTGGGACCTTGCATCTCATGGGCCACCCCTGTATTCAGGGCCAAACTAGAAGGTATACGTTGTCTCATGGAATATCCCTGAAAGGATTTCTAAGAGACCGGTGACCACGATTGCCTGTGGGGAAGGAGACCGAGAGTTAGGGGACAGCGTGGGATGGAGAGTTCCTTTTTATTACGTACTCTTTAATACTTTTTTTAATCATGTATATGTGTTATCCATTCACACTCTTAAAGTTTTTGAAACATTAACACTCTCAGATTTTAACCTACAGGTAGAGAACAGCGAGCCAATGAAAGTTTCTGAAGAAGAAAATGAAACGCACAGTTAGATTTGGGTCATTGAAAGAGAAGTTTTGGCAGCATAGGAAATGGGTTGGGGGGGGAGGGTTAAGGAATGAGAAAGTCTCAGGGATCCGAGGGTGAGCCACAAGGGTCAGGTTCTGTGCAAGAATCAGAAAGGAGAATGCAAAGAGGAGTTGGGGGTTATCAAGGGGAGGAATTAACTCTTCTGTGAGAACAGTTCTGAGAGTGACAGGAAATAGCCCCACTGTCATAGATGGATGACGAATCTGGGGTGGCAGTAGAGATAAGGTAATTAATGGGAAATTAAAGTTGTTTCAGTGAGATGATATTTTGATTTGGTCAGTATTTCCTGACAGGCCAGCTAATATGAGAGAAAGGGCACTAGTCTTAGAGCCGGTGGACTGAGAGTCTGTTCCAACTTGATCACTTACACATGAATGATGCCAGCTGGTTATCCTTATTTTTTAGAGAGCCACAGTGTACACTAAGTCCTACAGTAGCAAAACATATTTAACCTTGTATAAGTTAGCATTTCCCAATTTACTGATTTCCATCAGCACAGTGTACCTCGGGAATTCAGTTTGCTCCTCTGTAAAATGAGGATGATTGGGCCACCCAATATCCAAGGTATCTTTTAGCTCACACACTGGGTGACTAAGAGCACTTACCAAGGTCATGGGCTTGGAGGCAGGCAACCTGGGTTTTAATTCAGACTTCACCTCTTACTAGTTATGTGATTTAAGGTAGGTTACTTAACTTTTCTATACCTTGATTGTTTTTGACCAAAGGGGCATGATAGGAGTAACTCATAGAGTTATTACAGATTAAGTGTGTAAAATTTGTAAAATTTCTTTGTAAATTTGTAAAATTTACAAATATACTTGGTAAAATTTCTGGTAGGTGACAAGCATTTAAAAATGAAAATGATTTCAGCTAAGATTAGGGTCAGCTACATTGAACAGACAAGCCCGCAAATCAGTGCTTTTGTAAGAAAGAAGTTTTTTATCTTCCCTGATGTCAAAGAAGTCAGAAGTGGGCAGTCCACAGTGGGCAGCACCACATCATCAGGAAGTCAGGTTTCTTCTTTATATCTGTTCCATCATTCTGAGTGCATGGCTTCCATCCTCAAAGTTGCCTCATGGTTGCAAAAGCACTGCCACAGCTGCAGCCATTCCATCCACATATCAGGAAGTGGGAAAAGAGCTGAGGCAAGGACAAAGGGAAAGCCTCCTAGCTGAGTTAGCTCTCTTTAAAGGTTATCTGGAGTCTTACCCAGTGACAGTTTACTTCTTATTATCCTTCCCTATATATAGGAAAGGCTGGGAAGTGAAGTTTTTAGCTGGTCTGTTGCCTCCCCAGTAAGGAGTTCTGACACTGGAAGGACAATTAGCAGAATTAATCATGATTGCTTTTATTTTACTTAGTAGTCACTGATCCCACTATGCATAAACCATTCCTGAGGTTTTGCTTTTAGTTTTTGTTACCCCTGCTACTGAAATCATGGCAATTGGTAGAATCAAGCTGGCCTTTAAACCTCAGAGAATTGAAAGACATGCAAAATGGGTCAACCGTGTGTAATGTATTCTTGTGAGATCAACTATAAAACCAAACTCCCAACGGGTATCATTATTTCATATCTTAAATGAAAGCCTGATTTTTGAAGTAGGAAATGTGACTGATTCTAGAAAGAGCAGAAAATGAACCAAAACAAGCTGACAAAAAAATTGTCTGATGAGTTCATTCTTACCAGTTTTATTGCTAGTGATCCCATTTTCTGCAGGATTTAAAGGTAAAACACAAGCGAATAACATTGTAAAATATTCTGTCTTCTTTTGCATCATTTTGGAAATACCAACCAGGAAGGAAGTTGAAAACACACAAAATTACTTAATGGAAATTAGGAACAAAGTAATATCACCCTACTTCAAATCCGAAGTGAGCAAGTTATGTCAGTCAAAGGTAATTGAATATATTTAACAACAATTGAGTAAGAATCTTTATAAAAGCTGACACAATGCATGTTATTATGTAATCAACCTTTCCTGATGTTTCATTCCTTCATCAGCCCAACTCACTAACTTTACCTTTCAAATCCATGTCCTCACAAGCATTTGAGAGGGAAAACTAATTTCAGGTCTTGCCAATCTATTCCTGCCACTCCACCTCCGCACCTTGCATCATCACTATTAATCACCCTCTTCCATCTATTTCAAGCTCTTCTTGGGGTTGAATTCTCCCTATTTTTATCCTATAAATTCCATGTTGGAGTTTTTATTCCATTAAAATTTCTGCACCCATCAACGGCTGAAACAGCACTAAATGATTGTGAGTTCTTGGAAGCCCAAGGACACAGAGCATTCCTATGAAACCCCGAAACGTTTAAGCAAAGTGAATATCTTCATGTGTTTACAGCTCCTTGTATTTCTATGAATGTTCCAGATGCTATTATTAACCGGAAACTGCCTGAGAAAAAGTTCTAGGAAGTTAGGACAGATTGACAAAATCTAGAATTGAGCTGAACAGTCTCTTGAAAAACCTTTCAGTTTCAGAGCCTTAAAAAAAAAAAAATGCCTGCATCATTGCTCTTCAACTTAACATGCTTGGGGCGGGTGCCTTCCAGGCATGCATGTCTGAAGTAAGTCTTTTGGATTTCCCTTTCAGTCGAATTATCTGGACACCCTTTCCAAAAACTTGCCTCCTTTTCCAAAGACAGTGGAAGATGCAGACAAAACAGCTGGCGAGAAAATATCTGATCTTCCTCCTCCAGGTAATGTGACTCTGTACCCCCTTATCCCTGTGAATGTGCTTAAATGAAGAATACCTAACAATGGCCTCTTAGGACATAACTAGCTCCTACCGCCCTTGTCTCCGTAAGGACTGATGGCATAACCCACTGTGGCTTGTATACTGCAAATCTGGCCGAGTTACATGAGGAAACCAAGATATAAATCGAATTTCGTTTTCATCCGGTGTGCTTAAATTTTACCTAAGGACATTTAGAAGACCCGACTGGTTTACGAATCAAGGGAATAGTGAAGGGTTGGTGGGAAGCAAGGCAGAAACACAGGCTCGAAGTATCACCTCACGTAATACCTAATCATAAGGAGGAACGTATGTCTTTATAGTGGAGAGAGATGGCATTTTCTAGCCCAACCAAGTGACCAGACTTCTAGCAATTGTGACAGGCTAGCAGTAAGAGCTTTCTCATAAATACAATAGGAAGTGCCTAGGACCTGTAAAGAATTCTTGACAAATCCTTAACCGAAATTTAACCAAGAGGAAACAATCAGATGAGTCCAGAATGTAGACATTCTGTGAGATAACTGTCCTAGACTCTTAAAAAAAAAAAGTCAGTGTCATTAAAAGAAGAAAGATGGGATGATTGTTCTCTCGTAAGAGATTAAAGAAGCATCTAAACTACCTGCAGTACATAAACTTTGGAAGCAGAGTTGAGAAAAAATAAACAGCTATAAAAGATCTTTTGGAGCCACTGTGTAAGTTTGAGTCGGGGACTATATAGTTGAGGGCACTGTGGAAGTTTTGCAAGTTTTCTTGGTGTAATGGATGTGTAGAATAAGGTCTCCTTTTCAAGAGATGCATGTTGGAGAATTTAGGGAGGGAATGAAATTTAGTGCTTCGTTTTCATAAACCGGGTAGTGAAAACATCCAGATGGAGGAATTTTCTACTGCACAGTGTAATACCAGAGGCTCAGTGGTCTGGAATGAGCACAGCCAGAGAAAACATCTGATTACCCCAAAGTTTGTAAAGTGAAGATTAAGGCTGGGAAAATGAGTTGGAAACAAGATGGGGAGAAGTCAGAGATGAAGGCCAATGATGTTGGTACCCACCTGTTCCCTAGTCAACCCTAATCAATGAAGCCTACTGTCCCCTTCAAAGGGGGTGAGGCCACAGGTTTTGTGACAGTCCTCCAGGCAGCCACCACCATTTAGCCAGGGTGGCCCACCTACAAGCTGAAATGTATTATTTGCATCCCCAGTCCTTCATAGATGTACTTTAAATGTATTTTGTGTTGCACTGATTTCTTAGATACATTTTAATAAAGTGCTACATTTTCATAATAATGAATGGATTTAATAGAACTATCCTATGACCCAGCAATTGCACTACTAGGTATTTTTCCAAGGGATACAGGTGTGCTATTTCAAAGGGACACATGCACCCCAGTGTTCATAGCAGCACTATCGACAATAGCCAAAGTATGGAAAGAACCCAAATGTCCATCGACAGATGAATGGATAAAGAAGATGTGGTATATATACACAATGGAGTATTACTCAGCAATAAAAAAGAATGAAATCTTGCCATTTACTACTATGTGGATGGAACTGGAGGGTATTATGCTAAGCGAAGTTAGTCAGTCAGAGAAAGACAAATATCATATGACTTAATTCATATGAGGACTTTAAGATACAAAACAGATGAACATAAGGGAAGGGAAGCAGAAATAATATAAAAAGGGGGGGGACAAAAACATAAGAGACTCTTAAATCTAGAAAACAAACAGAGGGTTGCTGGAGGGGCTGTGAGAGGGGGGATGGGCTCAATGGGAAATGGGCATTAAGGAATCTACTCCTGAAATCATTGTTGCACTATATGCTAACTAACTTGGATATAAATTTTAAGAAAATAATAAAAGACACACAAAAAAACTAATGAATGGATTTAAGAATGGAAATTCGAAAAAAACTCACATCTCAGTTACTCTTGCCAGGTAACAGTAGGCTAAATTACTTGGTCTCTGCTTCATAACCCAACCAAGGTAACTACTGTATTGTCTTGTAGAACCAGCTAGCTCCTGGGGAGTGCGTTTGTTGTCGATACCGTCCTGTTAATGGCAGAGGTTGCATCATATCATGAAGAATCCCTACCTCTTAATAGCTGTCTTCCATTTAGTCTTTCTAAAGGCAAGGGTACAAACTACAAACAAACTACAAGAACTACAAACATCGGTAGTTCTTATCTCATTGTCCAGAGTATCAGTTTATAATATTTGTTTGGGGTTTTCTAGATTCCCAACCAAAACAAGTTTCAGAAGAGGAATCCTCACAAACACCGAGTGTTCCAAAACTGAAGAGTTTTGTGGATTTCAAGGAGTCTGCTGGCCAGAACCAAACTCAAAATGTAGCAAAACCTACTGAAGGTAATGACAGTCAGTTGGTTTTATCTCGTTTTTTCTTGAAACGGACCGTTATGTCTTTTTGGAGTTGGGAAGATGGCCCTGGGAGCTGAATGTATGGTTGGTGGTTACAGAACATATTCTAAAAGGGTCACAGATCCCAGATCTAAAGCACTTTGTAAGGTCTCTTAGCACATCAAAGTGTCTCAAAAAATATGTTAAGAATGATTGCAAGTCCTGGATTGAAAGGAAAAAATGGTAAATATGTTTTTAGATGGTTATTGTATATTATTATTTATTTTAATTTATTACATTATATTACTTGATTTTTTCCCTCATGGATCTGAGAGCTTGCGTTATTTACCAAACATCAGGAACCTGGTAGCTTTTTTGGGGTAGCTGGTAATTTGGTGGTTGGATTTACCTGCTTTTGCAGTACTTTCTTGGTCTGCAGGTGCTAGAAGTGAAACATAAAGTGAAGTCCCCATTTATGCAGCACATGATCTCATTTGGGTAGCAGAAATTAATGTATGGAATAATACAAGATAATTGTAATTACAGTGGAATCACACTGATTTCACTGAAGTTAATTCATCTTTATGGCTGGTCAGAAAAAAGAAAACAGAGTAATTAAAATTGTGTAGATGAATATGCACCCCTTCACTCCTGTGGACATGGTCCATATTGAGAGGGGCACTTGTTGGGATGAGCACTGGGTGTTGTATGTAAGTGATGAGTCATGGGAATCTACCCCCAAAACCAAGAGCGCACTGTGTACACTGTACGTTAGCCAACTTGACAATAAATTATATTAAAAAAAAAAAACAGAAAGTGAGATGGGAATCAGCCAAGAGGTCTTAGTTTTACCTCTCACAGAAGGAGCATCTTGCCACCTCTATGAGTGACTTAGGGATTTACCTTACACATGCCTTTTGCC
Source organism: Cryptoprocta ferox (assembly GCA_028646485.1). NCBI lineage: Eukaryota > Metazoa > Chordata > Mammalia > Carnivora > Eupleridae > Cryptoprocta > Cryptoprocta ferox. The sequence goes on from CM053570.1 coordinate 5,879,154, forward strand.
TACCTGATTTTAAAGTTCTCTTTTCCATAAAGTTTATTCACTCAGTGGATAATTTACTCAGGGCCTACTGTACATCCGGCATTGTTCTAGGCATGGGAATGCCGCAGCTAAAAAGCCTATGTCTTATAGAGCTGTACATACTATGAGCAGACCTGGGCAATAAATAAATAAATAAATAAACAGGCAAATCAGATAAATTCCGGTTGTCATAAATGTTATCACAGAGGAAAACCATATATAATGTATGGAAAATGTCTTGGGGACAGAGATGGCATTTCATTAGGGTGGGTAGGAGGCCCCTCTGTGAAAGGACATCTGAGCATAGACAGAACGACAGGAAGGAGCCAGCCATGCAAACACTGGGGGAGAGGAAGGGGGCAAGTATTGTGAACAGCAATTGTGAAGTATGAAGTGTGAAGACCCTTAGAGGAGAAGAAGCAGGAAAATGGGCATAAAGCTGGAAGAACAGTGGGCAAAGAAAGAAGTCAAGGAAAGTGAGGTCAGAGGGACAGATAGAGATAAGACCATGGGATGGTACATAAGGAGTTTGGGGTTTTAGTCCATGCACATTTTTATTCAAACACCACTGGAAGGTTTTGAACAGGGTGGTTACACCACTCATTTGTATTTTAAAAAGATTACCCGGTAGCTGCGTGGAGAACCCCTTGTGGTGGGTAACGGGGAGTGGAGAAGTGGAGATGGGGAGGAAGCCACTGAGGCAGGACACGTGAGCACTGGCCGAGACCTGGCTAAGGCAGTGGAGTCGGAGAGGGTGGGAAGCAAATCAACTGAAACGAAACATCCTGGAGGTAGACCGACGGGCCTCACGGTTGCCTGGATGTGGAGCTGAGGAGCAAGAGGAACCGAGGGTCGTTCCCAGGTTGAGTACTGTGACCAGTTGTGAGGCTGAGAATGTGTAGTTGTAACAAGTTTCAGGTGGTGCTGGTGTGGGATCACACTTTGGGAACCATGGCCCTAGGGCAGACTCTAGAATGTAGCAATCAGGCCGAAGAAGGACCAGAAAAGACTACTAAGAAGAAGCCAGTGCGGTAGGAGAAAACCAGGAGAACCAAAATCAGTGTTTCCAGTGGATCGAATGGCCCTGAAAGGCTGAGTGAGATGCAGAACAACCATGGGACTGGGTGAGCTGGAGATCACTGGTGATCTTGGTGAGAGCACTCCCAGGGCATGGAGGAGCCTGCAGCTAAAGCTGGCTGTGTCTAGAATGGCTGAAGGGAGACCAGGAATGCACAGCCTCACCCAAGAGCTCTGCTGAAAAGAATAGAGGAACGGCATTGCAGCTGGAGACAGGTGTGTGACCAGGGGAGAGATTAAAAAAAATTAGACATACTGGAAGATGTTGATTTGCAAACAAGAATTCAGTTAACAAGAAAGAACTTCCAGTGCAGGAGAAGAGGGCCTGCTTGCAGGGGAGCAAAGTTCCAGAGAAGGTGAGAGAACGTGACGCTTGCGGCAAACCCTGGGTGTCAGAGTTGACCTCGGATGTAAATGGGGCTACCTCATCCAGTGACAGGGAGAGAAGGAATATAGGTACATTGGCAGGTGGGTTTACATGTTTGGTTTTAGGCAGATGAGCGAGTCTGACAGCAAAGGACTGGATATGACGATAAGAATGGAAAGTTCATTCCAGAGAAACAAGAAAGCAAAACAAGAAGGGGGCGGCTGATTGTTTTTAGGTGACAGTGTCAGTTGATTAGAGGTCTCAGTGAGGCCAAATGATTGGTTTAAAAAAATTTTTTTAATGTTTATTTATTTTTGAGTGAGAGAGAGAGAGAGAGAGAGAACAAGCAGGGAAGGGGCTGAGAGAGAAGGAGACACAGAATCCGAAGCAGCTCCAGGCTCCAATCTGTCAGCACAGAGCCCGACGTGGGGCTCGAACCCACAGACTGTGAGATCATGACCTGAGCTGAAGTTGGATGCTTAACCGACTGAGCCCCCCAGGTGTCCCCAAATGATTGTTTGCTAGATATGACAGAGTAATGGGCTGGAGGATTAGGAGGTTGTGATCTAGAGAGGAAAGTGGACACAGAGATTGTGAAACTGGTAAAATTATTGGTGTTGGCAAAGTTGAGATCTGACCATGAGAACTTGTGGGTGGGAAAGGGGAAAAGAGGAAGGGTGGGGGAAGGGTCATCCCCGTGATGTCAGCGGGTGAAGTGGAAGTCCATCCCAGGTGTCAAGACCTCCAGTGAATCAAGGGAATGATTGAGGGGTCTGTAAGTGACAAGTGCATCATGGAGATGTCGTAGGTAACAGTCTGATGGCACAGGCTTCAAAGAAACGGGAGATTTTGAAGGAGGAAAGAATCTTTGGAACAAAGACACCTACTGCCCCTAGAGGCACCGAGATACCGAGACGAGAGACAGTAACGGAACTCACTAAAAGTGGTGAATTAAATTTTGATGGAAACAGTAAAGTTTAAGGAGGTGCAAAATAGGAAGAGAGTGGGGTAAGCTTTATGGGAAAGGTGGCCTTGAGGAATAAATAGAATTTCATAGGTTTTAAGATTTAAGATTGGATCATCTCAGACAACCCTCATTTTATCTACTTGAGGAGTCTGAAGCCTAGAGAAGCCAAGCAACACCTAAACTCCTCCAGCAAATCTGGAACTAAGCCAGGGCGAGAAAATGAGGGTTTTTTTGACTCCTCATTCTCTATATTTCATTACACTGCCCTCCAGATGTAAGAAAGAGAAAAGAACATTTTATGCAAAAAAAAAAAAAAAAAGGTGGGCAAGGGGCATGGGTTCGAAAGCCTGAAAGGAGAAATGGACTGGAAACTAGAATAAATAGTTCAGTGTTCTTGCTTGGTCACCAATAGCGTCAGCTCCAGGAGGTTTGGATTTTGTAAAATTAAAATGTGCTTGTCGGTGTTGCAATACGACCGTATAAATCCCGCAGCGGTTGACAGTAAGGGTTCGGGGGGTGCGGGGAGGGGGCTGCGGCAGCCTCTGTTCCAGCGGCGGGCGGGCGCACGGGGGCCACCAGGCCCCTGCGGGCTGACAGCGCACACCTCCTCCGGGCCGCACGCTCGGCTGCACCTGCCTGAGAGCTGCGGTCGGGCGGGGGTGAGACATCCGCCAACGCGGCCAGTGTGCAAGGTGTACAAACCAGGGCAGCTTTTCTCCGGAGACGCAGTGGTTAAACTTCTACCTGCGCTCCGAGGGCTGCAGGTGAATTTCAGGGGATGGAAAGGAGCTGCCGCCGCCACCCCCTTTCCCCCCCACTCACCCCCACCAGCTGAGCTCAATGTCACAGGGACCCAGAAACATGCGTCGCCAGCCCCGGAAGACGGGCCCTGGGAGAAGGGAAAAAAGAGTGATTACGAATAAATACCACAGGTGGCCTCAGCGGAGACAGGACGGCTTCTTCAGGGGCGTCAGGCCCAGCGGTCATATTCAGAGGATCCCACTGGCGGGACCATCCCAACTTAAATATTAATAATAAGTACCTCTGGGGGCGCCTGGGTGGCTCAGTCAGTTAAGCCTCTGGCTCTTGATTTTTGGCTCAGGTCAGGTCAGGTGGTGGGATCGATGCCTGTGTCAGCCTTCGAGCTGGGCCCCGAGCCTGCTTCACTCTGTCTGTCTGTCTCTCTCTGCCCCTCCCCAGCTCGCTCATGCTCACTTGCTCTCTGTCTCTCTCAAAAAAAAAAAAAAAAAGAAGAAGAAGAAGAAGAAGAAGAAGTACCTCTCTATCCGCTGCTTCCTCCCCCACCTCCAATCCCTGCAGAAGCCCAGGGGCGCCCAGTGGGGTGATAATGCATGGTATTATCGGAGGCAGAGGGGCGCCCAGCAGAGCCCAGTATAGACAGGCTGGACCTGGCTCCTTACAGAAAAGCTGTGTGACCCTGGGCACACTGTCTACCCCCGTGTCTCTTCCCCTTTCCTCTTCTGGAAAGGGGAAATAATGCAATGTGCATCACGAGGTTGTCAGGATTAAATTAGTATCTGTAAACTGCTTTCCAGAGTAGTGCCTGGCACATGACAGACTCCCTATCAGTATTTACTATTAATAATAACACTATGAGCGATTAATTAGAACTCATTAGACTCATAAACTTGTGCATTTACACAAAACAGTAATATACATATGGTAAGAACACAAAAAGATACATCAAGCCATTAGAATGGTTGCATCTATAGGAAATGGTGACCAAAGGGAATTAAATACATTAAAACACTGCTCCCTGAGCTCCATCCCCAGAGATTCTGATTCTGTGTTGGTCTAAAATAGTGCTTGTCCAGCAGTTGGACTGTGAATCTCTATTTTTCTAGACCAAGCCCAAGAGATTAGGACGCACGGATGAGTTTGGGACACACTGGAGCAGTTGTCTAGGAAAAACTCACTATTCATACAGAACACTTGTGTGCCCAGATGTGGGGGGAGGGGTCTCCCACACCACGCAATTTTGCGACACCAACTGGGTGTCCTACAACACACTTCAATTCTGGCACCAACCACACGTAGTACAGAACCTAGAGGTGAAGGGTTCAGTCCCACAAGACTGCCCCCCCTCCAACCTCAAGTGCCAGTTGCAAATCTGGGCTGTCACCTGCACTTCTGACCAGCCAGCTATAATTGGGGTTCCCATAATCGGGGTTCCCGTGACCCCCACCTAGGATTTTACAATTTGCTACAACAGCTCAGAACTCATATATTATTGTATAAAGGAAGTGATAAAGGGCACAGATGAACAGCAAGATGAAGAGGCATAGGGTGAGGTCCATGCCTGTGGAGTTGGGGTGCACACCCTCCAGGTACATGGATGCGTTCACCAACCAAGAAGCTCTCACAACCCTGTATTGTGGGCAGTTTTGTGAAGGATTCATCACACAGGCATGATCGATCATTAACTCAATCTCCATCTCTTCTCCCCTTCCCAGAGGATGGAGGCGGAACTGAAAGTTCTAAGCTGCTAATTATGGCGTGGTCTTTCTGGTGACTGGCCCCCACCTCGAAGCTATCCAGGAGCTCAGGAAGAGTAGCCTCATTGTATCAAAAGACTCTGTGACCATCCAGGAAGGTCCAAGGCATTTAGGAGCCCTGTGTTAGGAACATGGGTCAAAGACCAAATATTAGAACAAAAGATGTTCCTAGCGCTGTTATCATCTAGGAAATTCCAAGGGTTGTAGGAGTTCTGTGGCAGGAACCAGAGGTGGAGACCAGTGTCTGTATTTTCTGTTAGCTCATGCTAAGAGAAGGAACATGTTCCTGGAGGAGCCTGACTCACTTGGCCCCACATTCCAGCCCTGTCCCTTCTTTCCGTGCTTGGACCGGTTATTAAACCTCAGTTGCCTTGTTTGTAAAAAAAAAAAAAAAAAAAAAGAGAGAGAGATAACTGCTATTTTTATTAGTTATGACTCTTCAATTTGTAACTGAGAGAACTCAAAGTCACTGAAAAGAAAAGTGGGGGGACATTTATTGGCGCTCAAAAGCCAACCACAGAGTGGCAGATGTGGTGTCATCCCAGGGATGACTGAATCCAGGTGCCCTGGCTTTTAAGGACTGTGTGTGTGTCTGATTGCCCCTCTCTCTGGGCATCCCCCCCTTCCTGCCTCCATCTTGCTCCATCCCGATTTGGCCCTGTTTGGTTTTACCCTCTCCTGCAAAGAACAGACTATGTCCAAGTGGTAGGGAACATGACAATAGAGTCCAAGGTTTTGAATCTTCCAGATCCATAACCCGGTAGGCAAAGTTGGGATCATCCCTGTTGGCTTTTGTGGAAATATCCTGGTGAGGAGCCTGCACTGGCTCTGCATGGGTCACATGCCATCTTGGTGACTGGAGCCAGAGATGTTGTGGCACCAGAAGTATGTCTGGGCAGAGTGGGGAATGGAAGCAGGTGATGGGGAGAGTGCTGAGTGTACAATGATCGGAATTACCATAGCCCTCAGCTTGTAGGATTTTATGAGAATTAAGGAAGATGCTATATGTAAAAACATACTTGTGGCGCTTGACTGCAGATGGTGGACACTCAGATATTGGTTTCCTTGCCTTCCCGCTCTTGATGATCTGAATGCAAGAAGGGACGTTTACATAAGATGATCTAAACTACTGTTCTTATTTCGACCTCCTGGGTATTTGGAGAAATACAACTGCAGCTATGTACATTATCTACTTCTGCTCACTCCTTCACCAAGTGTAGAGATATGAAGATTTATTCCCTGGCTTAATTTATCTGTAATTACGAAGTCACTTTTTAGAAGTATATAAATACAGAAGTATAAAAATATAAGGTTTATTTCCTTCATTGGTTTTAAGAGATCTTTCAGAGTCCGTGTTTATTGCATTGTGCCTCGTTGATTTAATGGAAAGAAGCCTGGGGAGATCTGGTCACTCAGCTTCTCTGAATTTGACTTTTCTCATTTATTTCGAAAAGATATGCTAATAAGCACCTGCCCTGCCCATCTCACAGGGGTGTCGCGAGAACCAATGTTAGGCACAATCTCTTTGTAAGATGTAGAGCTAGAACGCTAGGGTTGACTTTGTTCCTTTCAATACGTTCCTTAAAAAGGAGAGAAGAAAAGTTTCCCATGTTGGCTTATGTTCTCGCAAACTCTGGTATGACCTCAAATGGCTTTGAATAAAATGCCTCTGTGGCACAATTTAAACTCTTCTAGCAGAAGCAGAGTCCTGCGACCCCATGAAAATCCCCACCCAGTCACTGCTGCAGGATGCTGCGGGCCAAGCAAGGAAAGAAAAAGTGAAGTTGCCTCACTACTTGCTGAGCTCCAAGCCCAAGTGTCAGCCTCTCGCAAAGGTAAAACAGACACGGGGACCAATATTCCAGAGCCAGGTGGCATTTCATGCCATCTTGACCCATTGAACTTACTGATGTCCAGCTAGTGGGTACTGGGATTGAATGGACATACCATCATCTCCCCATGAAGGCCTTCAGGTCACACAGAGAATGATGACCCAAGGCCGCGCTCTGCCCGAGCCATCTCCTCCAGGCTCACGGGGGGGATTTTAGGAGCCAGCTCTTAAATCATGGCTAGCCTGAAATCACCCTGCTGGACGTTCTCACACCATAGACCTCAGCAAATGCTACTAATCAACGTTCTTTTCAGAGAGCCAGCTTTCCAGAGCGGTGCTGGCTCGAGGGATCATTGGCCATCCTTCCCCACAACTCTTAGGATAAAATCCAAATGGTGGCAGGGCCACAAGCCCTGTTTGCTTCTTTACTCTCATTTTGGCCCCCCCCCCAACTCCAGCCA
>CM053570.1:5886490-6087844 GCA_028646485.1 Cryptoprocta ferox
GCACTGGCAGCACCTGAGAACTTGTTATAGATGCAAATTCACGGCCCCCCGCCTCCCAGATTTACTGGCTGAGAAACTTTGGGGGTAGAGTCAGCAATTTGTGTCTTAACAAGCCTCCCAGGTGATTCTTTTTATTTTTTTAGGTTTATTTATTTTTGAGACAGAGACAGAGCACGAGTGGGGGGAGGGGCAGAGAGAGAGGGAGACACAGAGTCTGAAACAGGCTCCAGGCTCTGAGCTGTCAGCACAGAACCTGATGCGGGGCTAGAACCCACAAATCACGAGGTCATAACCTGAGCCAAAGTCAGACGCTTAACCGACTTAGCCCCCCCAGGCGCCCCAACCTCCCAGGTGATTCTGACGGAAGCTGAAGTTTGATAGTCACTGGCACAGAGGAAAGAGCCTAACGTTTAGAATCAGGCCAACTCAGGTTTGAGACTTGACTCTGCCACTTACCGCATGAGTAAATGACGCCTTACACTTCTCGGAACAACAGCTTTTTTACCCTGAAAGCATAAAATCCGTCCTCACAGCGCTGTTGTAAGGAGGACATGAGAGCAATAATGTTCATTTCCTCCCACAGCCAACTGGTTCTTTTCTTCCCGGCAATAGAGCCATTTTCTTATCTTGGGAACACAACTTGGAACCATTTTCTTTTGTTACTTTTTCCTTAACTGCGAAGGTGCAAGATTCGATCGGAGGAAGAGTGAAAACATCCTCTGTGGCGTCTGCTGCCATTAACAACGTGAATTCATCCCCTTTTGGATTCCACCTCCTCCCACCATGCGTGAAGTTCGGAGTACTCAAAGAGGGACACACCTATGCGACCACTGTGAAGCTCAAGAATGTTGGAGTGGACTTTTGCAGGTGAGGCCAAGGCACCAAGTGTCTACCCAGGTCACTTTCTCCTACCCTGACACCTGTCTTTGGCTACCGATGTCACTGACTGTTTATTGAACCGAACCTTGACTTACACCTTGACTCTTGAATCTTCACATCATTCATTCAACCATTGACTTCATTCATTTGTTCATTCATTCATTCTTCATCAACTTAGTATTTCTCGAGCCTTAACTATGTGGTGGGTGCTTCTTTGTCCTCCTCTTAATCATTATTCACACTTTGGTAGAAGCAACTCAAGGGCTGATCTCCGGCAGCCAAAAATGAAGGAGAACTTGTACAAGTGTTACAGCAACTAACGCACAAAACCTGAAAGCCTAGTTCTCAAATCCACCACCCACTGTGATACCAGCTGACATTTGTTTGTACTCTATGATCTAAAAGTGATTTTAATTCCACTAATTCTGCATAATTGAGGCAAAAAGGAAAAAAAAACTAACCTGAGTCATTAGGGCCATTTTGCCTCAGATATTCTGAGTTGGCCGTAACTCAGAGCCTGACCTCCCAGTTGAAAATGCCCCATATCTGGCTTTCAGTGACAAGAGTCCTTCATGTCCAGATCATTAGAATTTTAGAACTTGCAGAGACTATTACAGAGGATCAGAGTAATATGTTGTAGGGTCATATAGGCTAGAGCGAGGCTGGATCTCAGGTCTCCTATCGACCTGTTTGTTGTGGTGCCTTGTTTCATCCACACAGCAGTGGTCCTTGCTTCGTGCGGGAGTTCAGTCCTTCCCATTGGGTCAATAGACCATATGTCTACACCAGGACAACTCCCAATTACAAAATCTCCCCTCTTCTATCTTGGATTAAACTTAAGCATAATATGGGGTCCCCCCCCCATAAACAGTGAAATAAATGTTTATTTCAATTGCAGAGCTATGCTCATTGTAAGTGGCAAGTCCTTCCAGCTTCTGGTTCTGGACTCGAGACCGGAAATCAGATGGAATAAAGCTACAGAGGCACCCGGTTTAAAAGATCAACGTCCCATTTTAGTTGAGGCAAATACCCAGCTTCGGGAATCACGTTGGTTTCCTCAGAAACAACCAGGCCACCAGATCAGACGTTATTGTCTTTTTAGGTTACTGCCAACAAAGTGGGTGGGGAGAAATAGAGAACGAACTTCAAACCAATAAAACTCATCCATGCGGACCCTGCCTGCTCAGTATAGAATTTGAGCTTTTGGGATTTCACTCCTCAGCTTGTTAAGTTCAGCCGTTATGGCACAGACAGCAGAGTTGATGGTGGAAGGAGCGGGATTGAGGTCAACGTGGAGGTGGGCTCTCCCTGGCATTTTAATTGACTCCAGGTCTTTAACCTTGAGGCAGAACCCACAAACCACAGGAAGGGAAAGGGATCAATAGGCACCACGTGTGGGCACGGGGCTTTTCACGTTCTCCAACATTTTCTGAGCCTTTTCTGTTTCTCTTCTCCCCAAACATGCACGCCCCATTCCAGGACAGAGCGAGACCGGCCCCCATGCTCTACTGCTTCCCAAAAGAGCCTTTATTCTTCAGCTTAATGACCTGGCAGCCGGCACCGGTGTTCACGCGGGCGGCCACGACAGGCTGCCCGAGCCCAAGCTGCTCACGGTATCCAGTAACAGAGGCTTGAAACTGGGCGTGGAGTCTATTGGACGCTGGTGGAAACTGTTGTTGGAAAGGGGGCTGAGAAGTGGGCCTCAGATTCTTCTCCCGACTGAATATTAGGCAGTTCTCCCAATGCTGTGGACCCCTGGCTCCCTGGTAGCAAATATTAACACCTTCCTGATCTTATGACATCCGCGTTCATTCGATGCTTTTTCACGATGGCATAAATTTATTTTCTCCTTTTGCCTGGTAGGTTTAGGGTGAAGCAGCCCCCACCCAGCACGGGACTGAAAGTGACCTACAAACCCGGGCCTGTAAGTCCCACGTGCCACCTGTTGTGTGTGTCCCCGTGCGCATGGGAATGTGTGCTTCGTTCCAGGGGAGTGGGCTTTTAGGTCATCCTGCACATTCAGTTTCAACCACGTAGAAGTCTAATTTTTCTAGTATCACAAGCAAAGGGTTCCTGGTATTGGTACAGCGTGTGGCTTAATATCACTTACTTCGTGCAGGGACCACGAGGCAGATCCTATGCGTAAACAGAGTTAAGCTTCCAGCTGTGGAAACTTTTCTGAAGTTCACTCATTTGTCCCAGTACTGCAGCTACGTATAGTTGTATGAAAACTACCTTCTTAAAAATTAAATATGATTTGACATGCACTTGGAAAGCTGATTACCTCAAGGTATCCTGTAATAAATTCTTCTGCAAAATGAAAAATCCCTTGGAAAAATAAATATTCTACGTATTTTATGTACATTTGGTTGGTTATTTTGGTGTTTGCCAAGAGAATATTATCAAATGGTAGTATATTAATGTCATCGGCTGCCTCATTTCTCCAAGGAGCTCTGAAAATGCCGATTTTAAAAGGTCAGCCTATTCTGACTTTGTTTGACACATCCCCCAACGTGGGGTGTTTAATATAAAATCTGTATGTTGCCACCCACTTTAAATTGTAATTTCAGAAATGTAGTATCAAGTAAACAAAAGTTTACAAATATACAAAATATATAAGATATCAAATATAATAAAAATCACACTTGTAAATCTTACCATTTATTTCTTGATCAGCGCATCGTCTTGTTTAACATTCCTTCCATTTCACTCAACAAACTTTGAGTTACTCGTGCAAGCGGCCGATGGGGACAGGGGACGGGGGATGTTAAAAATAAGTAGGACACACAAGTTGCTCGCAGAGCTGGGCACGTAGTGGGGACACAAGAGATGGATGATTAAGTGACGAATGAAGTGAGGACATCTGGTAGACACGGGATCGTTCATCACAGACCTGGATGCGTGCAGACTCACGGGAACGTGGAGCAAGGACGTCCACTTCCGTCACCAGCACCCAGTGCTGGCTGAGTCCCAAGATCTTAAACAGCCACAGGTGTACGTTGACACAGAAGGTCTAGAGCAAAATCTGTTGGCTTCTTGTTATGAGTGTGCCACCAGCGGTTGATTAATGAAACCCTCTGTGCCTTGTTTCTCTCATCTGTAAAAGAAGTTGCTTAGACCCAATAATTTCTTAGTCCTCTCCCAACCCTAATATCTTATGGTCTCTAAAACAGTTGGCAGGCTGCAGTTCCAAACAGAAATATACTTTAGGATTAGGCCCACCAATTCGTGAGTACCTTTCTGACACATTTCATCATCGTACTGTGTCCAGATTTCAGAAATGTCGCCTCCCTGGGGCGCCTGGGTGGCTCAGTCGGTTGAGCGTCCCACTTCGGCTCAGGTCATGATCTCATGGTTTGTGAGTTTGAGCCCCGTGTCAGGCTCTGTGCTGACAGCTCAGAGCCTGGAGCCTGCTTCGGATTCTGTGTCTCCTTCTCTCGCTGCCCCTCCCATGATCATACTCTGTCTCTCTCTGTCTCTCAGTGATAGAATAAACATTAAAAAAAATTTAAAAAGATTGCCGAAATGTTGCAACGTAATGAAAAAAAGGCTAGCTCTTCTTCCACTGTTCTGGGAAGTTAGCATATTTCTTTTCATTTAAAGTAAGGGCGATGCCCAAAGCCAAAATGACTGTTGGAGCAATCTTTATAGGTACTAAAAACTCAGCGTGTATTCTTTGAAGCTCGCTCTCGACTGTTAAGTTTTTTAATTTGTTTTTTCTTTTTGACAGTAAGTCTTGGCTCTGCACAAGTATAATCTATAGACTTGTCCATATGTAAAGCTAACCGCTATTCAGCTTGGTTGGTTGCCAACGCGGAGGGAATGTGCTCAGAGCCCGGGCAGACCTGAGTGATGGCCGGATGCCCTGCCGAGTGGCGTCATCCCAGCCCTGCCCTCAGCGTCGGGCTCCGGGGCGCAGGGCCTGGTCCTCAGACACGGAGCGCTGGGTACCCTCCAGTAAGCAGACCTTCATAAGCACATTGTTGAAAAAGTGGAAACTTTTTTTTTTCATTCCTATTATTTACAAACTATACTAAAGGAAAAAGAAACATATCTAACTGCGTTCCATGTGGCAGTCTCTGGTGTATTTTTTCCAGATCATTGTTCTCAAGTCTGCTTCTTAGCCTACCTCCTGGAGAGGCAGCTTAGGAACACAAACAGCTCTTTCTTTCCTGGCCAGTGTTCTCGTCAAGGAACAAGGCAAGAAGCCCATTCCTTGCCGTGTTTCTTCTTCATTATATATCGGGTTTCTTCTTTGTTGGTCCAGCCCGCTTCCACGTAGCTTTCAGACCGAAGCAGTTTGGCATTTAAACTCATTCTGTCTCCCTCTACTGGCTCTGTCACATCATAGGTCCTCCATTATAGGAACTAAACCAAGGGACAGGGCCAAGAAGTTGTGCAATTCACAGAAGTCTCTTATTTTAAACTTCTCTTTATCTGCAAGGATGCCCATAGGAACTCACTGCTGGCGTTCAAGAAAGCACACAGTTGCGGGCTTTGTAAAAGTTTGCCTTCAGTGCCACCTCCAGGACACTGGCTTTTATTTTTCTTACGCTTCTCCCCAAGTAGCACCTGGTTTTCTCCTTCAACAATTTATCCTGGGTCCCCTTTGCTCAGTGGAAGTCTACCTAGCTAATCTACGAAGTAATTCTTATAAGTGCCGTAACAGCGATGGTTCATTAGCGCTAAATTTATAGACTGGAAAACAAGGCTAGAGAGTCTAACTTGCCCAAATTCATGTTAAAGCCAAGATTTGAACTCTGGAATGTGTGATTCTAAAGCCACATTGTGTGTTATAGGTGGCAGCAGGTTTGCAGACAGATCTGAAAGTGGAGCTGTTCGCCATGGCTGTTGGAGAGGAAGGTGCCAAGGGATCAACACACATCTCACACAATATTGAGATTATGACTGAGCACGACATCCTGTTCTTACCTGTGGAAGCAAATATCCTTTAAGGTTCAATCTGAGTAGTCATAGATAGAGCAAAAATTACAGTTGAGCAAGGAGAAAACATTAGAATGATATTCCCTAACCCCCTCACACCTGCACCCCATAGCTTCATTAATTTAGTTTCAAAAAGTGTAGAGTTAAATTTCTTAGGATAAAGACTGTCTTCCTTCATCTTTGTGAGCATCTAGCAAAATGCCTGTTACAAAGTACCTGATCAGTAACTGCAGGTTGAATGAATGCCAATGCTAATGGCTGTCTATATGGTGTCAATCAGAATTGTTTTTAAAAGCAAGTCTTGGTCATAAAAACCTCATAATCTTGTTAGGGAATAGGAGATGCCTTCTATTATAAAGGATAAATGGATATTCATGGAATTACACATACACACCTTCATATTGGTGTCTCTTGCATATTGATACCATACAGGAATCAGGTAAACTACTATATGCAAGGTACTGTATGAAATACTTTATCATATATAAAAATGATAATTATACTTTACCGGACTTCTATAATCTAGAAGCGGAAATAAAGTCTTCACACTTGATTCCTATATTGTTTTGTACTCCAGTGACATGAGTGATATAGTACTTTGTATTACAGTTATGTATTTATATATCTATTTGGCATTTGAGCTGAGTCTTATAAATGCAAAACCTCTTGATGAAAGGAGACTTGAATAGAAAGAACAGATAAATCCACAGCAATAGGAGAGCTCTGGGTGTTGGGAAGTATAGGGGGTTCAACTTGTTGAGACCTCAGGGAGTATTAGGAAACACAGTTGGGAAGTTGTGGAAGATGTTGAATCCCTGCTTAAACTTTATCATATAAGCAGTAGTGAATCATTGATCCAGTGGATGATATAATCATCATCATATTTTTATAAAGATGAATCCAGCATTACCATGCTGGATATGTTGAAGAAAAGCAACTTGATGCAAGTAGAAACAAAGAGCCATTGGAAAGCCGCTTCAGTAGGCCAAGGATAAGGACAGGAACTATCTTGTGGCAATTGTGGAAGAGGGACATGGGTGGAAAGACACTTGGCAGGAGAGAGGGGTCTGTAAAATCTGAGGTGGAACCCATTGATGGAAGGAAGTATGAAGACTTAAGAGTTCAAATCCAAGGTTTTGGGTTTAAGTAATGAATCATAGACATGGAGGACTGGATCTCAATTGAAGAAACAGAGCAGGAGATGTAATAATTTTAAGCATCATCTACAAAGAGGAGACAATTGGAGGTAAGGAAAAGGAGTAGAGATTTGGGATCTGTTTAGGGAGCAGAAGGAAGAAGAGGAGGCAGTGGCGACAGAACAAGCAATCGGAACACCAAGAAATATCTCAGAAGCCATCGAAAGAATTTCAAGGAAAACATGGACATAGTTGACAGGTTCTACAGAGATGTCAAGAAGAATTCAGATTTAAGTAGGATTCCTAGATTTGGCTGAAGGGAGTGGATCAGAAGGGCAACATTAAAAAATATGAACGAGAGGAAGTACTTGAAGCAGCAATATCCAAGAACAAGAGACTAGTCACGAACAGAGCCTGAAGGCTTAGTCTTGGCGAGCGAGTGGATGAAGACGGCTAAGGATCCAGACATTGAGGTGAAGGGGAAATTTAAGGGAGCTTGTGTCAGATGACGATTTCAGTGGAAATGGAGCTGAAATCATTCATTCACTTATTTCAAAGAGCAGTGTCTCTAGTGTGCTAGGGCACTGGGGATACAGCAGTGAGCAAGACACAAAGACGCTTGCCCTCATGTAGCTTACTTTCCAGTGGGAGAACAGACTGTACACAGAATAAGTAAAACATGGACTACAATGGTGCTGGTAAGTACAATGGAGAAAAATAAAAAGTAGGAAAGGGGGTACAGGGAGTATTAAGGAGGACTGCGATTTAAAATGGGATGTTGGGGAAAGACCTCACTGGGGATGTGTTTTTTTTTTTTTTTTTTTTTCCTGTATTGATGGCAGGGTTCTTCTGCAGTGATAGGAGGAAACTAACCAAAGAACCAGTTTTTTTCCTCTAGGAATTAAATCAAGTCTTCACATCCTCGTCACACAAGTTATAAGATGCTGACCCAGAGTACCTGTATCACCGCTGCTGGTCACAGTAACTAAGTCATTTTGCATTTATGCTCATAGACTAAAGGCCACCTGTCAGGCACAGATAGATGGGGAAGAGAGTTTTATTAGATATTTTATCTACTTCTAATGTCAGTAGTGAGAATCCATAGCCCATTTCTCAAGATCTATCCCTACCCCAGAAAAAAAAGCATGACCTCTAGACATTGATGTGATTTGGGACCTGATTATGGTGACTGATGTCTCCTGTAGGAAGACTCGTCACACTCAACAGAGACGCACACACTGGGTAGACAGGAGAAATTCCAGGAAATCCATATCCACCCTTCTTCCTCTAAGCCTGAGTCCGTAGCATTCACATTGCATGGTAAAGTACCCAAAATGGAGCTAATGAGGCTGGAGAGGAGATTCTGATTCTAAAATGTTACAAGTTTGTATATACGAATCATTTGGTCACAAAAGTAATAGTCCTTAACGTGTATTTTACCAGTCTTAACGAGCAGCATTTATGATAAGAGACCAAAAGATTATCCTCAGGGAAAAGAAAATCCCATGGTCCAGAGGACTTCTACGATTTCGTCTTCTGCACTTGGAATCTTCATGTCCCGTAAAATTTCTCCACACTAGGTCTGGTAAGTAAGAGATGGGAATTTGATTGTTAACCATTCATATGTGAGGCCTTAGACCTCGTGTTTGTTCCTCTCTTCTTACAGCCAGAAATCGGTGACACAACTACTCCTTTACATACATCATCGTATCTAATCCTCACATTACCGATAAGATAGGTATTCTTTCCCACCTTATAAATAAGGAAACTGAGACTCAGAGAATCTTAAATATATGGTGTAAAAATCTAACCTACTTCAGTGTGATTCGGAAGTTCATTCCTGTTTTTAAAATTTTTTGTAATGTTTATTTTTGAGAGAGACAGAGTGTGAGCGGGGGAGGGGCAGAGAGAGAGGGAGATACAGAGTCTGAAGCAGGCTCCAGGCTCTGAGCTGTCAGCACAGAGCCTGACGCGGGGCTCGAACCCTTCAGTGGTGAGATCATGACCTGAGCTGAAGTCAGATGCTTAAATTGACTCACCCATCCAGGCCCTCCTAAAGTTCATTCTTTTAAGCGCTGTTTTCAGTGTTAAGCGGACCTTCCAAAAAGCAGGGGCACCGACACCAGGATGTGCTCCTGGACTTGAAAATTTACAAGTAAGCCCGGTTCTCCAACGTTTTGAGCATGGATCCTTAATAGATCTTTCAAAATTATTGAGGACCCCAAAGAGCTTTCATTTATGTGGGTCCTATCTCCCGCATTTACCAAGCTGGAATTAAAACTGGGAAAAATGATCAGTGTAAAGACCACAATAAACCTAGTGTATTAATGTAGACTTTTTTTTAAGGAAACACTAACTATTTCCCAAGGCAAACGTGTATTACTCATGGGATAGTTTTACATTTTCATAAATCCTTTAATATCTGGCCTAATAGAACACGGCTGGATCCGTAGCCCAGCTCTGCACTCAGTCTGTCACGATATCAGGCATCGCACGGCCTCCAGAAAACTTCACTGTACGCTTGTGAGAGAAAAAGGCAAACAGCATCTTGTACGTTTCCTGGCGCTGCTGCAACAAATCTGTGCTTGTTTCTGGCAGCTGCCAGGAGAGGGTCACACAGACCAGGTGGCTTAAAACAACAGATATGCTCTTGTAGTTCAAGAGGCCAGAGATCCAAAATCAAAGAGTTGGCTCCTTCTGGAAACTGAGGGAGGATTTGTCCTGCGCCTCTCTCCTAACGTCTTGGGGCTGCCAGCAAGTCTTCGTGTTCGTTGGCTTATTACCACATCACTTTCATCTCTGCCTCTGGCTCAAATGGCATTCTTCCCCGTATTGCGTATATTTCTGTGTGTCTCTCTCCTTGGAAGAACGCCATTCGTTAGATTTAGGGGGTACCCCAATCCTGAGCGGCATCATAAGGTCACCTTCACAGTTTCTGGTAGACATGAATTGTGTGGAGACAAATCCAGTGTAATCTGCCCTCTGGTCCCCCAACATTCACATCCATCTCATCCCAACATTCCCAAAACTTTTCACCCATTCCAGGATTCACTCCAAATTCTCATCAACTCGAGAGTCACATCCCATTCATCTAAATCAAGTAGGGGTTAGACTCTCTTATGACTGGCCTTGGTCTCCTTTCCATTAGTGGACGTATGAAACTAAAAAGCATGTTGAAACTTGCACCGTAAGGTGGTGGAAAAAGCATAGGCTAGATATTCCCGTTCCAAAAGGAAGAAAGTGGAAGGAATAGAGTCACTGGTCTAAAGGAAGTTTGTGACACAGCAGGGCAAATTTCATGAAGTTTCAAGGCCTGAAAATAATCCGTGGTGGCTTGATCGACAGCCCTCTGGGCCCACAGAGGCTGCCCCAGCCTCTAGACCCTCAGAGGCCCTGTTGGCCCACCCTCTCTGTCCTCAGCCTTGGACACAATGTTACCCTCTGGGCAGCCCATTTCCTGCTTATAGAATCCTAGAAGTCTGGCAGCCTTCCTTCCTCTTGTGCCATCTTTGTCCCTGCCAGGCCAGCATTTCTGCTGATGTAACATTCTCACAAACCTGTCAGTCTTCATGGGTGTCAAGGAGATCCACACCATTTGACATGAGGCCTCTCCACAGGTCCTTCCTGGATAACGGCGCCTCTATTTCTGCCTTCTGCTGAGAGGCTTGATTGTATCCATGGTCACAAATCTAATCGCATGTTTTCCAGCACACACCCTTGGTGACCTCTCCCGAGCATGCCTTTGCAGAATAGATAGGCTGTGAATGGTCAAACTCATCATGTTCTGGTTCCTTTTTGCTAACCCATTCCTTCCTCAAATTCTCTTTCCTCTTGCATTTTACTATAAGCAGCAAGGAACTATAGTCTGATTGTTTCAGAGAGAAAGGAAGGTAAAGGAGGAGGTGTAGAACATGCATCAAGAGAATGGATTGAATGTCTGTTTAATCAAACCTATAAGCAGCATAACCAGCCCAGAGGAGGGGCGAGAGAAGAATGAGAAAAGGGAGACTATATCTGAATAGCAAGAATTGATCTAGAGCGAATCACGGCAACGCAGCAGTGGTGGTCTTGTGGGAGGAGCCGTCTGTTTCCGCAGCATCTGTCCATCTCCCGTAAAAAAGCAGCTCTCCGGCGTGGATGTGCGTGGTTTGGTGTAGGCCGGTCTCGCCTCCACTGTGGGTCCCGCAGGCCACTCCCCAAGGCCCCGCCTTGGTGGTTTGGGGGAGAAAAATGGTGACCCCCCAGTCCCTTCTCCTCGAACCATGTGTCCCAAATCACTCCTTTGGATCCGTTCTCACTGTGCTGTGGGTGCAGCCAGCGTGGGCTATGTGCTATGTCCCATACCCGGCCGCTTTCCAATCTCTCCATGCGCATTAATGATGCCACCTGAAATGTAATCCCATAAGCCAGGGCACTTCCTAGCAGGGGACTGAGCAGGCGACTGGTTCCTCCTGATTGCTGACTGCGTCCCTTGCGTACCGTCTATCCTGGAGGGAACTTCTAGAACCGAGGCACCCAGCCCAAAGTAAGCTCCGCAGTTAGAGATGGGAGCTCTCTCCCAAAGCCCTGAGGTTAGATATGGGAGGATAGGATCCCTCTCCATCCCGGGCCAAGGTTTTTCTCTTGTCCAGATCCAGTTTGACACTTCCTCAGCCACTCTTTCTCTTCCGTTTGTCTTTCTGCAGAAGGGCATCCCTCCCCTCCGTGCTTACGTGCCCTGGCCCGTTTTTATCTTCCCCAGTTCGCAATCACACACCTATGAGGCTGTCGTCTTAGTAGACTCCGTCTCCTTTCCTCCCAGACTCTTGGCGTTCAGAGTCCTTTGGCTTCATTCAGCCCTTCTTTGAGAGATGCGGGCAGGAAGTACAGAGCCCCCTACTTGTCTGCCATCTTGGCCATGTGCACCTATTCTTTCATTTTAAAGACAAACATCTAGTACATAGTTTCTCTGTAATATTGCTCAGAGCTAACATATCATTTTGGTCTGTTTTTTCCCCAAGCCTCCTATGCCTGTGTACTGGAGTCATTCTCCAGTTTGAGAGTCTGTGTGTCTCACACAGTAACAGTAGCACCGTATCTTATGTTTGAGCCACTAAGCACTTCACAATAACTCTATGAGGGTAGACACCACCGTGCCTCTTTTATAGATGAGGAATCTGCAACATAACCATGTTAGGCAATTTGCTCTACAGAAGCTATATTCGTTATCTACTGCTACATAACAAATCACCCTAAAACGTGGTGGCGTGAAACAACAGACACTTAAGATCTCCCAGCTTCTGTGGTTCCAGGCAGAACGTGGTTGGGGTCTCTGGCTCAACCTGCTCCGGCAGTCACTGGCAGGAGGCAGTTTTTGCCACGTGGGCCTCTCCTTAGGGAACCTCACAGCAGCGTAGCTTCGTTTATCAGAACAAGAAGAGCCGGAGAGTGTGAGCAAGGCAGGCTTTGCTTTTTATGGCCCAGTCTTGGAAGAGACATGCCCCTACATTTGCCGCGGTCTGTTCTTCACAAGCCAGTCACTAAGTCCCGCCCACTCGTGGGGAAGGGATTACACGGGCAGCTGGCGCTAGGCCTAGTGAGGTCCAACGAGATGTGCCCTCTCCTAAAATCACATGCTAGCAGCTCGGAGCCCACAACATCTCAGAAATCAAGTGACAGGTGTTAGAATATCAGATGATGTTCCTCTTAAGAACCGCAGTCTCCTCTCAAAACTTAGGATTTTAAATTGTGAGGAAAAGGGGCAGATTGCGGATAGTGTACGCAGGCCAGGTGGCTTCCTGAGTTTGTGCCTGGCACGGAGCAGGCTCCTTGATTATGCCAGTGAGCAGGTAGAACCCTAGACACGATAATGTGCCCAGGGAGACCCCACTGCCCCCTTGGTCACTGTCCTACATCATCTGCCAGATTTAGAGATTTCTTTGGGAGGGTTGTGACTTAGGATACTTGCACCGAGAAACGATTTAATACCCAGTACTCGGAGCACCTAACTTCCAGCCAGGGAACCTCAAAATGGTTGAGCCTCTCTTCTTAAATGAAGACATATCTAAATAGATACAAGCTTAGAAGTTATGCTCCCAATAAACCATTCGTGAGGCCTTTCTTTAGGGCATGACCAGCTTCTACAGGTCACACTGCATGCTTTGCGAGAGATACTATTCATTAAATGGCTGCTCTACTAACTAGCTCATGGCTGGCTAAGCCATTACATGCTGACGTAAGGACTAGAAATCGCCTTGGCTTAAAATTTACTTTTCACCTCACTGGTTAACCTCAAACTTTTAGGGTTAAGGAGTTTCAAGTATCTTGACCAAAAGTTGGAGGTCAGTTACTTCCTGCACACATCACTTCAACTGCCATAAATCCTCCTCCTCTGGGATCTGTGTAACCCTTATCACACAGAAACACCTTTAAATCCCCTACTACTGTTCATCTTAAGTGATAGCAGAGCTATGGGAACGCAACGCTTTTAAAACACAAGTGGAGCCCCCTCCTGAACTTGGTTTGGTTTGGAAACCATCAAAAACGGTAACGGGAGATGGCGCAGGTTCCTATTTTGGGAGGAACGCTTCCAAGAAGCACGGACGTGATGTGGATCCAGCCTTTGTTCACTCAGGAACTGCTACACGTTTCAGTAAGTAAACTAACTCCTCTCTCTAGTGGCAGGAACAGCCACCTAAAGAAAAGGCTGCTGCTTCAGACTAGAGCACCTAGAATCCACCACACGGTCTCTTCTCTTACCTTTTCATAGGTAAGCCTCAGGAGCTCCATGCCAAAAGAATCTTTACCTCTATTCTCCCAGACGAATACCACCACCATATTCCTTACCTCGCTTCAGTGACTGTGTTACGTGCAGAAACGGTATTGGACTCGTGGCTAGGGACCTCGGAGAATGACACAAGGACTACAGCTCTGAGACTGTTAAGAAATGGCGGCACCACAACACAGCACCTTAAATGAAATGGACATATTCACAGAAGGACACCAGCCACTGTAACTGACTCAAGAAGAGAGAGAAAGAGGAAGACAGCAGTGGAGTACAAGAACCCTGGGCTCTTCTTGTCTGACAAACACAACTGGATAATTATATTCACCCTAAATACCCCAGAAATTAACTGACAGAATAAACTCCACAACTAAAGGCAAAGAAGAGGCCACCTCCAAGATGGTAATTAAGTGTGGAGATGTGTCTTAGGGGAAGAAATGGGTGCTGTGGAGGGAAGGGAAGGGAGCTGTGGTCATGGAGAACGGCATGATTATATATATATATATATATATATATAGGGAGAAAAAGGGAGGGAAAGAGAGGGGAGAAGCCAGGGGAAGCAGAATGTTTCCCTAAAGCCACTGGCTTGGAAAATGAGAAGGGCTGCAACCAGCGGGTGTAAAGCCTGGTCAGGGGCTGGGCTGGCATAGAGCCCAGAGGGCACCGTGCTGCTCCTGAAGAGAAACCAGGCAAACAACCCGGGGGGGCAAATAGTGTGGAAACATCTGAAGAACACCTGGGCCTCAGAGGGCGAACATTGCCCCTGAGAGGCAACCGTAGAGACACCTCTCTGGTAACGAAGGAGCTGGCAGGCACTATTTCCTCCCTGGCCCCTCAGCACAAACACAGAGCCACCTGAGGGAAGCACCTCCGTGCCGACACTGGCTGCCGAACTTGCTTACGCGAAGCCTCACACACCCCTGCGCTCTGGCAGGACTGCTCTCCTCAGTCAAGCCTGCCTCGGTCCCAGCAGGGCAGGCCCCTATCCTCAAAGACCAGCACAAACCCCTTTCCACACATCTTCCGACCAGAGCACACCTAGTTAAAATTCACCCCATTCAGCCCAGGGACCACACACTGCCCACAGCAGGCAAGGAGAGCCTCTGCAGGCGACTGGCCTGAAGGACAGAGCAGCCACAACACAACAGCAGAGCGCATGCAGCACACACTGGAGACACTCCCTGAAGTGCCAGGCCCTGGGCACTACATGGCCTCTTCTTCATAAAGGCCATCACTTTCAGGAGCAGGAGACATAACTGGCTTTTCTAACACAAAAAGGCAGAGAGTTAGACAAAATGCCAAGATGGAGGAATCTATCCCAAATAAAAGAACAAGATAAGGCTGCAGCCAAAGATCTATGTGAAACAGAAGTTAACCAGCCTGATGGAGAATTTAAAACAACAATCATAAGGATACTCACTAGGCCTGAGAAATGAATAGAAGACATCAGTGAGAATCTTACCACAGAGATAAAAGATTTAAAAAAGAATCAGAGATGAAGAATACAATAAAAATGATTAGAAATAGGCTTGGTGCAATGAATAGCAGGCTGGAAGAAGCAGCGAAACAGATTAATGACCTGGAAGATGAAATAATGGAAAATAATAAAGCTGAACAGAAGAGAGGAAGAAGAATTATGGAACTTGAGAATAGACTTAGGGAACTCAGTGACTCCATCAAATTGTAGTATTATTATTATTGGAGTTTGAGAAGAAGAGAAAGAAAAGGGGGCAGAAAATTTATTTCAAGAAACAAGAACAAACAACTTCCCTAATCTGGGGAAAGAAGGAAACAGACCTCAGGTCCAGGAGGCACAGAGAACTCCCTTCAAAAATCAACAAAAGCAGACACCAAGTCACATTATAATTAAATTTGCAAATAATAGTGATAAAGAAAAATCTTAAAAGCAACAAGATAAAAGAAGTCCCTAACTTACAAAGGAAAAACCTCTAAGGCTAGCTGGTGATTTCTGAACAGAAACTGCCAGGCCAGAATGGAGTGGTCTGATATATTCAAAGTGCTACATGGGAAAAATCTGCAGCCAAGAATACTCTATCAAGCAAGGCTATCATTCAGAATCAAAGGAGTGATATTCTAGACAAAAATGAGAGAAATTCATGACCACTAAACCAGAACTGCAAGAAATATTAAAGGGGACTCTGAGTACAAAGGAGAGACCAAAAGCGAAAAGAAGGATGGATCAGAGAAAATTCTCGGAGATGAGAAAATAATAAAGTGGCAATAAATACATGTATTACTTTGAATGTAAATGGACTAAATACTCCAATCAAACTACATGAGGACCCTTCTAATATGCTGCTCACAAAAGACTCATTTTAGACCTAAAGACACATGCAGATAGAAAGTGAGGGGATGGAGAAACATCGATCATGCAAATGGATGTCAAAAGAAAGCCAGCGTAGAAATACTTCTATTGGACAAACTAGACTTTAAAACAAAGACTTTAAAAAGAGACAAGAGCATTATATAATCATTAAGGGGACAAACCAACAAGAAGATAGAACAACTGTAAGTATTTATACATCTGACTTGGGAGCACCAAAATATACAAAAAATTTCATAACAAACATAAAGGAACTATACACAATAACACATAATAGTAGGTCACTTTAATACCCTACTTAACACCAATGGACAGATCACCTAAACAGAAAATCAACAAGGGAACAACAGCTTTGAATGATACACTTGACCAGATGGACCTAACAGATATATTCAGAACATTCCATCCTAAAACAACAGAATACAGATTCTTTTCAAGTGCACATGGAACATTCTCCAGAACAGATCACATATTAGGTCACAAAATAGGCCTCAACAAATACAAAAAGACTGAGATCATACCATGCATATTTCAGACCACAACACTATGAAACTTGAGGTCAACCACAAGAAAAAAAATTAGAAAGGCCACAAATAAACAACATGTTATTAAACAATGAATGGGTCAACCAGGAAATAATAGAAGAAAAAAAAATACATGGAAAACAAATGAAAATGAAAACACAACAGTCCAAAATGTATGTTTGGGATGCAGCAAAAGCAATTACAAGAGGGAAGTTTATAGCTATACAGACCTATCTCAAGAAGCAAGAAAAATCTCAAATAAATAACCTAACCTTACACCTAAAGGAGCTAGAAAAAGAACAAATGAAACCTAAAGCCAGCAGGAGAAGGGAAATAATATAAATTATCTGACAATAGAACAGTTTGATGAAAGCAGGAGATGGTTCTTTGAAAAAAGTCAATAAAACTGATAAACCTTTAGCCAGACTTATCAAGAAAAAGGACTCAAATAAATAAAATCACAAATGAGATGAGAATAACCAACGCCACAGAAATACAACAATTAGAATATTATGAAAAACTATATGCCAACAAATTGGACAACCTGGAAGAAATGGATAAATTCCTAGAAACATATGAACTACCAAAACTGAAACAAAAAGAAAACTTGAACCCACCAATAACCAGCAAAGAAACTGATCTGTAATAAAAAAAAAAAAAAGTCCAGGGCCAGATGACGTCACAGGGGCATTCTATGAAACATTTAAAGAAGAGTTAATGCCTTTTCTCCTCAAACTGTTTCAAAAAATAGAAAAGGAAAACTTCCAAATTCATTCTATGATGCCAGCATGACCCTGATATCAAAACCAGATAAAGACTCCACTAAAAAAGAGAACTACAGGGCAATATTCTGATGAACATGGATGCAAAAATTCTCAATAAAATACTGGCAAACCAAATCCAACAGTGTATTAAAAGAATTATTCACTATGATCAAGTGGGATTTATTCCTGGGCTGCAAGAGTGGTTCAGTATTCACAAATCAATCATCATGATACACCACATTAATAAAAGAAAGGATAAGAACCACATGATCCTCTCAATAGATGCAGAAAAAGCATTTGACAAAGTACATCCATTCATGATAAAAACCCTCGACAAAGTAAGTTTAAACGGAACATATTTCAACATAATAAAGACCATATATGAAAAACCCACAGCTAATATCATCCTCAATGAGAAAAACTGTGATCTTTTCCTCTACAGTCAGAAACAAGACAAGGACGTCCACTCTCACCACAGTTATTTAATACAGCACTGGAAGTCCCAGCCTCAGCAATCAGACAATAAAATGAAATAACAGGCATCCAAATTGGCAAGGAAGAAGTCAGATTTTCAATATTTGCAGACAACATGATACTCTATGTAGAAAACCCAAAAGATTCCACTGAAAAACTGCTAGAATTGATACATGAATTCACTAAAGTCGCAGGAAACAAAGTCAACATACAGAATCTGTTTCATTTCTATATACCAATAATGAAGCAGCAGAAAGAGAAATTAAGAAAATATTCCCATTTACAACTGCACCAAAAACAAAGATACCTAGGAATAAACCTAACCAAAGGAGTAAAAGACTTCTACTCAGAAAATTATAAAACACTGATGAAAAAAAACTGAAGAGGACACAAAGAAATGGAAAGACATTCCAGGCTCATGAGTTGGAAGAACAAATAATGTTAAAATGTCTATACTACACAAAGCAATCTACACATTTAATGCAATCTCTATCAAAATACCACCAGAAGTTTTCACATAGCTAGAACAATCTAAAAATGTGTATGGAACCACACAAGATCCTGAAGATTGCTTTCCATCTTGAAAAAGCAAAGCAAATCTGGAGGCATCCCAATTCCAGACTTTGTTATATTACAAAGCTGGAGTGAGCCACACAGTATGGTACTGGCACAAAAACAGACACGTAGATCAATGAAACAGAATAGAAAACCCAGAAATGAACCCACAACTATATGGTCAATTAATCGTCAACAAAGCAGGAAAGCATATCCAATGGGGAAAAGACAGCCTCTTCAACAAATGGTGCTGGGAAAACTGGACCACTTTCTTACACCAAACACAAAAATCAATTCAAAATGGATGAAAGACCTAAATGTGAGACCTGAAACCATAACATTCTGAGAGAACATAGACCGTAACCTTTTTGACATCGAGCTTTTTGACATCAACTTCTTTCTAAGTATGTCTTATGAGGCAAGGGAAACACAAGCAAAAATAAATTATTGGGACCTCATCAAAATAAAGAGCTTTTGCACAGCGAAGGACACAACAAAACTAAAAGAAAATCTACTGAATGGGAGAAGATATTTGCAAATGACATATCTGGTAAAGGGTTAGTATCCAAAATCTATAAAGAACTTACCCAATTCAACACACACAAAAAACAAATAATCCAATTTAAAAGTGAGAAGATATGAACAGACCTTTTTCCAAAGATGACATCCAGATGGCTAAGAGACAAATGAAAAGAGGCTCAACATCACACATCAGGGAAATACAAATCAAAACTACAATGAGATATCATCTCCCACCTGTCAGAATGGCTAACATCAACAACACAAGAAACAATTAGGTGTTGGTGAGGATGTGGAGAAAGGGGAACCCTCTTGCACTGTTGGTGGGAATGCAAACTGGTGTAGCCACTCTGGAAAACAGTATGGAGGTTCCTCAAATAGTTAAAATTAGAACAACCCTACGATCCAGCAATTGCACTATGAGGCATTTACCCCAAGAATACAAAAGTACTAATTCAAAGGGATAATGCATCTCAATGTTTACAGCAATGTAACCTTTAATAGCCAAATTATGGAAATAGCCCAAGTGTCCATCAGTTGATGAATGGATAAAGATGTGGTATATACAATGGAATATCACTCAGCCACAAAACAGAATGAAATCTTGCCATTTGCAACGACATGGATGGAGCGAGAGAGTATTACACTATGAAAAGTCAGTCAGGGAAAGACAATTATGATATCACTCATATGTGGAATTTAAGAAACAAAACAAATGAACAAATTGAGAAAGAGAAGCAAACCAAGAAACAGACTTAATTGTTGAGAAAGAATTGACGGTTACCAGAGGGAAGTGGTGGGAGGAAATGGGTTACATAGGCAATGGGGATTAAGTGATGAGCATTGCATTTTGTATGGAAGTGCTGAATCACTATACATGTGACTATAATATTACACTGTATGTTAACTAACTAGAATTTAAATAAATCTTGAGAAAAAAAAAAAAGAAGTCTGAACAGCACTGTTAACAAGGTTGGATTAGTACCTTAAAAACTTGCCACAAAGAAAAGTCAGGCCCAAAGGAACGTATCCATTTCTTTTCCTAAAATAGTCTCACCTCCCCAAATCCTTACCACATACGTACGTATGTATGTATGTGGTATTAATCACCCAAAAGCCCAGGAAGACAGCTCAGCTTAACTACATTTTAATTAGAAACACATAGAAAACATTAGCAATTAGATATTTTTATATACAGTTATAACCTCCTGCAAGAGGCTGAGTTTAAGGAGGCTGTTTTAGGTAATTTTTATGGTCCTTTCCAGTTCTCTAAGTCCATGACTCTGCATTTATGGGGAGAGGGCATTCAATTGCGCACCTGATAGTCTCTGTAGGAGATAAAACATAATACAAAGAATAACACACCAACAAATCTGTTATCACGGAAATAAGAAAAACTTTTTTGAAAGGTTCATTTTAGCTCTAGTGAA
This sequence comes from Cryptoprocta ferox, assembly GCA_028646485.1. Classification (NCBI taxonomy): domain Eukaryota; kingdom Metazoa; phylum Chordata; class Mammalia; order Carnivora; family Eupleridae; genus Cryptoprocta; species Cryptoprocta ferox. The sequence goes on from CM053570.1 coordinate 5,906,823, forward strand.
AAAACTAGTAAAAAAAAAAAAAAAAAGTTCCATGTTCCCTGCTAGAATATGATAGGAACACCTCTGCAGGGCTCAACCTCTGAGGGCACAGAAAGATTGTAAACTATCATGCCGTAAGTCCAAGACATGGAGCCCACAGTCTCGTGTTGGGATGTCCTCAGGCAAAGCTGGGCACCGCGTCCTGACATCTTCTCTAACACAGTAAGCACTGTTCTTTGGTTATTTTTAAGTTGACACCAATTCTGCTGCTTAGTTTAGAAGTCCTTTTAAATAAAAAGATAAGGGCACCGCGTTTCAGTCTTAAGTATATGTTAAAATTAGCTTCTCCCTCTTTTTCCTCTTCCTCTTCTTTTCTTCCAAATGGCTGGTAGCATCAGCAAAAAACATCACTTCACTTTTGGCTTCGCATTCCCTCTTGAGATATTCAAGGCCTGCCATATTGAAGCCAATAACATCCTGGGGAGGGACAGAAGAAAGAGGAGATGAACGGTTTTCTCACTTGAGTTCAATCATAGCGCATGTGCGAGTCTGGAGAACCAATGCTTCAAGTGTTCTTACGCATCCCTCCTTGTTTTCTTTTCTCTGTTCTGTATCTGATACAGTGGAAATCTTATCTCCAATGAAAATCTTACCTCAACACAGATATATGTCTGGTCAATATCACCAAAGACACGCGCACACCAGGATTTCCCACTCATTACTGCGTTCCTACAGGGATACCTACCCGGACTTGGCTGACTTTTGAAATAGTTGTTTCCCTTAATTTTTCAATGACTGGCACAAGCATTTGGTTACTAGTGATCTGCCCAAAGTGAATCCTAATAGAAAAACAAAACAGGCAGGTTACAAAGAAAGGCAGTGGTTCTGGCTCTGCTTATCCCTTCTAGAAAAGCAGATAGACAATATCAAAGAAAAAAAAAGATTAATTTTACCATATCATGGCAGTATATAAAAGTTTCTAGCAAAAAACAGCTAAAGATGTTTCTTCCCTACTACTCACTTTTATCTGACGATGATGTTAACAATACTATCCTAAGAGTTATGACACATTCAACTCGTTTGCAAAGCTGGCTCTTTTCCCAGCCATCTACCACATGGCCACAGACTTGGACGATGGTATTCTATGGAAACCTCACAGAGAAATGAGCATGCTAAGAAATGCTAACTAAACAAAGGTTTATTAATATTTCTAGAGAGGCCAAAGCAAAAAAGGAGACAGTCATTGACGAGAGTGTCAAACTCTGACCTCCAGTACCAAGATGACCTACAGTGAATTCATGCTCCTCCATGCATAGCTCGTGCCCACATGTGACCTGTCACAGCTACCTGTAAGGCACGAGCCATGTCCAACCCTCTGATAAGCGGGAAATACTCCTCGCGTTTCACTTAAGATCAGGAACCCTGATTTCAGTACTACATACGCCATAGCAGTAAGCAATTATTAGCAACATCGTTGAGTGCCAATTTAAGGCCTCATCACTTGCCTCAAATTATAAATACGGCAACTGCCTAATATAAACATATCCCTGTTCTTCTACTGCTACTATCTTGATGGAATAAAATAATCATGAAAATAGGTCAATTCAAATACCAATTCTCTAAATACACCTGTTTGTTTTTTAACTATTTGGTATTGGCTGATCAGTTTGTATTCTGTCTCTATTCCTGTTCTCTGCTGGGACAGCTGAAGACTGAGGGGCGGAGATACAAGAAAAGTATGCTTTTAAAACTCCTGCAAATACACTCTTCTCAATTACACATTAAAAGCAATTCTTCGTATTCAAGAATAATCTAATAAACATATTTTCTTCCCTCTGTATATGCCCTGATGCTTCCATTTGTTTCTAGAGAGACCTGGAAAATAAAGGCACCATTCCATACGATGCTGTTAGGAGGACAAAACCAAATCATCTCGCTTACAGGAAACACTTGAAAAGACACAACCAATGAGGCAAACTGGCCCGTCAGTACTGGGCTCTCCGCAAAGGGATCAGAAGCAGAGCTCCTGCAGCCCGGAGACCTCTGCCTGCTCAAGCATCCCTGAGCAGGGCTCTACCTCATTACTTAGTGGTGGGCCACCACTACCCTTGTTTAAGGACAAGACTGATTCCACAGGGTAAGAAATCATTTATGTCACCCAGCAATGAAATCCTGAAGCCATCTCTGAGTCTCAAACATCAGAGTTCCTGATCCCAAAGTGTGGACACTATCAGTTAAAGCAGCACTGGGGCACTTAGGCTGAGTCGACATAGTACCCTTCAGAGAGGAGGTTACCTGAGCAGAAAGAAGAGGCACCTACACAGAAGTTCAACGTCAGAGCCCAGCTGGATGAACTCGTTAAAGAGCATCAGCACGTCCGGGACGTAAGAGAAAGGCAGCACCAGCAGAGACTCTTCCAGCTCGCTGAGGACCAAGAGAATAAACATGAAAAACGCTACATTTCTTAACATGCTCAATGTTTAAAACTTCTGATTTTTCTATGCTTTTATGTTTGAACAGATCTTAACCCATGCAGAGTTAAATTTAATATTCATTTACATTCTGGATCGTTCCCTCTTTTCCATGTCTTGTTTTTTACATTTAATATTTTAATTTGACACATCTGGTCCGTGGCAGGATAGGAGAACCTAACTTTTTTTTCCCAGAAAACTAATTTCTCCAAAGTCTTTTGTTGAATATTCCGCCTTTATGTGATACTTCTTTTACCGTATATTGAATCTTTACATTAAAGACTCTTTCAGAACTTTCAACTCGGTTTTAATGACTGATTCATCCTGACAACAATCCTGTAATATTTTAGTTTTGCTATCTTTTATAGCTTTCTAATCCAGGAGAATCTAACTCCCTCTTCCTATTCTTCTGGTTTGTTTTGTTTTACTTTTCTAGAACTAGTTCTAGTATCATTTCATCCATTCCACATCCAAATCCCAAGAGGACTTCTACTGGAGCCATCAACCTGTAAATCAGTTTTAAAACAACAACAACAACTAAATCTTTAGAACAAGGAATCTTCCACTTCTAGGAATGTGTAACACTTCCATTCATTTAAATTTTCTTTTACGTTTCTCTAGTGAAGTTTCATCATTATCTGTTTCTTGTGGTAAGGGACAGACTTAGATACTGAAAATTGTTATGAAAATAACTTCAGTAGGTCAAACTCGTACATAAAATCCAAAGTAAATCACAAATAAGAAACAGTATTCTAAAAATATGTAACAAGATACACAAAGAATTCTTAAAGACCAGTGAGAAATTACTAAAGAGTACAAGGGGAAAGAAACTAAAAATTCACAGGAAAAAAGACAAAAGGCCAACAGTTTCATTAATAATTGAAAGAAATTAATACAACACTACCTTTTGCCTCTGAAACTGGCAAAGAATTTTTCAAAGTCTGGTAAGAAAACATTATGAGCATTCTGGAAGGTGAAGGACCTTTCAGGAGCTCATGCCCACTGAGGAGTTATTGCTATGCTAGGATTCTTATCTTAAAAAAACCATAAAGATTTCTACATAAACGTGTTCACAGGAGCAGTACTGCTAACAGCAAAAATCAAAAGCAAATCCAATGGTAATTATCCATGCAATGGAGTGTTTTGATATACTTCAACGAATATATTTGTGAAAAATATCGATAGCATGAGCAAATGCTCAGGAAATAGTCTGTGAAAAAGGACAGGATACAAAATTATACACAGCATGACTCCAATAAAAATAAGCCATAGGAAGTACACAATCAGAAAGGCTACCAGTTGGTACTTGTGACCGATGAGAGATAACTTCATTACCCCCAATGTGCAGTAGCACTACCCTCCATTTGTCCGTAAAAGTGTGTCCTTTCATACTTTAGAGGAGAAGCCTCCTGGTTCTGCCTCAAAAAGAATATTATAATGTATTATTTTCCACCAAAATGCTGACATAGTTCAACCGATAAGGAAAACTACCATCAGTTATAACTTGTTTATCTCACGGTCAGACAGGCATCCAGTAACTGTTAGCTGACAAATGATAACTGTACGCTGGGACTCACCTCGACTTGATTCCTTTAAAAATCTCCAACACATAAGCTGAAGGCTATGAAGGAAGCACAGCAGCCTTAGTGATACTCTGGGCTGGTTTCCACTGAAGCCCCCTCATTCCCATCTCCTGAAAACCAGGGGTCCCGCTCACACGACAGGGTTCTGAGAGGGCGATGCATGCACGGGTTTAGAGTCTGTCCTGTGTGGGCTCACAGTCAGCTCCGGCATGCCCTAACCGTGTTACCTGCCATCTGTGAGTCAGGCTGGTTTCCTACCGGGAAAATGAGGCCACCCCAACTCACACGAGGAGTGTGATGAAGGACACATGCATGGAATGTACTGCTGTACTGCACACTGCTCGATGTGCATGCACTGCGCACCCCCCCCCCCCATCTGACTTAGGTGTGCCAACTTTCCCTCCAAAAACCTCAACTTCCCAAGTTCATTTAGATGAAGAGAATCTTCAGGAGGGCTTTGGACACTGGACATAAATAAGCACTAGAAAATGTAAGAATGCCATCCACTCCAACCAAAAAGGATGACTGGGAGGTTACACTAAAATGGCCCTTTTGAAATACTCAATACCATGGAGAAGAAAAGAAAGTGTTAACAGCCAAGTATTTCCCAACACATCCAGCCTCAAATCATGCCTCTTCAGGGGCACCTGGATGGCTCAGTCAGTTAAGCGTCCAACTCTTCATTCTGACTCAGGTCATGATCTCACAGACCCTGGGATGGAGCCCTGCGTCGGGCTCCGTGCTGACAGTAAGGAGCCTGCTTGGGATTCTCTCTTCTCTCTCTCTGCCCTTCCCCCGCTTACATGCCTCTCTTTCTCTCAAAATAAACAAACATTAAAAAAAAAAAATCATGCCTCTTCACTTCCTACTCTGCCTCTCTTGTGCCTGAGAGTAACCTCCGAGTAACCAAGGGGAAGTTGTTAGACCTTCTACTCACAGAGATGTTGCCATAGGCCATCAGGATGGGGTTGATGGGAAGAGGAACCTATGGAGAAATTATTAAATCACATCATTAAAAAACAAGACTTGGGTAGTACCTGTCACAGGCAGGGCAACAATCGTACTCTACAGGTTTGAAAAGGGAAACCCTACAAATTGAAAGAATATAAGACAATGACCAGGCCTTTTAGTTTTCAATAGTGCTTATGAATGAGTTCGGGCAATAGTTTATCTAGAATTCTGGAACAGTAACAGTGCCTCTGAAACCAAAGCAAGAGCAGGAGTTTCTACCCAATACAGTGATTGCCTCAGTCTGGAATTTCCTCTCCTTCGCTTTCTATTAAAACCAAGCTTCCCTCCTCCTAGGCCCTCAACTCCTTTCTAACATTTGAAATAGGAAAGACTATTACATTCATCTCATTTCCAGATCGGAGTCAAGAAATCCTAAAACGATGTTTTTTGTCTCAGGAATTCCATACAGACCCATTTCTCAGATGGTGACTTCATGGACTATCTCACCTCTTTCCCTGCAGCTTTACAAATGGCTTTGTGTTCCTTCATTTTTGCAGTTTCCTCTCGGTAGAGCTCGACAGCCTCCATGATCCTCTCAGCCTAGACGGATGGCGACAAAGGACAGAACTCATCGCCACACGCCCCATCGTCCCGGAACACAGCAGCCAGAAGGCCTGACTAGAGAACGACCAGATAGCTTGAATCCACATAATAAACATGTGCCAGGAGTGCCAAACAGCCTTTTGCAGACGTCTTTGGTTTGTCTTTTCTTTCTAATTTACAGGGGGGAGACTCAGCGTCTTGGATTCAGGTGAGGCTGTGTGTATGCGCGCTCGTGGGCAGGGCAGCTCCGGACACCTGACAGGTGCCGCTTCCGGGAGACTGGGGACACTGAGCTTTCCGTTCTACAAACAATCACCAACTCAGCACTACTTCTGTCCTCAGTTACAAGGGACGACAACAGAGGTTATGATCTCCACCTGTATATTTCATCAACTTGTTTTCACACAAGGGCTATCTGGTTGATAAATACTTTCACTAAAAAGTCGGGATCCTCTTTAAAAACTAGATACTACATTCTGTATCGACTTACCGCTTTGACCGTTTCGATAGTTTTCTTTCCAGTAAAGTAACTGTCACCTTGAGTCTCTCCTGGAACCTGCCAGAAACAAAGAATCCTTGATAGTATTGTTGACAGGCATTAAAGAACCAATCAATCAGAGGCACCTAAGTAAGTTAAGCATCCGACTCTTGATTTCGCCTCAGCTTGTGATCTCACAATTTATGGGATCAATCCGAACATGGGGCTCTAGGCTGACAATGTGGAGCCTGCTTGGGATTCTCTCTCCCTCTCTCTGCCCGTCCCCTGCTTGCACACATGTATGTGCTCTCTCTCAAAAGAGATAGATATGAAAAGAAAAAACAATGAAGAAATCCAGAGAAGAATAGGCATCACTACGTTATGCTAATGGTTAACATGGCGTTACCAACTACTGTTAACAGAGTACTTGCTAAGCGCCAGACACTGGCAACCATTTTATATTCGTTATTATAAGAATATCCTATTCTACACAAGTTTAAAGAGAATGCCCACGGGGTGCCTGGGTGGCTCAGTCAGTTAAGCGTCCAACTTCGGCTCAGGTCATGAACTCGTGTTTCGTGACTTCAAGCCCCGCGTCGGGCTCTGTGCTGACAGCTCAGAGGCTGGAGCCTGCTTCAGATTCTGTGTCTCCCTCTCTCTCTGCCCCTCCCCTGCTCACACTCTGTCTCTTTCTCAAAAATTAAATAAAGATTAAAACAAAAAAAAAAAAAAAAAGAGAATGGCCAAGGGAGCCCGGAGTGGATCAGTCAGTTGAGTGTCTGACTCTCTCGATTTTGGCTCCAGGTCATGATCCCAGAGTCCTGGGATTAAGCCTCCTGTTGGGCTCCACACCAAGTGTGGAGCCTGCGTGGGATTTATTCTCTCTCTCTCTCTCTCTCTCTCTCTCTCTCTCTCTCTCTGTCTCTCTCCCTCACTCCCCCCCTCCCCTTTTCTCCCACTAGCACGTGCTCGCAGTCTCTAAAGTCAAAAAAAAATTCTGAAATTTTTGATTTTTATTTTTGTTCTATGATTCTATGAAGCCTCTTTAAAAACAAAAACAAAAACAGCCAGAATGACAATCATGCAGTACCAGATTTGGTCAGTCATTTGTCCCTCAATATCAGGATATACAGTTGAATCAAACAGGACTACACAGACCACTTCCTGCATGAGCTGGTGAGGCATCCGACCGCAATTCTAATTCCATTAGAAATTCTTGAAGTTAAGGTAAATTCGAATAAGATAATTACAGGGCTCAAGCTCAGGGTCCCAGAAGATTTACTTACTACTGGCTGGTCTTCTTTTGCCACACTCTCCTCATATTCTGCTTCCCTTTGCTGCCAAGAGAGAGAGATAAATTAGTCTGGAAGAAAAAGCATGGTCCCTACATGAAGTGAAATGAGACCGTGAAGAGCTGCTTCTCTCAAAATGCAGTCCCCTAATGGCATCTCTGTCTCTGTGTAGCTGCTGAATTGGTGACAGGAGTGTTGGCAACATCTCCTGGAGGTCCCTGGCTTCGCACTGGCTGGCGGGGGGTGGGGGGGATGGGGGGCCACACTAGACAGACTGCTTCGGCTGGGACAGCGTGTCGGATACCTACCAGCACCTCCATAACCAAGTTCAAGTCCTTACCATCTCCCTTTCTTCCTCAAGAATAAGAGGCTCCCTCGTCCTCTCCCAAAGTCTCAGAGATTTGTCATGGGACGATGACACAACATAGTCTCCACTGGGGCTTATAGCCAAGCACCAGATTTCCTGGTGGTGCCCCTGGAGAGAGAAGAAACAAAAGCAAAAACCCTGAGGAATACTTTATTCGCTGACGGATACCTGCCCTACATTGGTGGGAGGTCCACACTTAAATCTTAGAAGTAGTTCTGCAGTACTGAGGAAGCAAGCAGCAAGACGTCACCTCCAGGGTCTGTATGTGTTCGAATTTGTCTGCATCCCACTGCTTAATCTTACGGTCCTTCCCAGCGGTGAAGAAGAGGTGGGACTTGGGTACGAACCGGAGGTACATCACACTGAAAAGTGAGAGAAGCGAGCGAACGTCATCAAATCCCACATTATAATGAAGAGTCTCATGCACGTAGTTTTGAAGAGCTAGTTCTAGAATGCCTGATTACTTACATTTTAGCATTTTAAATTTATGACTGTCTCAAAACACAGAAGTAATAGACACAGATGCTCAAGGGAAATGATACAGGTGACCCAAAGGGACGTCTTTGAAGAGACCACACCTACCTGTCATCGTGCGCAAAGAGAGACTTGTGGCAGTCCCCAAAGTCCAAACCCCAGATTTTCACGTTCCGGTCAGCCGAGCCAGTTGCTATTAGTGCTCCATCCTACAAAGAGGAGAAATAAACCATTACTCTGCTTGATTAGCAGAAACCCTACAATTAGACCAACCAGAACATTTAACCCACTTCTTCCGGAAACAGTAAAATCAATACCAAACAATTTCATCTGTCCATCAAGAGCACCTATTTCTTTGCTTTTATCTAAGATTGCCCTTAAAAGCTTGCTCAGTGAGCGCAAGAACTCTGAGGCTCCAGTGTTTTCGTACTGCTCCAGGGTGGTGGTGTGCCTTGATGTCAGTTACCTATTTACTCTGCTAAATAGACAGGAAGAAGAATGTCTCATCTCTGTCCTAGGATTTGGGGAAAGAGGGAAAGAGGAGGAAAGAAGAGTCTGGGAAAGAACCTACTAGAATGTTTGCAATCCAGCCTTTTATCTCACGTTCCTGATCTCTATTTCTCCTATCTTTCCTATCTCAACGCCTCGTTCACATGGTTGTCAACGTGACATGAACACCAGAAATATTTTGTGACACCCACCTACTGTTAATGTTAATGCACAGATTACAAACAGCTAGAGCATGGGGCTGATTCCTTTCACACAGACTAGACAGTGTCTTTAAATACATTATTGCCACTCTTAGCCATAACCAGACACTGCAAAAACATGATTCTGGTCAAGAGACTAAAAGTCTCTTGTAACGTAAGTTAAAAGTTTACATGTAGTGCAAAATACGGTTAAGAGTCCAGATACGAAGACAAGTTCCATCTTCCTCACCAGCATTATCATTCAGAACAAAGGCGGATGTCTTTTTTAAAATCATATTTTAGGGTTGTCTCCCAATTATAGTATTTTAGACAGCAAAATACCCTCTGGAAAATCTACAACAAGGGGGTTAGTTATAAGGATTGATTCAGACATTAGTGAATATATTCTGAAAACTAAAGTAATACATGTATTTAAGATATGACTACAATATACATTATTTTATGGCTTTTCGGGGCGAAAGATAAGCAAACAGGATGAAAAAATACTCTACAGTGAAGATAGCAAGCCAAGAACTAAGAAAATGCTTTAGAAAAGACAACTTGTTTCCGGGACGCTGTTTAAATTTTACTTACGTAAGAGATGTCCATGCATATGACAGGCAGTTTGTGTCCATACAGCGAGAGAAAAAACTAAGTATTAAAGAAAAAAGAATATAAATAATTCACATCTGTCTATAAAATACAGGCATTGTTTGTTACATGTGGATCAAAAATATAACCTAAAAATACAATCTTAAACACTGTTCTGGATTGCTTTATAGTTATACTTCCAGAGCAGACAGACCACCAAAGGCGGCCCACCCTGGGTCCAGCCCGCGGACCCTGCATGCACCGCCACGAGCCCTGCAGTGCGGCGGACGCGGGCGCGCCCCAGAAGCCCACGGCCCTGGTCACAGTAGAGCATGGGACGTTCTCTGCATCTCTCAGCTGAAAAGACTTTGGGCACTTGCTTCACAACAGTGTTCCCAAGCCAGATCCAGTCCCCCCAACCGTGGGCACAGGGCCCAGGAAGCTGTGGTTTTAAACGCAACCCAATGATCCCGACGTACAGCCAGGTGTGGAGGCGCAGCCCGGGAGACCGAACAACGCTCTTGCACTACTGGTTGCAGCAGGACTTTGTGAACTTACGCAACAGGACTTGCTTTAAGTGAGATTTATGAACCAAAGGGCTCTTTCAAAACTCTGGCCTCGTAGTGCCCCTCCAATGTTTTGATTCACATATACATTTTTAGAAACCTACCACTGCTGGGCACAGGAAAGGCCACTTTGTGTCTTTCTGCCTGACCTTGGTTGGGTTGAGACTGCAAACTATTTCTAGGCGTAATCACTGTACCTTTAAAGTGTCAACATAGAAAATCTTCACAGTACAGTCCAGCAGAGAAACCGCCAACAGCTTCTGATTGGGGGAGTAACTGACACACAGAACATCTTCATCTAGTTGCAAGGTTCGGGTCTGCTTCACAGAAAGTCTAGCATGACAAAGCATCCAGAAAAAAATTAATAAATGAATGCGCTACAAAGGCAGACAAAAATTCCAAAAACTTCCTGGAGCACAACAGAAACACACATGTTGGGGCGCCTGGGTGGCTCAGTCGGTTAAGCATCTGACTTTGGCTCAGGTCATGATCTTGCAGTCTGTGAGTTCAAGCCCTGCATCAGGTTCTGTGCTGACAGCTCAGAGCCTGGAGCCTGCTTCGGACTCTGTGTCTCCCACTCTCTCTGCCCCTCCCCGCTCACACTCTGTCTCTCTCTCAAAAATAAACAAACATTAAAAAATTAAAAAAAAAATACACATGTCAAAAACCCATTCAGTAGTTACCCATTTTGACTCCAAAACAAGGACACATTAAAAAATGTCTACTCACCTCTTCTGGGTACTATTTTCATCTTTTACCAACTCAAAATCCCAGAATTTGACAGATTTATCTGCACCACCTGTCACGAAGCCACGCTGAAAATCAAATGACACTGCAGTTAGAAAATATTTTGTTACAGAAACTTTGATAAGATGACATCACAATAGTATAAAAGAGCATTCGTATTTAATGGCATAGGAGAAAAATGAAGACCAGCGTGGTTGCCCTGACCCCTCTCATTGCTCTTCTGGGCTGGTAGCCACACACCTCATCTGAAAATCCCTAGCAGGGGCTAATGTAGACAGATGGTAGCTAGGGGAAAGTTCTAGGTATACTTTCATTCAGCATCAGGAGGACTCTGAACACTGTAGGGTCTTTTGCCTCACCTAAGAAAGCACCAGTCAAAAGAATTTGCTGTTAATAAAACGGTTTGGCAAATACACACAGACTAGATCATCTAAGTTCATTCAAAGTATTTCTCAGAAGGGCATACATTTATTCTTGCAAAGTCTCTGCATAAAATACATTTGAAATTGTTACTGACTTGAAAGGGCTGATGCGTTGGCTACAGACACTAGACTTCTAGACTCGTAGATGTTGGGACTAAAAGGGGAAACAGAGACGTCTACTCCATCCTCTGCACTTCGTGGCCCAAGGAAGTATTTCCTCTTAGGTAGTAGCACGAAGCACTGGTAAAAACTCGTGAGGCTAAGTAACCTGAGGTCCTGTGGCTGATGACCCAGAGCAGCTGAACGAGGATTCATTTGCTAAAAGCTGCCCCTACGAGCAGGCACGTGACAGGCCACCACGCAGAAAATCTCAGGACCAGACACAAAGCGGGCTTTCTTTAAAGACACCCTGAAGAACCTTTGGCAGGCAGGCGGCAGTAAACGCTGACGCAAGCCACGGCAAAGGCAGCTAGAGTACCGAAGCCCAAATCCGAACGTCTGGCTTAGTCACCTGATCTGGAGAGAGAGACAAGGACCACAGAGCTCCGTCGTGTGCGTCTATCGTCTGCAGCAGGCTTCCTGAAGCCAGGTCATAAAGCTGCAGCTTTCCTGTCTGTGGAAGACACGAAATGAGCACAGCTCCCACGAGCACCTCCACAGCCTCCACGATGCAAGGCTACAGGGCTTAGACGTGGCCGACTGCTTCGCGAAGGGAGCACATGCTCCAGCTGCGCCTCCTGCGTGAGCGAGGCCGAGGCGCGGCGTGGGCCCTGGCAGGCCTGCTCTCTGCCCAACGCCAGAGCGAGCAGCCTTGTGGTCCTGGGCCCGTCACTTTCACAGGCGCTCCGACCTCGAAAGGGCAACAGCATGGCCAGAGGCAAATCAGCAGAAACACAGCAGCAAATGCTCCTAAAAACCCTTCGAGTTAAAGCAATTTTAAATGGTAACTGGCCTAACTGACATTTCTCCATCTAGTTTTGGTTTCCTCCTCTCCAGCACACCGACAATGAGAAACAGAAATCTACCTACAATGCTAGGGGGGACAGTGGACTTAAAAATAAATGGCAAAGGCTTAGAAAACAACAAGGCACACTTCCTGTTTAGAAACTGGGATATGCCGCCGTCACAATGCCAAGCGAGGAACACGCACAGCAGCAAAGCCTGCTCTATGATGGGCTTCTGCAGGGGATGGGGTGTGGAGAGCATAAGGTGGACAGACTGCAGTCCCAGGGCCGACTTGCTGAATTCACCTCTGAGAGCCTGTTTTCTCATCTGCAAAATGGGGTTTATAGCAGCAACCTCTCTAAGCTGCTGCGGGGGTTAAGATCGTGTACGTTAAACAATCACAGAGACTGGGCTGGGATGTGGGGGCTGTCCTTTCGTCACACAGGTAGGTGGACTTGGAAGGTTCTCACAACATGCTTTCCTAACAAAAACAATAGAGGGACACTTGTTGAAAGAATGAATGAAAAATTGGAAGAAACTTTTGACTGGAATTTAACGTTCATTCCCTGACACTGACCCTAAAATCTCTCTAGCTTTTTTTCCACTTTGAGCTGGCCAAACAATACCCACTGTGATACACAGGATTTCTAACAAAATAATCATGCGCACACAGCACTAGTTTAGGGGGGAATGGTGACACATACTTGCAAAGTGTGTTTTAAAGTATTCCACGACCTTATTCCATTTTATTCCCCCTGGGGCTTCTACTACTACTTAGCTACTAGTTATTTGCTGTGAGTCCATTTCTGTGCTATGTGCTTGACACACTGTAACACAGGTTATTCACCTCATTTTACATGAGAAAACTGACACTTACAGGAGTAAGTAAATCGCCCAAAGTCCTCACAGCAAGCAAGTGGAAAATCTAGTATTCAGGCGTAGGCCCATCTAGTGCAAAAGCCACTGTCAGAAAATAAGGGTCATCATCCTATTATACAGATAAGGAAGCACACTAAGAGGAGTTTGGTGACTTGCTCCCAATTACATGTTCTACACAGAATCTGAATCTGTGTAGAATCTGAACCCACATCCCTGTCTGCTCATTCCTGCATGCTGATCTTCCAATCCAATTAGCAACTGCGAATGAGGACTAGCCGGTCTGTCTTTATTGAATGCTTCCGTCTGCCAAGCACGACACTAAGCATTTCATATATTTTATCATCAGTCTTCTTAAAACACCTACATAGACGCTCATAAAGAGATGCATAAAAGGCCTATAACCAAAACACAGACGGTTATCTCAAGGTCGTGATTGGAATTTTATTTCTCAATTTAATATAAGGTTTGATTTTTTAAAAATAAAAAACACACAACTAAAAAGAAAACCTCTCAAAAAAAGGGGGGGGATCCCACTACCAACCTTCACCTATTATCCAGCTCTAATACATTTCCAATATGCAAACACAGGAGCCAGATTTCTCAAACAAACAACGGTCAGTGTATGGAGTAGAAGAGCCTCCCAAGTCGGGGAAGTCGGGTTACCTTTGTTCCTACGGCCACCTGCCTGTCACCCGGTACAAAGAAGGAGCAAAGCGCGTACTCACAGGTCATGGTGCGGATGCACTGCAGTGTGGCCCTGTGGGAAAGAACGAAGAAAGAACTCACGCACTTGAGGGAACCTGTTTCTCCGTCTTAGAGGTCAGCGCCTATGTTCTACACACACCTGGCCACACAGAGCTTGGCTCAGAGAAAACATTAAATGGCACCTAACTTCATTTTGTCGTAGGGGCCTCCTAAGCCTAAGGAACAGAGGTTACGCAACAGCAGGGCAGCAAAGAGCCTGTGCCGGGCTCAACGGAGCCCAATGTGCCACCATGAAGTCCACCATGAAGTGCACCCATAGGATTACAGGTTGGATTAGCATATCAATGTCTCTGCAAGTAAAGTTCATTTCCTTGGACCATAAGCATTTGTCCACTCGATAGATACACATCAAATGCCCACTTCATTCAACAACTTACTGAATGCCAGACATTATTCTAGGTGCTGGAAACATAATTGTATTGAACAGAAAACAGGTCTTGGACCTCATAAAGCTTGACATTCTTTAGGAACGAGGCAACCATATGCTGGCCTACCAGGTACTGGCAAGTGCCGAGGAGAAACGGCGCTGGGGGAAGGGAGGAGGAGGAAACATGGGGTGAGAAGACAGGGAGAAAGCAGAGACATAAAGGGGAGGATGGTTCAGGCACAACGACCAGGAGCACGACCACTGCCACAGGGGCACATTCTGGCTGTGTTTAGGGGATGACACAGCTCAGCAGGCTCTAGGGCAGCAGAACGGGAGTGGAGTAAAGAGGCAAGGTCTGTGAGTGCTCCTGTGGCTGCATGGAGAACAGACCGCAGACGGTGAGGCACGCGGCAGGGAGACCCATCAGGAAGCTATTGCGACTACCCAGGTGTGTTGACGGCGGATGGAGCTGGTGGCGGCGGCAGCACAGGTGACCACACGTGGTCAGATGCTGGCCATGTCCTGATGACAGAGCTGACCCGCTAGTGAACTGGACCTGGGGTAGGGGAGAGTGGCCATGAGCATTTGGGGACGTTTGCACGGGCAGCAGGTGGGGAGGCTGTTGGAGAAATAAGCTCGCTAGCATTGTTCGGGACACAAAACCTTGACATGCCCAATTAGACATCCATCTGACTTAGACATAAGGGTCTGATGTTCACGGAGAGGCAAAGGCTAAAGAAATTTATGCATCGTGAGGACAAAGAAAGCAGTGTAAAGTGACTGTAGACAGAGAAGAGGTCCAAACACTCTGCCCTGAAGTATTCATTCCAGCACTTGGAGGTCAGAAAGGGAAGAACGACCTGACACAAAGAGAGGGAACAGCCAGCACAGGAAAAGTAATGAGAGTCCAAGGAAGTATTCCAAAGAAGAGAAAGTTATCAATTCAAGGAGAGAGTGTCACATGAAGCTTTTGGGTCAAGGGACTCAGAAACAGGAAGGTCAGTGAGGAGGTGACAAGAGCAGCCATGGCAGAACGGTGGGGAAGGGCCTGACGGGAGACAGATGAAGACAGAATGGAGAAAAGAAACCAGAGGATGGGGAGGCACTGGGGAGACTGAGCAGGAGACGGGGCGTCACTTCGCAGACGGGAGATACCAGAGCGTATCTACACAGAGGGGAACGAGCCGGCAGAGCAGACACACTACAGATGGAGGAGGAGGGCCAGTGCTCGCAGGGAGCAGGGGAAGAACCTCGGGCCCACATTGTGGGTGACACTGGTCAGGAGCACCACCACAGTCACAGGAGGGAAGGTGGATTACGTGGGTGTAGATGCAGCCCAGCTGGCAGATGTGCTGGGAGCATGTGAACATGTTTTAGAGGATTCCACTTCCCAGTGAATTAGGGAGCAAACTCACCAGCTTAAAGGTGCTAGAGTTATCTGGGCTGTGAGGACACACAAGGTGTGGAATAGTCATCTA
This sequence comes from Cryptoprocta ferox, assembly GCA_028646485.1. Lineage (NCBI taxonomy): Eukaryota > Metazoa > Chordata > Mammalia > Carnivora > Eupleridae > Cryptoprocta > Cryptoprocta ferox. The sequence goes on from CM053570.1 coordinate 5,922,470, forward strand.
GGAAAGTCAGGGATGAGACCTTGCAGTCACAATACTGGGCGGCACCAAGAACCTACTAGAATTGAAGGAGCAGGCAGCAGGTTTGTGTTTTCTTCGAGCCAAGTACAGCGACAAGCTTCACGTGGAGTGAGCTTGCATTTTTGGGCGCCGAATTTCAAGGCAACTTTTCCTGCTCCAAACGCCACATGCCTACAGTCAAGATCCATTCCGAGGGACTGTAGGTAGGGCCTGAAGAGGCTAACAACCAACCATGAAGAGCACTCAAGTCTGGAGCGCCTGGGTGGCTCAGTCGGTTGAGCTTCCGACTCTAGATCTTGGCTCAGGTCATGATCTCACGGTTCCTAAGTTCGAGCCCCATGTCCGGCTCTGTGCTGCTCTCTCTCTCCCCCTCTCAAAATACATAAACTTAAAAAAAAAAAAAAAAAGTGTACTCAAACCTAATTCGCAGGGAAGAACACACGACTGGATAGAGCCATGGAGAGTGCCAGTTCACAAACCTGTTCCAGATCTTCACAGAATCCGCGGCTGCCGAAAGGATAGCGATGTTGTCTGAGCTGAAAGACAGAGTGCGCACGTCGCTGCGATGAGCCCCGAGGGTGATCCTGCTCGTCCTCACAGGCTGAGGAGCAGGCGTGGACGGGCTCAGCGAGTAGAATTCCACCAAGTTGTTCTGCAGCAGGAAGACCGCCTTCAACTCTCCTTGAGGCGAGTGAATCAAGTCGAAGGATCTGCAGGAGGAAATAATTCATAAATGTCCTCGCCACCGTCTTCGCTCACGCGGTTAATGTCTTCTAGCAGAAAGGTTTTACCATGTCCTCAATCTAGGGACATCTGAGCAACCATAAAGGATTTTACAGAAAGTGCTCTGATATTGGACCGTCACTGAGCACAGGCTTTTAAGTCAAAGAAACCTGGGCTCGGATACTGAATCTGACATACAACTTGCTTTTGCATATATAATTTTTTTAAGTAATCTTAAATCCTTTTGGCACATAGGGTATACGTCTTTCTTTCTAAATAGCAGCAGGAAAGAAGACTAAACAAATAGAAAAGCTTATTCTAATAAGACAAATATGAGATGGTGATTAATTAGCCCATGGTGAGGGCCAGTATCCCACGATTACGGTCTCCAAATATATAATTCCTCTAGACCGCTTACAAATAGCATGAAAAAGCTAATACAACTTTGCAGCACAGTATTGCTATAATACTGCTTTCAAGTACTTCAGATGCTTTATTTTTACTCACTTGATTTTGGCAGATGTTTTGATATTAGTCACCCGTTGGATTTCATCTTGCAGAGTCATTTTGACATTGACTTCAAGGTCTTCCTCCTCCCCTTTGGAAGAATTTAATCTAGGGGGGGAAAAAGACTATCATGCTACTACTTTTCTAGAAGAATCTTTGCTATTACTTGAGTCCAGTTCTATGTGACCCTGGGAATTCCTTAACCACAGGATTACCGTGAGAATTTGACAACACAGTGTGTGCAGAAATGCTTTGTCACCTACAGCGTCATAAATATAAAGTTTTACTCCATTTAAGAGATACCCTCAATAAATGGATTCGGAAAGCCGTTGCCCATAAAATTTCCCAGGGCAAGTCTTTGTAATTCAAACTATCCCAGTGAAATGTTTCTAGTGAACTTTCCTTACTTCAGAACTCTTTAGAAGATCCATTAACCTGAACCTGTCAATCCAACCATGTTAGATAAATCACACGTCTCAAAAAATTCGCCAAGTCAGCTGTCTTTTCCTTTGAGCCTTGCTAAATTTCAACCATTGAGAAACAAATTACCGTGGTTATTATGACAACATATTCCAAGGTTATTTTGCCACCAAATGTCAATTCTACAGTCTTTCTCCTCATGGCCCCCATGGTTAGCACTATGCAACCTAGCTTTGTTCTCTATGGGCTGTAGTCACTGGAGACACCTGCTAGCCTGACAACTAAATCACTTAGAAGCTATCTTCACAAAACCTGGACAGCTTTTCTACTTCTATATGGCTCTGAGCTCAAGACTCAGGAACATGCTAGCTATGAAGCTGTACTAAGGAGCAGAAATGTAAAACATGGCTACCAGCGTGCCACGAAACCTTCTCTAGCTCAACAGTAATCGCTAAGCAGAGTAACCACTTCCTTAAAGAAGTTTTTCTATCAGTACTATGTGGCCCACCCAAGATATTTTATTGGTAGTAAATATTTTTTAAAAAACACACTTTGCTTTCTTTCTAGCTTTCTTCATCTTCTTATCCATTTTCTTCTGAATTTCCGCTTGGGAAAGGATGCAGAACACTTCTAGCACAGAATCGGTTCCCTAGAAAGGCGGAAAGTTGATGTGAGTCCAGGAAAGGCAATTTGTAATTTTGCTTTTTCTCGGTAAGACCTAAACAAGAACACTACTTTTTCTGTGCTTCCTGGTTGTATTATCTGGGACAACTTCCTCTCTCTGGGATCGTTGGTTTGGTCGTGTGTAAACTGGGAATACCACTTCCTATCACAGCATTGCTCTGAAGACCAAAGAGAAAGCTAATGCTTTTAAACTGCTTAGAAAGCAGCACTTAATGCTTGCTAACAGTAAGGACCAGCAGAGTAACTATGACTGTCATGCTAATACAAGCTAGGGATTGTTAAGTCTACACAAGTACATGACTGGGGGAAACGCAATCTCTGCACCTGATATAAAACAAGCCCCGTCTCTGAAAGAGACAGCCCGTCCCTGTTGTTTTCTCCTACGACTGGTACTCACGTGGCAAGCCAGAATCCTGCCTGTCCTGTCCACGGCCAGGTTCACAACTCTGTCCCTGCCCTCCCGCATGATGGAACCAGCTTTTCTGCACCTAAGGATGCGCTACAGAAGCAGCAAGGGAGAAAGTGAAGGTTAAACGTGAGTTCTGTCAAACTTCTGAAAAGACAGGATTCTAAGAAACACGCGTGACAAAGACATTCTCTAAGATGACAATAACTGAGAATTTTCAAATTAAAAAATCTCCAATTCTCACTGTTCCCACAACTCAACTCAAATGAAGATAAAAAACAAAAAGAAAAAAGAATTACGTCCTCAGGAGTTTCATCCGTCTCCGGGGTACCATCCTCAGGTCCAGATGTGTCCTGTATCCCAGGGGAAGACCCTCTGCTTTTCTTGGACTCTGGTTCTTCTAAGTCTTCCATCTGTTTTATAAAAATAAGAAAATAAAAGCTGAAATAATGTGTCCCAGCCCTAATGACTTAGAAACCTGTCCTCATGGCCACCGGTAACTTCCATTTAGGACTTTCTTTGATCAAACCTCTTCAATGGTAGGACATTTACTAGAGTGTGTGAAAAACGGACTACAGCAGGGGCACCTGGGTGGCTCAGTCAGTTAAGTGTCCAATTTCGGCCCAGATCATGATCTCACGGTTCGTGGGTTCAAGCCCTGCATCGGACTCTGTGCTGACAGCTCAGAACCTGGAGCCTGCTTCCGATTCTGTGTCTTCCCCTCTCTCTACCCCTCCCCTACTCATGCTCGGTCTCTCAAAACTAAAACGTTAAAAAAATAATAAAAAGCACGCTGACTACAGCAAATGCTAACAAATGCATTTGCTATCTCCAATAACTTTCTGAAACATACAGACTATGGTTTAGTAACTTAGTAATTTAGACTAAGGTACAAAAATGGTGACGGACTCTTCATTAACCTTAAAACATTCTTAGGTGAAAGAGCCACCATATTCTAGAGGAAAGGCTCAAGTCTGGCTTTGAGAACGACAAAGACAATGCAACCCACAGAGGTTATGTGTTCTTCTTAAATGAAGCAGAGATAGAGGCTAGCCTACTACACTAGGACCTACCAGGGCAGCTACTGAAAACACTACACACCTAACTCCAGCTAAATCCGAGGTCCAATACTTTTCAACACAAAACCTTTGAGGATCTGAGAAAGTTACAGGTCTTCTCAGAATACATATGTTTAAAAACACACAGAAATTTTACAGATTTTTGCCTGAGGGGAAAGGGCCACAGATACTCTGAAGTCCATCCATGGACACCCCAAGGTCCAGGACTTTCGTGCTGAGAACTCTGCAAAGTAAAACATCAGCATTACCAGAAGGTGTAACCCTAAAACTATCCTTCTTCAAGCTCAAATGAATGAGGGCAATGGCATCATTCGTTATTAAGATAACGAAGGAAAAAAAATCTGGGAGCTGGGAAGTTATCGGTGATAGAATTCCTTCTAGTACAATGAGAACTCAATGATTACACCTCATTCTAAATTCAGTGAGCCTATGACCCTGATAAAACAATTCCCATAATCAGAAAAGCAATTACCTCCTGCAGGTAGACTATGTCCCACGCCCTCAGCTCACTGTCGGAAGACCCAGTGATGAGTCGCTTTTCTTCTGACACCAGAACCAACCCCCACACCTATGAAAAGATTAAATAGAATTTTTAAGACACTCCAGGACCTGTGTCTCGGCACACAGCATTCCAAAAGTTTAAGTATACGATCTGTAGTGATAGCCCTCTGGCATTTGCAAAGCCTAATGTTAAAGTAACCTTTCCAAAATACTAACAGAAATTCTCACCTTTGGAAAGAAAAAGTGGCTTGTGGTAGAAGTGCTGTTCATGCAGTAACTAGAAGTTTCTCTGTAATCTCTTACCCTTAAATTTACATAGTGGCCCTTCAGCACAAATCCTAACTAGAATCCACTCAAATGACAATTTTAAGTCTGGTACTTCTTTGTTTCAGCAGTGCCTTGCAAATAAAAGGTACCCCACTGAGGTCTACTGTATACTTTTCAGCCTCAAATATCTAAGAATATTGTTGCGAATCAACAAAGAATCTTATTTGCCTTTCCTCATCATTAATTCCAGGTATGTTTTTGAAAGCCTGGTAAGAACAAAGCATGGAGGAGGATACCAAGATATAAAATATTTCCACTGAAAATATCTATGTTCGGGTAACGCTTATAATGGCCACAATTTGCTGTGTACATGTCACCAGACCAGGCACTATACATACAGTGTCATCAAGACTCCCGACAATCATAAAGGTAGACACATTATTTAACGGTGATGAAACCCCTATTCATGGATTAAAAACTTATCCAAGGCCGGGGTGCCTGGGTGGCTCAGTCGGTTAAGCGTCCGACTTCAGCTCAGGTCACGAACTCACCGCTCATGGGATGGAGCCCCACGCTGGGCTCTGTGCTGACAGCTCGGAGCCTGGAGCCTGCTTTAGATTCTGTGTCTCCCTGTCTCTCTGCCCCTCCCCCACTCACACTGTCTCTCTCTCAAAAATAAATACATTAAAAAAAATTAAAAAAAAAAAAACCTTATCCAAGGCCAATTTTTACTAAATGCCGAAGTAGCTGTATCTGCTCCAACAGCCGGCACTTGTCCACCACATCAACCCCTCTGTCTCTTGGGACAGCACACAAGGATTACTGGAAGCAGTAAAAACAAAGCAGAGGAGGAAACCAGTTTCCTTCTGCCTCGCCATTCTTTCCCTGGGCCTGTGACCCTCCACATACCTCAGTTCGGTGGCCAACCATTGTTTTAAAGCAGTGCTGGGTATCAAGGTCCCACCATTTCACCAGGGTATCTTTCCCACTGAAAAAAAAAAAAAAAAGAAACAAAAATTTTAGGAGGAAAAAAAAAATCAGTAAACAGGAGATCGAGGACTCATCTGTTGTCTTAAAAAAAAAAATACATATGGCAACAATTTCTAATGCTTCAACTCAATTCCTCACTTTTTTTTAAAGAGAGAAGAAGCCTAACTCCATGTGGCTGTTAGGTAGAAAATACAATGTTGCACGTGTAAGCACAAAAATAACTCTGACTTCAGAGTGATAAGGCACACAGAGGCTGACCCCCAGCCCGTCATTCCCATCATAACAGCATCACCCTTCTCCTCTGTCAGCTGGTTGACATGGAAGCGCCTCGGATCTCTTCTGCTCCCCTGGCTCCCGTCTCCAGCTGGTCTCTGTGTCCTAAAAACACCGCCTCCGTGAGGCCCTCACTCCTTCCAATTCACTTCTGTACACAAGCCTGAATTTAAGTTCTACAGCCTGAATTATTTTCATAGCTTTTCATCTGGTCTCTTTATCCATTCCTGTTCCATTGTCACATCCAATAAACTAGTATCAGATAATCACAACTCTTTAAACTTACACTAGCTCATGGTTCTCTACAGAATCAAAATCACAACCAGCACCATTTTCAAATCTCCTCGTTAACAGGCCTCTGAGTCTCCCTGAGGATGAGCTCCACTCCTCCTCCTCAAATGCCTCTTCCCTGCTTCCTCACTACTATAAACCCAACATAATTCTCCTTCATGACCAAACTGGAGAAACCCAAAAAGACGAAAAACCCAATTTATGAAGTCTTTCATATATATATACAAGCTCAGCTCACTGTGTTTGTTTTTTTTTTTAACCATTGACCCCTGCACAATGAGCGGGTTAGGGGCACCAGCTCCCTCACCCCAGTGTAGTTGAAAATCCGCATTTAACTTTTGACTCCCCCCAAACACCACTGTTGACCAATAACATAAACAGTTGATCAACACTTGTTTTGTATGTAATATGCATTCTCACAACAGAGCTAGAGAAAATATTCAGAAAATCTTAAGACAAAACACATTTACAGTACTATATTTATTGAAAAAAACCCACGATAAGCAGACCCACCCAATTCAAATCTGTTGTTCAAGGGTCAACCGTTCGCTGAGCTATAATGTGAACATTCTAGTAGAACCTTAGTCATTCTCTCACAGAATCTGTGTTATTAACAACACACACCAACGTGCCATCCTGAAGGAACTAACCCACCAATGGTAAGGCGTTCAGTGCTCCTACACAACTGCTTCTGAGTCATTACTAAAGTTCTAGTTACTGGTGGCAAACCTTAGGATCCCAAACTTTCCTGGGTGGCCATTCCTTAGGACCAATAATTATTATATAAGGGTGGGCCATGTGAAATGGCAGACGTTTGATCTACACAAATGGAAATTTCAAATGGCTCAACCTAATGGATGTTCAGAAGGGATACCTATAGAGTCCGTCTGTTCTCAAAGGGCTGACAGCAAATCGAGCACTAGGTATTTACATCTGCCCACTGCCCCACATTCTGCTTTTCCAACTTTCTAGGGATCCAGAAAGCAGACAGCTCAGTCTATAAAACGCATGTCAAAGGTTAAGGAACACGGAAAGGCTAACGCCATTTTTTAAAATAATTATTGTCATAATAATGAAAAATCAGAAAAGGGACTTAAAAAATGCTAGAAACTAGCTTCTATGACACCACTGTAGAGAAGAGGGAAGGAGAGAGGAATGCAGAGGGCAAAAGAGGAAGCTAGCACATGAGCCTGAGGAGAGTGCAGAGAAATGAGGAAGGAATGAGGCAGATTTCCTCTTTGAAACCCTCGCTGATGCATTCACATATTAAAGAACTGGAAAAGAAACGGTTATGTCTTTACCTAGTAACTAGCAGATTCTTTTCTCGTAGAAACAATGCTTGTGTGACAGCGTCCTTGTGCCCCTTCAGACGGTAGAGGCCACTTTCATTGATCACATCCCACACGATAGCATCTGTGTCCTACAGGGATCAGATAATACAGAAGAATTTTCTTTACCACATTAGGCCTTGACAAACAATAGGATGTAATATTTTTATTACAAAGGTGATACATAGTGCTTGTAGAAAATCTGGAAAAGCTTACAAAAAAGTACAGACGGAATAAACACCAGTTAATTCCACCATCCAGATGTAACCACACAGGTATATTGTTTTATACTGTTCCAATCCAACATCCAGGTTAGTTTTAGAAAACTGGGGTCATGCTATTGGTAACATTTTATAACCCTCCCCCACTTTTCACTTAAAATATTTCCATTTTTCTACATGCCTCAGGACTGTTCTCATTTTTAAAAATTTTTTAATGTTTATTTAATTTTGCAAGAGAGAGTGAGACACAGAGTGCAAGCAGGAGGGGGCAGAGAGAGTGGGAGACACAGAATCCGAAACAGGCTCCAGGCTCTGAGCTGTCAGCACAGAGCCTGATGTGGGGCTCGAACCCACGAACTGTGAGATCACTACCTAAGCTAAAGTTAGACGCTTAACCAACTGAGCCACCCAGGCGCCCCCAGACTATTCTCATTTTCGATGATCATGTAATAATCAATCCTAAGGATATACCATAATCCATTTAAAAATTTTTCTGTTTTAACTAGGTAGTTTCCAAATTTCTATTATAAATATATAGAAATGAACATTCTTGTACAGAAATCTTTGTGTATACCTCAGATCAGAATACTAAAAAGGGAAATTCTTGGGTTAAAAGTTTTTTAAAGTTTGTAATTCATCGCAACAAGGTGATCTCTTTAAACTGCACCAATTGGTAGGCCCACCAGGGACATGAAGGACAAGGCCAGTTTTCCCATCCCTTTGGCTCTGGATATTATTAGTTTCTCAAAAACCACTGACAACTTCGGAAGTTAAAAATGCTGCCTCAGTATTTATTGGATTGGCATTTCTGAATACTCACAAGAAATTCGAGATGTGCTCTATGGTGATTACTGGCCATTTGTACCTCTCTTGAACTGCTAAGTCACGTCTTTCATCTTCTTTAGGGGTTTACTATTGGCTTGTAAGTTGTTATGAGATGAATGTTATTAATCCTTCCTATACTGAAAATATTAGATACATCCTCTTTTTCAATGTCCTTTAACTTTTTTTCCAGTATAAACTTGAGGTGCACGCACAGCATCACAACAGGTTCAGCTCACACCCACCTTCTCATAAAATTCAGCAAAAAGAAGAAAAAAGGAAACAAAATTCCTCCCTGTGAGAACTGAGGATTTACTCTCAGTAAGTTTATTTTTTTATGTGTACAAATGCTTTCAATCGAAATATTCAAAAATCTAGCGATTTGTAATTTCTTTCTTAAAAATTTTTTTTAACTATTTATTTTTGAGAGACAGAGACAGCACACAAGCAAAGGAAGGGCAGAGAGAGAGGGAGACACAGAATCCAAAGCTGGGTCCAGGATCCAGGATCCAAGCTCCAAGCTGTCAGCACAGAGGCCGATGCGCGGCTTGAACCGCGAGATTATGCCCTGAGCCAAAGTTGGACGCTTAACAGACTGAGCCACCCAGGCGCCCCTGTAATTTCTTTCTTTACTGACATGCTCAAAGTCCTTTTCTACCTTAGTAGCAGATAAACACGTAAATATCTTCTAGTTTACTTAAAATATCACTCTTTACTATTTAAGTTTCTAATCTGTGACTCATTTTGCATATAGCATAAAGCTTTAATTTAAAATGTCCCCCTACATACCAAGCCAATTGCCTATAGTATTTTATAAGTAACTCATAGTTTTTATACACACCAGAAACATTGTCTTTAAAATACACCAATTAGAAACATGAAAGTGGATTTGAGTCTGGGATTCCCATTTGGCTTCAATAATCTACCTATTTTTGTATCAATGCCAGATTAACACATTTTAAATTAAGACTTCATAACGCATTTAATATCTGAAACCTCCTAAAAAAATCTAACTCTGGAGAAAAAAAAACAAAACAAAACCCTGAAGCCCTGTTTTATTATTCACTGTTTCCAAATTTCTGGTGTTTTTGATTGTTTTCCAAACATGCTTTTAAGTAATTTGGTCATGTTCTTAAAAAATAAAAACTTGTGAGGTATTTATTTAAATTGCTTTAACTATATGTAACTAGAAAACACTAGCATCTTTGTCTTCCCATTCAAAAACATGCTTTGTAGCTCTATTGAAGTCTTCTGTTACATTCTTCAGTACAGTTTCATAGTATTTTTCTGATATTTAACATACTGTTGTAAATGCAATCTTTTACATTGGATCTTCTAAACAGATGACTATAGGTTTTATTGAACTTAATGGCCAAGAATGACTACTGTGTCTCTCCTTGACCCATCTGTTTTTCCCACAGTGTACTGTTTTAAGTAGCGGTTCCACAGCAATGTTGTATCAGTTATTGGGGACACCTGTACCTCATTCCTATATTTACCAGGCTTTTATCAGAGAATGCGACAGGAAACAAAACAAAACTCCCAATTCATACTCCTCCTCCTCCATTTCCACCATCTATATGGTTCTGTATACCGAAAATGCACTGTTTCACCCAACAGTTTTTGTGAACAACCAGCTTCAACATAAGCTTTATAGTCCTTTACTAGATCAAAATCAGGGCACCGGATTCAAAGTCTCACCTTGGACCCAGATGCCAGCCTGCCCCCCAGCTGATCATACTTCAGAGAAGTGATGGCTGCTTTGTGTCCATTGAAGGTCACGTTTCCTTCCCCGCTCAGGAGACTGAAGATTCGGATAGACCCATCCTCATAACCAACAGCTAAGTGAAGCCCATCTGGGGAGGGGCACAAGCAAGTGACTTCTTGTTTAAGCCCCTGAAGGATGAGGATCTGCAATTGTAAAAATCATAAACAATGTACAGGAGTTAAGCACGTCATCAAAGAAGAAGAGTAGGAATAATCAGGGACAATAAAACTAAGGGCATCGATAATTCCAAATCACTCGTATGAATAATAATGAAATTCTACAATTCATCTCCAGCTCTTTAACATAGGAATTATTATTTGTACTGGGCAATGAAACACTCAAGAAAAGGTAAAATTATTTTCTCCAAAGCTCTACATTAGAATAATGTGCAAAAATTTCCCAAGTGATAAATTCCTAAATCCTTATCCTGTGTTAACTCCAAATGGCTTTCCATATAGGGCTGTAAATACATCCTCGCTTTAACTGAGCGCCATCTTAAAAGAAGTCGATCTGTGTGGCACTAGAATGCTACACGGTTTATCCCCAAGAAACTCTGGGAGGCAACAAGTATCACAGTATTAACCTCTTGAGAGTCACACTGTAAGTGGGCAAGATGAAAATGCCTGAATTTAGTTTGCCAGAAGTGGTAGGTTTAGGGAACTCAGTCACACAAAGTACCAAAACCTAGTTTGTCAACTTTGGGCCTCATCTGTGTAAGTGAGAAAAACATTCAGTCAACATCGCTGAGTAATATTCCTTTCAAATGACTAAGATTTTATTTATTTTTTTTAGGTTTATTCATTTTTGAGAGAGATAGAGTGTGAGAAGGGGCAGAGAGAGAGAGAGGGGGAGACACAGAATCCGAAACAGGCTGCAGGCTCCAAGTGGTCAGCACAGAGCCCGACACGGACTCGAACTCATGAACTGTGAGATCATGACCTGAGCTGAAGTCGGATGCTTAACCGACTGAGCCACCCAGATACCCCTAAATGACTAAGATTTTATAACTGTTTGTGAGGGCAAGTAGAAGAACTTGAAAAATAAAGAACCGGTAGAGAAAACCAAACATGTCAGGAATAAGGACTACAAACACTTACCTGGAAATACTACAGATACCTAAGAGGTTAACTCGTATGTGGCGTGGTTTTCAGAGTTTAGTGAAGAACACAATAGAACCTGATACGTGGCTACCTAGGCCCAAAGAAGAAAGACTTTTCCAGGGCGCGCGTGTGCGCGCGCACACGCACACACGCACACACACACACACACACACACACAATCTCCCCACGTCTGCCTCCCCATCCTCAAATACCTATAAATCAGTTACCAACCTCGTTGATTTCCGACTTACCTTCTCTCCTTTCCTTAAGTCCCAGATGAACACGTGTTCGCAGGCTGGTACCGCCACGTAGCGTCCTTTTTCACCGCGAAGCGTCACGAAGACAATGTTACCTTTTTGGCTGCCAATGAGGCCGAAGACTGCACTGGCGACATAGCGTAGATACTGCTTCGTGAGCCCCATGTCGTAGCGTCTGGGCCCACCAGTGAGGCAGCTGTGCACGCAAACCAAGAAAACTCAGTCCGCTGGGTGCCTGGCTTCCGCGACGCTAGCAGACACCAACTGTTAATCGTGTGGTTAGAGCATGTATGTCGTGGCTTCTTCACCTTCACTTATTCTGAATAAATCATTCACACAAATACACGGACGTCTTCATTTTTTTATTCGCTGTTGACTCACATGTAAGCCCTCATTCCTCAAGTTTCAAATTGGTCACCTGGTCGTGCCCACCTCACAAATAACCGACATATGGCCTCTAGGCAGCTCAACAATTCACTTCTGTCCGTTCAACCGCCAGAGTTTTCACACTGAGATGGACAGAGTCTGAATATATTTACAGTAAACCATTACTATCATCCTACTACCTAGAGAAGCGCTATTTTAGATACTAGAGAATACGGTGTTGAGTAAATAAAATCCTTGACTTCATGGCACATGATCTTCTAGCCTAGCGGTTCTCAAACTCAAGTACATACCCGAATCACGTGAGGGCTTATGAAAACAGATTGTTGGGAACCACAGTCACCTTATCTCCCAGTGCCTCCTACTTTTTTTTTTTTCAATGTTTTATTATTTATTTTTGAGAGAGAGACAGTGTGAGTGGGAGAGGGGCAGAGAGAGAGAGGGAGACACAGAATCTGAGGCAGGCTCCAGGCTCCGAGCTGTCAGCACAGAGCCGAACGTGGGGCCCAAACCCAGGGACCATGAGATCATGACCTGAGCCGAAGTCAGATGCTTACTGAACCACGCAGGTGACCCACCCAGTGCCTGTTTCTGAATCAGGAGGTCTGAGGTGGGACCCAAGATTTTTCTAAGAAGTTTCCAAGGGATGCTGTGGTTTTTCTGGTTGCTTACTTGGAGAACTACTGTCCTAATACGTGTAGGTCCTCCCTTGATTTCCAAATCAGGTCAGCTACTTCCACTTGGCATGGAAAAAGGATACAGCAACATGGCACATTAGTTTTCAAAGATGCCTTAGTTCTCACATTAAATCAAATTCACCTATAACACTGGTTACTGATAAAAGATAACAAGTGAAGGAGATAAGTCAAGCTTCTCCGGTCTTGATACGAAGAGTGAAAAGGGCCTCAAACACCAATGCATCTCAAAAAACACAATACCAAACAGAAATTACACCCCTCGGGGCTCCTGAGTGGCTCCGTCAGTTAAGCGTCTGACTTCAGCTCAGGGCATGAGCTCATGGTTCATGAGTTCAAGCTTCATGTCAGGCTCTGTGCTGACAGCTCAGAGCCTTGAACCCGCTTTGGATTCTGTGTCTCCCTCTCTCTCTCTGTTCCTCCCTCACTCATGCTCTGTCTCTCCCTCTCAAAAATAAACATTAAAACATCTTTTTAAAAATGTTTAATGTTTATTTTTGAGACAGAGAGAGACAATGCAAGTAGGGAAGGAGCAGAGAGGGAGAGGAAGACACAGAATCTGAAGCAGGCTCCAGGCTCTGAGCTGTCAGTACAGAGCCCGACATGGGGCTCCAACTCACGAACCGTGAGCTCATGCCCTGAGCTGAAGTCCGATGCTTAACTGACTGAGCCAGCCAGGCGCCCCTGCTGTAGTCCGTTTTTCACACACTCTAGTAAATGTCCTACCATTAAAGAGGTTTGCTCAAACAGAGTCCTGAATGGAAGTTACCGGTGGCCGTGAGGACAGGTTTCTAAGTCATTAGGGCTGGGACACAGTATTTCAGCTTTATTTCCCCCTTTTTATAAAACAGATGGAAGACTTAGAAGAACCAGAGCCCAAGAAAAGCAGAGGGTCTTCCCCTGGGATACAGGACACACCTAGGCCTGAGGATGGTACCCTGGCGACAGATGAAACTTCTAATTAAAAAAATTTAAAAAAAAAATTACACCCCTTCCTTGGGAGCTGGCTTTTGTTGTTGGTTTCTACGTTTGGTTTAACTCTACAGAACGTGTTTCTGATTACACTGTTTTCGCCTACCTTAATAGAAAAATAATCAACAACAGCTGTTTAATAATTTTAGTAATCACTTCGCAGCCTCATTTGCCCCCACCTGAGACCAACAAGAGCCAGTTAAAAATCAAGAAGAGAATATGAACAATGTGATAATGCTGCTGACCCAGGCCATTTCCTCAATTCTTCCCCAATTCCTCTTATTTCTCCAGCCCCTTAACTAGAATTGTTCCTGTTGGTAGTCTTGGGCCCTCTACCAATTACTTCCACAGTATTTTCCTTGCAGACTGCATGGCGGATGCCAAGGCCTATGGACACCTGCATCTGTTATTTCCAGTCCTGTCCACATATGTGAATACAAGTAACAGAGTTCCAAAACCGTGTGAAATATTCCCAAAGACCTTGCAGCGTCCCCTCGGACATGTGTAAAACCGAACCCACCTTGCTTCCTGAACCCATTTTTTTTTTTCCTTTTTCTAAGACACGCAGGCCTCCCAGCCATTCAGACTCAAAACCTTGAAGCAACCTTTGCCTCATTAACAAAAAATATTACTATCGCAGCCAAAACTTAAAGAGCACTTACAAACGGCCATATGTTAAACGCGTACACCCGGGGAAACACGTGTGGTTAAGGACAAACAGCAACTGAGTTCATTAAAAGGGTGAAGATATGCAGAGTGCTTAGAAAACCATCTAAAATATTGCAAATATACCTACGGAAAAGTCTTCACAATAACCTGACAAAGGCAATACTATTCTTACCCCCATCTTACAGACAAGGAAACTAAGCCAAGGGATGTAAGATACTTTCTGTTCCAGCTCTTTGCCACTGGGGCCCCTGTCAAGGTGATTCCCTTCCTTGTCCTGCCACCTCGCTTTCTTCACGTTGCTCCTCCCTAGAATAACGTGCACTGTCCATCTCCACCTATTTTTTTTTTTAAACCGGTGTTTTCCTCTGAGGCCCACTTCCTCCGAGGCTAGACCAATTCTCGCAGCTCTTTCTATTGCCTCTAACTCTAAACTATCTTGCAAAAACCTCAGCACTGGCCGTTCGTGCCCCGCGTGCACAGATCTCGACGCCTTTTGGAGAGAGAGGTCACGACCGAACCTTCCACCGCGCGCTCACCATCCCCGTTTCCAGGTATTGCTAAGGACCCCCCCAAAATACGTTGCTGCTATGATGCACAGAAGGACTGGGGCGTTGTGACAGACCTGTCGGACGTCCCTAACTCGAGTCCTCAGTCAGGACAGAGTGAGGGGGCTCCGCACGCCGACCATGCTGCCTGAGCACCCTCGGGAGCACCGCCGGACGCGCGGCACCCGTACCCTGCAGGCGCCGGCCCCCCGGGGACGGCGGTACGTTCGCAGTCGCTCAGGTTCCCCTCCCCCCTAGCGACCGGCCGCGAGGGCCCCCGCCTCATCTGGGGCTGGTGCCCCGAAGGCCTCAGCCGGGACCGCGAGGAGAGAGATTGAACGCCGGGTCCCTACTTGTACTCGCCTCGGCCTCCACGAGGATCCCGGCCGCCTGGACCCGCCCACAGCACCCACCACTTCCGGGTCCGCTCCGCGACCCACTTCCGCCCGGCATTCCTTTTGCCTTCGAGGAGGAAATGACGTAGGGCCGGGCTGTGGTTGGCGGGCGCTGGCCGGTAGCGGAAGCCGGCGTTCGCCGCTCAAAGCTCTTCCAGCTGGTCACTCCAGCCTCCTGGGACTTTGCCTCGCCTGACCGCGAGCTCCTGGCCGGGGGTGTCGGGGGATGCCGCTCGGCCGCTTCCTGCGAGGAGCTTAACCCGCCCCGCTGCCGCCCGGATGGGACCGCCGGAGTGCGGTGAGAGGCGGGACCTAGAGCCGGGCCGGGGAGGGAAGGCGGGGCGGAGCGGGCCGGGGGCGCGGCGGGAGGCGCTCGGATTGGGCCCGGCCTGGGGGTGCGGACCGAGGGGGTTAGTGCTGTCGGCTCTCTGGGAGAATGAGTGTGCCACTTCTTGCCCAGAGGATGGTCGCGCTTTTCTGGCCCGCAGCGCTTGTCGGCCACCACTTACGGACGAGAAGACAGGGTAGGCAGACCTGGGCACCAGGGCCAGTGGTGCTGTAGTCCCCGGGGAGGCACGCGCCCTGGATGCAGGTGAGGTAGGGCGGCTGGGACCCCTGCCGGTTACAGCCCCACGGTCAAGTGTATGTTGCCGCGCGTGTGGTCGGGGCGTTCCACAAACCCAGCGCAGGTCGAGTCGGGGCAGCATAGGCGCTGAGCCCAGGATGCTGAGTTGTCTGGATCCCCGCAGTCCCTGGAGTGACATTGTCTGGCTTTGTGTTTCCGCTCCCTGGCCGCGTGAGGGGGAAGTGACCAGGGCTGACTCCTCCTTGCGTTGTAATTGAGGTTTAGGTGCTCTGTCGCCAGGCGAGGATTAGCCTGTCTTGAAGCTCTGTCCGCTTCTGTTCCTGGGCTGCACAGAAATGTTCAGAAAGGAGTTCTGGTGTGTGTGGTTGTGGAGAAGGAAAGCTAACATATAGCTCTACAAAGGGAATAAGGCTTTGCCTTTGCTTATTTAACAAGATCTCTGTAGTCAACCTAGAAATGAGACATTATCTAAATTTTCTGATTATCTTCAGACGTTTCTGGGATTCTTAACACCTGTGCTGCTAGTCTTCCATATTCAAGAAAATTGCAATAGTAGCGATTGAGACTACAGATGTAGCACTGTAGGTGTTTTGAAACAAGATTACTGTGGGTTGGATGAATGAGAAAGGAGGAAATTGTGGCAACACACTATTTCAATAAGTATTTTGCGGAAGGGAGTAGTTAGGTGGGTGTGTATGGTTAATATCTCCTATAGGTGATGTCTATTACATAATTAGAAAAAAAATGTGTGCTTCAGTAGAAAACTGCATAATCTAGATTCTATCTAGAAAGCTATTCCAAGAAAGCTATTTTACAACTCTGTAAACTCTAGGTAACTAATGTCAACACTAAATAATTTTTGTCTGTAGGCATGTAGGTTCTGTCCTCTTAGAGATTCAGTGGAAGTTGCCTTCCTGTACATTCATTTCAATATTCCTGATCAATATGTTCAGTTTTGGGATCCCCTTCAACCTACCACCTGTCTGGTTTGCTTTTGAGTTCAATAAAGTGTTGGACACGTACTACTCATTTTTATATTTGAGTCATGATTTTACTTAAAATTTCTCTTAATATTATGAAATATGAGGGGAAGGGACACTCACAAATGGAAAAGATAATTTTAATAAGAGTTGGTGTAAGAGCAACTGTGATTGAGTGCCAAGATAATGCATTTTATAAAATTCCCAATTCATACAGTATTTAAAGAATATAACTCTAATTTCTCATTTAAGTTTCATATTGCTCAATTTGTATTAATTGTGTTAATACAATTTGTATTTAATTGTATTTAATTAACTAATAATTAAAACATAGAAAGTTCTTTTATTTTTTAAAAAATATTTTAGTGTTCATTTTTGAGAGAGAGAGCAAGAGAGCATGCGTGCGCGCACGCTAGTGGGGAGGGGCAGAGAGAGAGGGAGACACAGAAACTGAAGCAGGCTCCAGGCTCCAAGCTGTCAGCACAGACCCCAGTGCGGGGCCCAAAGTCACAAACCATGATGTCATGATCTGAGCCAAAGTCGGACGTTTAACCGACTGAGTCATCCAGGCACCCCTAGTAAATAAAAATTCTTTTAATATGAAGGTGGTACTATGAACTCACCATTGGAGGACGCGCTTTGTGTGTTTTTGAATGACAATGTTAAATTTGACCTGGGCCATTGGTACCACTTAGAAATACTTGTGATACTGTATTTATTGTTGACCTCTCTTATTGCCTTGGTTTGTTTTTCCACCTAAGTAACTTAAAAATAAAGTTATTCTTTCTATTTGCAGAGAATAACTCTTAAATATGGTAGATTTGGTGCTGGGATTGAGGTGTTATTATGCACATATAGTATCTGATGTGCCCCGAAGTTTTAAATACTGAAATGCAAGGCGTAAGGAATGGTAAACCTGTAATTGATTTCACTGTATTTGCACAGTGAAAAGAGAGCTGGTGATAAATGGAGGTCAAAAGCCTGGACCAGCTCTCTGTGTACTTTTATCCAGGCGTGTCTGAACAAGGTAAGCATTTTGAAGAACAAGCAGACAGATTTAGAGTTCTTGTTTTTCTCTTTTAAATGATACCATTTTCTTTTTATCCAGACAAAAACCAGGTTATCTTGAGACAGTGACCCAGGCCATCCTGCCTGATCCTGCCTAGTCTTGAACAATAAAAATGTAATCTCTCTCCCCAATCCAGTTATTCATGTAAAGCATTATTTAGAGCACTTCTTAAACTGACAGTCTGCAAATTTGTTTAAGAACAAATGAGGACTTCACAAATAAAACAAATGGTTTATTCTCCTTATGCATTTGAATTGTAAAGGATTTATCTTTAGGTCATCATTCATGAAGATACTGAAGGTAACCTTTAGATAGTATGGCTAAGGAAATAGATATGATCCATTCTGGAATCTTCTGTTTGTCTCCTGGTAGACTTTTTGATCCTGGGACGTAGACGTCTTGGGTCAGGAGCCTTTTGTACTAAGGTTTAGTGTTTACTTATGAACCTGTGCAAAGTACTGAACTGATATTCAGTGGAAAGTCTTGCTCCTCCTCAATGTTAACCGAAATTTGGCTTTAGCTACAGATTGCTGTATAGCCTTTCCCTCCTCCCTCACCTGAGCACGCTGTGTTCTGTCATAGAGATTCTTAATCAGAGTCTGGGAACCTTCTCACATTTATTTGCAAATCTGTGCTTGTGTGAGCTCATCTACTCCTATTGTGGGTGGTGAAAAGGTCTTGATCTTTTTATGTGATTCTCAAAGGGGTCTGTGACCCGAAGAATGTGAAGAACCCATATTCCTTAAGTATCAAGGATCAAATTTTCCTGCCTAGCTTGGCTTTGCTGCTCCATTTGCTCTATTGCCAAGGTGTGTGTGTTGAAGAAAGGAGAGATTTAAATCCCTCTTTGGTGAGAAACAATCAATTTCTGTGTAGCGATGGAGGTGAAAAAGAATTAATCCTTTGTTAAATGCCATGACACTTTCTACATAATACCACTCAACTTTGAGAGCTCTGGGGCATATTTATTACTCATTTAGCACCCGGTATCTTAAGGGTCACAGTGACTTTTACGATCTCCGAAGAAGGTCCAACAAATTATATGGACAAGATGTGATTGGAGATATAAGCCAACCACCCAGTAGCGTACTGTCAAAGAAGATAATAGAGTTTCAGGGGAAGAATGATCAATAGTTAATGCAGCTAACATTTGATTAGCTCCTGGATTTAACATTCGGGCAGTCATCGTTGGACCTTGGACCTTGAAAGAGCAATTTAGCATTGTTACCAGAGGTGCCAACAAAACGCTAGTAGGTTGAATACATGGAAGAAAAAGAAATAGAGCTCCAAAACCGACTATGCTTATGAAGTTAGGTGGCAGGATGAGGCATTTAGTTGGTATTTGAAGAAGAAATGGGGTAGGACTATTTTTTTTTAAGACTAGGAGGATGGAGGGGAAGGAGAGATCAGATATTGTGAAGGAAGTGTTAATACCTTTTAGAGGAGAGCTGGGAAAGTAAAATGCGTTATTTGAAGGCAGTTGGGCAGGCTTAAAAGTGCAGCTCCCAGATTTATCCTTCCCTCTGTAAAACTCGTCTACTTTTGGTCTCAACTGTCACTTCCTGGAAGAGACATTCTGTCCAATCTAAGTTAGCTTTCCACCTTGATCTTCTTTACAGAACACTTCTCACAGATTTTAATTATATAGTATATTTATTTCTGTGATTATCTATTTGTGTGACTTTTGTGAGTCTCCCTCTTCCAGTAGAATCTCAGCATCTAACAATGCTTAAATAACTGAATGCCTGGGACATAGTAGGCAAATAAGCATGTGTTATCATTTCTACGGGCCAGGGGTTCAGAACTCAGTAGCAGCTTAGCCGTGTGGTTCTGGTTCATGAGCGTTTCTCATGAGGTTGCAGTCAGGATGTCAGCTGGGGCTGAAGTCATTTGAAGCCCAGTGGAGGCTGGAAAATCCAAGGGGATTCCTTCACCTGCCTGGGCATCAATGCTGGCTGTTGGCAGGCACTCTCAGGTACTTCCCATGGCGGCCTGGGGGCCTTTTCATGGGCTTCTTGAGTGTCCCCCATCATGGGAGCTAATTTCCCCAGAGCAAGCACTCCAGGAGAGAGCGCATTACCTTTTATGACTGATCCTTCGAAGTCATATACTATCGTTTCTGCAGTATCCTATTGGTTGGTTATGTGGGCTGCCCTATTCATGATAGGAGGCAGCTGTACAGGGGCATTGATACCAGGAAGCAGTATCATTGAAGGACATCTTAGAGGATGTCTACCACAGATGGTATATGGTGTAACATAGAGTCACCCAAGATTTATTAAGACAGTTTCCTAATATTTTCTAATAGTGTTGATGGAGGGCCCATCTGACCTTGGAAAACATGCATTTGTCTTGGCAGCAGGCAGGATACTGATTGTTTTGTTTTGTTTTAGAGGAAACAGATGTTGGGTTGAGCTAGGTTTTAGCGATTCACAAGTTATTACAAAGGCAGATATTGAGATAAATTAGTGTCTCTTAATCCAGCAGTTTGTTGGGTTTATTTGGTACTGCCTTTGACAGCAAGTGTTTTGGTCTTTCCCACACATGGAGCCATAACTTGGTCTCAGCAGTGGTGCGGGTGACTTTCACATTGGCTCTGAGAACGTTGTAACAGGTAACTTTCACCATACCCTGCTTTGTGCCAGATTATATCATTTAATCCTCACAATAACCCTGTAAGTGGATTACTCTTATTTTTGAAATAAGGAAACCCTGGCTTGCAGTTAAGGCTGACCCAGCTGTTAGGTCCTAGACCTAAACTCGGGCCTGCTGATAACAGAGCCCAAGCTCTTACATTGTACCCCCTGCCTCTTCCTCACGGTGTAAGTGCACCTGGAATATTTATCTTAAAGCATTGAGGAAGCCAGATTCAGGATGGTACATACATTTTGATTTGGCCTATCATAGAAAAAGATAGGAACTACATAAAAATTGGGAAGTTTTTCCTGTTACTTTTTTCTCCCCAAATGTTCTATAAGTGGATACAAGTGGATAAAGAAAAGTTATTTTTAAAGAGGTAATATTGTTCTAAAAGTTGGCATTCAAGTTTGCAAAATGAACACTGACTCTGTGTTCAATGGACATTTTTATATTATAGTTTCAGCATGAGTCATTGTCCTCAGAAATCTGAATAACTTTTTTTAAGTATGAACTTCTGCAAAATGCCATTCCATTGAGCTTCAGTTAGTTCAGCTGTGGAAAATAAATTCTCTATTTGTCCTCTCTTCAGCTTGTCCAGCTCAGGTTGGCATACTCATTAACAGATCAACAGATCTCGTGGTTGCCTCCAGTTTCAAAGACTAATTGGATGGATTAAACACCATCTTCTGATAAAATTCGTTTCTTTATTTCAAAATAATTTCAGAAGAGTATTTTGTATCAAATAAGAATAATCCTGTTACATAGTTTTATCATGGTATAATCCATAAGGCCTTTCTGAAATTGTTATATAAATGATCACACCTCCTACGCCACAGTGCTGGCAAAGGAGTTATATCGTGCCTGATCCATGGTCCATTCCACTTAGCTCACATTTCTCAGCAAGAAACACCAAGGAATTAGAGGAAGAAAGGCATTGTTCTCCTTCTCTAACAACAAACGTTAGGGTCACACAGAAAAACTTCTGTAACAAGAAGTTCGCGCCCCAGCTTTCATTCCCTGATCATCTACCTGCTCAGCATTAACAGTGACCTCCAGCTAACCAGACGCACTGGTCAGTCCTCAGTCCTGTTATTCAACATATCAGTAGCGTTTACCCTAGCTGATCCTTCTTGAGCACTCCTGAACATACTTTCTTCACTTGCCTTGTAGGCGACCGTACTTTCCTGGTGTTCCTCCCTATCCTGTTAATCCTCTTTATCTTTTTTTTTTTTTTTTTTTTTTTTTTTTTTGCTTGTTCTCTTTCCAACCTGTAAGTTTTGCCTTAGGGCTCAGTCCTTGGATCTCTTTTTTCCATTTGTATGGTCTCTCTTGGTAATCATGTTCGATTCCCATAACCTTAAATACCACCCACATGCCCAGTCTTCCAGATTTATATCTGTAGCCCAACCGCTCCTCTGAGCTCTAGCCTCGTATAGCCAATTGCATGTCTGACACCAATACTTGGCCATATGAGGGGCATTTCAAACCTAACATGTGCAAAAACTTACGAGGAAAAACGACCTTGATTCTCACCCCCCTGCAGGAGCTATTCCAGCCTTCCTCTTCCCCCTAAATAGCCTTAGCATCTACTCAGTTGCTCAAGCAAGAAATCTAGGAATTAATTACCTTTGATTCTTTCCTTTTCCCTCATCCTTCGCATTCGTTTAGCAAGTCTTGTTGACTCTACCTTCAAAATACATTCCGAATCCAACCATCTCCCACCACCTTCGTCATCATCTCCCCTAGATCCCTGCAGCCGTTCTCTGCTGGTCTCTGGTTTTGCTCTCGTCCCCACTCCAGTTCGTGGTACCTAGAGTAATCTTACCAAGTGTTATTTATATTAATTTATTACTTCCATCAAGATCCTCTTAACAGCTTCCCCTCAGGGCTTACAAACTGCATCATCTGGTCTTTTGATCTCTCACCAACCTCAGTCACCTACCACTCCTTACCTACTTAGAACATCTGTCTGGCTTCTTGGCAAGTTAAGTATCTTTACTCATGCTAAATTTCCCATGGCCTCTCTGTTGTACTTGATACCGTGTGTCTTCCTCTCACCCTCTTCTAATTTCTACATTTCTGTACAGCCATCTTCCTACCACATCAGTGTCTCATGTCATATCCTGCAAATTGTCCAGTCCTGTTCTTCCTTTGTATATTGCCTCTCAAATCCATCCCTTCTCCATCTGCTTCTCTACTAAGTTCAAACTTTTATACTTGATTGCAGGAACCTCCCTGCTTTTCATTTTGTCTTACTCGGCTATCGTTGAGTAATATCTTCTCTCCATAATATCATTCCACTGAGTTCTTCAAATTGTACATTGTATTTATCTTTATATCTCTTGCAGCACCTAGCACCCTCCCACCCCCAATAGCAGACACTCAGTGAATGTTGAATGAATTGTCCTGTGTTTCTAGAAAGCAGAACTGGTGGGGCATGTGATTGTTTTAATGACTATAATTCTTTGAAAAGAAGTTGTGCTTAAATAATCCCCCTTTCTTCTTCTTTAGAGAAACTATAGCAGTTCTTTGTTGTATATTGATTTTTATGGAGTGTTTAAGCAACTAATCACACAATGTACTATTAGAGCATTTCACAGTAGAGATTTGTTTTTTGATCTAATAGAAGTGAAGTAGTATCTATGCTTCTATTAAAACGGTTCTTTCTTTTCTTTTAAGCTAAAGTCTCCAGTGAATATTGAATTGCTGAGAAATTTGGGGAAAGACCGGCTGAAGTTCCCATTCCATGGATCCCTTGGGTGCACCTTCCCAGTTTGTGGATGTGGATACACTACCAAGCTGGGGCGACTCATGTGAAGATGAATTAAATACTTCCGATACTGCAGCTGAAACATTGCAGGAAAATACTGTTAGATCACCTTTTCTTTACAATAAGGATATCAGTGGGAAAGTGATTCTTTGGTAATTCTTTGACTAAATCATATCATAATATGATAATACCCTTATAATTTCTTCTAAATGGTTTTGGGAGTCCTAGTGATGTTAACATATTACTTTGCATATACTTACACAGTTTCATTGAGGTATAATTGACCTACAATAAACTGCATATTTTTAAAGTGTACAGTTTGGTACATTTTGACATGTGTGTAGCCATGAGCCTGATCGCCCACTCTGATCACCACAGCCCAGTTAATATATTTATCACTCCCAAAAGTATTTTTTGTGTCCTTGCATAATCCCTCCTTCACGGCCCCTCCCTGACTCTGCATCCCATTGATCTTTCACTATAGATTAATTTGCGTTTTTCCAAAGTTTTATGTAAGTGGAATCATATACCCTTTTTTTTCATATGGCCACCTTCGTTCAGCATAATTATTTGAAAGATCATCTATGTTGATGCATCTTTTAGTAGTAGAACCTTTCATTTTTAAAAACTTTATTGAGATATAATTCACATATCATACATTTTATCAGTTTATGTTGTATAAGTCAGGGGTTTTTAGTGTATTCACAAAGTTGTGTAACCATCACCACAGTCAATTTTGGAACATTTTCATCACCCCAAAGTCCTGTACCCATTAGCAGTCATTCCCTGTTTCCCCACCTCTCAGCTGCAGCCAACCACTAAACTACTTTGTATAGATTTGTATACTGGGGACATTTCATGTAAATGGAGTCCATTGTGACTTAGTATCTAATGTTTTAAAGATTCATCCATGTTGTAGTGTGAATCAGTACTTCATTCCTTTCTATGGCCAAATGATATTCCGTTGTTTGGCTATACCTATGCCATTTATCCCTTTTATCAGTTCATCACTTGATAGACATTTGGGTTGTTTCCACTTTTTGGCTATTACGAATAATGCTGCTGTGGTAAACTCCCGAAACCAACCACTTTCAGCTCTGTCAGCATTCTGTTACAATGAAAGCAACGTGGAAGGAGCAAAGAAATAACATGATGGGTCTGTGGGTTGCAGCTTTGTAGCATTTGCATTGAAGGTTGGCCTGGGAGGCCGATTAGTCTTCCTGAGTCCAGAACTACTTTTTTACTAGTGCTTAAGCTTGTGAGCCAGCAAAACCAGCATTGTGAAGGGGGTGAGGACGGAATGTTTTGAAATAATTAGCAGTTAGCTTTCTTATCTCCCTCCTCTTCCCCACACTTGTTCTTTATTTGTTTATCATTTCCATAGGAAAGGAGACGTGGCATTACTGAACTGTACAGCCATTGTGAATACCAGCAATGAAAGTCTTACCGATAAGAACCCTGTGTCAGAGAGCATCTTCATGCTCGCAGGACCTGATTTGAAGGAGGACCTCCAGAAACTTAAGGGTGAGTGAGTTTTCCTGGGTATGTTACTGTTAGGAAACGTGTTTGATATTTAAAGAAGCATGTTTTGCATTTAGTAAGAATACTAATTAGATGTAGCTGTTTTTTCTTGTTTAAACTACATAAAAACAGCTTTTGAAAACCCCACGTTGTGTTAGAAATTGAACACTGAGACTATACTGTCAGTAAAATTCCTCGGTCATGTTCTCAAATTTAAAAAATGACAATCACTATAGCCAGTTAAATTTTCTTGGCTATATATTTTCTTGCACAAATAAGCCTTGTAAAACAACTATCCTTTCTCTAAACTGAAAAATTCTATCATTATTTGATATTGATAGAGAATTTTTCCCATACCTCGTTGAGTGCAAATGTTGCACTTTGGAAATGAAATTGACTTGTTGATAAAACCAAAATGAATTGTGAGAACAAATATATTCTTGATTAATTTTGCACTTGTTTTTTTTTTTTAAGCAGAACATTCTTCTAGGAATATTTCATTTGAAATGGAGACAGGGAAGAGTTCTGTTAGTTCAGAATCTTGTTTACCTTATTAGCATTCATTTTCTTAAATTACCAACATGGTGAACCAAGTTACTATTATTTGAGCCTAAATAGAATATTAAAAATTCAATCAGCCCACTTTATAAAAAGTATTTATGAAATACAGCAATGTTTCTTAAAATGTAATTAACAAATCTCACCTGTATAAAATTTTTATTTCTTTGACCTCTACCATTTAACAGTGAAAACTGGTTTCTGTCCTAATAAGGATATTAGAATTTGAAGAGGAATACTCAATAATGCTGATTCCATGAAAGAGAGGATAGAGGGAGAAGAATTACATTATCTGATGAAGAAACTGAACTATATGATAGCTAAAGGGGGGAAAAAAGCCCTCAATTAAACTAAAAACATGATACTGTGAAGAACATTTAGAAATTAGAAAATGTAGTAGAGATAATACTGACAAGTTCTTAGATAAACGTAATAGAGAAGCTGGTCTGGAAAAATTCCTTATGGTGTGTGTATGTGTGTGTGTGTGTATTCTCACACCTTAGAGCTAGACTTATGGGTAAGAGAAAGGAAGTAATCAAATTTAATGTAAGCATACAAATGAAAACCTCAGTATTTAACAGCATGTGTTTGAGAGTCTCCAAGCAGGAGTTCATATTGTAACTGTGCCCTTCACTGACTGTGTAATGTAAAACCAATTACTTCACCTGAGTTTCCTGCTCTCTAAAGTGGGGCATGGAGATAATAGTCTCTACCTCAGTTTCTGACACATGACAAGAGCTCAGTGAGTATTTGGGGATGGAAACAATATCATGAAAAGTAAATGAGATAATAGACATTAAGTTCTAAGCACATTCTAAGTGTTTAGTGTTATTGCTGGTGTTAGCTACAGGCCTCAGTTGTTTGATGAGTTGCTGCAGACCTGAGGAAAGATGATTAATGATGCACTGCAGGCTGGATACTTAATCCTCTCCCGTTTTTACATTTTCAGTAACAGCTTCATAAATGGTTACAAAGCATGACTCCCCAAATTTGTAGATGATAGAAAGCTGAGAGGAGTTAATAGGAGATGTTGGATGACCAAAGAATTTTAAATATTCTGAGCCGACTGGAACTATGAGCCAAAAAATGAAAACATTGACAGGGGTGAATATAAAAGTCTTGCAGTAAGTTTAAAACCTTAATTATTCCAATTCAGGTTGGGAAGCCCCGTTTGACAACCCTTATTACAGAAGAAAGTATTTGCTATCAGTAAAGTGGCATCATCTTTCTCTCCCATTTTTCATGCAGGAAACTGTAGGGTTAACACTTTCTCCTCACTGTCCGCACATAAAGGCTGTCATCAAGCCATTGATCTGTCTTGAGTCTCTTTTTATCACCACCGCCTGCAGCCTGGCCGGTCTTCCCATTAATCCTCTGACTGGATGCAGCTGATGCTTCCCTTGCCACTGGTCTCCCTGCATCCATTCTTTTACCTAAATCTGTTTTCCACATACAGTAAGCATTTGCTTTTTAAATTGTGAATCCCTTCTTACTGCTTCCCTGCTTTGCGCCGCGTATCGGCCTCTCGGTACACTTAGAACGCAAGCTCCTTAAGCTGGTGTCCGAGGCCTTACCAGATCTCAGACACCTGCCTCCCGGCTCCTTCCACATCCTCTCCTCCCTCCCTTACTATGCTTGAACCAAACCGATCGTTTAGCTCCTGTTCAGTTTTGCAGGTACTTTGCTCTTTCAGTTCTTAATTCTTCTTAAGTCTTTGCTTCTATCCCTTCCTCATATTTACTTCAGAATTCGCCAATCTCCCCATGATGTATGCTCTCAGCATACTTGTCTTTTGTGCTTTTATCACAATTGTAATCTCATAAATTGTTTACACGATGATAGTATTCACATTAAACTTTGACCTCCCTGAGGACAGGAACTGTATTATCTTACTGGTCTGTGTGTGCCTTGTACCAAGAATAGTGGAGGCATCCTTTAAGGAGCAGATGAATGACTACAAATTCCCTGGGATTTTAATTACCTAGACTCAGCAGTGATAATGTCTCATTTTTATTGGAAACACTAACAGTATCAGACTATATCACTAGAAGCATAGCATCATAACTTGTTAACAGCTTAAAATAGACTGGTATGTCTATAAGATGTTTTATGTAAGCCTCCTGGTATTCGTGAAGGAAAAAAACCTCTAAGAGATACACTAAAGAGAAAGGAATTAAAGCCTACCAGTAAGAAAAATAAATCACAATGCAAGACAGCAAGAGAGGGAAAAAAAAACTTAAAAAAAACCTCAGGAAACAATGAACAAAATGGCAATAGTAATTCCTTACCTAGCAGCAATTACTTTAAGCATAAAAGGACTAAGTTCTCCCATCAAAAGACACAGGGTGGTTGGTGGATTAAAAAAAAAAAAACAAGATCCAGCAATATAGTGTCTACAAGAGATTCACTTTAGCTTTAATGACACACACAGGTCTAAAGTGAAGGGATGGTAAAAGATATTCTGTGCAAATGGAAACCAAAAAGAGAGCAGGAGGGGCTGTACTTCTGCCAGATAAAATAGACTTCCAGTCAGAATTGGTCACAAGAGACCGAGAAGGTCACTAGATGATGAAAAAGGGGACAGTTCATCAAAGGGATGTAGCAGTTGTAAATATGCATGCACCCAGCATAGAAGCACTTAAACGTTTAAGGCAAATATTAATAGACCTAAATGGAGAAACAGAAAGCAACACAGTAATAGTCGGGGACCACAATACACCACTTGCAACACTGGATAGATCATCCTGACAAAATTAGTAAGCACACAGCGGGCCTGAATTACACTGTGGGCCAAATGAACATAATAGGCTTATATGGAATATTCCGTCTAACAGCACCAGATGCACATTTTCCTCAGGCACACACAGCATTCTCTGCAGTAGAGCTTACCTATCTTCATGTGCAGAAAGGGAGGAAAATACTCTCCCCTGCAGTCGGGATCACTGTAGTTTTGCTACTTAAACGCTCTGTCACTTGGTACTTAATGTGCAGGTTTGCTAGCCTGGGAGTATGCACACTGCATTTTTTGATCGTTCTGTTCTCTTATGAACAGGACTCTTTGCTTTACGCATTAAGACAACTTTTGTGTTTCTTACTGTGGATGTTAGGAAATAAGTGAAGGTGAACAGTCCTGACTAATCTTTAAGACTCAGGTATTCAGGTTCTCGTTGTAGCAGTGCTCCTTAGCAGGGGGGTAAAAGACATGCTGGCCAGAGTTACGGCTGGAGTGAACTTGAACTTAATACATTTGCATTTGTTTTGCAGGAATTAAAAATACCTTCAGGATTGTGTTTTAACTGTTCATAATGATGTCAGGATTTAGGCTTTAGGTTAGAAGAAATCCGGGCTAGAAAGAACAAGTGGAAGGTTGGGAACGGTGGCTTATCAGCATGAATCTAGTCTCCAGAGCGCCAAGGTTTGGTTCACAATTATTAAGGGAAAGGTGGGATTCCCAAAACCAAAGTATCCTGAACACTTAAAATTCTTTTCTGTTTCTATAGTCTTGTCTTCAGAGCTCTTCAGGACTGATTCTGCAAACTGACTGCCCAAATACATATTCGCTTACTTTATATATATATATATATATATATATATATATACATATATATATATATATTATTTTTTTCAAATAATTGCTTTCTAGTTACAGAAGCAGTGAATGTAAAATGTAGAAATTATATTCACACAAGCTACAAAATAAATGAAAACTTAACATTTTCACCACACAAAGATCCCCAGTACTAGTACTATAGTGCATAATTTTTCTGGGTCTTTATGTGATATTGGTATATGCATACATTCTTAAATATTTTATTACCAAAATAGTTGTATATATACAGTCCTTAAGATAATTGTACATATACTGTTCCTCAGGCTGCCTTCTTCAGCAAATGAATTCCACCTTTTGGCTTCAGAAATTAGTTCATCTAATACCCAAACCATAGTTTTAAATTTCCAGTTGACCCAAAAATGCCCTTTGCATCTAGTTTATTCAAAGCAATATCCAATCCAGGGTCACACATTACATCTAATTGTTGTATCTTTAAAGATTTTTTTTTCATCCGACTCAATTCCCTTTTTATGACACGTGTTGAGTGAAGTAGGCCAACATGTCTTCCAAGATGGCCCACCTTCTGGATTTATCTGATTACCCGGAGGTGCCATTATCTCTTGTATTTCCTATAACCTGGAAGTTGTATCTAATTGAATCAGGTCTGGCTAAAGGATTTCATAGGTGATGTTGTACTGTGTACTTAGTATATCATATTGGGAGATGTATCACTTCTGATGGACCCATTCAGTGGACCATCACTGACACTAAGATGACTCTCTGACTGAGAGCGATGGCAGCTTGATTCTTCCATTTGTACGGTTGTTTTACCCTTTGTAGTCAATATGGGGTTATTTAAGTTCTGCAAATGCCCAGGACCCTGTCATACAGTCACATAATGCTTTTAGCAACAATTTATAGGGCTTGTCTGAGTGAGTCATTTCATTAAGATAGTGAAGTTGTCAGGGTGCCCGGGTGGCTCAGTTGGTTGACTGTATGACTTCAGGTCGTGATTTCATGGTTTGTGGGTTTGAGCCCCACATTGGGCTCGCTGCTATCAGCCTATCAGCATAGAGTCTGCTTCGGATCCTCTGTTCTTCTCTGTGCCTCTCTCTCTCTGCCCCTCCCCCACTGGCGCTCTCTCAAAAATAAATATTAACAAAAAAAAGATTGTGAAGTTATATTTTTCTAAAACCTATCATATCCATGGTGACTAGCTGACGTTCCTCTAAAGTAGAGCCTTTCCCCAATAACTGACACATGGTTACCCTGAATTTTAGTTTCCATTAGAGGGCAGCATAAATTCTTAATTCTTTTAATTACCATTTCTCAAACTAAGAATTGGTTTAATAGCTGCCTCGTATGGTGCCAAATGATGTTTTTCCCCCCTTTCTCTTTTTTGAGTATCAGTTTGTGTTTATGGCTTTTTATTGGTTAATGTATATATGGTTTTAAAAGTCAAAGAATCTTACTTTGAAATGTATAAAGGAAAGCAACAGGTCTTTGCCTTTCCCTTCCCTTTCTTCAGGGGCATATACTTTCAAACCTTTAACTTCCTTGTTTTATTTACCTTCTATTGGCAAATAATATGCTACAACTACTATATTGATTTTTTTCATTATCTGCTGACTTCCTGTTGTGGAAATTAAAGATTAAACACTTAATCATCCACTCCTTTCCTTTAACTATACAAAAATACTCGCATTTTCTTCCCCCTTTACCCCCTTCCCCAATTGGTCTGTCAAATTTTTATTAAATCAACATTCAGCCTTAACATTGTGACTGTATAAATATTGCTCACTGCTTATTACAAAACAGATTTGAATTCTTTTTGTATAGCTATTTTCCTCTGAGTTGTTGATTTGATTGTTTATTTAATTTTCTAACTAACTTATCATTGATTTAATCTGAAACTTTTAAATACAACTATAGACCTCTCAAAGTCAAAAACTTCTGGTTATCTTTCAACGCCATTTTTTTCTTGATAAGGTTCCTCCTGAAATCCACCATCCTCTTTCCTTTCTAGATTGTTCTCCATGCCTGCTGTATAGTTATTATCCTAGGAAATCCTTTTTTCCATTTAGCGAATCCCCCCATTTTCTAGATCTCTCATGCCTTTCTCCTCTTGGACGTACTCCTTCATTTTTGTGAATAAATCTACCAGAGATTTCTGAGAAGGATGGATGGGGGCAAAATTACTGAGACCTTCTACCTTCATACTTAATTGGAAGTTCGTTTGAAAATGGAGTTCTAAGTTGGTAATCATTTTCCAGGTTTTGAAGGCATTGCTCCATTGTTTTCTATTTTTATTATTGCTCTTAAAAAATCAGATGCTATTCTTATTCTAAATTCTTTGTATGTTAAGGTTTTTTTCTCTGGAAACTTTATGATCTCATCTTATTTATGGTATTCTCAGTTTCATAGTTTCCACCTTGATGTGGTTTGAGTATCCCATGGGCTAGAAACTCTCATCTTTCAGTTATGGAAAATTTGTTTTATTTCATAATTTCCTTCCCTCATAATTTCCTTTCCTCTGTATTCTCTGTTCTCTCTTTGAAGAAATTCTATCGGATTTTGTACCTCCTTGTTTAATCCTCCAATTTTCACGTCTTATTTTCTAGCTTTTTATTTTCTGGAAGCTTCCCTTAACTTCAGCTTTAGTGTATCTGCTGAGCTTTTCATTCCTGCTATCACGTTTTTCACTTGGCTGTAACAGTTACAGAAGCACTTTTTTTTTTCCCGTTCTCCGAATAGTTCTTTTTTTTTTTTTTTTTATAACATTTTGGTTTTGTTTCTAAGGTACTGTATCTCCTCTTACCTTTCTGACAGTAGTAATTCTGGTGTTGGGAGTTGCAGTCTCTCTTTTTTGAGCATCGTTTTGTCCCCCTTTGGTCAGAGGCTTTGCTCACTTCTTGGTGATCCTTGAGTGTCAGCTGTACTTAGGAGGGAGGAACGGAGAAGGTGAAGGGAAGCTTTCTTTGTGTGCACGGGTGAGAGTTACTGCTTGGCGGGTCTAGCCGTAGATGACGAGTGGCAGGAGCCCTTGGTTTTGTTGGGGAACCTCCCTCAGTGATCACAATCTGCGAGTCCTTTGGTTTGACTCTCTCCGTTTCCTGGAAGGGGTGTAAGTGTGGGCATCTGTGTTTTAGATGCCAATTAGGATCAGAGAGTGTAACACTGTCACTAAATCCCCTCTTAGCTGTGCCTGGGGTTCTGCGGTCCAGAAACTCTCTAGTTCAGCGTCTCCGGAGAGTAAATGTCCCTGCTGCTATGGTGGTAAAGAAATCATCCCCTTGTCATGCTGGCTGGGGAAGGCGTTGGTGGACTTGACTGTCTTTATGCAAACTTAACTCAGCCTCCTCTTCTAGGTCCCACTTCACATCATAGCCTTTAGAAGTACATAGGCCTCCAGATCTTGAGCCTTCCTAGGGTTCTGTCACAGTAACAACAACAAGAATGGTAGATAATGCGTGTATGCACTTGGCATGTATTAACTAATTTAATCTTGTGAAGCGAGTACCAGTAGTCTTCCCACTAAATAGGAAATCGAGGCCTGGAGAGGCCAGGCAGCTGTGCAGGGAGCACAGCAGGAAAGCAGTAGACTCCAGATTTGAGTCAAAGCCATCCATCTTGAATCCAGCACTGCCTTTCTGAATAGCCAGCTTGCTTCTTATTGGTGACATCTTTTCTGTGAGCAGTTTGCTTTCTCTGCTTGCTGAATCAGTTATTTCTAGGCCTCTGGCTTCCTGCCTTCCAGAATTTTCATGATGCCTCTCTGCTTCATGTTCTCTCCCATTCTCTTCGTCCCTGTTGTTACACCTATTGCATTGCTTCACTGTCCTTCTGAGAACAGAGCTCAGTGTTTGTGTTCCATCCATATTCTTAATTGAAGTTTCTCAAAGTTCTTACTACTTTTCTATTTTATGCCTTATTTTGTTGACTCTTTTTTTGCCCCTCCCCAACACCTCCATGACTTAAGCATGCTCCCTTGTCCCCAGGCTGCCGGACAGGTGAAGCAAAACTGACGAAAGGATTTAACCTAGCCGCCCGGTTCATCATTCACACAGTGGGACCGAAATACAAGAGCCGCTACCGCACAGCTGCCGAGAGCTCCCTGCACAGCTGCTACAGAAACGTGCTGCAGCTGGCCAAGTACGGCTCCTCCCCTGCTGGCCGCACCGCGCCGCGCGCTGTTAAGGCCCCGGTTTCAAAGCGAAACCGAGCTGTGGAAGTCAAATTGTGAGGGATTGAAATCACGTAAGAGGATTCTGAAGATAAAGTTAATTATCTTCGCACACTTAGCAAGATGAAAGGAATGGATTTGGGTGACTTAAGAATTTAACCTGTTCCCATTGTGCTCAATCTTTACTTGAACTATATTTCCCCCAAATGGTACAATCCTAATAATATAATCATTAGTGTAATTGGGTTAACTCTTACACTAGATTTGTTGAGAGGGTAGGGAAGGAGAAGTTGAGCTGCGTTTTTAAGTGAATTACGTATGTATGTATGATGATTGTTGGTGCTTTGTATTTCTCTCTGCAGAGAGCAGTCAATGTCTTCTGTGGGGTTCTGTGTCATCAATTCTGCAAAACGAGGTTATCCCTTAGAGGATGCAACGCACATAGCACTTCGTAAGTAACACTGGAGACGCTGCGCGCACATTGAGGACTTTGTAAGTAGGATTGCGGTGCTGTACATAAACTGAGCCCTACAGATTTTTCTGTTATCGCTAGTTGAATAGCTATAGCCAAAGAAGATTTGTCAATTAACTGATCATGGCATTTGTATTAATAGCTGCTCAGCTCAATTTACTTTCCCAGCTGACGTTTTTCTCCACTTGAATAAAGGCTTGCAGACTTGCTTATAGACCTTGAAAATGATCCCAAGCTAAGACGTATGGTCAGCGCATTGGGTTTTTGCATCATCATTCAAAATAATCTTAACAGATTGCAACAATGGTGTCAAAACAGATTTCATAATAAGCGTTTATGTAGCCCCTTGCAGTTGAAACAGCAGCTTTCACCGTGTCATTTGAATACAAATCCTTGCATTAAGGTTTAACAGAGACTGGGCTTGATCATCATGAGACAGAATGTTGTATGTGTGATATAAAAGTAAGCTGGAGGGATTCCATGATCTCACCGTATGTATGCAGGTTCAGACCACGTCTAGACGTTTGTATATGCTTCTGTCCTATCTTATCAGACACTGACAGACTGGAGAGCCAGCATTAGTGGTGCTTCTCCTAAAGACACCACACTTTTAGCATAGATGGTGTTCCTCTTCGATGTCTGAAGGAGTCTCGTGAACTGACTCTGTGCTGCATTTTTAGAGCAGGGGTTCCGAACCCCGTTGGGAGCCATCGTAAACTACCCTGAGCATCTGATGGAAGAAAACTGTGGACCCCTTTCCCCAGGGGATGTACATACATAGGGAGTTTGCGTCCAATTTCAGGAAGTTCGTAGACTCTTGTAAGGACTGTAGGTAAGATCTCCAGCGGTAGAGAGCAGGTCTACAATTGTGTCAGAAGGAAGGAGGTTTGGTCCCACTAGAGATAGGACTCACTGTAATAGGCCAGTACTTTAAGTGAACTTCTTGTCACTGGGAACGTTCATGCAGAGGCTAGATGACCGTTTGTTGCAGATATTCCTCGTTGAAGAAGAAAGCTATATTAGATGATCTTTAAGAACGCTTTCTCTCTCTAGAATTTAAAGGCAAGGAGCTGAAAGTCTTCTATCCAACAAAAAATTAGAGATATTCAAATATATAAAATTATTAATATATACCATAGAATTTAGGATGAGGACATAAATGGTCTATTAACTATTTTTAAAACAAAGATCCACTGCTCAGGGATTTTATAGTAAAATTACATATTTTATACTTTATATATATTATTATTAGACTGAGTTTCTTGAGCAGAGCTCTTATCTTTTCATCTTTGCATTTCTAATGCTTCTGTAAGTCAAGAATGCTTTACAAGTAGTACTT
The DNA here is from genome assembly GCA_028646485.1 of Cryptoprocta ferox. Taxonomy (NCBI): domain Eukaryota; kingdom Metazoa; phylum Chordata; class Mammalia; order Carnivora; family Eupleridae; genus Cryptoprocta; species Cryptoprocta ferox. The sequence goes on from CM053570.1 coordinate 5,957,453, forward strand.
GCTTAAGAAACAGGTATTTTGGGAAACCCGGGTGGCTCAGTCGGTTGAGCATCCAACTCTTGATTTCAGCTCAGGTCATGATCTCACGGTTCGTGAGTTCAAGCCCCACATTGGGCTCTGTGCTGACAGTGCAGAACCTGCTTCAGATTATCTGTCTCTCTTTATCTCTGCCCCTCTCCCACTCATTCATTGTCTGTCTGTCTGTCTCTCTCTCTCTCTCTCTGTCAAAATAAATCTTTAAGAAACTTTTTTTAAAAAGTTTGTATTTTAAAAAGGGATATAGAAATTCCATTTTGTTTCCTCAGCAGCCCTGTGTTTTTAAAAGTCAGCAACATTTTGTAGAAAAGGCTCTGAAAAGAGAGTCACGAGGACTGGCTTTTGATCACAGTTCTACCAGTCTCACTAGCTCTGTGGCTCCAGAAAAATCACTTGATAAATCACTTGCTACAGTGCCCTAGAGGTATCAACTTTCAGCAGTAATTGTAGTAAGAGCACATGAAGATCAGTAATTGGTTTAAGATCAATAGTTGGAAATCGATGAGGCAATTTCTAAGAATTTACTTAGCACAAAGGAAATGGAAAACGTAAAGGGGGCAAGTCAGCTTATATTTTATAAGGCCTGTTTGACATATTGCACCTTAAATCTAATAGCAAAACTGTAGCATTTCATTAAAAAAATAAACACATATAGACAGTTGTACCTCTTGCTCACATACTTTCTGAGCATTCGAGAAATAAGTGGCTTGTATGCTTTTGCAGCATGTATAGACCAAGAACAAATCTAATAATGTAACTCTAAGTCTTTAGTGTCAAACTCTTTAAAACATTACCAAAATTTATTTCATTTGAAACCTAAGTAATATCCTCTTGATAGATGTATCAAGACTATTTATCTTTATTTTCTTGGTTCATGTGCAGTTCAGTTCTTCTCCATTAGAAGCCTAAAGAAACATCTGGCTTGAAATAAATGTATCAGATTATTTGTTCATCCAACAAAACTTTGAGTAACTGTGTGCTAGGCCCTGTGCTAAACAGGAGAGGATATGGCAGCGAGAAAAAAGATGATGCTGTTTGTTCTTGCTGTGTTTCCACGTCGGGAATGTTAATGCCCCAGGTATCATTCTCACCAGTTAAAGGGTTTTCACTAAAAGTTAGGTCCGTGACATCCTGGTGGGCTGCAAAGAGTAGTGTACAGATGAAACTGGGCAAGAAACGGCTGCTGGTACTAAATCCTCGTAGCCATGACATCACTCTTTTTTCCTTTTTCCCCCTTTCTGCAGAATTACTTTCCTTAATGAATTCTGCTGAGGGAATTCAGCTTTAATTACTGTCTGGCATCGTATGTAGTCTTCCAGTGGAAATCCTACAGTGGTATGCTGGGAAACCAGTGTGTGTGAACATTAGTTAAAACTTGGTGTCAAAGAGAAGAAAATCCTTTTCTGAAAGTCCATTTTTTAAAAAAGTGTTGAGACAGAATAAAGAAACGAAAAATAAATTTGTCATCTAATAGAGGGAGAATTATGAACAGTCTTTTAGCAAATGGGTCTGCTGTTCTGTTCTCAAGATACAGTAGTAAACAAGGCAGGCAATACGGAGATAACCAGAGCCATAAAACGTGAATTCAGGTGCTAGTTCCTTTTGAATGACTGCTTGCTACATCTTTAAGATGTGCTCGGTTCTGGGAATATTAACGTAAGACATACTTAGCCTTCAGAAAGCTCACAGTCTAGCTATAAAATGCTCTGAGAAGTTCCCAAATGGAAGGTTATTTGGGTTATAAGAGGAGCACAAGGAAGGATGGAGTTCTGTACAAACCACATGGCTTTGGACGGGGTCCCGACAAATGAGTAGGAGTTCACTAAGAGAAGGCCATGGTGAATGAAGGGCATTCTAGTCAAAGGTAGCCATGCAGGCAGAGGCAGGGTAGCATAAAAGTTAAGTGGAGTATTCTGAGTACGGCAAAGAAACCAGTTTGCTGAAAACATAAGGTCTGTGGGAGGAATGATGGGAAATCGGACTAAAGGGCAGGGGTGGGGGGTGGCCAGTTGAGGTCCAGGTGTGGGGAACCATGCTGAGGACTTGGACCCTAACCTGTAAGCAGTGCAGAGCCTCAGGGGCATTGAGTAAGGAAGGTGACAAGGTAAGGAGGATAACTTGGGCAGTGCTCAGTATGTAGAGCTGGAAAAGAGAAAAGCACGCAGTTAAGAGCTTATTGCCAAAGGCTCATAAGCATGAAGATCCTAAGAGCAGCTGGAAGAAAGAAGGAATGGATGTTTGAAAATTTCTGTCAGCAGTAGAATTGACAGGACATGATAACGCATTGAAAATGCAGGATGAGGGAGTGGGGCACCTGGGTGGCTCAGTCGGTTAAGCGTCTGGCTTCGGCTCAGGTCATGATCTTGTGGTCTGTGAGTTTGAGCCCCACTTCAAACTCTGTGCTGACAGCTCGGAGCCTGGAGCCTGCTTCAGATTCTGCATCTCCTTCTCTTTCTGCTCCTGCCCCACTCCCACTCTGTCTCTCTGTCTCTCTCAAAAGTAAATAAACGTTAAAAAAATTTTTTAAATGAAGGATGAAATGAAAAAAGTGTTTTAAAAAATCAGGATTAGAGCTTGGATGAGTGATTGGTTGTTGCTATGTGATGAAATAAAGAATACAGGTAAAGGAACAGAATTGGGGGGAAAGATGGAGTTCAAGTTTGGTCCTCCAACTTGAGGTCTCTGGGTGATCTAGGCAGATATGCCCAGTAGGTGGTAGGTAATTGAGTTCTCATATTCAGAAAACAAAATATAAAGATTTGAGAGTCTTGCGTATTTACCGCCAGCAAGTTGCTGAGCTAAAGATAATATAGATATATATAAATATATAGATATAGCTATATATAAAAATAAATATGGAGGCCAGAACCCTAGAGGACAGCATTTTTAGACGTTAGGGTATGGGCATTTAAAACTAAAGCCAGAGAAATCTCTAGTGAGGTAAGGACTGAGAAAAGGCCATTAGGTTTCACTGATAGGAAATTGGTAGAGAAGAATCAGAATAGCATAGAAATGAAGAAAATAATAATCACCTTTGGCTTAATGAGATTCTGATAGGAATGCAGGGCTGAGTAGGTCATTGAATACTGTAACTGAATGGATACAAAGACATGTCGGCTAGATCATTCTAGTCAGAGAGTGAGAGACCCAGGGAATAAAAACATACTGGATAAGGATGAGTTGTCTGGCGTCAGCATCTTCTGTGGCTGGGCACTGTTCTTGACACTGGCAATCAAGCAGTAGATAAGATAAAGCTCTTGCTCTTGGGGTACTTTCATTCTAGCAGATGGGGCAGGGAGGACCGAGAAGATGTAAAGTAAACAAGAAGTTCCACAAAATGTCTATAATACTTAGTCTGGAGGAAAGTAAATCAGAGAGAGATTTTCATTTTTTTATTTTAGAGCATGCGCAAGCACGGTAGAGGGGCAGAGAGAGAGAGACATCTTAGGTGCGGAGCCCAATGTGGTGCTTGATCCCATGACCCTGGGATCATGACCTGAGCCAAAATCAAGAGTCAGACGCTCAACTGACTGAGTCACCCAGGTGCCTCAGAGAGGGATTTTTAATTATGGTGGTCTGGGCAGGCTTCACTGATACGGTGTCATTGAGCAGAGACCTCACTGAAATGAGGAGTGATCCATTATAAAAACAGAACTCTAAAGAGTTTGTTTGCATTTTCTTCACACAAGTCATTATTTATTGAATAATTTATTCTTTTCCTTAGGTACTGTAAGGAGATTCCTGGAGATTCATGGGGAGACCATTGAAAAAGTAGTGTTTGCTGTCTCTGAACTTGAAGAGGTATTTTGCTAATTAGGTTGCCTTGTTTAAATCTTAATTTTACTTGTGTTTGCCTTTGTCTCATTATTACCTATTTGCTGAATTGCCAGCAGGCAAATCCTACGTATCTGTGTATGTATTTGACTGTGGGGCTTACCATCATTTGTTGAAAAAAACCCATATTAGAAACTAAAAACAAATCAGAAAGGAGCATTTTGTTCATGTGTTTCACTGCTAAGACTGTTTTCACTTAGTGAAATCTTACCAGGTGGAGTGTTCTGCTTTGCTCCCTGCATTAGCTCTTAAAACATCTCAAGGCATCACCTTATAACCCAAGTACTGGGTGCCTAGGCAGCATAACTGGAAAACCGCCACTGTGCTGGAAAAGCCTTGGTGTCTACCTTGCCTGGAAACAGGCGGCAGCCTGGCCTAGTCACTGCCATTGAGTAAGCTGCGGGGGTTATGTTTTGTTGTATGTAGTTAGGGGTAGTATGTTTCAGTCTAATTTAGAGCGGTTTTAGAAAACTAGTTCTTTGCTTTAACTCTTATTAAGTCTTATTTAGTCTTAGTGTGCACTCTCCAATCCAGCTTGTATTATTTTGCAGTTTTGTGTCCTTGGGCAAGTTACTCGACCTCTCTGTTCTTTGATAAAATAGGAGTACTAATAGCAGTTACATCACAGAAGTTTTGTGGTGAATGAGTTAAGTCCTGTGAAATATCTACTGAAAGTGTAAATAGCCATATACATGATATATAAATCCTTTTGAAAATGCTAAAACGAGACACATTTGCTTGTTTGCTATCTCTTCTTAGTTCACCTGGTTACCTATTTATGCGTTCTTTCAGTGATCTTTCACTGAGTGTCTGGCATACAAGTGTATTGCACTAGATGGGAATACATACACCATTGAACAGGTCAGGGTTATGGTCCTCAAGGAACACATTGTATATTGGTAGGGAGAGTCAGTTCAGAGAAGTTTCGATGACCGTGATAAGTGTATAAATGGAGGTATGGGATGGACAGGAACACAGAACTCTAGCCTGCACAGGGTTAGGAAGTGCTTCCCATGGGAGCTGATAAAGCTGAAATCGCCGTAAAAGAAAAATACGATAGTCCAAGTAAGGGGCAGATGGCAATAGGACAGGAGTGGTAGCACTTATGCATTCCAGGTTCAGTGACCTCAGGTTGCCAGGACGGGAGTCAGGTTTAACCTGACCACCTAACAATATCCTGACCTTTAACATGAGAAGTGATTGAGGGTCCCAGACAGCGCTAGTCGAGCTTAGAACTGGTAAGGTCTTTGATGGGGGCTGTCGTCACCATGCCGGGAGCAGCACGAAGCATTGCTGATGCCTGCTCCCTTACTTCGTTGTTTTTCACAGAATGTCTTGCTTCTCTGACACAGGCTACTTACCAAAAGCTGCTACCTCTGTACTTCCCAAGGTCGTTAAAGGAGGAGCGTCGGTCATTGCTGTACCTACCCGCAGATATTGGAAATGCGGAAGGGGAGCCCGTGGTACCTGAACGACAGATCAGAATAAGTGAGAAGCCTGGTGCCCCGGAGGGTGAGTTCTGCCTTTCTTAATTTCCCTCTTTTACCAGGGTCTGATACAACACCACCAAGAAGGAGATGGGTCAGCCTGCCTTTGGGGAGCTCTCCATGAGTGTGACATTAAGACCAAGACTGACTTAAATGTTTTTAGAGTCTTAACTCTTGTTAAAATTTACTTTTTTTTTTTTAAGTTTGTTTATTTATTTTGAGAGAGTGTGGGTGCATGCAAGCAGGGGAGGGGCAGAGATGGAGGGAGAGAGAGAGAATCGCAAGCAGGCCCAGTGCTGTCAGCATGGAGCCCAATGTGGAGCTCAGTCTCAGGAACCGTGAGATCATCATGACCTGAGCCCAAACCAAGAGTCGGGTGCTTAACCAACTGAGCCACCCAAGCACCCCAAAATTTACTCTTTAACTTAAAATATATGTTTACACACACACACACACACACACACACACACACACACATGTCAAGTCTGTTAGGCGGTAGAGATCCAGAGTTGGATATAATAACATTTTCACCTTCCTGAAGTACATAATCATCTGAAATTTTCAACAGTTTCAACAATATGTCCTCTAAAAGCCAGACCTAATGTTAAATATTAAAACAAGCATGCTATTGCCATTCTTTTTGTTTCTTAAAGTTACATAGTAAGATTGAAGCTGTGGCAGAGCCTGGTCGGGTGAGAGCCCTCCTGAATCTGAGCGGTGTGACAGCTTGCGGTGTGACAGCTTACATTGATCTGCATGGGTACATGGTTAAGGCCACAGCTCCCTCTGTGGTGGCTTGCCTTACGTGCTTCCGTGCTAGAACTTGATCTGAGAATTCAGCAGCCTAGCAGTCACTGTTGGATTCCTGCCGTGAACACTTTTAAATGAGCATCAGGGTATAAACTCTGCAGAAGGCTGCTCATCTCTTTATCACCAGTGCACAGCCTTGACTCCAGTGGGGGGACTTGTAAGTGGTGTACCCTCAGGAAATACCCGAAGCAAGCCTTGCTGGAGGGCCCCTGTGTACTTCAGGATCTGCCCAGAGTTATTTGGAATTCCTCATGATTAGGACCACCACTGTAGAATATAGTTTTTACTAAACGCATAAATACATTTCGTATGACAAGGAGTAATGAATAGCAAATCCAACCTGAGATCGTAATGCTGGACAGCAGACCGGGCCGCTCGTTAGGCAAAGGGCTCCTTGTGTCCGCCATTCGCAAAGGGTGCCGGTTACCTCATAGATCTAGGCCCTAGTGTTTGTACGTCTTTTCAGTTAGAACGTTCAGTCTGTTAAAACAGGTGTAAAATCCGCTTCCTTGATTCTTTCATGGCTATTTGTGCATAAAAGCACATTCTTCTCAGCTGTTGACCTGTCACAATTTGAGGAGCAGTGAAGTAGATGTGAGGAGGGCCCACTGAGGTGGCCCACCTGGCGGAGTTTCAAGTGGCATCACCTTGGGAAGCTCCCCGTGGTCCGAGGCATGGTTTTCCTTTCTTTAAAGATTTTTTTTTTTTAACAAATCTAGGAAGGCAGGGAGGAACACACCAAGAGGTAGATGGTCCCTTCCCAAAGTATTGACTTCTAGCCAAACAAAATGATCATATTTATTAATTTGTAGTGAAAACCAGAACTCAGATGGGTCGGAATGATTACATAGGCATGACCAGGAGAGAAAACCAGAATGCTAAATTGGAATGAAAACGTATCCTAGTGAATGTGGATCCTGCAGTCCTGCTCCAGCCATCTGTCATTGGGGGTTATCCGACAAAAGGACTCAAGTTTCTGTATCAGCTAGCCATGTGCTCTCTCCTTAAGCAGTTCTGGATAAGTGACCCCAAACATTTGTCCTTTTTATTTCCCTTTTGTTAGATGCGGTGCGGCAGTCCATCTTTAAACCTGCATATTGTATAATTACTTCTCTTTTTGCTTATCATTACGTTCTACTCTTTTCTTTCCTGAAGTGACACCCAGGTCACCTTGATTTGATTTCACGTATTCCTAAAACTTCTGTCACACAGGGACAGGGGGTTTCTTGCATTATTTCAGTTCATTAAACGCCTAAATCTGATTTCAGTTTGATTCTCAAAAAAAAATACCCTTAACCCCTGTGTTCTGATGACCTCGCAATCCTCCCTCTTGCGGCATTCACGGTCTGTAGCATTTACTGTCGGGTGTTGTCCTACGCTCTCTATTGATAGTACTTCTCTTACAGACAACCACGAAGAGGAGGCGGAAGGCTTGGGAGTCGACCTCTCTTTCATCGGCTCTCATGCTTTTGCTCGAATGGAAGGAGACATTGATAAGCAGAGAAGACTGATCCTTCAGGGCCAGTTATCAGAGGCAGCCCTGCAGAAGCAGCACCAGAGGAAGTAAGGCAGACCCCTTGGGACTGATGGACCTGGGAGGCAGACCCCTTGGGACTGACGGATGTGGGAGGGCTTGAGGAGTAAGAAAGGACCTCATGTCTGCTAAGTGATCGACATATAACATATTCTCATCGATTTTTCATGACGATCCAGTGAGGAAGATATTGTCCCCATCTTGTAGGTGCAGAAATTCAAAGTTAACTTATCAGTGGTCACAGTTAAAATGTAGTGAAGCCAGTGTTCAGGTGCACATCAGATTTCAGACCACCCACTCTTTCTACAATAATTGTGGTGCCTCTGGGTGAAGTTCTTAAAGCAGCAACTAGGGGAAGGGAAAGGCAGAGTTACAAAGTTTTTACTTAACTTCATTATATTTATAATTAAAGCATAATCTACAGTTTCGTTACATTTAAAACCACTTTATTTCTCCCTGATTTATCCCAAGGACCTTAAAAGCCACTCCATTTCCTTCAGGTGTCTTCTAAAGCAATTCTGAATAAGTCCTTTTTCAAGCATAAAGAAAAGCAGCTTATGTGCTTCTGGGTAAGCTTTTCTAAGGATTAACAGTCTTGGGGAAAGCTAGCTGCTTTTCAGAAACTTCTAAAGGAAAGAAAAATGACAAATTATAAACAGTTCCTATCACCATGACCTTATAGCGTTGGTTGAGAGGTTAATATCTCATAGGATTGTTGGGAGCACCTGGTACTTAGCAAGCTCTTAAAATTGATCACTGTTGTTCTCTTCAATACTGAGCAAATCATGGCCTGTTTTACCTTCTAGCTTTGATACTTGCCATCCCTTATGACCAAAATACTCTCATCCTTCAGTTCCTGCCATTCTCCAGGTTTCAGCTTAAAAGTAGTTGCCTCTGGAACTTTATCTCCCTGGAGATAAGCCAGAATAGGTGGAAGAGAAGTCTGGAATAGGGCCTCCACGTGTATACTTTTTCACACCCTGTACTTAACCAAAGCACAGCATAGCATCTATCACGGTATATTGCAGTGATGTGTGGTGTTGTCAGTCTCCGTCGGTAAAGTGGGAGTGGTCTAGATGACCTCTGGAGTCCCTTACAGAATTAGAATTTTGTGTCTGGTGAACTTCTGGTCTTCATTTTATTCAGATTTATTTTTCAGAAACAAAAGCAAATTTGCCACTAGGGGGCACTAATGAACAGCTTTTCCAAAAGCAGTGGCGATCAAATGATCCTTTCAGTGGTTTCTAAATTGGGCGTGTGTAATGATCTGGCAAACGTTTTTCTTTAAATACAGTGATGGGGTTCTCCCTCACATGACTGGGACCTTGGCATCTGTATATATTTTGAACTTTTTCACATTGTGATTCATGCACTACTAGATCGGGTACCTTTTTTTGGTCAAAGGCAGTGGTTCTTAAACTGTTTTGTCTCAGGTCCCCTTTGCACTCAAAAACTATTGAGGACCCCAGAGAGCTTTTGTGTGCATAGTTTGCATCTGCCGGTATTTATCATATGAGAAATTACAAATTTATTTAAAAATAACCCATCGTGGTTTTATGAAAAATAACTATTAAAGAAATAGAAGAAATGGGCACTGTTTTACATTTTTGCAAATGTTTTAATGTTTGGCTTAATAGAAGACAGCTGGATTCTCATATCAGCATTCAGACTGTTGCAATAAATTGTTTTGGGTGAAGTGTATGAAGACAATCCAGCCCCACTCAGATACATAAGTGGGAAGGAGATAAGTATGTTAATAGGCTTTTGAAATAATTTATGATATTTTCTGATATTACAACATAATTCAATAAATGGTAGCTTCTTACAGTTTAGTGGTAATATGGAATCTCAAAGCATATCTGTAAATTTTTATATTCGATATATTAAAATGTTTTGTTCTGTCCTCTTTGAGTGGATTTTATAATAGGAATTTACAGCACGCATGTATAACATGATGCATTTTCTGTTGGAAAACATTGATTCACCGAATTATTCAGATCTTCTAAATATTGACAGATTTCAGCACACAATATCAAAAAATTGTATTCGTTAATATTGCCACTGACCTCATCAGGAAAGTCTGTAAGTATTAGGAGCTCCACGCTTCTGGTGATAGATACAAATTTTCCAAAATTGTATATATATTTTTTAAATCTCAAGTTTTATCATTGGCAAGAAATACCGTTGGTTGTTTTTCTGAAAATGACAGGGTCACTTTATCCATTTTTGAGAAAACATCTGCCAAATACTCATGTTGAATAACCGCAGTTTGTCTGCCAGTTTGAAGAAAAACAGTGTCCCGTGGAGAAAAGCAACTAGTTCAGCTTACGAGTCACACAGTGCTTTTCTTCAAGACCACCTCATACTTCGGTATGTATGAGTGTCCTTCTCGCCCCGTTCTGTGATAACATTAGTATCCAAAAGATGTGTTCCCAAGGGTTGATTTAATAAAAATAATATTTTTTGCTCCCTCAACAAAGACATTCTTAGATAAAACTGGCCTTTTTTTTTTTTTTTTGTTCGAGAATTTTGGCAGCAAAGAGCACAGTGACTGCTAGTGCAGTCGGAGCCTCCGCCGTGGTTCATCATAAGGCACCAGGAGTTTTACTTAACAGTGGTTTTTTCCACCGTCAGTGCAAATATGAACACAGTGAAAGAGGCAGATGATGTTTCAGTATGATTATGAAAACGGTTTTGACTTTGGAAATCCCCTGAAGAAGTGTCGAGACTGTGGGCCACACTTCCAGAACCACTGGGGTGTGGTTTCTCATGAACACCCGTAGTTGAAAGGAATGTTGGTAATTGATACGGTTTTCCAAAGTGGAGCACACGGTCTGGAAGCATTGGAATCACCAGGGCTGCTTGCTAAAAATGTGTCCGCCCCACACCAAGCTCCCTGAATCTGAACGTCTGCAAAGTTTCTAAAGTTTTTTAAGTGATTCTTTTGTGCCCTAAATCACTGATGTAGTCTGACCCCTTTATAGAGGGTAAATGATCCCCATGTCTGGCTTGCCCAGAGTCACAGCTCACTGAGAAAGAGCCTTCCGAGTGGTGAGAACGGCACATCTCCCTTCTCCGCCGCCTTCTTCAGCCCGCTTACACAAACCAACTTCAGACAAGTTGGCAAAGAACTAGAGATTTTTTGTATTCATATACAAAGAACTGCATTGTTACCACTTTTCTCAAATCAGTCAACCTGTTCTCTTGCTCTCTCTTTTATACACACACACACACACACACACACACCCATACCTTTTTCGTTTCTCCATGCGTGGTATAATCTGGAAATTTTGAGGTTTGTGTTTGGGACTGGATACTTGTCTGTATGTGTCTCTTTCTTTCCTTAATGTGATCTGTTTCACTTAACGACTAGTTCAATGACTAGTTCAAGCCAGTATTAAAATCTCTTCACTCCTTTCTGGAAAGGAGTCCCTGGCAAAGGGGTAGCTTCTAGGAAGGGGTATGAATACAGCATGGAAAACACTGTCCTTATTGGTAGAGGGACTTGATCTTGAGATTCACGTTTGTTACATAGTCGATAGTTTCCATTCAGTTCAGAAAACACTAGATATTTACACTGTACAAGATAATATTCTAGATCTTGAAGTGTACAGAGATAGTTGAGGTAGTCCCTCTGTTTTAAAATTCATGAATGAGGGGCGCCTGTGTGGCTCAGTCGGTTAAGCCTCCGACTTCGGCTCAGGTCATGATCTCACAGTTCGTGGGTTCGAGCCCCGCGTCAGGCTCTGTGCTGACTGCTCAGAGCCTGGGGCCTGCTTCAGATGTGTGTCTCCTCTCTCTGCCTCTACACTACTTGTGCTCTGTCTCTCAAAAATAAATAAAAGTAAAAAAAAAATTAAAATTTATGAATGAGCCACAGGGCCTTCAGATGTCGGGAGTATGTTCTGAAGAGCGGCCAGGCTGTGCCTACGTAGTCAGCACAGTTGCCGGCCTAGAGAAGGACATGGCCTGTCTCTCCCAAAGCCTGCGCTGAGGAGCAGGTGAGGGGCCTCGGTCACGCCGTGCCCTCAAGTGATAAGCTGCGTCTGAATCAAAACGTTTCCAGATTTCCATTTAAGTGCCCAGTGTCTGTGATGAGTACAGCTGAGGTGTGCCTCCTAGCGATGCTGCAGGATACCTCGGAGTAGTCACAGTGGCTCCGGAGTGTGGGCAAGGAACCAGAGACCCTTTCAGGGATCCTAAGAGCCCCAAACCAACTTTATAATGCTACTCGGACGTATTTGCCCTTGTCCTCCTCCTCCTCCCACCGTTCAGTGGCATTTCCGGGAGGCTGCTTACCGTGTGGCATTGCAGTAGATTAAATGCGGAAGCAGATGTGAGAATCGGCAGAACCTAAAGAGATTTGCCAAAACGAGGAGTTATTAACTCTTCTCCCCAAACACGTTTTGGTTTTTGTCGTATAGTCACTTAGGCTCACATAAAGGTTTTCATTGTTTTTAGATTTATAAATAATTACTTTTAACGTGTCTGCTTTTATTCCGAACATGGTAAGTGTTGGTAGATGTAACTGACATAAACATCAAAGGGTCCTGAGACTGAAAGTTTGAGATTTGGTGACTCCTTGTCTAAGAGTTTATAATATGACTGAGCTGTGGGTCTTCTATTTACGTACTCTGCCACATGCTGAATGTTTGAGATTGCAGGCTGTGGTTTCTTTGGTTTATTTCTCTTTTTTTGTCTAATAAGGCTTTATTTACACATAATGGGTCTGGTTTCTGTTAATTATGTTAGTTGATCAGGTTGATCAAATGATCTTTTTTTAAATCTCTGAGGAAGTAGGTCTTTAGTTAGCAGTATCTTTTTGAAAGCTTTTCAATTCTTTCATCAGTAACAAAACTGAGGTCCCATGGAGTGGCTTTATAGAGTCAGATCATTGCTTGCCTAGCATTGCCTCGCCATATCATTACCTCTGTGCAGCAATTCTTTTTAACATCTGAAAAAATTAGGTATGTTGTCTAATTCCTTGCTAATATTTCTAGGTCTTCTATCCAATTGTGACAGTGATTTGGGTATATCATAAGGTAGAAGTTGGCTTACTTACAAAAATTAGGAAGCAATCTAGATATTCTTTTTAAAAAATAACAGCTTTAATTATTTTACAGTAACTTCATTAGTGTTCCTCGGTCAGCGTAAGATCTAATTGCCTACGATTATTTCCCAGAATAAAAACTTTATCTCCTTCATTATTAAGTATTATTTTCTGAGTCCTTACTAATGTGCCAAGTGTCAGGCTGAAAACATAATAAAGTGACATGCAAGACAGATACAGTGTCAGCTTCATGGAGCTTAGGGTCTTGCAGAGGAGAGATCTGTTAAACTAAGAATTGTATGAATAATTTATTTAACCTACAGGGTGCAGTAAGTATGTGACAAGGGTCCTGCTTAAGTCCAACGTGGGATAGTGGCATCAGGTCAGGAAAGCTGATGTTGATTCCAAAGCCAAAATTGTCCCTGGTCTATTGGTTGTACACAAATATGTTAGTCATTGGTCTTTTAAGAGTAATTTACCGTAAATTTTCTTCATTCAACCTACGGTTATGCATGTGGACGGTGATTGATAACTGGAAGAAATTGCCTTTTGTTAGCTTTGTGAGGACGGCATCCAACCTTAGTTGATTGCAGCCTGTTGAGAAACTGTCCACTCAGTATTTCTGCCATCAGAGTGCTCTAGCGGCTCCCTTCGCTGCCACGTTCCATATTTTGTGTGACTGTTGACCTATGATTATTGCAGTTTACCCAACAGGTAACAGAAATCCATTTACTTGGACTAAGCTCTAAGAAAACAGGAAACTATTTTGAGTTGATGTTTCCCTTTTTAGCTTTTGTTTTGATTGTTGGGTTGGGGTAAAAGATTGTATGTCTTTATGGAAAAAAGTGCAGAAACTATAGCCAAAAATGAGGTGCCCTTTATAAGGGGTATAATGGGAATTTTTTTTTAATAGATGAGGAAAACAAACATTGTTTCTCTAATGGCTGAGGAGATAAAGCTAATATCTTTTGCTTTTATTCCCTTCTCCCAAATACTTATTTAAAGGAAAAGAAAGTTGACTAGATAATCAAATTAAACTTCCACGATCTGTAGTGGGAATGGAGGAGACTTAATTAGAATAAAGAAGAAACCATATGAAGATTGTAGTCCTGAGTCGTTGCACTGGATTTCATCTCAGTCCTTAGAAATTAAACCTTTTCTGAATCATAAAACCTTTAAAGAATCACATGTAAGCTGTAAAGCTTCTCCCCGTGAATATGCTCGTATGGATTTTGCCAGCCAAAATCTATTCTAGGATCTCAAGTTGTCAATCACAGATCAAGGTTAAAAACATTTTAGAGTTTGTACCATTTCAGGGTTCACACCATGGACTAAAGTCAATTTTAGGTGGATTAAGGACTTAATTTTTTTTTAATTAAAACGTATGGAAGAAGTTGTAGGTTAGTGTCTTTTATATCTTGGAGAAAGGACAGGTTTCTTAAGATAGAAAAAGCATTGACTGTAAAAGAAAAAATAAATTTGACTCTATTAAAATTAAGAACTTTGGCAAATGGAGCAGTGAATCTTAAAGAAAGTGAAAAGTAAATTATAGGATGGGAGTATTCATGGTAAACATTAACTGGCAAATGATTGGGATCAAGAACATACAAAACATTCCTACAAGTACATGAGAAAAGAACAGATAGCCCTCTAGAAAAACAATATTGAACAGGCATCTCATAGAAACGATGGCCAATAAATAGGACCATGATTTCAGCAGCATTTGTGACCAGAGAAATGAGATACCATTTCAAACCAGACTGGCAAAAGTTAAAACATCTGCCAGTACTGAGTGCTGAGGAGAACATGGATTCACAGGAACTTGTATCCATTGCTTGTAGAAGTATAAGTAGGTACAACACTTGGAAAAAGAGGTCTGGCTTTATCTCCCAAAACCGAATATACCTGTAACCTAGCACTTTGACCCTTAGGTAGCTACCCAAGAGAAGTTATGCACACATATACCAGGAAACATGTAAAATAAGTTGATCGTAGCACGTTCACGGGAGCAAAAACCTGGGAACGGCCCAGGTGCCCACCAGTAGGAGAGTGGATGAAAAAAACTATAGTTTTCCATGTAGTACAACTACGTTATACATAGGAGGCAGAGTGAATGAGCAACACTGCCACCCGATGATATAGATGAATCTTAGCCGTCCAGTAAGTCAAATGGGTAAGACCCAGAAGATTACGTACAGCATGGTAAGCTTTTTCCAGAAAACCTCTTAGGAATACATACAAATGAACAAAAAAGGTATAAAAAGGAAAGCGAGGAAATGATGAACCTGCGATCCCAGCCACTGGTGGCGGGGGGGAGGGGGGGCTAGAACTGGAGGGGAGTGACCACGTGATTAGGCGTGGATTACTGTGGGAGTGTCTGCTTTTGTTTCGGTCAGGAGGTTGCAGAGTACTCATTACTTTATTCAACATCAGTCCTTAGATACTCAGTTTTTTTTAAAAGAGAACCATGCGTGTACCAGTGATGAGAGTGTTTTGAACCAAGGCTAATCAATTCTGTTTTATGCACTTGAATTCCAATTCAAAAAAGATTTTTTTTTCAGAGTTCATTGAACACATCATTACTCAGTGTCAGGAGCTACCCTAGAGAGTGGCTGGGAATACAGAGACAAATAAGACATACTCTCTGTCGCGTGGTCGAACACAGTAGAAGCAAACACTGGCAGTAAGTGGGTGAAGCCTTCTGCTAATCTGTGTGGTTTCAGAGAAGAGAGCAGTTAATTCTGCATGTCTGGATCTTGCCTCCACTCCGCTCCCCCGTCCACACACCTGCCAGTCCTCCTCTGAGCACACTTGATTGATAGAATTTTAGACGTCTGTTGGACTGCTTGTTTCATTCCATCCTATTACAAAGTTTGTTATTTGTAATATGTGTCTGTCTCATATGTTCAGCTTTAAAATCTTTGAAGCCAAGTGCCTGTTATTATCATTCTCCAGTGCCCCCCCAAAAATCTTGAATAATACTTATGTTTATTATTTCACTCAGCAAAGCTTTGAGTCCCTGCTATGATGCAGACATTTGCTTGTATGCAGCGCGTCTTTGAAAAATGAGCTAATGAACACGTTAATGGAGTATAGAAATTAACAGACGTTTACTGAATTCTGTTACACGTTTTATGCTAGGTAGGACCTGTGCTACTTGTAAGACGCTTCGGATCTACTCTGTTCAGTCTTGCTGTGAGATGACTTAATCATAAGACAGTTAGAAAACGGTACCATTGGGAATTTCGTGTGAATAACCAAGGAAATGACTCTGCGTAAAAATATGAAACAGTACGTAGGGATAAAGGAGAATGACCATAAACATCGGTCTTTTCTTGAGTTGCAAATTGTGTCTTAAACCAGAGTTGAAAGCTGTTTTGTCTTTCACCTTTCAATTTGCATAGGTGGGTAAGTTTCCAGATTTAAACTATAGAACCATGTGATAGCAAGGGTATTTTTCACAGGCAGTTCAATTTCTGTGATACTAGCAGGCATATCACTTATTGATTACAATCCATATGTAATAGATTTCCTGTTAAATACCCTTAGTTGTGAGATTATACATTATAGCTGAAAGGTGTCCTATATGAACACCACTTCACGGATGAGGAAACGGACGAGGAGGAAATGGGGTCCATAGAGATGAAACAGCTTTATTTACTAAGCTTGCACAGAAAGTGATAGGATTAGAACCCTAGTCTTCCTCTCTTGATTTAGTTTTCCCCATGTTGTGGGATGTTGCCCTACGTGACCTAGGTGCTTCAACGTTGCTTCTCATGATTTCAGTGCCGTGAAAGCTTTTTTTTTTGCAAATAACTGGCACTTTGAATTTTAACAAAGCAGTATGAAACAGGAGAAAAAGTACTGACCTTTCCGGAAATCTGGAGATCGGAGTAAACTTCAGATTCACCTCTAGCAATAGGTGGCTGGTGACTAAGACTAGCTCAACCTTGCAGGTCATTTCCCTGCTTTGAGATCTTTAACATCTCTTCCAGCTTTCGTGTCCTTTTAGCTAAAGCCAAGCTAAGCCAAGATCCCTGGGATCTGCTCTATGGGTTCTCAGTGCAACTGGTTGGATTAACCAATCATTAAATAAGCCTGGACTTCCCACATAAAATTACCTCGTTCCTTTGTGGTCCCCTGTAACATGTAACATACTTGCCTATTTTTCTTCTGAAAAGTGAACTCGAGGGCACTGACGGTGTCTATTCACTGTAGTATTCTCAATACCTTTCGTTTCGTAAGCACTCGGTAAGTTGTTGCTGGATGGTGAACATCTATTTGGATAACTGCTACTGCTTTAGGCCTTCTCTACATGTTGTTTAGTAGGGGAAAATAATAGTATTTGAAAAACAGTGTTCATTTGCTGTCTTTGTCATTCATATGAATAGTCTTAACTTGGTCATAAAGGATTTTTTTTTAAATTTATAGTTTATTGTCAAGTTGGTTTCCATATAACACCCAGTCCTCTTCTCCACAAGTATTTTTTTAAATCACGTAGTACGAACACCTTCCTTTTCTCAGTGTCTCATTTTGTTTATCAATAACACATCGGTCGAGATTCTGCATAATGTAATAACCTCTTTAACTCCTTGCACATTATAATAAAACATCATTCTTTAGAGAAAGATAGGAACAGATTCCATTTGTAAATTTAATTTACAAGAGGTTATTATAGTAATTATATCCTTTATTTCTCTAGTTATAATCGCTGGTTGTGTCAAGCAAGATCTGAGGATCTATCAGACATTGCTTCTCTGAAAGCCTTATACCAAACAGGTGAGTGTAAGCAGCCTTCCTTTTCCTGTTTAAGGACCCCACCTAGCACGCTGCTGGAAACTTCATTTTTCTCTGATTTTCTCCATTTTACCTATGAAAAAAATGTTTTTATACTAATGGGGATAGTTTTGCTCATCAAAATCTTAAAAATAACATCTCAGTCTATAAAATTTTCATCTTGCAGTTCTGCGTTGGCCAACTTCATTTCTCCTTAATGTCCTTTTCCTTACCTTTTAACATTTTTTCTGCTCTAAAAAATACCATTCACTTGCTATACAAAATTCCCACCTTGTCTAAATATATGATGGAGATGGTTAAAGTTCTCAGATTTCCACTCTTTCTCCATTAAATTCCTTTTTCTGAAAATTGTTAATTTTCAGAGTTGAGTTCCAATTAGTTTTCCCTGGGTCACTAATGTTATTAAAACTTAAACAAAACCTACCTATGAAAAGGCCTTGTCCCTGCAGCCTCACCTTTGGCTATCCCTGATTTAAAACCTATAAGAAGCTTTTATCTTAAAAGTAAGGGCAGTCATCAAAACCTCATAAAGCTAATATATATATAGAGTTTTCCACAAAGTGAAAGAAATCTTAAGATGAAATTTGAAAAACATTAAGTTCTTGATTTTCAGCCTTTTATATTTGTGTTTAATGTTTTTATAATGTCAGAGTCCAGTCTTGGAGTAAAGTCTCCAGGCGCTGATCACATTTCCCGTTCGCAGGTGTTGATAACTGTGGGCGCACAGTGATGGTGGTAGTTGGAAGAAACATTCCTGTCACATTAATAGATATGGACAAGGTAAGCCGCGGAAAGGCTCAGGTTTACACATAATGTTGATTTTTACAATTAGTAGGATGTGAATTTGGAATCAGGACTCAGAACATGAGAGGAGGCAGAAATGTGTGTATCTGGGCAGTGGAGCAGCCCTGGCCCTGCAGGCTGGCATATGCACCATTTCAGTACGTTAGGGGTTTGGTTTGCTCTGTAGGGGAAACGGAAATACGAGAATGCCATAATGTGAGCTCCAAAAGCGCAGCTGCTCCGTTTCGGAGATGACGCAGCTGGCGAGTTCTGGGGTGGAATCACTCTAGGTTATAATTGTCCTAACAATCAGATACTGCTTTTCTTGAAAAAACAAAAATTAACTCTCGAGTATCTATCTGAAGAGAAGAAGTCAGAGATGTAGTTACCCCAAGATGTCATAATTCCATAACCCCTTCATTTGGAGGCAAAGGACAGATTCATAAGAGGAAAAATGGTATTACTGGCAAATAAAAAATAAGAATGATTATGCTTTTAAAAATGATTAGTAATCCAGGGCACCTGGGTGGCTCAGTTGGTTGAGCTTCAACTTTGACTCAGGTCATGATCTCATGGTTTGTGAGTTCGAGCCCCACAAGGGGCTCTGTGCTGTTAGTGTGGAGCCCGCTTCAGAGCCTCTGTTCCCCCCCCCCAAAAAAAATAAATAAACTTTAAAAATAAGAATAAAAAATAAAAATGGTTAGTAATCCAAAAAAAAAAAGTGAATCAGATTGAGATATCTTTTTTCACCTTCAAAACTAGCCTGAACTTTTAAATAATAATCATTGTCATCAAGGATGAATTAAAATGATAAAGGTGGTCACATCCATCGACCCAGGGATTCTGTTCCTGAGAATTTGTACTAAGGAAATAATCTGAGTATGGAAGTAGCTGTAGAGCCTGAAGCTGTCCAAATTGGAATACTTGGGCAGGAGACCGTTGATTCCACAGGAAAAATACGTAGGTCTTCCGAGAACATCAGTGTATTAGAAAGTGACTGCAAAAGAGGAAAATCACTTTAACTAATAAATCGTTCTTATCTATAGTAACAAATTATGTACCTAAAAATATAAAAATTGCACACAATTTTAAGATGAAACACATTTGTACAAAAGCAGATCATTGCTTTCTGGCTAAGCCCTTAGGGCTCCTGGTCGCTGATGTTTAGGTACAAAAAATTATGGAAGCATTGGACCTGGCATGTTCCCACGGGCTGGTTTGTAACACAAAACTGTGACTTAAAGTCCTAACAATGAATTACGGTGTATCCACAAATGGAGTGTTTTGTGACCCTTAAAAGTTATGGTTAGAAATATTTATAACATAATATCAATAGAAAAGTGATGCATTAATTGCCTATACCCTGACTTTAACTTGTTCTGTTTTGTTTTAAGCTTAAAGGTAAAAACTCAAAATGTAAATACTTCAAAATGGATGTCATGGTTTTGGGGAGAATTTGTTTTCTACATTTTTCTGTCATGTGGCTATGCTCCCTTATAATGAAAAACATTTAAGTTAAGGATGGGGAATTATGGGTGTCTTAATTGCCCTGCAGGGGGTGGAGAGGGGATAGAAAGAGGGCCAAAAGCAGTCTGGTAAAAGCAGAAATAATAATAAAAATACACACACACACACACAAACGCACAGGAAAAGCTCAATTGATGTAAATGATATCATTACTGAGTTTCTACTTGGAGCCATTTGTTTTGTGTCATTAACAACCGATACAACTTTCATTCTCATCATTAATGATGTGATTGATCCCAATAAAAACGTAAGTCTTCGCATTTGATTTTGGTGTGCCCTTGCTTGGTGTTCTGGATACCCATGGTGTATCGTTTCGTGTAATACAACAAGATACACTGTGAGGTCCAACCCAGCAAACTGGCAGGGTACTATGTGTTCTTAGCGCCCTCCTCCGTCTGCTCTGGTAGCAGCTGGGTGCTAATCCAAATTCGACCACTCATGGTAATGCCAAGGACTCTCCTGAGGAGAACTGGGAAGTCGCCTGTTTGATGGTAATCTCTCAGTGGTTAACTCTTAGCTTTCTCTATGTCATTGTTTATAGCCAGGCCGCTGGGTCATCCTGGCCCTGCCCATATTGGCTCTCTTATTTGTGTTTAATGTTTCCCTTAAGTTTCATCCTTCTTGTAATGAAATATTTCTCTAATGTGATCCTGGGTCACACTAAATTTGAGTCTTTCAGAGCTCTAGAAATGCTGCCTGGCCCATTGCCATCTACTCACTAAACCTGTTCTTCTTTTTCTCATTCAGTGCAACTTTAAAGATGCCAAGAAAGTTAATCCTCCAAGTTGCCAAGAAAGTTAGTCCTCCAAGTGAGCCATGGGAGGGAGGCATCACTCATAATGTCCTTCCATCGTAATTCTTGGTTACATGGGAGCCATAAGTCTGTATCCCAGTAGAGACTGCACAGATTTTCATTGCATTTCAAGCAGAAACTTCAAGAACGATCAGAAGTCTAGAAATTATACTTCTAATGATATTGATACCATTCATTATCCTAGACAGTGAAAACCTGGCAATTGACCGAAGAACTCTTTTGAGTATATGAAGGGTTATTTGAGCAGATAGAGACTGCTTGTTCTCCTCCCACACTTAGAACAAAGCAGAAAGGAATCCTACTGTAGCATTTCTGAGAACTACTACACACCGGCATGGTGCCCTTGCCTGAAGCTCCTTTTCAAAGAGAATTGATACTCCTTATCTGAGATGTCCATCAGCAGGGCATCGATTAGGTTCACATTCTGGGCCTTACTTCTCTCTTGGCTTCTGCGAAATAGACTACTTGTGCCAGATGATCTTACTTTTACTTCTTTTTCTCTTCTAGGCTCTCTTGTATTTCATCCATGTAATGGATCACATTGCGGTGAAAGAATATGTATTAGTATATTTTCACACACTGACCAGCGAATACAATCACCTGGACTCTGACTTCCTGAAGAAACTCTACGACGTTGTTGATGTCAAGTTAGTTATTTTTGCAAATTATGAAGAGGGGAGACAACTTCTTTCTTTCCTAATATTAATCACAGCAATTAAACATTGCTGTGTATTCTGTGAAAAGATACTTCATGTAACAAAAATGTTTATCACCTCTAGATCAGATATTTTAATATTAGGAGGCCCTCCTTAACTCCAGCGTATTTTGTATTTAAGTAAATTCCTATGTAAACTTTTTGCTGCTTTTAAACAAAAGCGAAAAAAAGTGAAAGGGTTGGGGTCATTACCAATCTTTGTGTATCAGATAACAAAAATACTACCTTCCATTAATAAGCTGTGTGACTCTTCTCGAAATACATTTATAAATATTATTTCATTTGACCCAGTGACCCGTGAGTTTTATAATTCATGATCTGATCCCAGAGATTCTAGCACAGTATAAAAAAATGGCACACGATAACTTTTTGTTAGGTACGACTTTGTTCTACCTGTAGATGGCTCTGTCACAGCCAAGAGAAATAATATCTTCTACAAAACAGATTCTTTAAGCAATGAAATGTTCTCTGAATTATTTTTTGACATTTCACCTAAAATCCAGTATGTAAACTAGAGCTCTTTTTAATTTTTTTCCTTTGTGAATATATTTCAGTATTCTAGCAAAGAGTTAATTGTCCATACCATGACATACTGACCCTTGTTTTTATTTTGCATCAGATACAAGAGGAATTTGAAGGCTGTTTATTTCGTTCATCCAACATTTCGTTCAAAGGTACAGTGTCTTTCTCTTTAGCTAAATCTTAAATTTATACACCGCATGCCAACATTTTAAGATACATTTCAACATCTTAGTTCTTACTATCCCCACTGTGACTGTTAATTTTTCTCCTGTTCCTTTTAAGTGATTTTCAACTGTGACCCTAATGCCGTGGTCCCATGTTAACTCTACTGTCTTTGTAGGCAACGCATACGAGCTGTCAGCCTCTCAGTTCTTGCCTCTTCGTGCTCTGTGTTCATTTGGACTCTGCTCATGCTCTTGATGCGGAATACACTTCTCGTGCTAACTTCTGTTTGTCCTTCAGATCTCTGCTCAGTTGTTACTTTCCATAGAAAGCCTTCCCCGACCAATTCTGCCAACTAGTAGGTACACCTGCATTGTATCCCTCCTTAAGATTTTAGTTTTCAATTCCAATTAATTAATTTTCTACTTTATGTTAGCCTGCAGGATTCGTGAGAGCTAGATTATAGTTATGTTGCTTACAATTAAATCCCTAACATCCCTGATACCTAATCCTGAATCTAGACTTCATCAACACATGCATTCCCTTGGTTCTTTTATTTTTTCTAAAAATATCATCTTTGGGGTTTTTTTTTGGGGGGGGTCTTTATTTTCTTCCCTGTCCAGCCTGAACCGCACGCTCTATCACTTCAGTCACTGCTGTTAATGCCTATAATAACCTGCCACCCCTTACTCATTCATCACACTTGCTCATCCAAACCTGGTCGTGAGATACCTCATCACTCTGCTTTCTTCACTCCCGTATCTGGGCTGCTGAACACGGACGGAGAAATCTTAGAGCCGTGTGATTTGGGGCCTCGAAGCAGACACAGAGCTTTCACTGCTAAGGCCCCCCTGGTATTTCCCTGGGTGGTGTCCCAGCAAGGCTGTCCTCTCTCCTCAAGCAGCTCCTCATTCCAGCAGTTGGCCTTGCCTTGGTCTTGACCAAGAACATCGAAAACATCAGTAAAAAGCTTCCTGTCCTCGCCCTCCCACCCCAAACTTACCTGACATCTGTCCCTATCATTTCCTCCTCTTCTGTCACAGAAAATGTTGTTGCTTCTTCATGAAGGGCAGCTCCTCTACCTGTGGTCTGGTTCCCGGAGTAATAAGAGCTGATGTTTCCAACACTTCCTGTGTGCCAGCTCTTCCCATGCATTCTCTTGTTTAAGCCTTGTATGTGTGAAGTAGATGGTAGTATTGTGCCCATTTTCCAGGCAAGGACATTGATGCTCTGAGAGGTTAAATAAGTTTTCCGAGGTAAGCAGCTAATAAATAGTGGAGGCTGGATTTGAATCTAGACATTTTATTGTAGAGCCTCCACTCCTAACTACACATTTCCATTTCCTCAGGAATTCTCTTCAACAATTTTTCTTTCTCCTCCCATTTTTCTGGATCTAACTCATCAACTTTTAAACACGCTAACGCCTCCACTTATATCTCCTCCCTTTCACAACCAGAATTTTCTAGTGTGACCTACATTCCGCGCTCACTGTCTCCGTTTTTTCATCCATCTTAAATTACTCCCGTCTGGTTCAGATTCCACTCGGGCAACTACAGCCACTCACGGCAGAATCACTGGTCACCTTCGTCCCACCTGTTTTCGCTGCAGCCTTCATCACAGCCAGTCCCTTCTTCCTTGAAACACTTGGTCTTGGCTTTCTCGAAACTTTCCTTGCTGAGTATTCTCGCGCTTCGAGCTGTTGTATCAGCATTTCTACTGTTTTGTTACACTTAGTGGTTTGCTAAGTTTTTTCTTTCTGTAGCGCTTAAAGATATAAAGCACTTATAGACTATTTCCCCACATCTCACCATTTATTTAGATTCTGTCCATCCAGTAGCTACTGACATTTTTCTCTAATGGGGACTGAAGGATTAGCTTGGTTTTTTGCATGTCTTTGCAAGAATGTCTGCTGTCCCACCTCTGTTCAGTATTGTGCCAGAGGTTCTAACCAGTGTGATACGGCAGGAAAAAGAAACAGAATGCCTCTGGATGTAGAGAGGACTAGATAACACCGTCTTTATTCACAGATGACATGAGTATCTACGTAGAAGACCCTGTGGGATCCTCAGAAACACTAGTAAAATTAATAAGGAAGTTTTATCAGGGCTTCAGGGTTTGAGATCAGTATTCAAAAATCAGTTGTGTATATTAGCAACAAACAGTCCAATTGAAATTTAAAAAGTAATATTTTTTACACTAGCATCAAAATATATTAAGTGCTTACGGATAAATATGGCAAAAGATGTGAAAGACTCATGCACTGTACAAGTTACGTACACTGCAAAACATTCATGAGAGAAAGGCATAAATAAAGGAAGACATCCTCTATTTGGGGACTAGAAGACAATATTGTTAAATTCTCAGTGCTTGCTAAATGTGCAGATTCATTGCCAATCAAAAGTTCAGCAAGCTTTTTTGTAGAAATTGACTGGCCAAAATGCAAAGAACCTAAAAGAGCCAAAATGATTTTATTTTTTATTTTTTTATTTTTTTGATCTTTGTTTATTTTTGAGAGAGAGAGAGACAGAGCGTGAGCGGTGGTTGGGGGGGGGGGGGCAAAGAAAGAGAGGAAGACTCAGAATCAGAAACAGGCTCCAGGTTCCAAGCTGTCAACACAAAGCTCGATGCGGGGCTCAAACCCACAAACTGTGAGGTCATGACCTGAGCTGAAGTTGGATGCTTAACTGACTGAGTCACCCAGGTGCCTCCCTCCCTTTTTTTAATAGAGCCAAAACGATTTTAAAAGAAAACCAAAGTTAGAGTACCAATACTCCCTGCTTTCAAAGCTTATTGTAAAACTGCAATACTCAATACAGTGCAAGGTATTAGGCATAAAGATAGACATAGAGATCAGTGGAGCAGGATAGGGAATCCTGAAATAGATTCATGTGCATAGAGACAACTGGTTTTTGGGAAAAGTGTGAAGTCAGATCAGTGGAAAAACGATTTTCTCTTCAACAAATGATACTGGAACAATTAGATATCCATATGCAAACAAAAAACAAACAAAAAATCACAGCTTTGATCCATGTCTTGCATCACATACAAATATTAACTGGAAATGGGTCAAAGACCTAAATTGTAAAATGTAAAAATATTAAACTTCTAAAAAGAAAATAGAAAAAGCTTTGTGACCTTGAGTAAAGCAAAGATTTCTTAGGTACAACACCAAAACACAATCCATAAAAGAAATTGGACTTCCATCAAATTTAAAAACTTCTGCCTTTTTAAAGATGGTTAAGAGAGTGAAAAGAGAAGCTGCAGCCTGAGAGAAAATCTTTGTAAATAAGGATTTATCTGATAAAGCATTTCTCTTCAGAATAAAGAAATCTCAGAAATCACTAATAAGGAAAAACTCAGTTAGAAATGGGCAAGAGATTTGTGCAAATATTTCCCCCAAAGAAAATATATAGATGGCAGATAAGCACACAAAAGGATGTTTAATATAATTGGTCATTGGGAAGGTGCACATTAAATAAAAATGAGGTATCATTGGACTCCTGTTAGAATGGCTAAAACTTAAAAGACTGACCATACCAAATAAATGCTGGTGAGAATGTGGAAGAACGAGTATTCTGATGCAGTGCTGGTCTGAATATAAACGTTGCAGAAACTTTGGAACGCAATCTGGCAGGTTATTTAAAGAGTAAGTGTACACCTACCATGTGATCTGGCCGCTCCACTCCTAGTATTTGCCTGAGACAAATGAAAATACTTCCATACAAAGGCTTATACACAAATGCTCATGGAGGCTGTATGATAGTCCCAAACTGGAAATGACTCCCTATGCCCATCACTGGGAGAACTGATAACCAAACTGTTAAATCCATACACTAGAATACTACTCAGCAATGAGAAAGGATGAACTGTTGATAACACCACAACACGAATGAATCTCAAAATAATTATGCTGAGTAAAAGAAGCCAGACAAGTATACACGCTATATGATTTCATTTGTGTAAAATTCTAGGGCATACAAACAAATGTGTTATTATGGAAAGGAGAGCAGGGATTACCTGCGGACAGGGAGGAGGGGGAGGAGGGGTGGGAGGGGAGAATGAAAAAGGACTCTGAGAACCTTTGGGACTGATGGCTGTGTTTTTCGTGATTATGGTGATGGTTTTATGGGTGTATGCGTATATTAATACTTAACAAATTGTATACTTCAAATATGTGCAGTTTATTATATATCGGTTATATTTTAAAGGATACATTTTTTTAAACCGCAATGAAATACCGCTACCCTGCCACCGGAATAGCTAAAATTGGAAAGAACTGGCAATGCCAAATATTGCCAGTGATGTGAAGCAGCTGGAATTCTCCTTCATCATAAGAGGGAGTTGGAAATCATGCAACTACTTTGAAAAGAGTTATGAGAATTTCTTATAAACTAACTATATACCTAGTCTGTGACTCATCAATGCCACTAAGTATTTACCCAAATGAAATGGAACCATATGTGCCAAAAGAGACTTCTATAAGAATGTTCATAGCAGCTTTAGTCATTGCAGCCAAAGACTGGAAACAGCCAGGCACCCATCAATAGGCTTATGAATAATTAAGCTCTAGTATATTCTCGTAATGCAGTGTTCCTTGGCAGTTAAAGAGAGCGCACTACCGATAGACAAAAACATATGCCTGAATCTTAAAAACATTAAGCCGGGTAGGAGGACCCTTACATAAAAACTGCGCTGTGTGAATCCATTTATATGAAATTCTAGAGCAGACCAAACTAATCCATGGTAGGAAAAAAAGCAAAACATTGTTTGCCCCCGTGGAGAGGGCCCTCAAGGAAGAGGAGCGTGAGGGAACGTTCTGGGGTGATGCAAATGTTTTCTAACATAATAGAGGAGTTTTTGCTTCTCCAGTGTGTGCATTTGGCTAAACAGTAAAAGTACACTTAAAATCCATGCACTTCATCGAATGTAAATTTTATAGCAAAGAAACTGAGTGAACATTGTAGTTAAATGCTGTATTTGAGGACAGCTTCTTGATGTCTGTCGTTTACTTGGAAATGCAAAAAAGTAAGGTCAACAGATGGATAGATGGATGGATAAATATGCGCCAGAGAAAACATAAGGAAAGTGTTCATGATTGAGTGGTGGCTAGGCTGATGTGCACTGTAAAATCCTTCGACATTAGTGACTATTTGAACATTTTCATAATTTTCTTTATGTTTGTTACAAATTCAGACTTACCGGAATAGCGTTCCTTTATACCGGACTTATAAAAATATGTAGCCACTGTTTGCTAAGCTATGGCTTTAATCCCTCTTCCTCCACACACAAAGTCTATAAATAGCTATCCATCCTGCGACTTTGATGGAAACACATTACCCGAAATTTCAGTGTTAGAGCCACTAGCCTTGGCTGTCACACATTGGAACTGTTTCAGATAGGAGTCAGTGGCAGGCTGGGCAGAGGCTGAAGACCAGATGTATAAAGTGAAAAATGTTATGTTATCTCTTCATACCATTTTGGGATGGGGAAAATTAGGATCGAGAGACTAAAACCCATGTGTAATGAAACCCACCATTATTTTATAACTCAAGAACTCTAAATGGGTTGTTTGTAATTATAAAATAATAAGATGAAATCAAGGGCTAATAAAATAATCGAATCACATTGTTCTGATTTTGATACTCCTCAGATCTTTTCCAGGCCACTCCACCCAAAGTGGTAATAAATGACTGCTCATATAAATCAGTACTCTTTTTCTTCTTTGAAGTTTGCTAATACAAGGCAAACTAACAGAATTTAAACCCACCATTGATTCTGGCTCAATTGATTACTTTAGTGCATATGTGTGTAAACAGTCTTCCAGTTTATATTGCTTTGTGATTCTGTGTTTCTTGGCTTTGCATTTTTGAATAATTGGGTGAAAGAATTTCTGGCATTCACAAAATATCAAAGTCCTTTTTCAAGTTTTACATTTTCTTCAGTTTGTTAAAATAGCAGATATTAAGTAATACAAATTTGCTTACGTAAATGTGTACGACTTAACAAATAATTGAAAATTGAAAGTTAAGCTATATAAAACTAAAATTTTAAAAAGGAAAGACAATGCTCTTGAGTGTCCCTGAACAGAAAACTTTTAACTGAGTTTCTACTCCAGTCTACTTTGAGTAATTTTCTCTTGCCAGTACCTGGAGGGTGGAAGGAGGTAATGGCAGAAAGTGCGACAGAGAAATGTGTTTCTCTTTCACAGATCCCTGCCTCTTCTTCCCCAACCCAACCTTCTCTTTGAGTTTACCACCACCCCCCATGTTGGTATGGTGTGATATATGCAAGAGTGCTTTCATAGAACTGTGCAGTTAAGAGAGACCTTAAAGATCATTTAAGTCTAACTTACTCATTTTATAGATGAAGAAACTGAGGCACCGATTGAAGGGCAATATATTTTTATTGTAGAATCAAGAAATATTAAACCATCCCTAAACAGTACTAAAGTAATAAGCTCAGAAACTCTTACTACTCCACTTGTTAATTCTTCCAACACATATTAAATTCCTTACTTTCTTGGTTGGGCGTTAATCGGATGCTATGAATATAGTATTAAATAAGACATTCCCCACATTAGGGAGTTTACAGTCTCTTTAGAGAATCAGACAATATAATACTATTGCTAGTTTTGCAGCAACATGAGTAAACCGAGTGTTGTTGGAACATTTAGAAGGAAGCTCCTTTTCCAGTGTTGGGTGGAGGTAAAAGAAAGCCTCCTCGTTGGGGTGAATTTTGGTCTGAGCTCTGAAGAACAATTAGCCAGGCAAAGAATTGAGGGAAAGGGTGTCACTGCCAGTGCACACATCCGTATGCACGTTTCCTTCCGTAAATAAAATAGGAATGGCGACAATATTGTACCTACCCACAGAGCCGTTGTGGAAGCCATCGGTAAACATGACTGATTAAAGTGGCAATTCAGAGAGATTAACAATAACTTGTTAGTTCCAGCTGTTGCCTAGTTCATGTTGCTGTTGGTTGCTGTTAATTTTTCTTTCTTTAGAACCACCAAATTTTATGCTATAAAAGCAGCATGTAAAAAGGTTTCGAGGCAAGAGAACAGTGGCACAGAAGTCTTCGGCATAGGCCCTTAGAGCTCCGTATGTTTCTCCCTTTTTCCAAGTGGCTGGGGCTCCTTGCCCACATAGGTATTCCCATGTTTCTCTGGGCCATTCATTGCAGTCAGTGCATTTTGCCGTGGCTAGTTGTTAGTCTCATGCTTAGAATCTAGCTCCTCTGCTAGAATCTAAGCTCTCTGTAGAGGAGTGGCTCTATCATTGTTATCCTGTATCACCTACAGCTCAGTGCTTAGCACACGGATGACCAGTAGATGTTTACGCCTTGCATAAATGCTTAATCTCTTAACACAGCCTTCTGGTTCTTCTCTGTTCAGACTTTACAGTCTTCTAATTAAGCTCCTTCTGGAATCTGTGAAATGTCTGTGACCTTTCCATAGCTCTTACTGGTTTATCAGCTACCTCTGTGGCCAGTCTGAGAGCTTCTCCTAATCTGTTAAGTTTCACTAACCTAGTTTGCAGAAGTTTTCATTCATGAGATATATAACAGCATGTGCTTTAAAGAAACTGATGTCAAAAACTGATTTAGGGTATGTAGTTAAGTGACTATTCAATTTGATTTAAATTCCCTCGTCTAGTTCTAGCAAAGCCAAATGCCTCCCCTCCCCTCCATCACCCCCCTTTCAATAAACTTGGTAAGATTGGTGGGGGTGGAGGGTGGAGAGGCTAATGTTAATATTTGAGGCCTTATGCCAGTCCTTGGTAGTGTAGCCAAAATAGAATAGTGTCTCAAGCTATAAAAATCATTGTAAAATAAGTCCTATCTTTATTTATTCATTCTTTATCAAATACTTGGAGAATGCTGGTTCTGTCTGTGTCTCAAAAAACGTTAGACTTGGTTGTCTGCCAGTACTAGGGAAATTCTAGAAACGGACATAAGAAACTGAAGTCCTCGGAAGCAGGAATAAGTGCCCTAAATGCAATGTAAATTTCTGGTATTAAGAACTCAGTAGAAGGGATAATCTGGAACTGGAAGGGAGAAAATAATGATTGAAAGGAGTCTCTTCCAAGTTCTGCAAATTTGGACAGGATCCTAATAAATCAGTGCAGTGTTGTCTGTGTTCTTTCATGCCTTTTCTTGTAAGAAAGTGTGAAGGAGGTGTATCAGATTAGGGACCTGAAATATGTGAAAGGTTTGAACAACCCGTGGAAAATGTGGTAAGAGTATCCAAAGGAAATTAACAAAATTATTGGCATCAGTGGCAGATATCCAAAGTGTTGTGTATTTATAACGTGCCCAGTTATACGTTTGTAGCGTACTATGCCAGTGCACACATCCGTATGCACGTTTCCTTCCGTAAATAAAATAGGAATGGCGACAATATTGTACCTACCCACAGAGCCGTTGTGGAAGCCATTGGTAAACATGACTGATTAAAGTGGCAATTCAGAGAGATTAACAATAACTTGTTAGTTCCAGCTGTTGCCTAGTTCATGTTGCTGTTGGTTGCTGTTAATTTTTCTTTAGAACCAACAAATTTTGCAGACTAGCTCTTCTGGAGGGGTTGCATGTTGTAAAGTGAAATGAGAAAAGGTGGCTTCACATTCAGGATTCACTTTGATCGGCTAAGAAAGGCTGCATGCCAAATGTCAAATGAAAAATAAACGTATCAAATATTGGCAACAATTCTCTTTGCGGTCTCATTTGAGAAAATGAAGAGTTTATGAGATTTGGAGATGTGAACCGTTTTCAGAGTACCACTGAATCAATTATTCTACCAAATAATGCAGGGTTTTTTTGCCCATAACCCACAGTAAGAAGCATATGTTCCGTGACAACACACTACACACCTAGACGCCTACAGACACCTGACAGAAAACAAAAGTTTCACAAAACACTTTGCTCGCCCCATATCGCGTTCCCTAGTAATTGTTACTCTGGCGTGTTTCCTTTGTATTGCAGTTGTTTTTAACTCTGTTCATAGTCCACTAAACTAATTGCATAATTCACTGATGAACTGCAACCTGCACTTTTCAAAAACATTGCTCATTCTAAGCATTTTCTGACATTAATTTCAGTTTCTATCTAGTATAACTTTTCAAAATCATGTTTTGCCTTCCTGACTCTGGCCCCGGGCTTAAATTGTTTTTCTCTTCTGTTAATCAGGTATCAACGTGGTTTTTTACCACCTTCTCTGTCTCAGGACTGAAGGACAAAATCCACCACGTGGACAGCCTCCACCAGCTGTTTGCTGCCATATCACCAGAACAGATTGACTTTCCTCCTTTTGTCCTTGAATATGACGCCAGGGTAAGAAGTTCCAGGAGCTCTCCCTCACCCGGTGTAGTATCGTGACTACTCTGTAGGGCACTGCCTCTGAGCACGGCATCCTTTTATTGCAAGATGGTAGTAACGCAATTCATGTGATGTAGTAAACTCGATAGTATCATTCAACATCCTCTTCCTGCAGTAACTAGGAAAATGCTTTGTCCCAAACGAGGGCTTTTTCCCCAATAAACTTTTCAGTGGGAGATTTCTCTGTTTTTGGTGCGAAGCCAACCATTGCTTATATTGTCAGTTTTCTGCCACCTCTGCCGAATTTTCTTAAGATTGAATAGCTTTTTATCTACATAAGTAGGGTCAGAAGAGTCTGTTGGTGTCTGACATTTTCAGCATTGATTCAAATAAGGTAGCCTATCTTAGTAGCCTTTACCCTACTAAAAGTTTCATTTTGCTAAAAGTTTGTATAATGTTTTTAAGAGCATCAAGCAACAATATCAGTATAATTATTACTTATCGATGCATTTATGAATATAAATAATAATAGTCTAATAAAGGGCTACTCTTGAGTTTCATTAAAGCTCTAGCCCATTGTGTTCATTCTCACTACCACTTTAGTAGCTAAAAGCAAAACAACAGTAAGTAACATGCTTGGCCAAAAAGATCATCACTCTCCTTATTTAACTATTGCTGATTACCAAACTTTATGCATGAATCAGGGAATATATTTGAAGGTTATATTAAGCTTCAAATGAATTGTTCTTCCCCTGTTACTGTACAGCATGTATACACCAAAATAAATATTCTACAAGACATTTTCTCTCTACCATTTCTTTAACTTCAGCTATGATTTCTGTCTCCCTTTATGTGAAGAGCAAAGTATTTAGTGTGTTCTAATGGCTAATAAAATTTCATGTTTGGCTTTTGTACAGAGAGGATTTGTAATTGGAGTAGCTGGATCATAGGGAGATTGTTGAATATATGAAAGGGGGGACGAATATCAGTTGGTGTTCATGCAGATTGCTGGAGCAGAAAGTAACCTTATTGTTATTCTTTTGAACTGTATATCACTCTTCTTAATATTTAAAAAAATGGATAGCAGGAAATAAAAGGAAAGATACTAAAAGACATTTTGAGATGAAAAATTTGGAATGACATTTCAAAGCTAGTGTCTGGATTTATAATTTATCTTCTAGGGTAGAACATACAAGTTGGATTGCATTGGTTGGAAAACCCAAATGACTGTTTTTTAAGCCAAGACATTTTCTATAATCTTAAGGGCCTATAAAATAGACTTTCATTATACATCAACACCACACTCGAGCTTGGTTTTGTTTATGTGCTTGTTTTAGGTTTTTCTTCTATTTTGTATATCAAATGCAGGCCTAATTAATGATGTGATTAATTAAATTTAATAAAATAAATAACCTATAATCTAACACCGGGGTCATTGGATCATCTCTCTGTGCCTATACTAGAGCTTTCTAAAATTGAGATATTAGGCCGTCTACATATAAAGGCCAAAGAGAAGAACAAAAACAGGAAAGAAACAGAAGAAGGTGTCAGGAGACGGTGTGGAGGGGCTGGCAGAGGGCAGGTCACTAGATACTAAAGCTTTTTACCTGTTACTTGCAGCACTGTGGCTTCGTGGTCAGCGGGGAGCGTTCTGCACGGGACAACTGCCGTTACATTTCGGTTTAGAACCGTGGCAAAAGAAACAGCGAAGAACGTGGACTGGAGAAGGATAACCCTAGAGGCAGGAGACAAGTAGGAGGAGAAATGAGACTAGAGCTAGGGCAGCGGTAGTGATCATGGCAAGGACTTGAAGATCTTCGATTTGGAAGTAGACATTTTGGGAAATAAAACCCCCAACATTTGGTGACTGAGTAGGCCATTCAGGGAGATGAAAGAGGAAGGAAGCCTAAGGATGCCTGAGAGCTTCTGCCGTGGGAGACTTGGTAGATGGTGTGGCCGCCACCCCAGAGAGCGGTTTGGAGGAAGAGCATGGCCGGGGCGGGGAAGTGTTGGATTGGGAGAGGAGAGACAGGTGGTGTGTTTGCTCAGTTGTGACACTAGGTTTGAGGTGGCCCGTGGAACATTGAGGGGGAGATCCAGTAGGTGGTTGGATATCACATTGTAAGGAAATATTTTCCCTTGCTAGGAAGAATTAAAAGTATAATTAGAGACAAGGAAATAAGTGTGGAGCTGGTTAATTTACTAACCCGTTCAGTTGTGCCTTGCACGTAGTAGGTGTGATGTGGCGTTTGTTGTTGGCAGGTTTCAGTGGGTTTCTATTTTCTGGGTCTTGTGTGACTTAGAACAGTGCCATAAGTTTTTTGGGAATGAAAGGAACCTTTGAAGGTAGTTAGAAGGTGATTTTTATCTATCTGTATCAGAATGGCATGGAGACAATTTCAGAAAAGGAGCTCAGCACTCTTGTAAATATAGTCAAAGAAGAGAGTATACAAATTGACCTGGCAACAGTTCTTCAAAGATTCTATGACTGTTTCCAGAAATAGAGAAAATAGATTGCTCGGCAGTCTCTTGCACAGCATGAGACTAATATAAAAAGCTCTATTTTATAGCATTAAGAATTAGATTTGCCCTTCTTACTTTATCACAATTTAATGTGGATGTAAGAAACCTAAAAAAAAAAATACGGTAGTAGAATGCAATGGAGAAATCTTGAAGGTGGATAGTGAACCATTTCTTTTCAGATGAACTTCAAAGTAGCTTTATCTGTTGAGGCGTGTTTCCTAAGCATAGCTTCCATGCGCGCTGGGGATATAGGAGGGCTTAGGATAACAGATCTTGATAGGCAGTTCTAAAATACAAAACAGAAACAAAAAGCCTTTCATTAATTTTTTTTTCAAATAATCTGAAATGCAGCCAATCCTAATTTTGAAAAATCTTTTTACTATCTGGTCAGATCTATAATCAGAAAGTAAGTTTTCGTAGATATTCTCTTGTTTTCCGGGCTATAGTCCCAGGATCAATTCTTGCTCCAGAGCGTCTGTCTGAAGAAGATGAGAGCTCTTGATTCCCTTAGGTAACATTTAGCCACCTACGGTGTTCAAAACCGGATAGATTTAATGCTCCATCATAACCAGTAATGGAAACGTACCATAAAGCAATGCTGTTTTCATCTGTCCCTCATTCTGCTGTTCTAATTATTGTCTACATTAATGCTAAGCATTTCTGTGTATGATTTACTGAAAAACAAGTTTTTTTGTCAAATGCTTTCCTTAGACATGAGAAATGAATCCTAAGTCCCATAAATATAATCAAAAGTCCATCTACCAGAAAGTGAACTGTCTTCATTTTTTATGAAGATAAAATTAGCCAAAATGAAGTCAGAAAATTTACCCTTTACTCTTTTGTCCCATCATTCTATATTAAGATTCAGCGCACAGTAAGACAATGCAGCCTAAGAAAGTAATCTTCGCATTAGATTTGAATAGACAAGGATTTAAATTCAGACTCCTCTGGTTACTGCTGGGTGACCTGAAGTGAGTTATACAAGCTATGTGACCCTCGGTGTCGTCTTCTGTTAGAAGAGGATGTTATCTGCTTCATGGCATCATGTGAGAAAATAAAAGGATAGCGAAAGAAAAGTGCCGGTAAAGTGTCTGGCATATAGAATTAAATATTAAGTAATGATGTTATTTAAAAATATTAGCATCCCGATGACCTCTGCCCACTCTTCACCAGCTCTGGCTGACTCCAATGAAGCTGTTTTGGTGGCTGAGGGCCTTGCTCAGTGCCATGCACCGAGACATTTTACGGAAGCCGTATCATTGACTGTAAATCCCTTTCTTTCACATTCCCATTTGAATTGGTTTTATTACTTAATGTTCTTGTCTCTTTTTTCTTCCACAGGAAAATGGGCCTTACTATACATCTTATCCCCCATCACCAGATTTGTGACCTGCCATCTTTTAGTGCTACTGGTTTCCAGGGACGTCACTTTCTCCACGAATTGCTACCTATTGAAGTGATATTCATTTTTGCTGTTCAGATCCAGAGAGCCTTTTGTCCCCACCTCTCTGGTATTTTTTTATTGACTGTATATTTTCTGGCACATAAGCAATCTGAAAATGGTAGGCCATTCCGAACTGCACACTTATTTTAAATTTGTATATTTGTATCAAATGAAAATGTTCATTTTTAGAGGGTTGTTAACAGAAATTGGGGAGCAACTTTTAAGTATCTTCAGTTTCCTGAAAGGACACTAGATTCTCCATTAGACAAGCCACCAGTATTGTTCATGCCATCTCTTTAACATTGCACGCTTCCTTTGTGTACTTCACTGTCTCTCAAAATATATAGAACTAGTGTGTGCTGACCATGTATGCATTGTTTGCTTCAGGTCCTGGCATTACATTTTATGCAGATAATTTGGTTATGATAAAAGAGAATTGTCTGGGATCAAGGATGTGGAAATGTATCTGATCAAAATATCAAAATCATTAGCAAAATAAGGTCTTGGAATCTTACTGCACCAGTTAAGATGAAGATGTAAGGACTAAAGTTCCTTGGATTTATGATTTGTTAAGACTGCCACTGTTCTGGTCTCAATAGTGGGGGACAGTAAGACTGTATCTTCCGCCTTTTTCTATAATCATGGGTGATTTGATTGCCTTATTTTAAAGGACTGCATTTATTAGTACTCTTAAAGGTATTTCTTATTCATCAGTGACCCCTTAAAAACCTTTTTTTTTTAATGTTTTATTTATTTTTTGAGAGAGAGAGAGAGAGAGAGACAGAGCATGAGTGGGGGAGGGGCAGACAGAGAGGAAGACACAGAATCCAAAGCAGGCTCCAGGCTCTGAGCTGTCAGCACAGAGCCCAATGCGGGACTCGAACTCATGGACCATTAGATCATGACCTGAGCCGACATCAGCCGCCGGCAGAGCCACCCAGGTGCCCCAGTTAGTGACCCTTTAGAGAGTGTGGTCTTCCCAGAGGTGGGATTTTGTTTGGCTCTTAAAGCCACTCCCCTCTACGGACATTTCCTCGCCCTGTCTCTTGAGTTGCCTACATCAATATGGAGGAAGTCTTTTCCAGTGAACGAAATTCCAGATCGCATTTGCCACTCAGGCTCTATCTGTGCCTTAGCTTGCTTATTAATAAGAACCAGAATTGTGACACCTACCCCACCGAGGTATCCTAAGAGCATTTAGAAAGGGCTTTTGATGTCTTTGGATGCACAATGCTAGTGGAGCTTATGTAGGGTGTCATTTTGGTCAGTCTTTAAATGATAATAAATATACTTGAGGGTACTACCAGGCACTCTTGTCCTTGGCACCTTTTGAGTCATTTTTCTTTTCTTGGGACAAGAGCTGCTAGTGAAAAATCCCAACCCTGAGAACCTCCTTCCTACTTCGTCCAGAATTCCTTCTGGCCCACTCCTCCCCCAGTGTTACCCTTTAACAAGAGGCATCTGTTAGCCAGTTTAAACATTTCTTCTTGAATTAGGGTCAAACCAGTGTCATTCCCATCTGGTTGTCTTCATATTCCTTTTGATTCCTACACCACCTCCCCTCCCTCAGTCCGTCCTGTACGTTGGCAGTTCAGAGAAGAAAAAGTAGAACTCTGTTCTAATATGTTCAGGATCAGTGCTTCCAAAGGTCCCATTCCCATGTCTGTGCCCAAATTAATTGTGTAGTGGAGAGAAAGGAAACTTCCTTCTTTTATGACAGAGAAATTCCCCTGTAGTGGTATTAGCCCCATACAAACAACAAGGGGCTTTACATTTCGTTGATAAACGCGCTTATCTTTTGCATGTAATGGACACATTTGCTTTGTGTCAGGAATCAAAGCCACTCAGCTCCTTATATATGCTTATTTGG
The DNA here is from genome assembly GCA_028646485.1 of Cryptoprocta ferox. Classification (NCBI taxonomy): domain Eukaryota; kingdom Metazoa; phylum Chordata; class Mammalia; order Carnivora; family Eupleridae; genus Cryptoprocta; species Cryptoprocta ferox. The sequence continues at coordinate 5,994,673 of CM053570.1, forward strand.
GAAGGGTTTCCTGTTTTGCTCCCTAGGTCATCAGATCCAGACAGCCAGTCAGTTGTCTGGTATTAAGCTTCCTCTCAAACAGCACTGCTTTAAATCCCTTAAGCTTTGAGCTTTAAAAATCTGAAAAATTATCTTCATCTTCTCCAGTCTCAGAGTTGGGGTATCTTTTCACTGGGAGCGGTCATTAAAAATATGCCATCTTTTCTTTTTTGAAAGTGGACTTGGCTACCTCAGATTGGCATCTGGCCCAGATCATTTCCTCTATAGATAATAGAGGCTGCAAACTACTTTGCCATTTGAAAGGAATTCAGTTGATGTGTACAGTTTCTTATAGGCAATAATTTCGAAGGAATGTCCCTTCGTGATATTCATATGAGTATATTAACATCTAGTAACACAAGCAGGATTCTACGTATAGTGAGATTCTGGTTCAGTTGATGTCCCAGGGTGTAAAGGTAGTATGGGAAGGATATACCTATCAGCCCCATTTCATAATTTAATGGTGTCTAAAGATAAGGGCTGTACTTTTCAGTGAAACTAAATTTGGTATGGGACCAAGCTCATGCTTTTATAGCCGCCTAGAGTGTTATGTAAGGAAGTTGTTTCAATGCATTAAGTCCTACGAGGGGAACATAGTGACCGCATAGTGAAATGATCATGTAAAATTCAGTATGTATCAGCCTTTGTCAAAAGGTTGCGTTGCCTGGATAACATGCCATTTCCAGGGACACACTAGAGGATAAAAGGGTGACTGGGTGGAGATGAGCACTAGCATCTGATGTTAATTCAAGGCCCCACCAAGTCTTTAATTTAATCCAACTTCGGTCATGCCAAATGCTAGTTGACTTGAGGAAGAAACAACTTTTTTTTTTTTTATTAACTTTATAGTTTATTGTCAGGTTGGTTTCCATATAACACCCAGTGCTCTTCCCCACAAGTGACTTCCACCAAGACCATCACCCCCCTCCCTCTTTCCCCCTCCCCCTTCCGCCCTCAGTTTGTTGAGGAAGAAACAACTTCTAAAATTTTTATTTAATTCATTAATTCATTCAAGGCATAATAGGCTTTTTTTAAACAAGTACATTTCTTCAGTATGTGTTTGGATTCTTCTTAACTCCTTTATGTCCAAGTTTCTTGGTAGCAAAAATAACCTCTGGGAAAAATCTGTCTTTATTAGACTCTTAAGGCTTAGAGACCAAGTGGTTCACGATTTTCTTTTCTTTAATATACACCTTATTTCACTGGCCGGCGGTCTGTTATATTTTTTTTCAAAGGAATCCACGTAGTTTGAGACCAAACAACAGAGGATTTTTAGAGGATTTTTGATAGGAAAAATGGATATAGATTTTTGATCAAATATCTGAAATCTGAAAGCATTAAAATATCTTGCATTTCTAGAGGGGGATGAGAATAACTACTCCAGTAGAAAAACATGGCCTGCCTGTTTCTCCCTGTTTGCTTAGATATTGTTTAATGAATTCATACTGTAGGTAATGGTTTCTTTTCTTCGCAATAGTTAACAAGAAAACGATAAAATGTAGTTTCTGTGTAAGTTACAAATTGTGTTTCCCCTGATTGTGTGTGTGTGTGTGTGTGTGTCTGTGTGTGTGTATACACACAGAGAGAGATTACATTGATTAATATATGAATAGAAATTATTGGAATTTGAAGTACTAGAAGGAGAAGGACTGTATTCTAAGACCAGTGGATTGATTGTATTAAGGACCCAGAGGACTATAAGGTAGCATATATAGCTCTAAAATTGGAGATGGCCAGTGAGTTTCAGATTGTGGTTCTCTTAAGTTACAGCCATTATAGTCCACATGCACTAGAATGTTTTACCTACACTGGCACTGACAGACCTCATGGTACGTGATTGACTCTTGGTTCAGGATTGCCTGAACCCATGAAGGATTAAAGACAGACTCTACCTGTGATCTAGGTCATATCAGAAACCCAGAGATTATAAGGATTGCCCAGTAGGCCAAACCCTATACATATGCGCATGTACACACACCCTATGTACATATACGTTCATACATATGTACATGAATATATATGTGTGTACACACGCACACATACAATAATCCACTTTGCATCACATGTGGTTTGAATGTGGTTTCCATGGCCCATGTGTCGAGAACACAGAGCAATAAATAACATAGTTCAAGCTTTGATTCTATCAAAATAGCCCTTAAGTAGATGATATGGTCATTTTATGTATTAGTGGCTCTCTTGGATATTAGTTAATTTTGTTTTCATTGCTTCCAGGGATAGTATCTAATCATTTTACATGAAGCAAGCATTAAATGTATAGGGCCACTGAGTTCAAGAAGAAAAACATAGATATTTTCCAGGTGAATTACACTAACAAAATTGTAACTGCTGAATGTGATCTAATATTTTTGTTGAATGGTTAAACTTAATACATTTTGTATATACAATCATACATTTCCTTTGCAATGTGTTTTCTTAGCATAAGCACATAGTTGTCATAAACTGAGCCAGCACTTTGTTAGACCAGTTCTTGTGGACCAAAATATTTAAATAAGAGTCTAATATATGTAAATGATTTTAATTGCTGTTGGGCACAGAAGACCTAGAAATGTTTTATTGACATGATCTTAAAATGTGTTTATTCAGAATGCTTTTATGAATATTTTATTTTATTATTATTTTTTTTAATGTTTATTTTTGAGAGGGAGAGATACAAAGTGCAGGCAGGGGAGCGGCAGAGAGAGAGAGGGAAACACAGAATCTGAAGCAGGCTCCAGGCTCTGAGCTGTGAGCACAGAGGCAGACATGGGGCTCGAACTCACAGACTGCGAGATCATGACCTGAGCTGAAGTCGGACGCTTTACCAACTGAGCCACCCCAGGCGCCCCTGAATATTTTACATTTTAAAAGTATATTTTGGTCTTTCTGAAGTGGAAGTTAGATCCCATTTAAAGAGGACCCCACTCTATGTAAATATAGCCTGTGAAGAGTGGGTAGTAAAATGGTGGTATTTATATTGAACCGTAGGATGGGACGGTCTGTTTTGGCCATTTACACTGGATTTTACCGTCAGCCTTCTCTATGGGGACCTAGACTAGTGTTTCTCCAACTTTAACACGCATACAATAAATCAGCTGGCAGTACGTATTGTTCAAGTGCTGATTCCAATACAGTGGCTCTGCTCTGGCGCCTGGGGTTCTCAGTTTCTAACACGTTCAGGTGATTCTCAATACTCCTGGTCCCAAGACCACAAGTAAAAGAGCCTAGACTATATTCAGTTTCCACAGTTCTCTGTTTCGAGGAAAGGAGACATAACTATCATAATCCTTTCTGCGGGCCAGGCACTCATGCTCATTATCTAATTTAATCTCCTACAATTCCTGTGAGGTCGATGGATAGACAAGTTAAATGACCTGCTGATGCCCACGCACGCAGGCAGTGCAGGATAGAGCCGGGTTTCTCAGACTTGAGTTAATGCAGATCTCCCTTTAATAAGGAGAGGTTGTCTTCGTTCCTCAGTTTTCACTCCATTGTTTATTATGTTACCTAAGGGTATGTAGACATAGAGCCACACATAATGCTTCATGCTTAGAGTGCTTGCACAATTATAAAACCAAAAGAAGTTTATAGATTAGATATAAGCAAAACTAGAAGACTAAGACGACTTAAAGTAACCATAACGAAATATGATAGATGGCGATGTTTTACGCAAACAAAACTGTCCCCTGCAACGTGATGATGCACTGAGTGCCGTAGCACAGGTTCTTCTGAGCTCAGTGCGCGCCTGCCACACGCCGCGTGTGCCGCGTGGGGACTCCGCTCTCCCCCCGTGTTTCTCAGGTCAGACCGTTCCTTTCACTTGTTTAGCACGTAGTGGCGTTACTTTGTCTTCATCTGGCCTCTGTTCTTCCGCAGCCAAAGCAGAGCCCAGCTTTAATGGGCAAGTAAACACAAATGCAAACCTGGGCACTCATGGATCCCCTACCAAACACACTCACCCACACACTCACGGTCCCTCCACCATTCCCCCCACCCCCTGACCCAAGAATTTTTAAGGACGGTTAGTTAAGAGTGGTGCTCTGGCCCCTAGCACAGCTGGGTTCAGACCTTGGGCGTGGTTCTCCACCTTTTCTGAACCTCGGTGTTTTCATGTGTTAAACAGGGATAATAATGCTCATTGAATAATTAGGTGAAAGAAATGCAATAACACTCATAAAGCATGAAGAGTAAGTGTTTATAAAAGGTAGCTACCATTGCTTTGATTAGAAATAATAATAACTGGGGCGCCTAGGTGGCTCAGTCGCTTAGTGTCCAACTCTTGATTTCCTTTGAGGTCATGATCTCAGTCGTGAGATTGAGCCCTGTGTCAGGCTTCGTGCTGGGTGTGGAGCCTGCTTGGGGATTCTCTCTCTCTCTCTCTCTCTCTCTCTCTCTCTCTCTCTCTCTCTCTGTCCCTCCCCCACCTCAGAATAAATATTTAAAAAGAAAATAATACTAACATTTGAGGACTTAGTATGTGCCTTCTACTTTGCCAGGCTCTTTCTATATGTTACCTTCTACATTGAGAGAGAGAATCAGGATTCAAATCCAAGTCTGATTTCAAAACTCATACTCTTTTAAGTAATAATGCAAAACATCAGTGTAAGTTGCCTACTTAACAAGTTATTTAATTTTAATTTGTGTTTTCTCAAAAATACTATAAAATTAATTATGTTTCTCTGGAGGGGAAATGGCTAAGGTGTTTTTAAACAATTGTGTAATGTGCTAAGAAATTGACACTAAATATGAATTGTTTTCAAGGCTGGCATGCTAGGTTGTGATCCAGTAAAAGGGTATTAGGACCGTTAGGCTCAACTTGTACATTATTGTTCTCTTGCACATTTAACATCTGTAACTAATGATAACGTGAGATTCTTCCTGAATCTCGATACAGCTTTTTGCAGAAAAAAGGAATTCCTCCCCCGCCCCACCATTATTATATTCCTTGATAGTTCTGAGAAATAGCCCGCAAACATCTTAATCTTCACCTGTGAAACATATTTTTAAAAATTGCTCTGTCCTTTAAAATAGTTTCAAGTCTTTTATCTTTTCTTAATTTTCTAAAATAAATTCTAGAGTTCTGAGAAATGAACAAGCATATCTGTAGGCTGGGTTTTTACTGTTTTGTGTTTTTTTCTGATTGGGTGCTGGGAGGAAAATACCAGGAGTTGTAAGAGGAACTCAGTTATTTATTAACAAAGATAGTATGTATCAAATTCAAGTTCTTTCCCTACTTCCTAAAACAGAGTTGCACGAGTCATTAAGGCAGTGGAGATACATGAAATATGAGGCTGTCGCTGAATTTGGTAAGGTCTGTTTTTAAGAATATATTTTCTTTATGACATTCTATATAAGGAGCATAATAATAATCTGTGTTGTGGAAATTACTGTGTTTCTGATCCAGCCTCTTTTCCCCATCTGCAAGATCTTTAAGTTCAGTGAATGTATGGCTCTCCATACATGTTACCAAGACAGAAGATTATCTTCTCTGATACCTCACTGCCTCCTCCTGTAGCACAACATAAGAAAATTGTTCTGGCTTCATGTTACAGATAAGCCCAGTGTTACCTGCTTTTCTCCAGTTTTAGCAGCCTGTTACTTGATTTAGGTTGTGAACCCTACTTCAAGTTATTTTTCCTCTTTCTCTTATTAAAGACAAATAAGATCAATTTATTATAACTTTGGATGGAATGGCCTCTCACCTTTGAATTTTAAAGAAAATCCAAATTTATTTTTTATAAGGATGTATACAAAGCATTTGACCATTTCATTATGTCTTCTAGTTGAGCTGTATCTGACATTTTCATTTTGACATGCTTATTATAAACTATAACATTGATTTTTTTTTTTAAAACCTTGTTGTAGGTGGGTTGTTATCTGTGAACTTTATTTCTAATAGTAAAGTAAGTGTTAAAACTTACTATGAAAGGGGCATTGGTTCTCAAACAGATGAGGAAGTAGAGGCCCAGGCAGGGTAAGGCAGCAGCATTGCACTCCCAGCCAGGTCATGGAGATAGTAGGTAGTTTCAGGATGGCCTTGCCATCGATAGTAGAGCCCTTTGGTTTAACTGTGTTTGCACAGCTGCTTGGCTTTGACCTTCCCTCTCAAGTCCTCTAAACACGTTTATTTTTTAAATTTATTATTTATCATTTATTATTATTATTATTTTTTTATCTAAGTTGCACTTGCTCAGCCAAGTTCCCCGGGAGGACCAGAGGTCAAGAATTAGCAGCAGAGGTTATCAATCAACTTAAAGTTAGGTAAGTGAAGCCCGGACATGCTGCACAGTTGTTTCCTTTGTTGAGCACTTAGTGCCAGACCAGAACTACGAGGTGCTGTCATTTCCTTGTTCAGTCCATCCTGTTGCTATGGAAAATGTTGTCTTAGTAAATTCAGTTTGGAGCCTCACATAACCCCCATGGAAGTTACACAAGAAGTGAGAAAAAGGCAAGAACCCCATGTTTTTAGTTCAAGGTGGTGGAATGGCACAGGGTAAGACCACTCGGCATCTAGGGCTTTTTGTTTTTATGGTTATAATTTATTGTGATATGTATCAAAATCAAGTTGTAATATAATACCATCCTATATTATATTCTTACGGATATAAAAGCTCTCATGATGATACCGATTTCTCTTCTAATTTTATGGAGTATATCCTTTATTGGTATAGCATTTTTTAATTTTCTCTTTACTTTTTGTTGGCATCTTTATTGAAATATAAGTCACATATCATAAAATTCGTCCGTTTAAAGTGTATTTATTTCTGTGATTTTTAGTATGCTCGGTGTTATACAGCCATCACCACTGTCTACTTTTAGAACATTTCAGCACCCTGAATGGAACCCCCATACCCATTACTGGTCATTTTCCATCCCCACTCTCCTCCCTCTACTCCTCCCTCTGCTCCTCCCTCCAAGTCACATCTCTGTGTTGGCCCATTGGTAGAACAGGGTCTCAGGAAGTGTTTGTTGGATGAATTAATACCCACATAGGTCCCCATCCATAGCAACTGAGGAGTAATTCAAAGGGCAGCGGACTCAGTGTCAAAAGACTAGATTCAGGGGCGCCTGGGTGGCTCCGTCGGTTGAGCGACTGACTTCAGCTCAGGTCATGATCTCGCAGTTCATGGGTTCGGGCCCAGCGTCGGGCTCTGTGCTGACAGCTCAGAGCCTGGAGCCTGCTTCAGATTCTGTGTCTCCTTCTCTCTCTGCCCCTCCCCCGTTCGTGCTGTGTCTCTCTCTGTCTCTCCATAATAAATAAATGTAAAAAAAATTAAAAAAAAAAAAAAGACTGGATTCAAACCCTGACTGATGCTCACTGGCAGTGTTGTGGGTCTGGAGTCACTTGGTCGTACTAAGCCTCAGTTTTCCTATCTGTAAAATGCTAACAGTGACATCTGCTTACAAGATGATTGTGAGAATCACCTGAGAAAATATGGTCACAGCACTGGCACAGTGCCTGGCCCACACGGGGAAAGGAATTGATGTGTGTGCCTCAGTGAAAGAGAGATCCCTAGGTTGGTGACATGCCTGCTACCAGACTAGACATTAGAGAAATCCGGCAGCAGGTATTTGCCCTGGTCACCAACCGAGGGGCTCAGAGTAGTGGCATAGCCCTTTCTTATTGCCCAGTCTTCTCCGTTTCCTTCCTGACAAGAGAGAACCCTAACGAACAATGTACAGCTGTTTACTCTCCCTTAACCTGCCGAGCACTTCCTCTCCTGTCTCCTCTGCAGCACGAGAGCTGCTTCCTCTCCACGTGTGGTGCTGATTCTCCTGTAGTGGGGCCCACACTAGTACAGAAGTGGTGCTGATTCTCCCGTGGTGGTGCCCACACTTGGGACAGAAGCGAGTGTGTCCATCGGCTGTGAAGAACTGACGTCTACCGTCGATCATCACCCCTTGATCCCAACTTCAGCAGACATGTATTGCTCCTTCCTTCACCATGGGTGCAGGAACCCTCTCCCAGAGAAGAAGCTGCCTAATTTAGGCAGCTGCCAGCCTGGGACTGATTGCTGGGCCTTTCGGGGACAAGGGAACATATTTAATTATACTTTTCTCTCATAGCCACCAGCTCCCCCTGCCTCTGGAATCACGTTAGCAGATTAGCTATGCATGCATCTTACAAAGACATTTCCTACACAATAGTAATGAAATAATAGCAGCTGTCCTTTACAAGAACCAGGCATTGTAAATATATTATCCCCAATTCTTACAATAAACTTGCAGGTTAGGTATTTCCCCCATTTTACAGAAGAAAAAAAAGAGAAGACTCTTGGAGAACTAAAGAAACTAGCCACAAGGTAATTTCAGGGAATAAGTTTTGGAAAGGCAGAGAAGATTGGGTAAATGTACCTATACAGAGTGTCTTCCTTAAGCTATTGGGCTCTCATTGTATGGCATTAGTGTGGTAGATACAAGCATAGGCCTCAATTCAAATCCCAGCTCAGCCGTTTACAGGCTGTGTGACCTGGACATGTTTCCCAACCTCTTTAAGTGCAGCCCTCTCCTATGTAAAGAGTGCCTTACCTCTTAGAGTTATTCTGAGGATCAAATGACTTAATACTTCCAAAAGTCTCATACACACTAGCTAGTGTCTCATTTAAATATTCTAATTGCTGTGATCAAAATGTCTCACTTTCCAGACTTCTCAGATACACTTGGCTCGTTAATTTTAAATCATGTCACATTCCCAATTCAGAAAATGTATGATGTATTTGGTATGGCTGTCTTTCCTTCAAGAGAAAATGACATTTTAAATCAGGGGTTGGCAAACTTTTTTGGTAAAGGGCCAGATCATAAATGTTTCAGGCTTTTCAGGCCATATGGTCTCTTGTTACAACCATTGAGCCCTGCCTCTGTGGCATGAAAGCAGCCATGGACAGTACTTGAACAAATGGCTGTGCTTGTGTTCCAATAAGACTTTATTTATGGAGGCTGGAATGAAAAGTTCAAACAACTTCTCAGGTATAACAAAATAATATTTCTCTTTGTTTTCAACCCACTTACAACTATAAAAGTATGCTTAGCTTGAGAGTCATATGAAAATAGCCAGTGGGCCATCGTTTGCCACCCCCAGTTTTAAATAATTCAGTGCTTCTCTAAAACTGATGAATCCAGCAGAGGCCTAATTAAGCAAAAGCAATTTGGAGGAAGAAAATCAAGAGCCAGTCAACGTATCAACTAGCCCAGATCATAGCTACATTAAGCACTCCCTTGCCTGACACAATTCATCCAACCCCTTTGAGCTTAACCTTTCGATCTATAAAAATGAAGGAGTGCTACCTCTCTGACCCATACCTACTTCCTCCAGGTGATGGGAGTTTAATAATTATTATTATTTATTGAATTTATGCCTTTGTAGGTTTTCGACTCATTTTTGTTCTTATCCTCTTATTCCTACTTTACAGATAAAGCTCAGAGAAGCAAAAAACCTGGTCAGGGTTACAATACCAGTATCTAAACCCTGGTGCCTGATTCCCATAAACCCTCCCAGCCCACTCAGTAGAGTACAGACTGCATGGGAATAGGGACCTCATTGGACTCGTTATGTGCTATGTCCCCAGTGCCTAGACTAGTACCTGGTATATGATAAACGTTGCATAAATGCCTGTGGAATGAATGAATGAATGAATTTTCCATTATGCCAGTGGTTCTTAATCTTTTCTTAGGTCAGGGACACCTCTAAGAAACAATTTATTTTAAAGGTCTAGAGCATCTCTCCAGATAAATATCAAACTAAGAAACCTTACGTTAAGTATTTGGCCAACTATTGAAAGTAGATGCTGTTCACATATTCCGAATAATACTGATAAGAATTCTTTTCATAAGCATGGAATCAGGATTCGGAGATGTCTTCTTTCCTTTTCTTGAAATAATGCTATTAAGGGCACTACACATTAAGGCCTAAAATGTTTCCTTTTCTGTAGTCACTCATAGCTCCCAGGAGTAGTTCTCAAAACCTGATTCCCTTAAAAGTCACTTCCTCAAAAATTATTACTTAAAAAATGACTTTTATTGGTCCCAAGTGCTTCAACATGAGAAGTGAGAAACCACAGCCTGTTTAAGACTAACATGCGATTTTTTTTGTCTTCGGAAACATGGTCGTGAGGGAAACATCCACAGTCCACTGCTCACGAGCCAACCAGATCCGAGTCCAGAGTATTACTCAGGTTCTGCCTTCTGCTGCGTCTCTTCTTGTCGTTTACTTCAACATCCCATCCCATCCCACGGTCTCCTGTTAAGACAATGAGAGAGAGGGTTATTAATATTAAAACACCAAATTCAGATGTGACTGATTTTTATTTCCTCCTCTAAAGCATCTGATCTTTACATAGCCTCACCATTTACATCAGAACCTTGAGATCATGACTCATTTCAGGTGAACAGTAAGATTAAGGGTACTTTGTTTTCACATGCTATAAAAACAAAGTCCGTTGCTGGTGGAGACTTAAAAAAACATTCAGGTACTGCACTCACTTGCTCCTCCCTCTGCCCTCCCTTTACGGCATTCCTCCCCTGCCCCCTCCCCCCAAGAAGTTACATTCTAAACCATGAATTTTCATCTTTCTGGGACAAGTCACTCTATTCACACTTCGGTCGCGTCATGCTGTTTAATATTCCCCATGGCACTTATTACCAGGGCTCATATTCAGCCACATCAATTGTTAAAGGTACTGAAATACTTCCAAAGAGTTGGGAAATAGCTACCACCCTGAGCCCTGCAAATGCCCTTTACCACCCCCATCCTTCCCCTGGGTTCCCTGCATCTTCAGGGGTTAATACCACTGGCCCTTCCAGAACCCTGCGCCAAGACTATGGCTAGCACCTCTTCTGATTGGTCAGTGCCACAGCAGTTTAAATACTACATTTATTGTCACATTCATATATATATATATATATATTTATATATATATATATTTATATATATACACATATATATATATATATTTATATATATATATATTTATATATATACACATATATATATATACACATATATATGAATAACTAGGGATGTAGACCTTTCTGTTTTGTTCATTACAGTATTCTCAATGTCTCCTTGAACGGTTCCCTGACATGTAGTAGATTTTTAAATAATTGCTGAAAGAAAAAAAATGCATTTATGCTTATGGTATCCAAGAAGTAAGATCTGAAGCAGGAGAATCATTTGATCAATCCGGATTTGGGAACTGCTTGATGACCCATAGGAGCAGGAAAGGCATAAGAATTAAGAGGATCCCTGTATAATACATTTTTATGGACAGCCAAATTTGCTTGCCTTTGGTTAGCAACTTTGCTTCACAACATTAACTTTCAATAATTTGCTTCCCCCACCCCCAGGAAGAGTTGATAAGCGAGGATTGGGTTTCAGGTCCCAAATTGCCTGATTAATGACCAAATACTAGACCTGGAGGTAGAAGCTGATCTGCCAAACCAACAAGGTGTGGAAACCTGTGGGAAGGCTCTGGGGTGATGAGACAGTCTTGCAGAGGAGTTTTGTGTGGTCTTCTGGGATGGTGGAGGCTGAGGCACCCATAAAACGAACCAGAAAGCCTAAGAGGCCAGAGCTGTTACTTTCCTTCCTGACAGCTGGCCCTTCACGCATATACACACAGAGAAAGAGTGGCACTGATGGACACTTAATATCTACCCATGGAGCTTACCCATGGAGCTACTCTCAGGTAAAGGTGCCCCACGCAAACATGGGTACTGTCATCAGCATGCCTCTCTTGTCAGGCTAGGAGACAGACAACAGACGCTCATGTCCCATCACCTCAGCAGAGTCCAAACAATTCAGTGTTGTGCATTCTTAAGAATTCCCTAACACTTCCTGCCTTTCCTAAATACCCACCTGTGAATATCTCTGAACTTACGAAGCTACTCCGAGCCTATGCCATCCATTATTTTTTTATTTTTACTCTGTGAGATATAATCTTCCATTTGTTCCAAATTTGTCTTTTTCAGTGCTCAACAACTACCTGCTAAACCTCGCATTTTATAACCTGGTGATTATTTAGTTCCACGCTCACATCCCTAATGTCTCCTGTCTTTATGTAATCATCCCCAGATGAACATAGCTCTTCAAAGGCCCCGTATGCTTGGGGGACCTGCCAGGCACCTGGATGCTAACCGTAAGCTACCTCTTGGGTCCATTACTCTTCTCCATCACACCAAAGAGGTTCTGTATTTTCTCCCTCACGACAGCAAAATAATTGAGGTGGAACAAGATGGCGCTCTGCCTTCTCGTCTCACCTCCTGTGCCGTAAACGAGTCTCCAGGTTTTGGTTCATTTAATGCCATGTGTTTTGCATTTTTGTTCTCTGTTGATTTCTCTGTTTAAAATGACTCCCGGTGCAGCACTCGAGTGCTGTCTGGTATTCCTAAACTCAAGAAGGCTGCGATGTTCCTTATGGAAGAAACAAATGGGCTCGATGAGCTCCATTCAGACGTGAGTTGTACAGTGCTGTTGGCCACGAGTCCAGTGTTAACAGGAACATATAGAAAACAAAGTTACGGATTGGTTGGCTGATGAAAATTGTTTTGACCAGAGGCTCAATGGAACCTCGTATTTCTCCTAGTGGTGGTGTTTCAGGATTCCCTGATTTAGTGTCCCAGCAACTTTATAGAACATAACTACCACACACAATAAGAATCAGTCACAGTTGTGAGAACTGAATCCGCGCTACTCTCTTTGTCCTACTAAACAGTTACTAGGCACAAATTTACTACCTACTCAGAAAATCCTTGTTAAGCAGCGCCGTGCCCTGGGCTGTAGGAATACAGTCTTGCACAAGAGGGTCAGAGTCCTTAACTTCATGCATCTTCTAGCCTGGTGGGGACATTTGTAAACATGCATGACAAGTGTGAATCTGATGTTAATGACCAATTCTGTCACAACAGGGGATGGACAAAATCCTTGGCCAGGGGAGACTAGGCAGATGTCTGTTCTGTCGGTTCCTGCCCGCCTAGCCTGTCAGTCCTCCTATCTGTACTGAAACGTAATCCCCTACCTGAAAGTTCTCTTCCCTCGCTCTGGCATCCAGGGAGAACCTTGATAGGGAACAAGTTAATAGGTCCTCTCCCACCCATAAGAGAGCTCTGGGAAAAGCGTAGTCCAAGTGTTGCTAAAAGGTTATGTTTGGATATTAACTGATCCCAGATGCTTGTATCGCTGTAATGACAATGACCAGGGTGCCCTCCTGGGCTAAGCAGAGAAAAGTGCTAGAACCTAATAGTAATAGCTGGTGCATTTTGTGTTGGCCCAACTCCCCACGGCTGCCCTATATCTGATACATGAATGTCTGGAAGCACACAAAATCATTGATCCACTTGCTGCGTGGTAAGGGGCTAGACTGTGATTCTAAACCCTCTTGCCATGCACTTCACTATTTTCCATATGAGTCTAAGAATCTTCCTTGTCCAAAATGCCCTGTGTCACACTCCACAGTCTTTCCTTAAATACTAACATCTGCCCCTTGAACTTGTTTTGGGACCACATGCCCCTCCTCAGAAGGGAGCCACCAGCTCCCCGCTTGTATTTGTGATGGCTCAGTCCCTCTTCCTGCACAATGTCATCAGGAGGCCAGTCCATGATTTATGAGAGCCGCGTGCTCATCTAGATCCTTCCTCATCATGCCGGTCTGTATCATCCATCTGCTTGTGTGATCCCGGCTGGGGTGGGACCCTCCAGTCCTCAGAGACAGGTGACCTCCTTAATACACAGCAACACATCCCGGAGGGTTATTTGTCGCTGTGAGTAGTTGCTCTAATTTCAAGTTTTAACATGTAGAATCCTCAAAAAAAGATGTAGAATCTTCAGCAGCTATATTTCTATTGCTTCAGACATTTCTCTACCTATTCACTCCTTGGGAGATAGATCCTTGCAGTAACCAGATTGACCAATGTTAGACAGTTCTTCAAACAGGGCTTTGGATGCAGCCTGCTAGGTCATATTTTCTTTGTGTTTTTTTTTTGCAGTAACAAAAGGAGTCTTATTAACCTTCCTGGTAGGTTTTGGTGAAAGACAGAGACTTCGCATCTAGACTGTATGCTCGAGGAGAACGCTCTATGCAGTGTCTGTTTTGAACAACACAGAATTCACAGTGCTGAGCACAATAACTGTACTATTTTTAATAAATATTTGGGCTAACTGCCGTCTTGAATTCTCACATTAATTTGAAGCCCTACCCTATTTAGTTACTTCTGAACATGACATTATAAATATGTACTCCATGACTATACTACATTTCAAAAATAGCCTACTTACTGCTAGGCTATGAGCAGTATTTAACTGTTTGACACCCATTTTTATGTTTTTGGCTTGTGTGTGTTTTTTTTTTTACTTTATATTGTAATATTATTATGAAAAACTAGTATCTATAAAGCCATGCATTACAACCAGGGGGGAGAGAAGGTGGGAAGAAGAGGCAGGAAAATCAGTCTTGCCTTGTTTATATATCTAAATAGCTAAATGACTTTGGATATGGAATGAGTTATTTGCAAAGAAGGTATAAAGGATGGATATATCTTCATAAAAAATGCATTGTTTGGCAAATGAGAGTGTCTGTCCCAGTTTAGAAACAAAGGCCTAATGGTATACTAAGTTTTAAGGGTCGACGATTCTTTTTCTTCTTCTTGTTTTCCTTGTTCATTGCACTTAACTTGTTAGAGTGTTGCAGAAAGAACACAGGGCCCTGGAATTACAAGACCTGGGTTTGAACCTCAGCTTCTCCATTTTCTGAACTATTTGGGCCTTTATCTCTAGGCCTTATTCTTGTCTTGTAATTAGACTGTATCACTTCAAACCGTAGCTGAAGGTAAATTACAAACTAGAAAGCACAATATCCAACTAGAAAAGTGTCATCATCACACACTTTTTAAATCGAGATCAACCCCCTGACTCTGGATATTGTTAAGAATTCACCAGAATTACATCTTTTAAGAAAGACTTCTGCTCACCCAAGTCTAATAAAATAAATGCAAGGACTTTGCCAAGGCAAATTCCTGAAAAGAACACAGTGCAACAGAAGCCGTTCACAAAGTCCTGTGAGTTTGGGTCAATGATTACATCCTGTTGCAGTGTTAGCAAGGGTTGGCAACCAACCTGGAGATAGAGAAAAGAAGTGACGAAAATGTCAAGATTCCTCAAGCAGATATGTCACGGAATGTATTAGAGTAGACTAGGACATTGTGTTCAACGATAAAGGCCAGGAGGTTTGGCCATGTCCATACCAAATCATTACTGTCCTGTTTGAAGAATCTCACTTTGCCGTGACGTGTTGAAAACACACGCATTCCAGCAGAGTTGTTAGTCCTGACCTTTATTCGGGGTGACCTACGGACAGGAATAGCATACTGTACTTTCTGGCCTTATAGTTTTAACCCTGCTTGTTCAAACATACATTCAGGACACGTTGTATGACAGTTGCAAAGTGAGAATGTGAGGGGCCAAACTTTATTTGAATTTGCAGCCATTTCAGGGAGACTGCGTGGTAACCGGGTCCTTCTTTGGTCATGGTTCTAGTGAACTGTGACCTTGTAGAGATTTTCCAGAGAAAATCAGATTTGAGAGTATGTTGAACTCAACTGAATTTTGCAACATGTCTAAGAACATTCCTTTGGGCACCCCTGAGGTGAATTTTTAACTCCCTTTGCTTGAGGTGTGAGGAAGGCACACAGGAATAGAAAATGTATGTTCTCCATGTTTTCCCCAGGAAATCTGGTTGCCAGAAATTTCCTGAGTCCAGCCCACTAACTACATGGTTCCCAAAGCACGTCCTCCCACTGGGTGAACCAGGAGGCTCTGTACTCTTCTCTCAACCTCTTACTAGGGAAGCTGATATTCTGACCCAAGTTATCAGGCATTGACCTTTGGCACATTTGCCCTTGTGTCCTTATTACAGAGTAGCACACTTGAAAAATGGGCTACGTAAGAAAGAAAAGAAAAACTGGTATCAATGAAGCAACCAAAGGAAAAATAGGACAGGAACTACTAAGAAATTGAAGAAGGCAGATGGAAATGGATAATGTGGTGGGTGGGGGGAAGAGTTTTGCTGAAGAACATGCTGTATCAGAGGATGACTATGACCCCCCCCTCAAAGAAAAAATTCTGACAGAACTTCTGTCTTTCTTCCCAGGAGTCTCTGATCATAAATCACACACCAGTGAGTCTGGGAGAAGAAATGGAGGTCTAAGGTCACATTTCTGAGAATCCTAAATTCTGCTTCACAGTCCTTTGAGTTTGCAGAAACTATGTTCCTGCCTTTTGTATTTAAAATCATCAGTAGGCAGTGATAACCTCAGAGAGAGGCTGAAACAGTGTGGTGAGGTAAATCGTAATAGCTAGTATTTATAATCCTTTACCACATGCCATGCCTTATTCTAAATATGTGGACACATTTGATTCTCCCAACAATCCTGTGAGGCTAGAACCTTTATTACTCCCACTCTACAGATGACAAAATTGAGGCACAAAGAGAATTAAGGCCAGAGTCCTATTAGTGGCAGGGCCAGGATTTGAACCTGGTGTTAAAGTATCTGGGCCTCCAATTTGCTAACTAATAGTGACAGTTACTTTTTTAAGGATACCTATGAATTGGTGGTGGGATCAATGGGAATTGATCTCTTAGGCTCCCTGCAGAGCTTTATGGACCCCACAACCAGCACCAGGGTTAAAGGCTGTTGAACACTGCTGCAGTGTTGATCGTTGAGCTTTATACAAAGTAACCAAGAATGTGCTAGCAACTAAATGAGAACGTATATTTGATCTTAGAACTGAGTATTTTGTCCTGTCATTTAACATGTATTTGCCCTTTGTATGACAAGATTTGTGTCGGCAACCACCCATATAACTGCATGTCCCAGTATGAAACAAGAAATGGGCATCCTCCTGTGGTGACTTGGGACAGAATGTTCCTGATCTGGAGAAACTAGTTTCCAGGGTTTAATGTATAGTTACAGTCAGAAAAAAATAGATATTTGTTACACCAGAACTTTGGAGTTACTCATTTATTCTCTTTGGACAACTTCCAGATGTGCTTTGGCCAAATTAATCAGAAAGATGATTATCTCATCTCTGCCCCATTCACTCTATAAGAGACTGGAACCTTCATTCACTCTATTAGAGACTGGAACCTTAGCTACACAAATTCATGCTGGATGTAGGACTTAAGCTGACCTGCAAATCATAATTTGTTTCCATTGTTTCCACCATCTTTAGTTTTTTCAGCATGGAGTTTCCATGCCGCATGTTAAGAAACAAGCTTTTCGTTCGGACCTCAAGATTCCAACAGAATGGCCCCAGCCCGTTTTTACAGCCCCCTCTTTTTCCCACTACTTTCCTTCCCCTCCAATGAATTGGGCTGACTCTTGGCAGAGTTTTTCCATCTCTGAATTTATACTGTTCCTCTGATTATCCTTCAAGCCCTGTCATAAACCCTGTCCTCCAGGAAACCTCCCCCAGTTCTCCTAACCTCATTGATCTCCCCCACTCTGAACTTGATCCCTATTTTAAGGCCCTTACTGTTAACCTGCCTGGTAAAAGGATCCTTTGTGTTCCTGTCTGTGTCCCATGTTCCTCCGGTGGAGGAGTGTGTGGCTGACAACACCTTTCTTAAACAACCTCGCTCTGCTTTATGCCTTGTTCTATGTGTACATTGTGCAGGGATATGTCATAGATATCCAGTGTTAACCAGAGAAGGAAACTTAGAGATTAACTGGTATCACCTTTTCATTTTACAGATGAGAAAAAGAGGTATGCAGAGGTCAACCACCCAAGGTCATTGGTGACACTGTAGCAGAGCCAGTAAATTACAATCCTCCTAAAATGTGGAGGGTCACATGATGTCAAGGGAGAATATTTTGGGGGTTGTGAAATTGTGTGGACCGTTTATATCCCGATGGGAATAAATAATAAAGGGGAAATTGATAATACAATGATTGCAGAAGGGAAATTGTTGAGTATGGAGAGGGGGTGGAATCCAGGGAAGGACTTCAAAAACAGCCTGGACAGTGTACCCATTGTGACAGTAGGGGACACTGAGTATGTGGGTGTCGTTGTAGGTATATTGGGAGATAAGAGAATGTGGACATTTTTTCTTGGAACTTTCCTGGTTTTTTTCTTTTGAATAAGAGAGAGGGTTTTTAGCTGAAAATGAGGAGGGGAAAGGTTTTCGAGGTTTGAAGTGAGAAGAAAGAAAAGTTGTATGGGGAGGTGGGAAAAGGAATCGATGAAGGAATTCTAGCATGATTGTGGTCAGCACTTAGCACTTGAGATTTGTGATCAAGCACCGTTTTCCAGGCTCTTGGTCTGGGCAGTTAGTGTCCCTGGCCCTTAGTAATACCCCTCAATGACTGTGATGATCAAAAGTACTCCGGGTCACATTTCCAAATGCCCCCTGGGGGACTGAACCATTCCTCGTTGAGAAAAACTAGGACACCAGTCACAAAGGAGCATGCTTTTCTGTAGTCACATTCACCTGCCGGCAGGAAGTAGGCAGGAATCTGAATTTAGGACTCCTGGGGTTTGACAGGCAAGAACATGGGCAGGAGAGAGCGGCAGGGGGATTGAGGAGGATACATAATATGATTGTAACAGTCAGATTTCCTGAGCAACAGAATGCCTGCGGTTGGCTCAAAGCCACTCAGGCACACCCCAGTGGGGTGGATGTCTGGCTACCGCTCAGGGACTTTGGGACAGGTGTCCAATTCCTGGCTATTACGAATAAAGGGCTGTGAACGTTCTTATACACATATGTCCCATAGGTGGACATATACATTCGTTTCTCTTGGGAATATAGGCACGATGGACTTGATGGGTCACAGGGGAAATGTTCACTTAGCTCTACAAAAACTGCTGCTTATCTGTCTAAAAGTTACATGTACCCCTACCTATGACTCAGACATTCCGTTTATCCAAGAAAAAATAAGTCCTATGTCCACACAAAGATGTGTACATTAACGTTCAGGGCTGCTATATTTGTAATAGGAAAGAACTAGAAACGACACAGATGCTCATTAACAGGCGAATAGACCAACAGGTGGGGGTACAGCTGTCCAACGGAATACTGCTCAGCAATAAAAACAATAGACAAATCAACAGGGATTAATTCCAAAAGACATATTTGAATACAAGAACCTGGATGCAAAAAATACCTGCTATATGATTCCACGGACATAAAATTCTAGAGAAGACTAACCTGTAGTGATAGAAAGCAGAGCAGTGGGTGCCTAGGGTGGGGAATAGAAAGAAGGGATGGATTCCAAAAAGCCTGAGGAAATTTCTGGGGGTGGTAGACACGTTTACTTTCTTGCCTGTGGTAATTGCTTCATGGGTACATACATATGTCAAACTCACCAAATTACGCACGTCAAAAATATGCTATTTATTGTACATGAATTACACCTCAAAGCTACTAAAAAAATTAACCTATGGAATGGTTTTCCAAAGCAGTTGAACCAATGTGTACTCCATCAGCAATGTGTGAGAATTCTAGTTGTCTACCACATTGCTGCCAACATTTGGTCCTAATTTAATTTTGGTGGTAGCATGGTGCTGTCATAGTTTTGGTTTTCATTTGCATTTTCTGGATCCAATGACATCGAGCACCTTTTCTTATGCACATGAGTCATTTGAATATCCTCTTCCAGCACTGGGTGTTATATGGAAACCAACCTGACAATAAACTATAAAGTTAAAAATTAAAAAAAATAAAAAACTAAAAAAAAAGAATATCCTCTTCCGTTAAATGCCAGCTTCAAGTGTTTTCCCATTTTCCTGTGGCATTCTTAGTCTTTTAATTTGATTCATAGTTCTTTGTATATTTAGATGAGTCCCTTGTCCTGAGAGAGAGGGAGGGAGTTCTCTCAGTCTGTTATTTCCCTTTTCACTCTCTGAATGTTGTCTTTTGATGAATAATTCTTAATTTTAATGAAATCCAATTTTTTCTCTTGTTTAGTGGTTTTTCTATCTTGTTTTAAAAATGCTTGCCTACCTAAAGTTGTAAAGATACTACCTGTATTCTTTTTTTTTTTTCTGGGAGCATATTGCTTTAACAATATATGCTTTAACAATATATGCTTTAACAATATATGCCCATATATTTAAAAAAAATTTTTTTTTGGTATACTGTGAAATAAACAATCAATGAATCTTTTATTTTAGTGGATTTCAATTGACCCAACATTATTTATTGAAAAGACCATCCTTTCCTGTACTGAATTGCAGTGGCATGTTTGTGACAAACCAGGTAGCTGTATGAAAATCATTTCTTATGCCTTGTTCATAGTTTCATTCTGCTGCATTTACAGGCTTTGTATCAAGGCTATGCTGATCTCACAAAATAAGACCGGAGGGTCCCTTTTCTATGCTCTGAAAAATACAGACCTTGAAAATTTTTTGCTTCAAGGTACATATGTTTGAAATACTTAATCTATGAAGCCACCCGTAGCAGTCAGTGTCCAACCAAGACAACGGAAACCACCCAGAGTATTTAAAAAGAGGGAGATTAAGACAGAATGAGCCCAAAAGCCAACCCAGTGAAATTAGCCACAGTAGAAACAACTGTCAGCCCTGACCTGGAGGGAAGAGGGCTAGGAAGAGACATTACTGGAGTCTGAAGGCAAAAAGCCTAAAGTGGAGGCTGGAATCAGAGGGGTGTAGCGAGCAGGCGCTTGAGCTACAGAAAACAGCTACCCGGTGTGGGGCACTCCCTGAGGGGCAGAGGAGGATAGGACAGACCCCCATACCTCCTGTCCCCCGACCCCCTCCCGAGGGCCTTCCAGGACCTCTCACTGCCTGAACTGACCACAAGCCAGCCTGCCAGGCCTAGCCTCCCAAAGCTCATGCCTAGCAGGGGTAGGGCATGAAGTGGCGCGGAGGGCGGAGGACCCAGGACTGGCGCCCCACCTGAGCCCAGAAACCTTTATTAGAATTAATAGTCCGTTTTTCTTCTAACTCTTCTAATTTTGGCCATCTACTATTTTCCAAGAAGATCCTCTATTTCGCTAAGGTTTTCAAATTATTGGCGTAAAATCTTACATGGTACCATTTAAAATCTCTTCTATGTTTATAGTTAACTATCCTTTCTTATTCCTAATTTTGTATATTATTGAGGTTAAATACCTTTCTGCATTTGTGACTGTTGCCTAAAGGACGGACAATGTCATGTAATATGTTCCTCTGACTCCTGCATATCCTTTCATTGATAAATAGGTCCAGAAGACAGTCCAGTGCAGGGTCACATTGGGATGAGTGTACTTCCGCGAGGGGACACACTCATATAAATCTCCTTTCTGTTGTAAACAGCTGCTGATCCACTGACACAATAGGGGTGGCAAATGCTGATGAGCTGATTTTATCATTCCTTTATTGTTTACCAGCTGAAGATTTCTCTAAAGAGAAACTGCCCCTCATCACTCTTTGGTCACTCTTCGTGATCTTTTGGCTTTCACTTTTACCCTCTCACCCTTGCAGATTTCTGACTTTAGTTAACTGAAATAGCAATCTTTAAAGTAACATCTGTCCATGTTAGTATATATAGAGAAATACCTCATTGTTTTTCAAGATTGCTATTGTTGCATTGTGTGGAAATAGAGTGTACCATAATTTATTTCAATAACAGAATATAGATGGGCATTTAGGCTGTTTTAAAATCCATTGGTACTGCCAAGATGCTATAGTGAAATGCCCTTTAAGGTTGTGGTTCATGCATGTAAGCATACCTGTGTAAAAACCTAGGTGTAGAACTGCCACATCAAAGAATATACGAGCTTCTCATTTTAATAGTTACCCGCAAATTGTCCTTCCTAGGGGATATTCCAGTTTACACTTTTACTGCTTTCTTGACAGTGCTGGCGTTCTCATACTCAGCAATACAATGCGTCATGGAACTCTTTCCAATCTGATAATTGAAAACATTGAATTTCTTTGTAGTTTCAACATGCATGGCCTTTTTGGTTTAAAAGTTGCCTATGTTTTCTTTTCTGTAAACTATCTGCTTATATCCTTCACCCTCTCTGTTGGGTTACTGGCTGGGTTTTTTTTTTTTTGTTTCGTTTTGACTCCAGTAATGTCTCTTCCTAACCCTCTTCCCTCCAGTTGGTTTGTAGGAGGTCTTTGTATGTTAGGAAAGTTAGCCTCTTGTCTGTGATAACATTTTTGACCTGGAAATAATAACCTTAACAATAATCGAGTTCAGCACTATCATGTTACACATTTAAAAACTGGCTTAAGGATATCAAAGGACTTGCGAATCTGCAGCCCAGGATTTTTGACTCGTGATTTAGTAATTTTTACATGGTGCCATGCCAACCCTAAGACAGAAAGAACCAATACCCACCCTTTCAAAATGGATAAGCATTGGGATTTTGGGACTTTGCCCCTCTCGCTGGCCCCATGATGTCTCACTAATTCATTTAGGGAAATATCTCCCTTCCTGATCCAGTTTGCAACTCTGATTCACCACACTTACCTTTATCAAAGTTTTTACTCCCCTTAAGCAAAATGACTTCTTGACTTGTCCGACAAATTCTTATTCTTGAGCCAGCTTCTTCAATTTAGATTTATTGAGCTTCTGTTAAATGAAGATCCCCGCATTGGGCAAGACAGAAGGATGAAAAGGAAATATAAGAGTCTGTCCCTGCCTTGTTGAACAGTCTATTTGAGGATACATAGCAAATGCTGAATTTATTTGAAAATGAGGTCCTAATTACTTGTTAATGCTCAAGGCGTACGAATCAAGTGAGTGGTTAAATGGGTTTGTATCAATCAGAAAAGGACTCCTGCAAGTTAGGTTTTTACTTTAGATCTTGAAAGAAGTCATGTATATAAATTATATCAATACCAACTAACACACGTATCACTTTCTAGTCCTCAGAGAGCATTAGAGACATCACTCTTTTCGTCTGAATGGTGGTACTTTTTTCTCATTTCATACGTGAATAAACTGTAGAATAGACAAACAGCTTATTCAGACAGCATAGAAGGGCCCAGGTCTTCTCTCTCTAGGATCTTTGATCTGTCCACTACAACACACTGCTTCGGTTTGGCAGAGGAAGGGAAAGGAGTGGGGAGGAGATGGAGGAGATGAAATGAGTCACAGATTTGACCTCTTTTAAGAGGCCCTGTGGTGTAGTGAGCAGACTGTAATTTTGGAGTCAGACAAGATTTGAATCTGTCTCGCCATTTACAAGTTTTGACCTTGGCAAGTTACTTAGCCTCCAAGCCTCTATTTTATCAGCTGCAGAATGGAGTTGATATCTACTCTTGAAAGTTGCCTGATATCCAGCAGGCATCTGGCACATAGTAGCTACTTCAGCCAGCAGTGGGCCAGAGAGAGAATGTGGGTCGCTTTCCCCCTGCATGTGTTGTTGATTGACTTGGTTGAAGCAAAGAGGGTGGGAAGCAAAAGGCACAAAAACCAAAGGGCATTTAGTCCTGGGGAAAATCACTGCCATTGTCCCTCACTCTTCTCAGGCTCTTGTCCTAGCAGGGAGATTTCTGTAAACGTAAGGAAGAACTTCCGGAGAAAAGTAGAGATTGCACTCTCCAGACGCAATCCTACTTGGCATAGCACATGAGACGATGTGTGTCCGAAGTACACTGGAGACCGTGAATGTGAGCTCTAGACTCAGTGGTAGAAGAGGGGCTTGCCTTTGCCTTTGCCACTTTCCAGCTCTGTGTTCTCAAATGAATCCATTAACTTCCCCACTCCAGGGACACCTGTGAAGTGGGCCTAGTCATCCATGTATCATAGGATTCCCAAGGATCAAACTAGAAATTCAGTTAACACTTACACAATATATACTGTGATGGCTAATTGTATGTGTCAACCTGGAGGGTGTTTTAGATGAGATTACATTTCACTTGATGGATTTTTGAGTAAGCAGACTTCCCTGTATAACGTGGGTGGCTCTCAGTTGGTCAGTTGAAGGCCTGCTTAGAACAGAAAGATCAGCCCCCCTCAGCAAGAGAGAATCCTCCAGCAGACTGCCTACAGATTTCACCTGCACCATTGGATTTCCTGGGTCTACAGGCTGCTGGCACACACTGCAGATTTGGGACTGGCCAACCTCCATAATCATGTGAACTAATCTCATATTAAGTCTCTCTCTCTCCTCTCTCTTCTCTCTTCTCTTCTCTTCTCTTCTCTTCTCTCTCTCTCCCCCCCCCCCCGCCATTGGTTAATTTCTCTAGAGAACCTGACTAATCCAACTACAATGCGTCAGCCACTGTTCTAGGGCCTGGGGACACACTGTTGAAGGAGACAAGGAGCAAATATTCTTGAGGGACAGGAGTCAGACAATTAAGCAAACAAGGCAGTATCAGGTAGTGCTAGGAACAAAATGCAAAACAAGGGGCTCATAGTGATTGCGTGGGGCTCCTTTGGATTGGGTGGATCTCGGTGGACCATTATTATAGACTGGGGAATGCAGAGGTTCTTAGGAATGAGCTCAGTGTACTGGTGCAGAGAGCAAGTCAGTGTGCCTGGGAGCAGAGCAGTGCAATAAAGAGTGGTAGGAGATGAGGTAGGTAAGGTTGCAAGGTCACATCAGAGAGGCCTAGTATTCTCATGGAGAAGAATTTAGGTTTTGTTCTAAGTACAATGGGAAACCATTGAAGAGTTTTGTGGTAGTGCATGACATATTGTGATTTACATACACACACATTTTTTTTTAAAGCTTACTTATTTTGAGAAAGAGCAAGTAAGTGTGTGCACAAGCAGGGTAGGAGCAGAGAGAGAGGGAGAGAGAATCCCAAGCACGAACCATGAGATCATGACCTGAGCTGAAATCAAGAGTTGGACACTTAAACGACTGAGCCACCCTGGGGGCTCCCACACAGTCTTAATAGAGGTGAAACTCACATAACATACATAAAATTCTAAAGTGAACATTTTAGTGGCATTTAGTACATTCACAATGTTGTGCAATCACCACCAACGTATATTTTTTAAAAAATCATTCTGGTCAGCATGTGGAAAATGGATGGCGAAGGAGCCAGGCACAAAAGAACAAACATGTTTGGAGGCCGATGCTGAAGAGGTGAAGGTGCTAGAGTAGCAGCAGAGAAAACGGGAAGAGTGGACAGATCCATGGGACATAGTTCAGAGGAAGAGTCCGTAGACCTTTAACAGAGCCAATGTGGTGTGTGACGGAAACACGTAATGTACGTGGAAGGACTTTGTAAACACTGCAGACTGTACAATGTTATCTTCGTGACTACCACTAGGATTTTATGGTGATTCAAGAGCCAGACGGGATGGTTTCTCAAGGTCCCTAGTTAAAACCGGGTAAACTGCCTTTGGGAAAAAAAGGGAAGATTTATTTGAAGACGTTCCTGATCCATGCAGTGCCCAAGTGCTTCCAGAGAACAGTTCCAGGGTATCGTCCAACCAAATACTTGGTGAGAACAGGCAAAGCCTGCCTTCCTCGAGCCAGCAAAGCTAGGTCATGGCCCGGAGGCGTGCATGGGAACTGGCAGGCCTGGGTTCAGCATCCCAGACACGACACTCTTAAGAAGGAAGTGCCCCGACTCCTGGGCTCTCAGACCTCCTAGATGTCCAGTAAAAACAGACTGGGTGGCGAGGCCCCAGGCCAGAGAAGGGAGGCTGCTTCCAGCAGCGCAGCCCCATGCGGATGATTCTTGCTGGCACCAAGCAAGATCTCAGAATCCCAGGGAGCTGGAGTCTGAGATCTTGTGCACAAGGGAGGTTTCAGCAACTGACGCTGTCAGCATCGCAGACCACCTTCAGGTGGCAAGAGTCTCCAAGAAAGAGAAATTTCTTCTCTCCTTCCCTTCTCCGCTTTGAGGAGCTTGCCATAAAACCAAGTCTATTTGGGTTTCGATCTTTTGCGGTCTTCTCTGGAAAAAGTGACCTCTTTTGCCCATAAGATTTAGCCTTAGATAGTTAGGTCCCAGCTGGGCTGGGAATGCGCTTCCTTAAACAGAGTTTCTCACTAAGCAAATGAAGAAGCTGAATTAACTCTGTAAAGTCACCTGAGGAATAATGCCACTGCATTATAATTTGTGAAACAGTCTGTCTTCTGTCTGAGAGAGGAGGCAGCCCTTGGATACCATTCAAGCTGTAGACCTCAACTTGTAGCCCCCCCAGACTGCCATCTTTAGCATCTGCATCACCTGGAACTTGTGAAAAATGGAGATTCTCAGATGCCGCCCCTGATCCACTAAATGAGAAACTCTAGTGGTGGTGCCCAGCAGTCTGTGTTCTCACAAGTCTTTCGAGAGGTTTTTTTGATGCATGCTGGAGTTTGAGAACCACCTCCTTAGAGAAACAGAAATGGAGAACCTGGGAAGTCTAAGCAGAGCAATCAGGTGGTGATCACACGATGGATGAAGGAAATGAGGCCGAGAGAGAGAAGGCAACTTGTCCTAGAAGATGGAGAGGGCGGATAGCCTTTTGGTCTCTCTGGATTCTCTCTCCTTTCCCACAGGGAAACTCAGATTTTTCTTTTGAATTGTTGTCCTTTCTCAGAAGTTCCAGTTGCTCCCCCGTCCTCACATTATCAAATAACTTTTGACATTTGCTCTGTGCATTTTCCAGAAACCTGGCCATTTTATACAGTAAAAGGTACATGACACTAAGTACATAGAATGCTCTGATGCCGAGAATTGTGATGCAGGAGTTGGGTATACTTCCATAGGGACACCTATAATGATTGGTCAGAAGAAGAAACTAATCCCTAATATGGTTATAACTGAGGCCTTAGACAATCCGATGGAATTATGGAGCTGGGATGAGCCTTCAGAATGACTTCCAATGGAAGCCAGGGGGCCTGGCCTTTATAGCGCTACATTAGCCAGTCCTGAGTGTGAGCCAGTCCTGAGTGTGAGCCACCCCTGGGAGGGGCCTCAATCTTGGGCCAGATGGTTCTCTGCCAAGGGCACTGACCTAGTAAGGGACACAGCTGCGAGCCATCAGCAGCCGGGAGCTGGGTGCCTCAGCCCTGAAGAGGGGACCTGGAGAGAACAGAAGGTATTCAAGATTTGTGGGGGTAGGTGACAGGACCGGAAGAATTCATCTGCTGGAAATAAAACCAAAACACACCAAGACTCAATGTTAAAAGAATCAGATCATAAAAAAGGGGTGTTGCTGATGAGACTGGAGAACTTACCATCTCTACTAAATATTCCCAAATCTAGCGAAGAAGATCATGTATGTGCCAGAGCTTCCTAATGCATGTGCTAGGCAACAGTGGCTCACAGTTGTATGGGGGCTTTTACTTTCTTGGAACCTTAGAATGGCAGAACAGGACTTAGGATGACAAGTCCCTCTATCAGTTCACCCAGTAAGCCACACAAACATTGTTGTGTATGGTTGCATTGTCATTCAGGCCCCTATTTATGGACTTAGTTCTCCCTAGCTTGTTTATCTACGAGGAACTGATGGAATTAAGTTCTCAAACCAGCAAACCTAAGAGTCAACCTCTGGGTCATGGCAACTCGGTATAGAAATCCTGGGCAAGTCTCTCTCAGCATCATTCAACAAATACACTGAAGAAACATCTCACACAGAAGGAAATGGCCACTGGAGAAGTGATATTTTGTCACAGGACACCTAAGAATTCTGAGGCTGTGCTCTCTGTCTAAAACGAGGCAGGATGGGAAGGAGTTTGAGAAGCCTTGAGGACAGACATCTGACCAATGAGCCTTCGGCTGGCTCCCTGTGAGGATATCTGAGTCCTGTAGCACAAATAGGTGTCATGGTCTGTCATCTGTGGTCTTAGGGATAGACTAACGGAGACACCAGAACCATATTCATCTTCCATCCCGACTCTCACCCTTTTGTAGGGAAGAAACGCTAGGTGTTTCCCCTGTGTGGTTGTGAGCTTTGACCCAAACCCTTGGTCTTCTTGGTCCCAGAGCTGCCCCAGGACTAAGTTCTCAGATGGATTTCAAACTGGTTTTGCCTACCCACTTGCTATAGAAAATATGGTCCTCTTGATTTTCTTTCCAAGGAGAGAGGGAAGAGGTAGTCGTGGTCTGAAACGTTAGCACCTGTGCCAGAGGATTCGTGCTCTTACACACACACACACACACACACACACACACACACACACCAGAAAGGTGCACTAACTTCCCCCTGGATGACACCAGGGAGGTTTTTCTCTGGCAAAGCAAGTCTGGGCAGGTCTGACGGCTGTTTCACCTGGGCTACTGGCTTAGGGACCAGAGAGGAAGAAAAGGGAGAGAGCCAGACTGGACAACTGAAATTCAGCCTGGGTGCCTGTCTCCAAGGAAGGTTTTATGCTGCTCTCTGGAACTGGTCTAGCCAACTTCAGGGAGAGAGGTGTCATCTCTGTTTGTGTTTAGCCAGAGCCCACTCCCTAGTTCTTTGGGGCAGCCAAATGAACTCTGACGTCTCCTTGTTGTGCTTTAACACGATGCCAGTAGGCTCCACCCGAGCCGGGAGATGACGCAGCCCCCGCCAAGGCCTTTGTCTTTTTTGACCACAAGCCCCAGAGAATCTAGAAGCCTCCAGTTCTCTAGGTCCCACCAAACCTGCAGGCCTCCCTGGCCCATTGTCAGAGGGTTGTGCCACTGCTTTGACATAGACTTAATCACAAGCTGTTGCTCTTATCTCTGCCTCTGTGTTCTCCTTTTTAAGGACAAAGAACCAAGACTTCTTCATTTCTCCGTACTCCGTGGCACCTACAACAGGGCTGGTTACAAGGTAGGGTCTCAGGAAACACTTGGTAGATGAACAAGTAAAGGCATAAATGAATAAATGCATTTATGAAGATTTATGAAAGCCCTGTTACCACTGACCACTTGGGTCAGGGGGCCAAGCTAGAGCATCTAATCCTAGAGTAGAGGGTGGGAGATGAGGTGGATGGCCCTCCCCAGCTGCCCCAGAAGCATTCCCCCAGCCTCAGGGAGCAACTCATCTCTCTCTTTGTCAACAGAGACATCTTAATATCATCCCTGCAAGTCCCAGTCTTGAATGGAATTGGGTATGGAATAAGAGTAAAAATAATATGACAGTATATAAAGGATAATATGTATAACCATTTTCCCTCTGGGGGCTTCTGAGGTTAAAAAAAGGTTTTGTTTTCTCTGAGCTAAGCAGGTATACTAATCAAGGCAAAACTAGCTTCTGTAATAAGCAAACCTTCCAATTCCCGTCAATCCCATCAGGGATTCCGTAGGTAGCCTCACATGCGATGATTCATGGACCCATGTTCTGAGGCTTAGCTATATCCTCTTGGGTCTCGGAGTCCTTCCTGCCTTTAGCTGGCAGACAAGGAAAGAGAAAGTGGAGGAGAAGTACCCATTTCTTAACCACTTTGGCCAGGAAGCAACATTTCTGCCCACCTCCCCAGGACGAGGACCAGGCTACCACCTAGTCCACGTAGCTGCCAGGGACGTGGGAATTGTAGTTCCAGTTGGGGACCTGTCTTCGAGACCCCCGCATCATGAGAGGGGACGGAGGTCTCAGAAAAACAGCTGGCTGTCCCTGACATGGCAAAGTAATGACTGGCAGTAGCGAGGTGAAGAAGCCAAGGAATGCGATAGAAAGGACACAGACCTACCTACCGGGAAGGACACAGAAGCTCAGAGAAAGGAGAGGGTGAAGACTGGAGCCGAGGCTGTGAGGTGTGACTTTGGAGACTCTTAAGAAATCTTGCCGAGTATTGTTGGTGCGGTGACTCCCATGTCAGGTTTCACCAGCCTCCGGTAGCTGGCAAGAGGACAGAGGCCGAGCTCAGGTTATCATTGAGATACATGGATTAAAAGACAGGAACTGTCTTTTAATTAAATAGTGATGATGGTTGCACAGCATTGCGCATATGCTAGAAATTACTGAATTGCACACTTACAAGGATGAATTGTATGATAATGTGAATAGAGCTCAACAAAATTATATGAGGGAGAAACTGGAACTACTGCCTTTTAAGCACTACTGTGGGCCATCATTTCACATATCTTGATCATCTCTAATTCTTGCTTTAACCTGAAATGTAGGTAGGTGTTAATGTCTCTGTTTGACAGATAAAAAACTGAGACTCACCGAGGTTAAAGGGCCCAACATCACACAGGTGGTGAAGTCAGAATTCACACCCCAAGGTCTGCGTTCTCCCCATGGTGCCGCCTGCTCTCAGTGACAGTCACTGCCATTTACTGAGTGCCATGTACTGCGGTAGGAACTTTGTGTATATGATTTGAATTTCCTCAACAGTCCTGGGAAGTTGGTGATATTCTTAATTCATACATGGGGTCACCAAGGCTCCCAATGGTCAATGATTACCCCAACTTGGCTAATAAGAGGCATTGCCAGGTTTTGATTCCTGTCTGATTTCAAAGCCCCTCAGAGTGCTTTTACTTGGGAGTTCATCAGCACGACTCTAGTTACAGCAGCAAACACACCTCTCTCTAACTTTTTAACAAATAAAGCTTGCTTTTCCCAGCCCGATTCAAATACAGCTCCCTTACTTTTGGAGTGTTTATTAACTGGCAAGTGTTATAGTAAGACGCCTTCTCTTTCCTTCTTCACTAACAGAGGCCATCATCTTTTTCAAAGTTGGATTCAAAGGTTGCTTCTCTACAAAGTGTATACCAATTCTATCCAATTCTGTTCACGTTCATCTCTTAAATGAGAAGATTATTGTGATTTTGGCAGTGTGGCTCAGAGTGTAATCTTGGAACAGATCTAATCTGAGACGTTCGTTGCCAGTTCGTGCAAGATAAGTAAAGAAACCGAGTGTAACTCCTTACAAGCTTTGATAGTAATTTGGCATTGCTAGGACATCAAATTGCATAATCAGTGGGATTATATTTCATATTTTTTCATTTTTGTAGTAATTCACTTTTACTGTATTTTACAAAAGAATCCATCTACCACAGACTGAAAATTTTTAAAAACTTATCCAGATAGTTTTAAAGGCATTGATATGAACCAGCACATTGTGGCCCATGGGCCAAATCCAGCCCACCACCTAATTCTGTAAATAAAAATCTATTAAGGGGCACCTGGGCGGCTCGGTCAGTTAAGCGTCCGACTTTGGCTCAGGTCATGATCTCACAGTTCATGGGTTTGAGCTCCATGTCGGGCTCTGTACCGACAGCTAAGAACCTGGAGCCTGCTTCAGATTCTGTGTGTATCTCTCTGCCCCTCCCCTACTCGTGCTCGGTCTCTATCTCTCAAAAATAAATAAACGTTAAAAAAATTAAAAACAAATGTATTAAAACACAGGCACACCTGTTCATTTACATCTTGTCTATGACTGCTTTCATGCTACAATGGCAGCACTGAGTACCGATCTTCCCTGACTTACCATAGGGTTAAGTTCCCATAAACCCATTGTAAGTTGTCAATAGCGTAAGTCAAAAATGTGTTTAATACACCTACTGAGCATTATAGCTTAGCCTGGCCTAGGTAGACATTAGTCTACATTTGAGCAACATCATCACACAAAGCTTATTTTATAACAAAGTGTTGAGTCTCTCGTGTAATTTATTGACTACTGAAAGTGCGAACCGGGGTGGCTCTGTGGGACAGAATGGTTGTCGCTGTCTTGGTGATTCAGAGCTGCGACCAGCCAGCGCCACGGCAGAGTATTGTGTCTCATGTCACTAGCCCGGGAAAAAGAACAAAATTAAACATCTCAAGTATGGTTTCTGCTGAATGCCTATCACTTTCTCACCATCGTGAATCAAAAAACTGTAAGTTGAACCATTGTAAGTCAAGGACCATCTGTAGTTGTGACATGGACCATATGGCCCACGAATCCAAAAATATTTATTTTCTGGACTTTTACAGAAAAAGTTGCAGACCCCTGGTCTAGACCACTGGTTCTCAGCTATGACTGCACATTGGGAACCCCTGGGAGAGACGTTTTATTTATTTATTTATTTAAATTCAAGTTAGTTAAACTACAGTGTAGTATTGGCTTCAGAAGTAGAACGCAGTGATTCATCTCTTACATATGACACCCAGTGCTCATCCCTACAAGTGTCCTCCTTAATGCCCATCACCCGTGTAGCCCAGAGACTTTTTAAATACGAATGTTTCCATTTCCAGATATTCTGGTTTAATGGCCTGGGGTGCGGCCTGTGCAGGTCATTTTAAGTGCAGCAAACTTTCAACTATAGCTGAGAATAAGGGCCCATGCTTGAGTGGGTATGGCTTGAGTGTATTTTGTTGAATAAACACCTCACAGGTGATCTAGATGTTTAGCTAGGCCTGAGAACCCCTGCTGTAAACTCGGGAGCAATGGTTTCAAAGCTATAACAAGTAACAGGATTACATGAGGAAGGTGTAAAGAATACAGATTCCCAGGCCCACCTCTAGCAAGTCTAAATAACCCATGTGGCTGTGGCCTTGGAATGTGCTTTTGTAGCAAGTCCCACAATGCTTTGGGGGCAGGGGCATCCGTGGACACCCTCTGAGCCACTAACTGCTCTAGCGCAGTAAGCACTTGGTTTCTGTCCAGACTCCCTCAGAATGACTGAGATTCTGTGACTCATTTTTTCCCTTTGTGCAATGAAGAGAATGATCCCTCCCTAGCCTTACTTTTCCAGGACTGGATGAGTTCTGAACATTGAATGTACGTGACAGTGTTCTGTTAAAGAAAAATGCACAGAGAGAAGCATATCCCCTCTCCCTGAGACTGAAATGACTGATGGTGACGTACCTTGTTTTATCTCCAGACAGACGTACGTTTATTCCAGAAGTCTCCAGAGGAGAATTCAGGCAGCTAGAACAGGCTCAGAGCAGGAGGTCTGGGGTTTCATGGGACCTTGTCTACATCCTTTGATTCCTGTCTATGTAGTAATAGGAAGGAGAAGAAGAAAAAGATGTATTTGTCTGAAACTGATTATTTCCAGCAATCCTCACATCAATTCTTTATGTCAGAAATACTATGCTCATTTTAGAGATGAGGGAAGACGCATAGCTCAGAGGAGTTGAATGATTTTTCCAAAGTCACTGACAGCCAGAATGTGTCAGGGCAGGGATTGAGGGCTCAGGTCATCAAACTCTAGACCCCGCCTTCTTAAGCACTCTGCCATTCTCCCCTTTGTGTAAAAGCCTTGAGTAGGGGAGGCAAGAGAAGGTTCCCAGGAGGCCACTCTGCCATCTGCATGCTTCCTTCCACTGCAGTATTTGCTCAGAATTCCTGACTGTGCACACACATGCCCTGTGCCTGCCTCCACTCCAAGTTCATGTGCAGGCATAATGTAGACTCGGCATGACGCAAGCATACTTGGGAGGACCTGCTCTTTGTTACGGAGCTGACTGTCATTTCTGAAGTCATTCCACGACCTGACCATCCATTATTTGAGAGCTGTCAACAGCAAATGGTGCAGAATCCTCAGTAGTCTGAGAAGCAGAAGCACAAGAAAGGAGAAATCACTGAGTATTTCCTCCCACAGACAGGGAAAGCACAGCAATCCTGAGGACTCAGTACTTCTGAAGATGAGCTCTGTGACAGCTGAGAGTGGGAACAGGCCTAGGGAAAAGGGATCTGCCCTGTGGAACTTCTAAGCATCTATCCGAGTTCAGTTGAAACGTGGTGTCATGAGTTTTGAGAAAGGGGAGGTATCCAAGATCCGAGATGGCAGAAAGAATGGACCAGTTCCCCAAAAGACCGTGGGCCCCTGAGGGCCCAGCCAGAGGTGCTGGAGGCTTTGTCCAGAAGAAGCTGGAAGAAGTCATGTATGACCCAGAGCAAGTGTTTTCGAGGCCAGCCCCAGTAAAAGGGAGTTGGCTAAAGCAGAGGTCCCTATCCATTCACCTATTTTAGTCCTCCCATCCCCAGCTTCTCCCCGATCCCTTTTTTTGTCCCACCCAGAGTTCCCTTTCTCACCGTACATTCTAACATTCCATCTCCTGCTGCCCTTCATGCCTCTGATCATCCTTCTTCTGCTCCCTTCAGCAGAGTGGCCGTGACAGCAGCAGCCAGGGTAAGGCTGATCACCTGCCCTTGACCTTCTGCCCTTCAGGTCACGTCCATCCTTAAGCCTCATTCCTCGGAGGAGCCCAGAAAATGGCAGTAACCTGCTGTAATGTGGAAGAACCATTTGAGTAATGACAGCTTTCTGTTGATACAATTCAGGGGTCAGCAAACTACGGCCCACGGGTCAAACCCAGCTCACCATTTTGTAAGTGAAATTTTATCAGAACACACTTATTTATTCACATAGTGTCTATGGCTACGTTCATGCTTCAGGGGCAGAGGTGAGGAGTTAAGAAATAAATGTCATGGTCTGCAAAAAGCCTAAAATATTCACTCTCTGGCTATTTGCAGAAAAACTTTGTCAACCTCTGATCTAGAATATCCCTTGCCAAGTCTGAAGACTTGCTCGAATAAGTCCCTCTGTTGTTTCTGCTAGGTAGAAGTGGTTTGTGGGTGTTTTCTTCAGAAGGTGCTGAGCCTTTGAAAGACGTCAGTGAGTTCTATACAACAGTAATTTGGTGACAAAAGGAGACATAATCACCTTGCCCCCACAGAACAGCACAATCTCCCCCATAGTGACTGGGGTATTCCTGCTTCACGAGAGAGAGTGGGGGGTGGGGCTCTTTTCTGAGAAGCAGGTCAACTCCCCGTGACAAAGCCCTTCACTCTCCCTACCGCTCCTCTCAGTGACAGCCTCCTGATGCCACAGAGGCAGAAACTAAAGCAGTAAGCATGGAGGCTGAGCAGTCATCCATTGACACAAATCTGTGCGACTTTTGTCTCGGGTGAGACATGTTTACTGGCAAACTGCAAGATCCCCACAGCTCTTTGATAACCATGTCTAGAGGGTTCTTGTCTTCCATGTGCTTTCTATTCCTTTCATCTCGCCATGAAACTACTATGAGCCATGAAGTCACTCCCTCCACCTACAGATAATTGGCTATTTAGTGTTGCGGTCATTTTAATTTTTGGCTTGATAACATTAGTAATGATATTATTACTACTAGTATGCTTCCAATATGGAGCTTACTCTTGCAGGAATTATGTGCTTTACATCATGTACGGCAGCTTGACCAACTCAGAATAGTGCCAGATCCCACCCACTGCTTTTTCACATCCAGGGCCCCCACTATAGTGACTGTCCCCATGGTTGTTTTGACCCTGTTCTGTACCTGGCAACAGAACACGGGTCTACTGGGGCTCCTATTGGTCCTGCTCAGGAAGCATCTCTGAGGTACGCGGTGTTCGGATGTCTCAGGGGGCCTCTCCCAATGCTATTTTGAAGTCACACCATAACCTAAAACAGGCCTTCAGCATCATTGCTCTGGAAGTTGCCTCAGAACTGCTACACACTCTGCATACTCAGTTCTAATAGCATGATGGTCACCGAGCCACCCCTGGGGCCCCACTCTCTTCCCCATCCCTGACCTAATGGGAACTGTTGGTCTTGGGGTCCCTGGGAGAAGCCCCATGGCTCTGTTCTCCTGATGTTCCATCTTTAGGACATCTCTGCTACTCTGCTGGAGCCCCTCAGAATCCCAGGGTGCCATTCCTTTATTTGTTTATCCAAAGAACAGTGCTGAGTATTCCTGTGTGTACAGAATGGATAAGACATCGTCCTGATTTCAGAGAAGCCTAGAGGCTAAATGGGAGAAATTAACAACAGCATAATACAGTCATAGGGCACCAGGTGCTGTGGGAACTTGGACTTGGAAGTGAAGGTTCAAGAAGACTTTCCAGAGGGGTAACATCAAGTTTTCAAAGGATAAGTAGGAGCCAAGCCAAGGGATCTAGGACAAAGATGGAGTTCTAGGCAAGAGGAGAAACATACATGGACCCATAGGCAAAGGAGAAAGTTAAAGGTTTGAAAAAAGAATATTTCTGTCTTCCTTGACTTATGGAGCCTGAAGATATACCCCATGTACTCATGGTGTCTACACTGCAGATGTAGTGCCCAAGGCTCCAGGTGCTACCAGAAGTCTAGCATTATAGGTGACATTTCCCACCATGGGAACTCATACCAGACCCTGCCTGGGAAAGCAGATTCTTGGTGTTGTATCACCATAGCACTATCCCTTCCTCCTTCTAACGCCCTTGACATAGATGGTGGGGCCACCTTACCCTGGCATGGGCTGGCCCTTCCATCAGTTGAAGAATATTTTTCTATATTTTTCTGATGAGTTTTGTTATCTTAAGAGAAGGAAGCAAGTCTCAAAATGCCTTTTTGTCACCTTTCTAGATTCTCCATGGCCTCTAGGCCAAATTAGGCCACCACCGCACTGTATGGACCTGGAACAAGCCAGACCCCCCCTGCACCATGTCTGGAACCCTCCACAATGTTCACTTGGCTCTACTGGGCCCTATGCTATTCTTACACAGTCATGATTAACAACTGGCTGAAACTTGTAACTTTTATTTGTCCCTACATAGCTTTAACTTGAGAACAGCATGAAGACGATTCAGACCCCTGTCCCAGTTCTCAGAAAAAGAAAACATCTACAACAGTTAATCTGGGGTTTGTGCTTGGCTTTATGGTTTTCATGAGGTTAATTCAACTGATGCCAGGAACATCTGGAACTGGGAGTGTGTCTGGTCGCACCGCAGTAAAAGTAGCCTCTCTTGGCTGGGTTTCTCTGCAGGAAGAGACCCAGGATGCAGAGCAGCAGAGAGGGTGCAAGGGTATTGGAGGCAGCGGGGATGAGCAGGGGCATGTGGGTTTTGCTTAAGGAGAGAGCAGCCATTCCATCTGGCTGAGGCAGGACCCAGTACATAGAGAATCACCACCCAAAAGCAGGTACTTTGCACTGTTCTGTGCCTTAACCAGCCAGTTCCTTTCCTCCTTCACCTCCCTACGCCTTGCTTCACTTCCAGGCTTTTAGAGCTCTTCTGCTCTGAGCCCACCTGCCAACTCTTTACTCTAAATATATTTCCCCAAACTTCTCCCATCAAAATATTTCTGACTACCACTATGTTAAAAAAAAATTTTTTTGAAAAAACCAGTGCACAGAGGGACAAATGCAGGAAATGTCAAAGTGAGATCAGTTTTAAGACAACAGGGCAAAGGGTGATTTCTTTTCCTGCCATAAAAATTCCTTTACAGTTACAATGATCATGTTTTGTTAATAAAAGTAATATATTTTTTATTTCTTTCTCTTTCCCTGCTGATTTTTTGAGTCCAATCTATGACCCATCTTTGATAAATTCAGTTAGGTTATGTGCTGATTGCTTAAAGCTTCATATACACAGAAGCAACTGTCCTTTTAAGATAGATTCCTGGAGTCAACTGATAGGCAAATAGTGTTTTCCTAATATCATTTCAGTAACTCATTTGAGAGTTTTTGGGAAGCGGTGGGTACCGAATCTCTGAACCTTAACCACAGGTAAAGATCTTGATGGTCATCTAGCAAAATCTTCTACCCAGTGATGGAATTTTCTCTAAAACACCAAGAACTGGTTGATCACTTCCAGTAATGGGAACTTAGTTTTTGTGAGACACAGATATTCAGCCTTTGGATAGTTTTGTTAGAAAGTTCTCCCCCCACCCCCGTTTTTGTTTTCTAAAAGAAAAATCTACCTTCCTAAAGATTCCTTTTACCAAACCAAGTTAGATCCTCTGGAGCCTGAATAAGTCTAATCCCTTCCCCACAACATAGTAGGTTAAATATTTAAAAGTAGCCATCCCAGCCCAAGGCTTCTCCCCTCTAACCAAAACAAAACAAAACAAAACAAAAATCCTAAAATCTTTCAACCCTCTCTGGTGTGACTCATACATAGCCAACCTGAACTCCACAGGATTCTCTCTAGTTGGTCAATGTTCCTCCTAAAATAGGTGCCCATAATTGGGCTCAAACTCCAGATGCCTTCCACCCATTTGCAAAATAGAGTATGAGTCTTACAGCTCTTTTAGCAACCCTAGCACGCCATTTCCTTGTGCTGAATTTGGAGGACATATTTCTTCCTCCTGTCTCTGCCTCTCCCCATCCCTTTTTCAGACATGTGGCTATTAATTCAGCTCTTCCTCCCAACGATGTTTTTCCAAGTACCTTTTTAAACTAAACTGAGGCTTTGTTTTTAATCTGTGTTCACTCCGTCTTGTCCAGGTCTCTCTCGCTCTTGGTTCTGGCACTCAATATATTATTAGCTCTCCCTCCACATTTCAAGTCTGCATGAGGAAGGCAAGGTGGCCAGGGACGGGGCTCACTCAGCTGGTACTGACCAATATACTTGGGATCGTTCAATCAGCAACAAATCCACACATTTCCACTACTTTTAATCTATAGCTCTTATCTTGTCTGCAAAAACAGACAGAGGAGTTATTTTATCAAAAGTCTTGTTAAGCTGTCTTAGCAAGATCACACTATGGTTACGCCTGCCTAATCGTGGTACAAGTCCAATCACCCAATAACAAAAAAAATTACATTTGCGGGCAAAACCCATGAAGCTCTTGATGGGCACATGATTCTTTTCAAAATGCCAATATACCATCTGTTAGAAATTTGTGACAGGAATCAATATTAAGTTGATTGCCATTATTTAAAAAAAAAGTCTACCTTTCCCAGCTTCTAAAAAATCAGGATATTTATTTAACTATCTTCACTTTACTATCATGTCTCCCATTCATGATTTCCTGAAGAATTTTAACAACCACATCTGCAAATTCTTTTAACATTCTAGGACAGAATTCATCTGACCTGGAAATTTAGCTCATTTAAGTTGGCTACATACTCGCTCTATCTAGCCCCATCTCAGCCTTTTTTATTTCTTTCTTCATTTTTTAAATGCCTCCTTCCCCTCTGTTGTGTTTAATATAATACTTGCCACAGTCAAGAGTATTTATCACAGACGTGTAAGCTACAAACAAATAATAAAAATATTGGGGCACCTGGGTGGCTCAGTCGGTTAAGCCTCTGACTTTGGCTCAGGTCATGATCTCATGGTTCGTAGGTTCGAGCCCCACGTCGGGCTCTGTGCTGACAGCTCAGAGCCTGGAGCCTTGCTTCAGATTCTGTGTCTCCCTCTCTCTGTTCCGTCCTTGCTCGCACTCTCTCACTCTCTCTCAAAAATAAATAAACATTTAAAAATATGATTATATAAACTATAATATGTTGTATATTATATAATAATTATAATAAAACTATTATATAAACTATAAAC
The DNA here is from genome assembly GCA_028646485.1 of Cryptoprocta ferox. Taxonomy (NCBI): domain Eukaryota; kingdom Metazoa; phylum Chordata; class Mammalia; order Carnivora; family Eupleridae; genus Cryptoprocta; species Cryptoprocta ferox. Next base: position 6,033,781 of record CM053570.1, read on the forward strand.
ATACAATATATACAATAATGTGTAATAATATGATGAGCACCTGGAAACCTACAAACCATTATAACATTTTTAATTTAACATTATCTTTTCTCTTATAGTGTATTCTCTCTTGCTTAAGACATTCTTTCTCACCCCATGATCAGAAAGATGATTTCTATCTTTTATTTTGTATTTTAAAAGTTTTGCCTTTTGCATTTTGTTTTATACATCTAGAATCAGATGTATAGAATTATGTACTAGAATAGAATTATACATGTATCAAACACAGATGTTTTATACATCTAGAATTGATTTTATGTATGTGGGCTGGGGATCTAATTAAACTTTTTTTATATATATAAATAATCAACTTTCCCAATACCATTTGTTGAATAGTCCTTTCTTCCCCCCACTGATTTGTGACGCCATCTGTATCATGCATCAAAGTTCCATTTTGTGTAAGCGTATTTTTCTTTTTACCTACTATTAAATTTATCTATTTGTCTATTCCTATAATTTTATAAGTCTTGGTAACTAGTAAGACAAGGATCCCAGTGTATTCTTCTTTCTCATCCCTCTGCTCTTACATATACATTTTTAAAATAAGCTTGGGGCACCTGGGTGGCTCAGTTGGTTTGCGTCCAGCTTCGGCTCAGGTCATGATCTCACGGTTCATGCATTCGAGCCCTGCATCAGGCTCTGTGCTCACAGCTCAAAGCCTGGAGCCTGCTTCGGATTCTGTGTCTCCCTCTCTCTCTGCCCCTCGCCCGCTCACACTCTGTCTCTCTCTCTCTCTCTGTCTCAAAAATAAACAAACATTAAAAAATTTAAAAAAATAAGCTTATTGAATTCCAAACCAGTTGCAAGTGTGATTAAAACTGCATGAACTCAATCAGCTTAGATCTTTCTATTCATGAACAATAACAACAAAAACCTCTCCATTTTCTTGTCTCCTTTTTTCCAATAAAAAATTTTAAATTTCAAAAACAAGTCTTGTACATGCTTTGTTAGTTTTATTAAGTACCTCATTTTTTATTGATACTCAAATGCTTTCCTTTTTAAAATTGTTTTGTTCCTTGTTGGCATAAAAATATAACTTTATCTTTTATCTTACTAATTTAGCCAGTCACTCTGATAACTTCTGTTATTGTTTCTAATTCTATTGGTTGGGATTTTCAGTGTAGACAAATATATTATTTGGAAAAGTCATTTTTTGTTTCTTTTTCTTCCTATTCTTATGTTTCTCATTCTTTTGTTGTCTTACCATGCTGGCTAAAATTTCCAGTGCAATGTTGAACAGAAGTCATAAAGGTCGACGTCCTTGTGTTCTTTCTACTTTTGAAGGTGATGCTTCTGACATTCCTTAGTAAGAATGACGTGGTTTTCTATGTAAATTTTTGGTAGATAGTCTTCATCAGAGTAAGAATGCATTCTTTTATTCATGTAATTTACTAAGAACCTTTATCATGAAATAGGTGTGGAATTCTATAAAATGTCTCTTTTTTAAAAAAGGTTAATTGAGGTATAATTTATATACAATAAAATTCACTTTTGGAGTGTATAGTTCAATGAATTTTAACAAATACTTACAATCGTGTACATATTAAGTCAACATGTAAGATAGTTTGCTGACATTTTATTTAAGACTTTATGTGTAAATTCATGACTACTTTTTTCCTGTTATTTTACTTTTTTTACCATGCTTTACTAGTATTGGTATTGAGATTATTCTGGCCTCATTAGATTTATTGGGAAGGGGATTTCTTTTTCTTCTACTTTATAGAAGAACTTTTATAAGATTGGAATGATCAGCCCCTTGAAAATTTGGTAGAATTCACTTGCACAACTGTTAGCTATGCTGTTTTCATTACTGAAGAGTTTTAAATACCACTTCAATTACATTATAAGGGTTGGGCTATTAAAGCTTTCTATTTCTTCTAGAGTCAGGTTTATGTTCTAGGAATTTGTCCATTTTGTCTACATTTCAAATTTATTGGCATACATTTGGTCATCATATTTCCTTTTAATCCCTGCTATATTAATGTAATATTAATATTATGTGGCATTAATATTACATTAATGTAATGTAATACTCTTTAATTTTTATTTCTTTTTTCTTCCTTATCAATCTTGACAGAGGTTAAGTAATTTTTTTGGCCTTTCCAGAGATTTAACTGTTGGCTTTCTGACACTCTAATGTATCTTTGTTTCCTAGTTCATTGATTTTTACTCTTCACTTCCCCTTTCCTTCCTCTGTGTTTATTCTGTTGTTCTTTTCCAAATTTCCTAATCTAATTACACTTCAGGCTTCTTCTTTTTCAAGATAAACATTTCTTTCAAGATAAACATAGCTTTCTATGGGGCGCCTGGGTGGCTCAGTCAGTTGAGTGTCCAACTTTTGATATTGGTGCAGATCATGGGATCAAGCCCTGCTTTGGGCATGGAGCCTGCTTGGGATTCTCTCTCTCCCTCTCTCTTTCTGTGCCCCCCCATCCCACTCTTGCTCTCTCTCTCTCAAAATAAATAAACATTTATAAAAAAATATTTAAAGCTATAAATTACCCTCCAAGTTCCACTTTAACTGCATTCCAAGTATTGATATTTATTATTTTATTATTATTCAAATCTAAGTAATTTAATACCCAATATGATTTATTTGTTGACTCATTATATATTTAGAAGAGTGTTTTTAGGGGCACCTGGGTGGCTCAGTTAGATAAGTGCCTAACTCTTGATTTGGGCTCAGGTCATGATCTCACAGTTTGTGAGTTCAGGCTTTGCACTGACAGCATGGAGCCTGCTTGGGATTCTCTTTCCCTCTCTCTCTGCCCCTCCCTGCTCATATGTGTGCATGCATGCATGGTCTCTCTCTCTCTCTCTCTCTCTCTCTCAAAATCAATACACTTAAGAAAAAGAATTTTAAAAAAGAAGAGTGTTTTTAAATTTTCAAATATAGGAGAATTTTTAATCTTTTTATTTTGACTCTTACCTAATTGTACTCTTGTTAGAGTCTTTATGTACCAATTTTTAAATTTATTGTAGTTTGCTTAACATGATTATGATCTCTGTGAATGTTGAGACGAAAGTGATTTTCTAGTCTTAAGGAGCCAAGTTTATACATGAACTATATATTAGATCAGGTTCATTAGTTACATTCAAGTCATCTACATTACTATGTTCTTTTGGCATGTGCTATTTGTATTTGGTAGTTAAAATAGTTACAATATTTGATGTGTTAAAATCTACTTTGAGGACAGATTTATAATAGCATCTTTAAATTTTATCAAGGTTTATTTTATATATTTGCTTTATGCCTTACACGGTACATAAAAATAAACTCAAGGGGGATTAAGTACCTAAATATAAGACTTGAAACTGTAAAACTCTTAAAAGTTTTGGAAAAGCTCCATGAGAGTAAGACATACAATTGGCCAAGAGTTATATGAAAAAATGTTCAACGTCATTAATCATCAAGGAAATGTAAGTCAAAACCACAATGAAATACCAGCTCATATTTGTTAGGATGCCTATTATAAAAAAATTCAAGAGATTATTGCACAAGAGTAATGTATATAAATCAACCAAGCTCAGTGCCCTGAATAGGAATACTTATTAATTTATTATTAATAAAGAATAAATAATAAATAATGCATTTATTTATTATTATAAATGTTATAAATAATATAGTATTTCTGTAAATAAATTAAATATACATTTTCATAAAGAGTATAGTTTGCAGAGGAAAAAAATGTCAAGAGATAACAAATTCTGGCAAGGGTGTGGAGAAAAGAACACTTATCCGCTGTTGGTGGGAATGTAAATTTGTACAACCATTATATAAAACAGAACGAAGATTCCTTAAAAAATTAAAAATAGAACTATCATGATTCAGCAATCTCACTTCTGGGTATACATCAAATGGAAATAAAATTAGTATCTCATGGAAATAGTTCCTCTCCCATGTTTATCACATGACATTATGCTGATTGGACCTAACGAGTCAGAATTAGTAACTCTTCTAGATTTATCAGTAAGGCATTTGTGTGTCAGAGTGCAGAAAAAAAATCTGACTAAAATTTAGGGGCCTTCTACTCAGTGAAATTTCTAGGGGTTCAGTGATAATGGCACATGCCGAAATATCCCTTCTAAAGTAAGAGAGAAGTTGTTATATCTGGCCTCTTCTACAACCAAGAAAGAGACACGATGCCTAATGGGCTTCTTCTTCTTCTTTTAATGTTTTATTATTTATTTTAAGAGTTAGAGAGACAGAGCACAAGCAGGGGAGGGGCAGAGAGAGAGGGAAACACAGAATTTGAAGAGGGCTCCAGGCTCTGAGCTGTCAGCACAGAGCCCAACGCGGAGCTTGAACTCATGAACCACGAGATCATGACCTGAGCCAAAGTTGGCCACTTAACCAATTGAGCCACCCAGGCACCCCTAGTGAGCTTTTGAGGACATTTTACTCATTTCAGTGTGTTACTTCAGGCCATTTACCAGGTGACCTGAAAAACTGCTAGTTTTAAATGGGGCCCAGAACCAGAAAAGGCTTTACAACAGATTTAGGCTGCTGTGTAAGCTGCTTTGCCAGTTGGGCCATATGCTCTAGCAGATCCAATGGTGCTTGGAATGTCAGTGGCAGATAGGGGTGTGTTTGGAGCCTTTGAAAGGTCCTTATAATTGAACTGCCGCATAGGCCTTTGGGATTTCAGAGAAAGGCCCTAAGATCCTCCTTAGATAACTCCCCTCCTTTTGAGAAATAGTTCTTAGCCTGCTACTAGGCCTTTGTAGAGATTGAACACTTAACCATAGGCCACTGAGTTACTATGTGACCTGGGCTACCCGTCATGAACTGGTTGTTATCTAACTCACCAAGCCATAAAACTAGGCATGCACAACAATTCATCGTCAAGTGGAAGTGGTATGTACATGATCAGTCCTGATCAGATCCTGAAGGCACAAGTAAGTTACATGAAGAAGTGGCTCAAATGCCTATTGTACCTACTCCTGGTACCCTACCTTCTCCCCCCCAGCCTGTACCCATGGCCTCATGGAAAATTCCCTACAATCAACTGGCAGAAGAAGAGAACTTAGAACTGGCTTACAGATGCTTCTGCACTATGTACAAGCACCACGCAAAAGTGAACAGTTGTAGCACTACAGTCCTTCTCTGGGACATCCCATAAGGACAGTGGTGAAGGGAAATCCTCCCAGTGGGCAGAGCTTCAAGCAAAGTACCTGGTTATTTACTTTGTTCAGAAGGAGAAATGATGTGACATGAAATATATACCGATTCATGGACTGTAGCAAATGGTTTGGCTGAATGGTCAAGGTTTTAGAAGTGACATAATGGAAATTTGGTAACAAAATTGGGGAAGAGGTATGTGAAGAGACCTCTCTGAATGGGCAGAAAACATGAAGATGTTTGGGTTCCATATGAACGCGTACCAAAGGATAGCCTCAGCAGAGGAGGATTTTAATAATCAAGTGTCTAGAATGATCTGTTTTGTGGATATTAGTTAACCTCTTTCCCCTTCCATCCCTTGTCATTCCCTAGTATGCTCATAAGCAAAATGACTATGGCAGCAGAAATAGACATTTGCCTGGGCCAGCAACATGGGCGTCCACTCATCAAGGCTGATCTGCCTATGGTCGCCAGTGCCTAATCCACAAGTAACAGAGACTACCACTGAGAGCCCCCAAAATGGCACTATTCTTGGATAATCGGCCAGCTACCTGGGTTAATTACATTGGACTTCTTCCATCCTGGAAGCTGGAGTGTTTTGTTTTTCTTGGAATACCCAAGAAATACCCAATATCCCATTCTGGATGTGGTTTTGCTTTCCCTATACCCAGTGCTTCTGCAAAAGCTATTACCGTGAACTTAAAGAATGTCTTATCCTCTCTCATGGTATTCCATACAGCGTTGTCTCTGATCAAAGAACTCACTTCATAATAAAAGAAGTACAGTAATGGACCTGTGTTCATGGAACTTACTGGTCTTCTCATGTTCCTCACCACCCTAAAGTGGCTGCTTTGATGGAACGGTGGAATAGACTTAGAAAGACTCAGTTATAGTTCCAGTAAGGTGGCAATACCTTACAGGGCTGGGGTGAAGGTTTTCCAGTAGCTATATAAACTATGAATCAGAACCCAGGATCTGGTGCTGTTTCTCAGATAGCCAGGATTCATGGATCCGGGAATCAAGGGGTGGAAATGGGAGTGGCACTACTTGTTCATTTCTAATAATAGCAAAGTTGTTGTTTTCTGTTCCTGCAACTTTCTGCTCTGCTGGTCTAGCGGTCTTAGTTCAAGAGGAAGACTGTTTTCACCAATAGACACAATAACAATTCTATTAAACTGAAAATGAAGGTTGCCACATGGCCACTTTGGGCTTCTCATGCCGTTGAATCAACAAAGAACAGTGTTGGTTGGGATGACTGATCTTGAAGACCAAGGGAAAATTGGATGAGCATTCCACATTGGAGGCATATAGGAGATCCCATATGACATCTTAGTATTACCACATATTTAGTAGAATATTGAAATACTTCACAGAGTTTATTTCCTTAGTCCACTTGTACTCATCTAGTACAAGTTCCCCATGTGGACTGCAGTCTTCTCTGACCATTTAGACAAAATGGGCTCATCCCTGCTGACCTCATCTGGAGTTATTATTTTGTCTTTGTTTTTTTAAAGACACTTATTGAGGTATGACTATGTACAATAAACTGTACTTTATACTGAACTTTGATACATGTTTAAAAATTTTTCGATTGCGGTAAAATACACACAACATAATTTTACCATTTTGACTATTTTCAAGTATATCTTTTGATGGTGTTATGTATATTCACATTGCTGGGCAACCAACCTCCAGAACTCTTTTCATCTTCCAAAATGGAAACTCTATACCCATCAAGCAACAGCTCTCATGTCTTAGCCTATTCAGGCTGCTCTATGAAAATACCATAGACTGAGTGGGGGGGGGGAGTAAACAAAAAAAAACATTGATTTCTCACAGTTCTGGAAGGCTGGAAGTCCAAACATTCTTTCTGGTTTCTGGTTTATAGACAGCTGTCTTGTCACTGTATCTTCACATAGTGGGAGGGGAGAGAGCTCTCTGAGATCTGTTTTTTAAGGACCCTAATCCCATTCCTGTGGGCTCCACCCTCATGACCTAATCACCTCCCCAACCCCCCACCTCTTAATACCATCATATTTGGGGTTAGGATTTGAACAAATAGATTTTGGTGGGACACAAACATTCAGTCCATAACATTCCATTTCCTCCTCTCCATAACCCCTGGCAACCAGCATTCTACTTTTTGTTCCTATGAATTCGACTACTCTCGATATGTCACATAAGTGGAATCATATAGTATTTGTCATTTTCTGACTGGCTTATTTCACTCAGTATATTGTCCTCAAGTTTCATCTATGTTGTAACAAGTGTCAGAATTGCCTTCTTTTTTGAGGCTGAATGATATTCCATTGTATGTATATACCACATTTTGTTCATCCATTCATCTGTCAGTGAATACTTCAGTTGCTTCCAACTTCTAGAGAGTGTTGGAGTTAGCATATGTTTGCCTCAGTCCTTAGTCCAGCCTGATGTTTGTCAACAAAACATAGAACATAACATCCAATAGATTCTTGATAAGAGTTGGCCATAGTATTGTGTTCATCTCTCAGTGCCTACCTACTGAACCCATTTGCTAAGTTTTATGGCTGTGTTGATCCTCTGCAATCTTGAATTCTCTTGTTGGAATGAGTCTCACTGTTTTTGTGACGGTGCTCATTTCAGGAAACCTCTCTGAGAGCATTATCCTCTTAACTCTTGTTCTTCCACACTAATTTCTTTGAAATCTGACAATAGCTCAGAACTGCTAGATACTTCTCTGATTAGGCCTTTCTGGGTCAAATTAATCCCCCTTTCATTGAGAGTTAGGCTCTGTTATATTTCAGAGTTGGAATGCTCTTTCTAGCCAAAGTGATATATGTCTTAGTACATTTCCTTTTAATTAATAGTGACTTGGGATATTTTCATTTCTTTGGACGAATCCTTCCCACCAAGAATTGTTATGATTCACTTGGGAAAGCAAACTGAAAATTTATGTTCTCAAAAATATTTGAAAAGAAGCCATCTCATACTCCAGGATCGGAAATCACAGGCTTGCCATGTGGATAGTCTATCTGAAGGCTCTTGGTTTTGAAATAAATATATATCCAATTCAGCATCAGTGTGGACAGAATTTGCATGCATGCCACCAGGTGAGGCCACGTGTGAGCTCATCCCTGCAGAACCCTGCTGGATACTTCTTGCCGGACTGGTGGGCTTTATGAGTGTCACATGATCACTTCAAACGGGCCAAGTTGGTCTTGGGTTTTAGTTCTCCACTTCATTGTGGCTGATGGCATTCTGCAAGAATCTAAATTCTATGATAATAGAAGTTTATATAATGCCAAACACAAGAGCACATTCTGTATTTCACTGGTCTAAGTTTAATTTGAGTACCTAGCAATTTTGAATTGCATGACTAAACCAGTTGTCCTGCTGTGAACCTACCCCCTTGCAGCCCTGAGTGTGGGTGGAGGGCAAGAGTTTCCTCCTCAAGTAGGGAGGAGACACAGATGTCCTGGAGGAAGCAAGAACTTCTTACAAATAGAGGGAAACAAAAGGAAGAATTGTACAAGTCTCCTCTAGAGGACTCAGCTGAACAGGAAGGTCTGGAAATGCCTGATGCTACAATCACTTTGAGGCAAAAGTGAGAAGAACAAAATTTTACTGCAAGTTTCTGAAGGACTTGATTTAGAAACCTTTGAAAAGCCTAGGACTGACTTAATGGGGGCCAAGACCTCAACCCGAGAGGGGCTGGCATACAAAGAATGTAGTGAGGTTGCTTTTCCTGCCACAGCAGCTGACTTGTATGTCACTGGCAAGGCAGTTTCCTTCTTAAGACCTAAAATTTCGCTACACATGTATCATCTTTATAACATTTTCCAATATATGTAGCATATACCATGGTCTTCCCCGCTGCTTAATCTTTTTGTTTGTTCATTTCAAGTTTTTATTTAAATTCCAACTAGTCAACATATGGGCTAGCACTAGATTCAGGAGTAGAATCCAGTGATTGATCACCCACGCACAATACCGAGTGCTCATCACAACAAGTGCCCTCCTCAATACCCATCACCCATCCAACCTATCCCCCCAGCGGCCTCCCCTCCAGCACCCCCCAATCTGCTCTCTACACCCACTGCTTAGTCATTCGATTTTCACTCTGTATCCTCGGAAGAGAGTCATTTTTTTTCCCTCTTACAAAGGATCTGTTGATAAACTGGGTCCAGTCTTGAAAGCTTCATTCTTAAGCAAATGTGTATTAATCTCCCAGTTCCTGATTTGCCAGGAACATTAGGAAGCCAAAGGAAAAACAAACCAAAAGTCTACTTTTGGATGAGCTGGTTTTAGACAACAAGGGAGAGCGCCCCCCACCTCTGTGACCCAAGAGCTGATCAAATATAAATCTTATTATAAACTTCTTATCGCATCCAGAATACCTGAGTGTGATAAATACATGCGGGAGGTCACAGGCCTGATTTTGTAACCAGTAGTGAGAATATATTTAGGGTTATTGTCTGAGACTTGGTTCTGGTTGAAAGAAGTCACAGAAATATAGATAGAAGTCTATGTCCAAGAGGCCTGTTTTTCTCAGCTCTGAAGTTCTTGCGTCATTGCCTTGACCTACTAACATTTCTTTATATAGGTTACTTGCTTAAAATACTAAATAATCAGAACATATTTTGCCACAAACACTACTCAAAGTTTGAGTAACTGGTGGGCTCTGATTCTTGCCAGTTAGCTTAATTGATTCCACAGGTTTGAATCTGACTCTTTCTATGTTTTTTAAAAAATGGGCAACCTTCTGTAGCTTGTCATTAGCTTGTCTGATACTTTAAACAAGTTTCATGCAGCTTTACTCTTTAACAAATATTAGTTCTTGGCTTATCGATCTGATAATTTATAAGGGGAGCAGCATCTGTTAAAAATGATATGACTGTTTTCAGACTACTGTCAACCCTTACCTTGAATAGTACAACAATTCTAGTCTCAACACAGCAACTAGAGTTGATTTTTCTAAAACCCATATTGTATGCCATTCCTCTTCTTAAAATCATTCGGTGCTCCCCCCCACTCTCAGGATAAAGTCCAAACTCCTTAATATGGGGTTTCAGAAGAACAACTGGACTAGCTTAGCCAAATATCCCTTGGCCTACTCACAAGTTTCAAGTGAATTAAACATTCTTTAGGCCATATGCTCCAAAAAGTGATTTCCTGACTTGTTTATGGGTGATACTGATCCCACCTTGTCACCTTCATTTCTTCTCCCACCATGCCAGGGCAGAATGCCTTCAAAGTTTGGGCATTCTTTCTCTTCCGAAGAACTGGGTTGATAGCAGATGCTGTGCTAATGGCTCCTCCTAGACAGTAGATTTGTCACAAGGCCAGGAGAATTAGGGAAGTGGGGTTGAGTCAGGGTATAATCCAAGTAGGATGTATATTACACCAACCAGCAAAGAGCCTGGTCTGTGTCCAGTCCTCAGACTTGTATCATTCTCCCCCTTCCTGTGTCAACTGTCCTCTATCAAGGCGAGGTCATTTCTCCACCTTCTCCTCTAAGGCTGTACTCTCACAAGTGGGCTTTATGTCTCACTAGCTTATTTCCTCCTAAGATCCAGCCACGCTAGCAGGGGTCTAATTAGGATTGGCTCAAATATTAGGCAATCAGATTTAGTTATTATCAACATTCTTCTGACGAGGTCTTATTGAGCTTTATAAAATTATCTCTGGTTCTTTGCATATTTTATACCCAAACGTACTCATCCTGTGGGTCTAAACGTGGTCAGAATAACTTTTACAACATCTCTCCTATTTTGCTTAAGCTAGTTTGAGTTGGGTTTCTGTCAATTGCAACCAGAGTCCTGACAGATCGTAATTATGTAAAGCAAATTTTGGATGGCCTTGATGCAAGCTTACTGCCACAGGGAATTCGTGGGTATCTGTTCTCCTTTACACTGGCCTCTTCTTCAGGTGCTTGGACCTTGTATCTAACTCTTGCCAGAAAATAACAACTATTTTAAGATTAAAATGGTTTTGAGCAGATGGTCTCTAAATGTTAATTGATTCATCCTGTAGAAAACATGTCACTTATATGACAACAAATAAAAGAGAAATTTAATTAATTACCTAAGCGTACAATTTGCTACTATATCATCCTGATAGCTTTGTTGGAAAGCTATGTTGTTCCCAACTACTCCTTCCACTGGAGTGGTTTCGAAATATTTCCACATCCTTCTCTGGGCCAACTCTGTAGGAGCGGATATGGCTATCCCTCCGGTTTGGAGTCTCAATTTCTTTATTTTGAGAAAAGAACATGACCTTCTTAGGCTGTCATTCTCAAAGTTTAGCCTGCATTGGAATCCTGAGGAGGGCTTAGTAAGCCACGGGTGTCTGGACTCTCTACACCTGAGATTCTGATTCAGTAGGTCTGGGGCAGAGTCCAAGTATTTGCATTTCCATCAAGGTCCAGGTGATCTGATGTTGCTCATGTGAGATCACACTTCACTATCACAGAGTCCGCCTACTAGAATAACCCTTATGGTAGACAAATAGACATGATTTGTTTTCTGCTTGGTTCTTCTTGAAGGCCTTGTTGGGAGAGGTGCTCTACATGGGGGAGCACCAGTCAACTATGAAGCATATCCACTCTGCTATATTAGGGGTCCTAAAATCAAGGCACACGGGGCCAATGAGATAGCCTAAAAGAGTCTAGGGGAGGGGGAGGGAGAGATAGATGAAGGGGATACAAGCACACTGGATATGTAATGGCAAGTATGATAGCAAACTGGAGAGGGCACATCCCACCAAAAAGAAGATCATTCTACAGGCTAATCAATGAGGTCACAGACCCTGGAGCAGACTCCCTCACTTATTAGTCATGTGACAAAGTTAGGCAAATTATCTGACCTCTCCATGGCTCAGTTTCCTCATCCTCCAAATCTGGATAATAACAGAACCTATCTCATAGGGTTATTAGAAAGAGAAGATAAATTAACATATGGAACTAATTTAGAAGGAAAAGTAATAATTACCATTACTACTAGGTTATAATAACAGTAAATATTTATATAATGCTGACTTTGGGGGCACCTGGGTGGCTCAGTCGGTTAAACAGCCAACTCTGGGTTTCGACTCAGGTCATGATCTCACACGTCGGGCTCCTCAATGACAGTGTGGAGCCTGCTTGGGATTCTCTCTCCCTCTCTCTCTGCCCCTCCCCTGCTGGTGCTATTTCTCAAAATAAATAAATAACCTTTAAAAAAGATTTCTGTCTTTTACCTGGCCCTCACTGAAACACAGTGGCTCTGATTAATTTTCACAATAACCTATGAGATAAGCATGATTATCAGTCTCATCCTATTGACAAGTACACTGAGCTACACAGAAGTTAAGAGGCTGGCCCAAGTTCACACAGCGAGGGAATGGTGGTGTGGGACTGCAGCCCCCAGCAGGCTACTCAGGCTTGCTGTCACCATCACACGCCAGCACAAAACACTGCTCTGGGTCTGTGATGAACAGCCACTGAACCTGGGCCAGCTCATGTCATGTGGAATAGGAGTTTAACTTTACCTGCCCATTTTTTTTTCTTTTAAGAGAAACTAGAAATCTGGATCTTTGTGTATTGTTTCACATGCTCAATTTTTAAAAATCACTGGGTCAAAGAGAATACATCTCTCGACCACTTGTGGCCTGCAGGCCACACACTTAGGAGTTCTGCGTGGACCCTGGAGGTGAGGAGAGGGTAGAATCAATGCTTCTGTGTGCTGGGTACTGTGCCCAGCCCCTCTAAGGGCGGTTTATTTCATGATGCTTCATAGCTCGTCCCTTCCTCAGCAGCCTTCTCTTTGTGCTGAGAGCTTTCCAGCCCTTTACTTTCTCTACTCTCCTATTTTCTCAGACGAGATCACACAAATGGTTCACATACTAAAACGTTGATCCCTCCCTCATTCTGAATGAAGAATTATTTCTGTAAAAAAAATTTTTAAATGTTTACTTATTTTTGAGGGGCGGGGGGAAGGAGCAGAGAGAGAGGGAGACACAGAATCCAAAGCAGACTCCAGGCTCTGAGCTGTCAGCACAGAGCTCAACAGGGGACTTGAACCTACAGACCATGAGATCATGACCTGAGCCGCAGTCAGACGCCTCACGGATTGAGCCACCGAGGCACCCCTGGAGAATTATTTCTAAAAGTACAAGAGAGCAATGTCAGCCAATATCATCGCCATTAAACCCATCCTTTATCCCTTCTTAAAAATTCCTTTGATTCTGATCTCTTTGTATGTAAAATATGCAACCTCACCTACATTTCCAGGACTTGAAATGTACTGGAAGTTCTTGATGATGTGGTTACTTCAGCAAGGCACACATGAAGGATAGGTCTACCAAACCAGATAAGTTCACCTTCCAGAGGAAGAGCTCTAGCTGTGGCTTGAATTATAGCTCAAGTATCTGGCCTGTCCAATCGAAAACACAAGACTTCGATATGTGTCATGATGACATAACATTATTTTCCCAAAATAGAGGCTATTCGTTCCAGCTGGATCTTATTAGTGGTTTTCCTATTTTGCTTTTGGTCAGCCCCCAGGCCAACCTCCCAGGCTGAGCTTCTTAGGAGGCTAAGAAAGGCTTTTCCATGCGCAGACCCTGCTGGGACAATTGATCATGACCATTAAAGCCCGGGCCAGCCCTGTGCTGGAAGGTGAAGAGGTCCCCTCACAGAAGAGGTGTGAACAACCGGCCCTGACCTGGAATCAGATCCCGAAGCAAAGTTCTCAGCAGATGCTGAATTTTTAAACTTATTTTTTTTTAAGTTTCTATGGTTAGAAATGTGCAGTTTTCATTTCTAAATTCCAGTCTTCTACGGACATGCAGAATTATTGCCACACGCAGCCATTGCATTTCCGGCTGTGGAATATTTGCGTTGCTTCTCCGAGTGGTAAGGATGGCCACGGGAGTCCTCCCAGTGGGAGAACACTTCAACATGTTCATGACTGGAAATTTATGACTTTCACTTCATTTAACGCCTCGGACCCAAATCTAATCATTTGGGTTGAAGTGTTGAAGACTTGAAAAGCATTTAATGTTGTGGAAAGGTTCACTGCAGCTGAGAGAGGAAGACAGAAAGGGAAGCAGGAAGCCTGGGGAAAAGTAGAGGGAGATGGCTTTTGTGGTCTTGGAAAGGGGTAGAAATATAGAAGTGATGGCTTTGAAAAATCTAGCTGTTGCTGACTTTTATTTGTATGTAATAATTATTTGGTTCTAGGTACCCTACCGCAAAAAATATAATTATGGGTCATTAATTTTTACGATTGATCATAACGTACTCAGATGTAACACAAAGGCATGGGCACAAATCCATCAATTATTTAATCCCTTCCTGGTCTGTAGTACACATGAGTAGTCATGTTGGGGTGAAGACCCAACATATATTTGAGGAGACAGACCTGCCATGTCTTGCTGTGGTAAACATAATCTAGGTCTGTTCTTCAGCTTTGCAAAGTCCAAAACTCAAACCTTTTAGTTTGTGCAGAGTTGATTTGGCTTAGGGGGTGCTGATTATATCAGACAACCCACAAGAAACCAGATGCCAATGTATATATATCCTCAGTAAGAAATAAAATCTGAGTATCTACGTTAGCACAATCTCTCTGCTGTTGGAAAGTCGGCATGGAAAACCAAATTATTATCAGAAAGTGACTTGATGAGCATGGAGTCCAAGCCAGGGAGTCAGCCTGAGAACTTCACTGCATCCACTTCCCCAGGGGACTAAGTGCTGGAAATGTAATGGGAAAGAGGCAGTTTTTGTCTCCTCTCTCTCCAGACTGTACTTTCTCTAGAGTCCTCTTGGTGACCTTTCTTACCTCTGTTTGGTAATACCATTAATAGGGCAACAATTTTCTCCCACACTGTTGCATCTCCATTAGATTTCCAGGCTCTCCGCTGTCTGTTTAAATTAGGAAATCACTAGTGCCCATAGGAATTCTGAGGTTCTTATTCCATCATAATGCATTAATTTTACTAGTTTACCCTTGTTAGAGGGATACACTACTTCCCCACTCTTTAAGTGTTCATGCAGAAGGATTTCCATTAGGGTAATACTCCTGACCTCCCGCCTAGGAAAGAGAATTGATTTATTTTGTAGATGAATTTGAGAAATGGTCCTGAGTTTGGATGATTCTGCCTTTTCTAGGATCCCTCTCCAGATCTACAGGCTGGCAAAGAGGATAGTGTCTAATACTGTCTCCTTCTATGCAGCAAGGGTCCTGTCCCTGAGACATAGGTCCCTTGTGTCAGTGACCAGACACATGAGTTGGTCTAAATCAGAGGAAGAAAGGTATAATTAATGGGCCCCTCTTTGGACTCTCTACTACAGCTCTCCTATGCCAGATGGAATGTGCCAGCAAGCACACAGTGCCAGGTGGATAGACATTTGAGCTCTGTTTGCCTTCTCAATTCCTGAAGCACAAGAGTCACTTACTAGGATTCAAGTTTCATTGAGAATCCTGTTGTTGTTTTCTTATCATTTCATTTTTGTTAAACAGTGACAAAGCACCTTGGCCTGAGGAAGGATCAACATATGTTTGATGAATGACTAATTTCATTATTATTATTTGAATTATTCCTATTTCCATCTTGTCTCCTTTTATGACATCAAGACCTTAAGAAACACCAAAGTGCCTTTCAAAATCCTAAAGATGGTTAATTTCATCTTAACACTTTGATGCTTTTTCTAGTCTTCTTCATTCCAGTTGTTGCCTAAGTGCATCTCCCTTGGGCCATGTATCCCCATCCCTATTCAGCTCAGCTTTTCTTCCCACTCCTTCCTCCTGGGCCTCCTCCCACCAGTGACCTCCCTTTCAGTCCTTTCCATTCCACTTTTTAACATTTTATTTCATGTTAAGCATATTCTGGATACTCCTTTAACACCCTCCTGCCCTATCCTGTTCCCCAGCCACCTTCAGGGAGACTCCAGGGCTCCCAGAGCAGGGAATTGGAACTGGCATTCCCATTCCTCCTTGTCATCCTTTCTAAATCAGTGTTTTTCCAAACCTGATTCAAAATCCACTCAAAGCTCATACCATCTTGTCCTTCCATTCAGACTCTGCACCTTGAAGCTAAGCAGACCATTTGTCATTATTGTCATCTTTGATAATGTTCACTTACTGTTTTTGCTTTGAGTATTTCTTCATGGTTATATTTCTCCATGAAGTTGGCAAGAGACAGCCTGTCATTATCAGGCCACAAACTCTATCACTATGTTCACCTCTTATTATAGTCAGCATTTTGAAAGCATTCTTTTCCCAACATTCCATCCCATCTTCAACCCACTCCCTGTATCCAACAGGGATACAGTAAAGAGAGATGAAAAAAGACTGAATTGTTACCTGGCATACTTAGTAACTAAGAAAATACACTGTACACTGAACGGTGCATTCTATAATGTATTTCCAACTGCAAGCTGTATCTAACAGTCTCTAATTAACCCAAAATTAAGAGAGTGGTAGCTGGAGATCTTTTCTCAGTCCTACAGCCATCACTAGATGAATTACTATCAGGCAATGCAAATTGAACTGGGCACAATAAACATCAACTTCACTTTCGGGTTTAAATTTGAAAGAGGGAAGCTGCCAGCTACCAATTAGAGAGCAGAGAAAAAAAGTATGCACACCTTATGAAAATTTACTTTATCATAAGGAAAGATATAGTTCTGAAGGCTCTGAGGAAGATAATTTTTCTCAGGAAAAAAAAAAAACACCAAGAAGTCCTCCAAAAGACACAAGAGAATGTAGCTTCTATGAAACAGAAGAAAACCAAAGGAAAAATAGGCTAAAAATGAAGAAGGAGATTTGAAGAGAATTGGTTAAAATGAGGAATAGATGTAAGAAAATTTAAAAAATGCAAAAACAGAGTTCCACTTGTTGGGATAAAGATGTTAATACCACTCCCACTGCAACTAGAGGAAATACCAGATAAATGGAAAAAAGAAATCTATAGTCTGATTTAAAGCCATCTGTGATGCCTTTTAATTAAAGCCATCTGATGTTGTTGTGGTTGCAAAGAAGTTCAAATGAATTAAATTCCAGAGAGAATTAGGCTTTCTGAGGTGAGCTAAGACTGGTAGCTGCTTTCATCCCTGGGGTCATTGACTCCACCTGGGATCACAGGCAGGCTAAGCAGGGAGCTGCCATAAGCAAAAGACTTACCTGGGTCAAGGGTAAACTCTATGAGCTCATGAGAGTGTACATAGGCTGGCATGGTAGATTGAAATCTGGAGGAGCCCAAACAGAGCTAGGCCTCACTACTCAGCAGTTTTTCCCATCCAACCTTCAGTTGAGTGAATACTGATAAGGATAGGCTGAGAGTGAAAGGCCAAGAAAGATATCATAATTTTATGGTACTTAGATTCTAAAGCCCTGACAATGAAAACAACAGGTGAACTGAAATCATCATAAATCATAGCATCAGAAAGATAGAGGAATAGGAGCTTTCTACCATCATCCCTCCATAGAAGCATGAGTTTGACAACTACCCACAGATGGAAATACCTTTGTGGAAGTCTAGGAATCCAGCCAGGAAGTTCCAGCTCACTGTTGGAGCAAAATTTCCAAAAATAGATACAGCATGAGAGAAAGAAAGAAACACAGAACCTATAAAACACCCAGGAAAAAATTAACAAAATGGCAATAGTAATTCCTTATGTATCAATAATTACTTAACTATACTTTAAATATAAATGGATTAAATTCCCTGACCAAAAGACACACAGAAGCTTAATGGATAAAAAAATCACAAGACTAAACTGTATGCAGCCTTTAAGAGAGTCACAGTCACTTCAGTTTTGTTTTGTTTTTTTCTTTTACTTCAAAAAAAATTCCTAGTATAGTTAACATACAGTGTTATATTAACTTCAGGTGTACAGTGATTCAACAGTCCTGTACATTACTCAGTGTTCATCATGATTAAGTGTACTCTTAATCCCCTTAACCTATTTCACCCATCCCCCAGATTTCAAGATATGCTAAAAAGGTGTAGTTATCAAAATGATATTATACTGGCACAAAAGTAGACACATAGATCAACGGGACAGAATAGGGAGTCCAGAAACAAGCCCAGCATTATATGGTCAATCCATCTTCAACAGAGGAGGCAAGAATATGCATTAAGGAAAAGACAAATAGTTTTGGGAAAACTGGACAGCAATATGCAAAAGAATGAAATTGGACCACTTTCTTATACCATACACAAAAATAAACTCAAAATTGGTTAAGGACTTAAACGTGAAACCATAAAAATCCTAGAAGAGGGCACAGGCAGTAATTTCTCTGACATTGTTCATAGCAACATTTTTCTAGGTATGTCTCCTGAAGCAAGGGAAACAAGAGCAAAAACAAACTATTGGGACTACATCAAAGCTTCTGCACAGCAAAGAAACAACAAAACTGAAAGATAAAATCTTATGAATGAGAGAAGATATTTGCAAATGACATATCTGATAAAGGGTTAGTATCCAAAATATAAAAATAACTTATACAACCCAACACCAAAGAAACACAAATAATCCAATTTAAAAATGGGCAGAAGACATGAACAGACATTTCTCCAAAGAAGACATGCAGATGCCAACAGTCACATGATGCACATCATCACTTACCATCAGGGAAATGCAAATCGAACGATCATGAGATATTCATACCTTTCAGAATGGCTAAAATCAAAAACATAAGAGTCACTGTAGCTTTGAAGACGCACATAGACTAAAGGTGAAGTAATGGAGAAAGATATTCATGCAAATGAAAATCAAGAGAGAGCAAAGTTAGGTATACTTATACCAGACTAACTAGGCTTTAACTCAAAAGCTGTAACAAGAGACAAAGGTTATTATATAAGTATAGAGGGGTAAATTCATTAAAAGGATCTAACAGTTATAAATATATAGGTACCCAACATTGGAGTACCTAAGTATATAAAGCAAATAATTAACAGATCTGAAGGGACACGTGGGCAGTAATCCAATAACACTAGGGGATGATTTCAATACTCCACTTTCAGCAATGGATAACTCATTCAGACATAAAATCAGTAAGATAACATATGACTAGAACTATATGTTAGCCCAAATGGACCTAACAAACATATACAAAACAGTCCATCTAACAGCAGCAGAATACACATTTTTCTCAAGCACTCCTAAACATTCTGCAGGATAGATAATATATTAGGCCACAAAAGGAATCTTAACAAATTTAAGAAGTTTGAAATTATACCAAGCATCTTTTCTGATCAGAATGTTACAAAACTAGAAATCAGTAACAGAAGGAAATCAGAAAAACTCACAAATATGTGGAAAGTAAACAACACATTCCTAAACAACTAATTGGTCAAAGAAGAAATCAAAGGGAAATTTTTAAAAAATCATGAGACAAACAGAAATGGTAACATGATATACCAAAATTTAAGGGATGCAGCAAAAACAGTTCTAAGAGGGAAATTTATAGTGATAAATGCCTACATTAAGAAAAAAGAAAAAAATCTCAAATAAGCAACCTAACTTTACATCGCATGTAGCTAGAAAAAGAAGAACTAAGCCCAAAATTAGTAGAAGAAAACAAAACAAAACAAAGTTCAGAGCAGAAATAAGTAATAAGTAAATACTTCAGAAGAGATCAACGAAACTAAGATTAGTTTTTTTTTGAAGAGTTAAACAGAATTACAAATCTTTAGTCAGACTAAGAAAAAGAGGAAGAAGATTGAAATAAATAATTCAGAAATGAAAGTGGAGCCATTAAAACTAACCACAGAAATAAAAAAAAATCACAAAATACTACTATGAACAATTATATACCAACAAATTTGATAACCTAGAAGAAATGGATAAATTCATAGAAACAAGAATCTACCAAGACTGAATGATAAAGAAAAAAATGTCTAAACAGACCAAAAGGAGTAAAGATATTGAATCAATAATTGAAAATCTCCCAGTAAGGATAAACCTAAAGTCTGATGGCTTCACTGGTGTATTGTACCATATAAAGAAGAATTAATACCAATTCTTCTCAAACTCTGTCCAAAAATTGAAGAGGAAGGAATACTTCCAAAATCATCTTACAAAGCCAACATTACCCTAATACCAAAGCTGCAAGAAAAGATAATTACAAACTAATATCCCTGATGAAGATAGATGCAAAATTCCTCAACAAAATCTTGGAAAATACACATTAAGTCTCATACAACATGATCAAGTGAGACTTATACTTGCGGTGCAAGGACAATTCAACATATACATATCAACAAGTGTGATTTATCACATTAATAGAATGAAGAATAAAAATCAAATATCACCTCAATAGATGTGTAGGAAGCATTTGATAAAATTCAACAAAGGTGCCAAGAATACACAATGGGGAAAGGATAGTGTCTTCAATAAATGGTGTTGGGAAAAGGGATATTCACATGAAAAAATAAATAAATACACAC
Source organism: Cryptoprocta ferox (assembly GCA_028646485.1). NCBI lineage: Eukaryota > Metazoa > Chordata > Mammalia > Carnivora > Eupleridae > Cryptoprocta > Cryptoprocta ferox. Next base: position 6,054,353 of record CM053570.1, read on the forward strand.
ACACACACATACATACATAAAAGAAGAAATTGAATCCTTACACCATACACAAAAATTAAAATTAACTCAAAATGGATTAAAGACTTAAACTGTAAACCTGAAACTGTAAACTCCTAGAAAAAAACATAGGGGAAAAGCTCTATGATGTTTGCCGTGGCAATGATTTTTTGTATTTGACATCAAAAGCACAGGCAACAAAAGCAAAAATAAACAAGTGGGACATCAAAGTAAAAAGTTTCTGCACTGCAAGGGACACGGTCAACAAAATGAAAAGGTAACCTATGGAATGGGAGAAAATATTTGCAAACCGTCTGTCCCATAAAGGGTCAATATCCAGATTATAAAAGGAACTCAAGTAAATAGCAAAAACAAAAAACAAATAACTAGATTAAAAAATGGGCAGAGGACTTAAATAGATATTTTTCAAAAGAAAACATACGAATGGTCAACTGGCATATGAAAAGGTATTCAACATCACTAAACATCATGGAAATGCAAATCCGAACCACAATAAGTTATCAACTCATGTCTGTTAGGATGGCTATTATCAAAAAGTCAAAAAATCACAAGTGTTGGTGAGCATGTGGAGAAATAGGAACTTTTATATACTGTTGGTGGGAATATAAATTGATATAGCCATTATATAAAACAGTATGGCGGTTTCTCCAAAAGTTAAAAATGGAACTAACATGTGATTCAGCATTCCCACTTTTGGGAATATATCTAAAGATAGATAGATAGATCTCTACATATCCAAATATATATCCAAAGAAAATGGAATCACTAATCCGAAGAGTTACCTGCACTCTCCTGTTCATTGCATCTAAATGTTCATCCGTGTATGAACGGATAAAGAAAATGTGGAATATATATGATAACATGTTGTTCAGTCTTAAAAAAGGAAAGAAATCCTGCCATTTGCAACAACATGGATGGGCCTAGAGGACAATTATAGTATGTGAAATGAGCCAGAAACAGAAAGCCAGATGATGCCTGCGCTCACTTATATGTGGAATCTAAGAAAGTCAATGTTATAGACACAGAGTAGAAAGGGTGGTTACTAGGGGATGGAGGGTAAAGGAAATAGGAAGATGTTGGTCAAACGGTACAAACTTTCAGTTATAATAAAAATAAGTTTTAGAGATCTAATAAACACCATGGTGACTATAGTTAATAATAATGTGTTATATACCTGAAATTTGCTGGAAGTAGATTTTAAGTATTCTTGCCCCCCTCCCCACAAAGGTAACTATGTGAGGTGATGGATATGTTAATTAGCTTGCTTGTGGTAACTATTTCACAGTGTCTGTGTACATCAAAACATCACACCCTACACTTTAATTAGTGTCAATTATACCTCAATAAAGATGTGGAGAAAATAAATAGACAAAAATAAGATAAACTTCAACGAACTAAAGTGGTAAATCACTGCAGATTGATTCGTGATTAAATAGAAGAAATAGGTGGCACTGGAAGAAAAAAGGGCAAGCCCTGTTTAAAGCAAATATAATTTTCCTCCAGTCTTTACTGTTCTCATATATATAACTTTTGGCATGCCATCAAATGGCAAAAAGCAGGTAAACGTGATCTATAATCAAGATAATGAAGTTAAATAAAGCAGATTCACAGATAACTCGGATGTTGGAATTATCAAGCAAGGACATTAAAATTGCTTTCATAATTATATTAAAAATGCATATTTTTATACAAATATCAAAACAGAAATAATATCAATTCTATGTAAACTCTTTTAGAAAATAGAAGAGGAGAGAATGTTCTGCAACTCAAGTTATTGGGCCTGTATTACTCTGACACAAAAACAGTAAAATACATTATAAGAAAACTAAATATCAATATCCTTCATGAACACAAATGGAAAATTCTTAACAAAATTTTAGCAACAATGTATAAAAATGATAGTGTAACTATGTGGGGCTTATCCTGTGATTGCAGAATTAATTTAACAATTGAAAAGTAATCAATGTAATTTACCATATTAACAGACTAAAAAAAAATCCATGTTTTTGTCCCAACAGATGAAGATGATGTATTTGAAAAAAATTAGCATTGATTTAGGGTTAAAACTCTCAGCAAACTAGAAATAGAAGGGAAAGTCCTTGTCCTGATAAGGGTCATCTACAAAAATCTACAGCAAAATATTTTACTTACTGGTGAAAAATTGAATGTTTCTCTCTTGAAATTGGGAAAAAGGTAAGAATGTCCACTCTCACCTTTTCTCTTCAAAATTATAGCGAAGATCCTAGATAATGCAGTAAGAGAAGAAAAAGGGATTTAAAGATATAGATTTGGAAAGACAGATATAAAACCGTATTTACTACATGATCATCCATGTACAAAATCCTCATGAATCTACAAGAACACTACTGGAGCAAATAATTAAGGTTAGCAAGTTTACAGGGTACAAAGTTAATTTATAAAACTCCATTGTATTTCCATATACTATAAACAAAGATCAAAGTTAAAATGTCATTTATAATGGCATCAAAAATATAATACACTTAGGAATAAAGCACAGAAGATGTGCAGATCTGTATACCAAAAACTATAAATCATTGTAGAGCAAAATTAAAGACTTAAATAAATGAAGATATATCCCATATTCATGGATTAGAAGACTCAATATGATGAAGATCTCAATTCTTCCCAAATTGATCTGTAAGAGTCAATACCATTTGAAACAAAATCCTGGCAGCATTTGTTATAGAAATTGACAAACTGATTTAAAAATTGATATAAATGTATCAAATCAACAAAATCATACACTTTAAGCTTACACAATGTTACATATCAATTACACTTAAATTTATAAAACAATTAAAAATTGATAAGCAACATTTTTCTCTTCCACACTCCCATTCCTAACCTGTACCACAAGTTTTATTGCTTTTATTTTTTCCTTTCATTTTGGCTCTCACTTCTTTTTTAAAAAATTTTATTTTAGAGAGAGAGAGAGTGTGCAAGCAGGGAAGAGGGGCAGAGGGAGGAAGAAAGAGAAAGAGAGAGAGGGAGAGAGAGACAGAGAGAGAATCTTAAGCAGGCTCCACATTCAGCACAGAGATGACACAGGGCCTGATCCCATGACACTGGGATCATGACCTGAGCTGAAATCAAGAGTTAAATGCTCAACTGACTGAGCCACCTAGGCGCCCCTGTTCTCACAAAACATTTCCCCATGAAAAACAATGTTTAAGTGCATAGAATCAGCTGCCTTGCAACACACTTAATTCTCCATTCCTGGGCGCATTCAAGAGAGACTGAACTGTCGATTTTGTTTTGTTTTGTCTTTTTGTTTTTTTAGAGAGAGCACGCAAGTGAGGGCTGAGGAAAGAGAGAGACGGGGGTGGGGGAGGGAAGAGAATCCCAAGCAGGTTCCATGCTCAGCACAGAGTCAGACATGGGGCTCCATCCCACAACCCTGGGATCATGATCTGAGCAGAAATCAAGAGTCAGACACTTGGGGCATCTGGGTGGCTCAGTTGGTTAAGCATTCGACTTTGGCTCAGGTCATGATCTCATGGTTCATAGGGTTGAGCCCCACATTCGGCTCTGTGCTGACAGTTCAGAGCCTGGAGCCTGCTTCAGATTCTGTGTCTCCTTCTTTCTCTGCCCTTTCCCCACTTGCACTGCCCCCCTCAAACATGGATAAACATTAAAAAAAATTTTTTTTAAGGAGTCAGACACTCAACCGACTGAGCTATTGAGGCACCATTAGACAGAACTATCTTAATTCAACACTCATTTATAGAATATCTACCATGAATCAGACACTGGGAATATAGTAGTAAAAAAGGCAGATATGGTCTTTGTTCTCATGGGTCTTAAAATCTAGTAGCATGTCCAGGATAATGGAGTTTTCTGGATGAAGTAGAAATTTGAACTAGGTGACCTCAGAGTTCTCTTCTGGATATCTGTAAATCTATGTTTCTGGGATTAAAAATAAAAACAAAATAAAAACAAAAACCAAATGCTTTTCTCTTGAGCCCTTTCTATTTGGGTTTGACAATGGTAGACTGAATGCAAAGGAATAAAGAACCCCAACACCTATGAGAGCACCCCTCCAAGCGTAAAGCAAAAGAATTTGCCTGGCTCCATCATTAATCAAATTCATCTTGTACATGAAAACTCTTGTGGACTTCTGCCAGAGGGAAATGTCAAACACATGGTCACAGGCCATTTCTACCCCCAGGAAAGCTTGGAAAGAACTATGTCAGAAAACACAACCCATTTCCAGGAAAGTTCACCTTCTGGCATTGTCGCCTTTCCCGGACTCTAGATGCTGCTTCAGGGACTCTCTGGGAAAGCAAGGCAGCCATGAGCCAACCCAAGCCAGAGGGAGCAGATGGCTTGTCATTCTGGAAACATTCTAGGCATATTCCTTAAAGAACTACCACAGAAACAAGGGACAATTCCAGGAAAACAAGGAGTTGTAACTAGACTCATGGCTTAGGCACACTAGACCAACAAAGAGGTCCCAAGAGCAGACTTGCTGGAGTCAGGGTGGAGGAGGCAGTTGGCTTCTCCTGCACACAAATCACTTTGATTATCCCTGCCTTATTGGACAGGATCACTGCTCCCTCCCAAAGACACCCCTTGGGTCTGCAGGCTGATGTCTAGTTGTCACTCTAGTATTTAGGAACAGGCTTGAAATGTTTCAGAAAAGGAAGTGAATGGACATCAAATCATCATCGCACTAACAGTTTTGTCCAAAGTGCTCTTTTACGGGCTTCATATCTTTGTTCATGCTTTTCCTTCCTGGGATGTTCTCTGCCTTTTGTTCTGTTGAACTCCTATTTTTCTCCCCCTAAGTTTATCTCAAGGGCTACTTCTTTCTTTTTTTTTTTTAATGTTTTATTAAGTTTTTTTTTAATTTACATCCAAGTTAGCATATAGTGCAACAATGATTTGAGGAGTAGATTCCTTAATGCCCTTCACCCATTTAGCCCATCCCCCCTCCCACAACCCCTCCAGTAACCCTCTGTTTGTTCTCCATATTTAAGAGCCTCTTATGTTTTTGTTCCCCTCCTTGTTTTTATATTATTTTTGCTTCCCTTCCCTTATGTTCATCTGTTTGTATGTTAAAGTCCTCATATGAGTGAAGTCATAAGATATGTGTCTTTCTCTGACTGACTAGTTCCATCTGTGTAGTTGCAAATGACAATATTTCATTTTTTTTGATTGCCGAGTATTACTCCATTGTATATACCACATCTTCTTTACCCATTCATCTGTCGATGGACATTTGGGCTCTTTCCATACTTTGGCTATTATCAATAGAGCTGCTATAAACATTGGGGTGCATGTGTCCCTTCGAAACAGCACACCTACAGCCCTTGGATAAATACCTGGTAGTGCAATTTCTGGGTCATAGGGTAGTTGTATTTTTAATTTTTTGAGGAACCTCCATACTGTTTTCCAGAGTGGCTGCACCAGTTTGAATTCCCACCAGCAGTGCAAAAGTGTGTCTCTTTTTCCACATCCTTGCCAACATCTGTTGTTGCCTGGGTTGTTGATGTTAGCCATTCTGACAGGTTTGAGATGGTATCTCCTTGTGGTTTTGATTTGTATTTCTCTGAGGATGAGTGACGTTGTCAAGTGCTACTTCTTTCATGAAAGTTTTCTGGATTCTTTCAGCTCCAAATGATCTCTCTTCTCTTGGCATTCTAAATTCTCTTATAGCAAATGTTACACCTTCTATTACAGCATTTTGTGCATGACTTTCCTTTTTTAAAAATTAAATTCCAAGTATCTTATGGACAGAAATCTTATTTTATTCTTTTTTAAATTTATTTATTTATTTTGAGAGAGAGAGCGAACGGGTGTGCGTGCAAGTGGGGAAGAGACAGATAGAGAGGGAGAGAGAGAATCCCAAGCAGTCTCTATGCTGTCACCTCAAAGCCCAACTCAGGGCTTGATCTCACAATGGTGAGATCATGACATAAGCCAAATCCAAGAGGTGGATGCTTAACCAACTGAGCCACTACCCAGGCACCCCGAGTCTTATTCTTTACATCCTGTCCCTAAAGTAGGATGCATTTCCCCCCAACCACTGAGTGTTTGCACATAATAGGATTAAGAAAAGCTGAGGGAATGAAGTTGAGTAAACAATGTTTGTAGCAATCAGTGATAAAGGTCAGAACCCTCCCATCTCCACACAGGGCACTGTCAAGGTCTCTCCCATAGTGTCTCTGGCGTCAACAATGGCTTTTTCTGTCTCATTAATCTAGAAAATTAAATTCACGCTCAGTGATGCCTAATTCACCCTGAATTGTTGAGAAATAAGCAGTTCTACCTAAGTGAATTTTCCAGATCACTGGAACTTATTAGAATCCAAAATTTTAGAAGTGATTTACAAAGCATGTGTTCCTAAAGGCATTTTGAGTATCTCTGGAGGAGTCCAAAAGAAATGGGTTATAGTGGTTGTATAGAGGGATTACTTGGAGATTAGGAATAGAGGTATAAGGAAACTACTATTCACTACGTACCCTTTTGTACTTTTTGAATTTTGAATGATGTACATCTATTACCTATTCATTTAAAACTAATGGCATGCTTCCTTATTTCCTTAAATATAGTTGCCAAAGCCAATTGAACATTTCTTTCTGAGTCAAGGTCCAAGCTCATCATTATCAATATTATTTATTGTCGTGCTCCTAAATAGAATTATTCCAACATTGGATATTAAAGTGACCCAGAATTATTTTCCCCTATGCGAAATGGCTCCAAAATTTCTAAGTCTCCAGAGGTTTTGGGTTTGGTTTATTTTTTAGATTCTCTATCTCTTCCCTGGAAGCTATCACTTTTTGTTGTTATTACAGTGACTGCTTATAGCAACCACCGCACCCCCCCCTTCTTATTTGATCATTTGTTCTGATGTGAATTGGAAGTCAAATGATCTCAGATGATAAATAGGATTCAAGTGGAGATGGGAAGAAGAGAATTCGAGGAGTTTTTAAAAAAATGCTGTCAGCTATGTCGGCTATAGTTTTACTAAAGTGGATTGGACTGGATGGTATTCTAATCTGACACCAGATTTATTCCTCCCTCACTCAAAATGATACAGTGCTGAGCCTTCAGACAGCAGGTCCTTGGGCTGGGCAAGCCTGTTGGACACCCATAATGCTGGAGACAATGTCTCCTAAAGCTAGAGATTACCTGTATCTTGTTGTATGGAGGACATAGGAACACTACCAAGGTAATACTTAGGAACCCAGAAAGTGACGAAGATTGTTGTCATTCAATACGTGAACTTCATTACATCTTTTTTGACCTGTCTGTGGTATTTCTGATTATTTCTAGGTTTTTAGATTCTTATATGTTTTTTTGCTGTGTTCTAGATAAAAAGTGGCTTCTAGAGAAGTAGAGTTACTTAGTAATACAATCATTAACACTTTTTTTCTCTTTTTGTCTGGGTGAGGTTAAAAATAGTAAAAAAAAAAAAAAAACCACCTGAACAATTAACTGAGCAGCGGATATGTAAGCAACAATTGCTCTAAATCAGGTTAAAGCATGCCTTCATTGAAGCTCAGATCTGTCACCAAGAAGGCGGAGCCCTGAACATCACCATTCTGGATTGAAGTATAAAAAGTTTGAGAAATCACTGGAAAACTACAAAGAGAGTTGAAAATCAAGGGCAGAGAATGAAAAGAGGCCATAAATATGGTGTGAATGTTCAAAAAAGAAAGCAAAAGAAAGCTAATTGTGGAAATTACTAGCCAGTAAATTGGATAGTCACAGTAATAAAACAGATGTTAACAGTGAAAATCCATCAACATCTGGAAAGGATAAAGTCACAAAGGATTTATGGAAAGAAGTGAGTTCAAGAGACTCGGGCAGAGGAGAAAAACAGAGTGAGGCCAGGTCTTTAGTAAAGGATTTGGAACTTGGGTAAAGGGTTTTGTTCAGCCTGCCACGCCATTTCTACTCCAAGGCCAGATCAGATTGTTTTGGATGAGAACGTGGTCACATGGACTCAATAACTGGCTGAGAGATCATAAATGAAGGATAATGATATAAATACCCAGAAAGAGCTCCAGTGAGGGGAGCGGGGGCTGAGGGCACTCCCCCAGAGAGCAAGTTCAGATCTGGTTTTATTTAACATCTTTGCTAATGATTTGAAAGCAGGAACAAACAAATGTCAAGAAAATGTGCAAAGCACACCAACTAGAGACAAGGTACACACACCAACCAGCAAGCAGTTTACCTAACACGACTGAGAGCAATTATCAAAGGGAGCTGGAAATGACCCAGGCCAGAGCAGCCTAGAAAAATGATCTGAAACAAAAGCCAATCACTTTTTGAGGTTGGGTGGGGAAGGGTGGTGGTAGGGAGAAGGGGAGTCAGAGAGATAGAGTAGGAAATAAGCATGGCCAAAAGCAGTCTGAAGGGACAAATAATGTGTAACAACATAACATGGGAATGAAGCCCAACAGAACAGAGGTCCAGTTTTGAGGTTTGTAAACATATGGCTGTGGTTCAACAGATGTGAAATGATAAATGACCCATTTATTCAGGGTTAGAGGAGGGAGAAGTGGAGGTAGGAATGTGCAGATTGGACTTGAGACATTTACCCAGAACAGGCAAGCTCTAAGGGTACACATCTCTGCACTCCTGGATCTTACTCCTAGAGTGTTTGAAGTCCGATAACCTAGTACAGTACCTAGTTGATGTACAGTGCAGTGGTTGTGGGACAAATGTAGGAAGCCCTGTAGAATTCTTAATGTATCTGAGATCATTAAGTGAACATGGGGTGAGGGTCGCTGCTAAGACCCTTCCAAGCTTTGAGGTTTGGGAATTCTGTGATTGGAAGAAAATCACAGAGCCAGGAGCAGCCAGATGTTTAAGCAAACAGTGACAACTGTCCCAGGTTCTGCTCTGGGTACTGGCCTGGCCCATCCCTGCCTGTGACACTGGAATTGTGGTGCATCTACTCCTCTTCCTGATTCTTCCACTCCTGTTCCTGACCTTGTCTAAGTAACTGGTCACCTAGGACCAACCTTTACTTTCTTGTATTCTGTACCTGCCCCCACAGTGTTCTAGCTCTATTCAAGGTGCCGACTGGATTCATGAGAGCTCTTTTTGCTTTAACTCCAAATTTTGGTTTAACTCCAAATTGGCATCTCAGAGAAAAGACCCAAGCCCCTCATCCTACTATGAAACACTAAATCCCCTGTCCGTCAACATCCATTGTGTAGCTATTTAGCTAGACTGTCTAGACCAGGGCTTTTCAAACTTTAATGTGCATAAAATCTCATGGAAGGGGAGATTATGCATTTCTAACAAGCTCCCAGGTAATGCCAATGTTAATCAATAGACCACACGTTTGAAAAGCAAAACCGGGCACCTGGGTGGCTCAGTCAGTTAAGCATCCAACTCTTGGTTTTGGCTCAGGTCATGATCTCCCAGTTGTGAGATCCAGCCCCGCATTGGGCTCTATCTACACTGACAGTGTGGAGCCTGCTTGGGATTCTCTGTCTCCCTCTCTCTCTCTGCCCCTCGCCTGCTCTCTCGCTCTCACTCTCTCCCTCAAATAAAGAAACTTAAAAAAAAAAAAAAAGAAAACAAGGCCTCACAGTAGCAGCGTCCAGTAGAACTTTCTGGAATGATGGAAAATTTCTTTATCTGCACTGTGCTATACAGTAGCCGCTTAGCCATATGTGCCTATTGAATAGTAGCATAACCTGTGAACTTTTAAATTTTATTTCATCTAAATTAATTTAAATTTAAGTAACTACATGTGGCCAGTGGCTACAGTATTGGACAGCACAACTCTAAAGAAATTCAGATGTAAGTCAAATTTTGAGATGTCTGCAGAATGTCAGGTTGTACATTTCCTTCTCACAATAGACCATCAATCATACAGGCATCTGGGCTACACAATACTGCACATTCAGCTGAATCTACAACCAATTTGACTGGAAATAACATATGAACATGTCGATTACCCTCCAAAGTCTTGCACCATGGTTTGTAATATTTCCATCCTGCGCTGCTCTCCTTTCATTCATCAATAGGCAATCATAAGCTGCTCTCTGTCACTATGCATTAGTTTGCATCTCCTAGAATTTTATATAAATGAAAACATACAGTGTCCCCTATTTTATTTGCCTGGCTTCTTTTACTCACCATAATTATTTTAAGATTTATCCATATTGTTGGTTAGTACCTTTTTTTTTTTTTTTTTTTTTTTTGCTGAATAGTGTACCACAATTTGTTTGTCCATCCATCTATTGATGGCATTTCACTTGTTTCCATTTTCGGCTATGACAAGCAACGCTGCTATGAACATTTGTGTACAAGTTTTGTATGGACATATACTTGCATTTCTCTTTGGTAAATATCTGGGAGTGTAATAGCTGGATCATATGTGGATATGTATTTAAATCTTTAAGAAACTTACCAAAGTTGTACTATTTTACATTCCAACAAGCAGTATATGAGACTTCCAGTTCCTCCATAATCAACAAATAATATGGTCAGAGTTTTAAATTTTAGCATTTTAATATGAGAGCAATGATATGTTTTAATTTGCATTCTCTAATGATTAGTGATCTAAAGTATATTTTCATGTACTTATTTATCATCTGTAGATCTTCTTTGCTGATCTCTTCAAATTTTTCACCTATTTTTCCTTTTTTCCTATTTTTCTTCCTGTATTTATTTCTTTTTTCTTCTTCCCTTTTTTATTGTTGAATTTTGAGAGTGTTTCACATGTTCTGAATCAAGCACTGTCTCAAACATGCGATTTGCATATATTTTCTCCCAGTCTGTGACTTGTTTTTTCATTCTCTTAAAAATGTCTTTTGAAGAGAAAATTCATTTTGACTATACCCAATTAATCAATTATTTCTTTTGTTTTAATGTTGTAGCTAAGAAATTGATTTTTATATTGATCTTTTATGTTGCAACCTTGATAAACTCATTATTAATTTTAGTAACTTTTTGTGAATTTCATCAGATATTCTCCATAGATAATTATGCCATCTGCAAATAAAGACAGCTTTGTACTTCTTCCTTTCCAATCTGAGTGCCTTTTATTTCTTTTCATTGCCATATTACACTGATTAGAACCTCAAATATAATGTTGAATAAGAGTGATGAAAAGTGCACAATCTTTGACTTGTTTCTGATCTTACGAGAAAGCGTTCAGTCCTTCACTATTAACTATGATGTTAGCTATTGGTTTATCATACATGTCCCATATCTTGTTGGGGAAGTTTCCTTCTATTCCTAGTTGCTGAGACTTTTCATCAGGAATGGATGTTGGATTTTGTCAAATGTTTTTTCTGCACCTATTGAGATAACCATATGGATTTTCTCTTTTCACTCTGTTAGTATGGTTAGTTACATTGACTGGTTTTCAAACATTAAACCAATCTTGCATTCCTGGGATAAACTGGTCATGCTATATTATTCATTTTATATATTGTTGGATTAACTTTGCTAAAAAAAAAAATTGTTAAGATGGGGCACCTGGGTGGCTCAGTCGGTTAAGCGGCTGACTTCAGCTCAGGTCATGATCTCACAGTACGTGGGTTCGAGCCCCGCGTCAGGCTCTGTGCTGACAGCTCAGAGCCTGGAGCCTGCTTCGGATTCTGTGTCTTCCTCTCTCTCTGACCCTTCCCCACTCACACTCTGTGTCTCTCTCTCTCAAAAATAAATAAACATTAAAAAAATTGTTAAGAAATTTTTCATTTTTGCTCATTAGAGATGTTGATCTATAGTTTTTATTTTCTTGTAATATCTTCAGTTTAGGTATCAAGGTGATGCTGGCCTGATAGAATAAATTGGAAAGTATTCCCTTCACTTCACCTTTCTGGAAGAGTTTGCATGGAATTGATACTATGTCTTCCTTATATGTTTGATAGAATAACCTCAGTGGTGTCTTCTTAGCCTTGACTTTTCTTTGTGGGAAGGTTTTCAATTATAAATTCAATTTCTTCAATAGATATAGGAATATTCAAGTTATCAATTTCTTTTTGAGTAAGCTTTGGTAGTTTGTATCTTTCAAGAAATTTGTCCATTTCATGTAAGGTGTCATGAACAACTTTTTTGGCCTAAAGTTGTTTAAAAGATTTCCTTCTTAGCTTTTAAATATCCTTAGAGTCAATAGTGATACATTCCATCTCATTCTGATATTGGTAATTTGTGTCTTGTCAATTTTATGATCAGTCTAGCTAGAGTTTTATCACTTTTATTGAGTCGTTTTCTTCCTTAGACTTGGGTTCTAGGGGCAATGTCAACATTTTTATTAAACAAACAGAACACTTTGAATCTGTTTGAGTATCAACCAGAAAAATTGGCTAGTCTTTATGGTTATGCATTACCACCTTCTCCTCACCAGTCCTGACCCAGTCCCCCACCACTTCCCCAAAGGCAGGCTCAAGAATTCATACAGGACCATCACAGAAGTTTTTCCATGATATTGTCACACCAATTAAATAGCATTGCTCTCTGGCAAGGAGGTAGTCAAAAGGAACGTATCACAGTTCTTCCCTCATGGATCAACATCAGCTCTCATTCCTACCTGACATAAGCCACTAGGAGTAAATGGGGTATAAGGTACAACAGAAACACTTCCCAGAGCTATAGCCACATAAAAGCAAGAATGCCAGGCTCAGGAGTGGATAAGTGGAAGAGAAGTCAACATCATCTGTTTGTTATACATTTTGTTACCTACTATTTTGCAAGACTACAGGTTAAGTAGAAAAGACCAAACAAATCTTAATCCTGGAGGTCAAGAAGAGATGGAAAAGAAATAGAACATGTGGAACATGATAAACTTTACCCTGTAGGCAATGGGCAGTTCTCATCAAAGTTTTTAATCTGAGGGGTTTTTATATCCAATCTTTGTTTTGTTTCAGACAGGTTTTTTCGGGGGCGGAGGGCAATGTAGAAGAGGAGCTGGATGGGACCCAGACTAAAAATGGAAGACTATTTAGTAAGATATTGGGTCAGGCTTGGACCACAGGGATAGCAATGGGAGACTCATTCGGTATAATGTGATGGTGAAGTGGGGGAAAAGGAAGGAAGGTATGGAGGCTGTCCTTTTGCTTAGGCCCTTGCTGGAAGAACTTCACGGAGCCACACAAATATATTCCACCAAAGCCACGCTGTTTCCCCAATTCCACCTCCACTTAGCTGGGCCCCCTGAATCCTCATGGTCATGCTAAAGTCATTTGTCATGAGGGCAAGCATGACAGAGGGTGAGTTAGAGTGGAAGAAACAGGAGTTCATCTGATTTTATTAAGTCATCTTACTCTCACAAATTCTATGAAAATATTTCAGCCTGAGAGTGCAGTACAGGACTCTCTCAAGAACACCTTGTAAGAGATTTGTGCTAGTGAGAAGCCTTGAAGCATAAGTTTCACGAGAGAAATGATAAATCTGTTTTGCCTGGATCATTATAATTGCTTGCTAACTGGCTTTCCCTTTCCACTCTTTTCTTGTTCCTCCCAACCCATTTCCACACGGCAGCCAGAGTCATATTAAAAGATAAACCTGATTATGTCCTTCCTTTACTTAAAATTCCTCAATGGCTTCCCATTGCACTTAGAAGAAAAAAAATCCCAATTTCTTATCATGGTTTAGAATGCCGTGGTGTGAGGTAATTCCTCTCTAACCTCTTCTCATGCACAGATCCAGACACACAGATCTCATTTAATTTCTCTAACTTGGTAAGAATTTCTTTTCTTAGGGGCTTTGTCCATTACACTTTTCTTCCTGAAATGTTCTAACCCTCTGTAGTGGACATTGTAGTTGTCTCTTCAATATCCTTTGTCCTCTTTCCCAGGGCATGGCAGCCTCCTAGGTGAGGGTGGGCTCTGCTTTTAGGCCAATTAGGGTTAATCCATCCCTCTTGCTATGAATAGGTCTAAACCAAACATAACCTGGCATTCTTATGACCACAGAGGTTGGTTCAGGACAGTCCAGTTAGTGCAAAACTCAGGACTTTCATTCTGTGTGTGTCAAGCAGGGCTTTCTCTTTCCCCCAGATATGAAAAAAGAAGCATATAGCCCAGTTGCTGCTAGTGGACCACTTGCAACCAGACTGTGGTCAAAACAGACACACCGAAGAGAGCCGAGCCAAAAGTATTACAGACAAATGGAGTTGGAGCCCTGATCAAATTGATCCTGAAAGCATAATGCCTTGGGAGTTTTCAGTTATGTGAACTAAAACATTTCGTTTAAGCCAGTTTGGGTTAATTTAAATGACTAATGGTGTTGTTTTTGCAAAACTTAAATTGTCACTGCCAACACAAACACGTTAATTACTGCTCTGGTGTTGGCTTTTTTGCATTCGACAAATGCCTTTATTACCTTATTACTGTACACTTCTACTCTTTGTTTATTCTATTTAGGCTACTATGAAACCTTGTTTGTTACAGTGAGCACTCAACTTTCAGCGGTGACGAGGCTTCATTTATGCATTACATCTACTTCTCTTTTTTTTAATAGCAATTCTAGGTGGACTCTATGGTGCCTCTGATTTGTGTGTAGATACAGACACACATAGGCACCAAAGTCCTATGTGTACTTGGCCATAAGGAGCCATCATGGTGACTCAGAATATGTTTATGTTAGTTTATCAAATTACCAACAAAATAAACACAACTGAAAATCCTCATGGAGAACTCATGTATCCTCAAGAGGACTCCAGTGGTCTGAAGCATGCAGGATTCGGAGTCAGAGACCTGGGATTGAACCCTGGCTCCCTGCTTCCTGCTCTGTGACCTTGGACAAAGATTTACCTTCTCTGGACCCTCAGTTTCCTTGTCTCTAAAAGGGAGATTGATTCACCTGAAAACTTATATGAAGCATCTGCTGTGAGCCAGGACTACAATGCCTTCCTTCCTACCCTAAAAAAGTTGTTTTAAGGGTCGAATGAGATTATTTAGGAGAACTGTTGCACAAAACAAAAGCTTAGTACAGTTGTTAGTTATTTAGTTTTCTTGCACTTTCTTCCCTTCTGAGCCAGACAAGCCCCTCTGCACTTTGTAAAATCTGTCTCCGAGGTACTTCCCACACCTCCCTCCTGAGTTTGCATCATACCTTCTATAAATCTAACAGGTCTCTCACTGCCTGTTTACCCGGCTCTCTCCTCCCTGGCCAAGAGATAGGTCAGGTCAGGGCTAGTGCCCAGGTCTAGTGGGCACTGGTGGAGTGCCTGGTGGAGGCCAGAAACGGAAGTCCCAAAGGGGCCAGGTACAGTGCCTGGCACACAGGAGGTAAACAAAATGAATGTTTGTTAGTGGAGAGCCCTAAAGGCTGTAGGAAGGGAAGATGAGGCCTGAGAGGCCAGGACAAAGAATTCAGACATCCCTTCCCCACTTGATGTTGTCTGAGCCTGGCTCTTTTGGCACTTCCATTTCTGGCCTCCACCACAACTCATATGTCGGTCCACCTAAAAACACACCAACAGTAACAGCACCAGCAAGCCATGAGTTTGTTCTGAAAACTGTGACTAAGTCAGCGCTCTGCTGCTCCAAGAGCCTTTTTGGGAGTGACTGGGGAATTTGATGCTGCTTTCATCTTTGGTGCTGCCAGTCCTGGGCCCAAGGTCCAGCACAGTGACAGGGGTGGCTCCCTGGCTCTTTGCAGGGCCCTTGACAGGGTGTGCTCCTGGGCTGGCTTTATCAACTGAGAGAGGAGGGCTGGAGGACTGGGTTAGCAGCAGCTATGCCAAGAAAGGAGGCAGGGTAGGAGGTGCAGAAAGGGCTGGATTTCCTGAATCTCATTGGCCTGCTCCCCGAACCAGGGTGGGGTAGGGTGGAGACAGAGAGCAGCCATTCCACACTTCGCTGAGCCCAGATGGCAGGTCCGTGAGAACTGTTTAATTGTCCACAGGGAGAGGACGTCTCACTCTGGCAGAAGACGCAAGCTAATCAGAAGCAGCTCCCATCCTCTTCTCCCTTCTTCCCTCCCTCTCTGAATTCAGTTTGATGGGTACAAGATGAGGTGCCAGGGCTTTGATCCCCGGACATGCTGCCCAGCCTCAAGCATGGGACACATTCAGAAACAATTCAAGGCGTTTTTGTTTGGGAGTGGAGAGGGGAGTTCCTCTGTGAGCCCACCTTGGCCAGGGCTTTCCCTTCAATTATCAGCAAGCCCAGCTCTTCCTAGTCCCAGCCAGGAAAACTTCTTTGTGCTGGAAGACTTCATGCTGAGATGCTTGGGGGAACAGTAAGAGGATGTAGAGACAGCTCAGGGTTTGGGAGGTAGGGTGCCAATGAAATAACTTAGGGCTCTACCATTTCATAGACTGATACTATCACGTAATAACTGCATGACCTCAGGAAAGTCAGATAACCCCATGAGCCTTACTTTCCTTCTCTGCAAAATGAAGATCAAACAGTAATGTATGAAATGCCTCATTCAGGGCTCGACTGTAACAAATGTTCTTTTCTCAGTCTGATAGGATATGGAGGCCAAAGCTTAGGCTCAACCTTGTAATCCTGTCCCCAAAATCGTTGATGTTGACTATACAGATTTTCTTCTCTCGCCACCTTTGCTATCTAGGTCCTATTATCTTTTGACTGTGTCAGTCATATTAGTCTTATTATTCCTATGATTTTTATCATAAAAATCCATCTGGCATTAGCTTCTAGGTATAAAACAGTCAAATCAAAGTCAGATTGGTTCTTGCTAAACTAGATATTCTTCTGTCTTATCAAAAATACTCCTTATGATTTTTACAACCAAAGGATTTTTGACTCGAACTACAGTTTTAAGAATTAAAAGTTATTTAAATTGCAAACATCAAATATAGATATGTATTTTTGCAAATATATTTGTAAAACATATAATATATGCCAGCACCACAGAGCGTGCCCACCCCAACACATAGTGACATACGAATTTCAATCAGGATAGCTGAGTACGTGGCTTTGTCACAGTACAGATTGAAACCACAGTGAGTTCTGTAACCCCAGATGGACTTCTGAAACATGTTGCATGTAAATGGTTGGCTTGAATGGAGAATTCTATTTGAATGCACTTTTTTTGGACATTGAGCCACTGACAGGTGTTTTCAGAGGCCTCTAGCCTTGTCTTTGGCTATTCTTCTTTGCCTGTGGCCATGGGGCTCTCCCACCCCCATCCATTCCTCAGAAAGGATATGGCTGAAGAGCCCTCTCTCCTCTCTTTAACGTGGTGGCCCCCAAGTCTCTGTCCATCCCCAGAACATCACTAGCCATTTTTTCTCACTGCTAAGAAACGGGTTTGAAGGCTAGGTTGGTGGGGTGGGGTGGGGTGGGGAGAATATATCCTCTTCCTTTCTCTGCAGCTCCACTATTTACTTCCACGTTCCTTCTCTCTTAAACCATCACCACCACGCCAAAGCCTGGGTGAGGATTTTAAGCACACTCCAGAGGCAGCCACCAAGTTGAGTGTCACTCAACCTTCAGTACAAGCTTGCCAGAGCCGAAGGGTGTCAGGGGGTGTGAACTAGATCACACCCAGCCTGGTGCTAGAGACACAGAGCTAGGTTCCATCCAGCCCCAGCTCTCACAAACCCTGTGCTCCCAGAGAAGTCACTTGTCACTGTTTTACACTCACTGTTTCCCCAACTCTAAAATCCATGGGAAAACCGAGATGACCCCTAGTCTGCATCCAGATTCAAGACTCTCCAGGGAAGCGTGGGCGTGGAGCGTGGCCACTAGGTGGCAGTACTTGGAAGGCCACGGGAGCTGGAGCCATTGTTTGACAGGAAGTGCTCTGAAATACTTAGGGCCTCTGAGAGGCCCAGGTGCCGAGATCACTCATTTGGCTTGTCCCCACACATTTACTGGGGACCAATGTTCTGTCATCTTCTGCCCTTCCCCTGCCTGCACTTGGGGCTCGCCAGAGGGATAGGTGTACACCGTTTCTCCTCCTTTTTTTCCTGGCAAACTGCCACACATTTGACTCAGCTTAAGCAGGTCTCTTATGAAGCTTTCTCTGGAAAAAAGTTCTCTCGCTTACTTCTCAGACAACATTCATCGTTGTCACCTTTGTCTCCTCACCATCCTTAATCTACACCTTGATCATGCCACGCACCACCCCAGAGTGATCATTCCCCTGTCTGTCTCCATTACTGGATTATGAAACCCATCTCTGTCTCCCCAGTGCCTAGTGTGGGGTTGGTGCAATGCCTGCTGCTATATATTTGTTTTTCTGATGAATTAACTCATGAATAAGTTCGGGAACACCAAATTAACCCCTTTATCCATGCCTTTGATCTGCTTTTTTAGTAATTCTTAGTATTAAGCATTAATGCCTTTCTTGATTTTGATGATCAAGCACTACTTTAGTGGGGCCTTAAGCTTGGAACTCTTGGTTCAAACAAAAACCTATGACAACCCAAATGTATAAAACAAATGAAACTAGAGCTACTTGAGTTGAAGCTGGGATGGGAAGGCCTGGAGCCTCTCCTGGTACCTCCACCCACTTCTGTGGTCAGAGAGCACCTCCCGAGAATCTTAAGGTTCTATAAACATGGTTTGAACAGCACTATCCTGGTTGTTATGTTCATTTTTCTTCCAGTTCACAGAAAAGATGAATGACTGGGGAAGGACTGTGTTTCTTGGGGGCAGGAAGTGTGTTCCTATCCACATACCTTTGCAAACAGTACCCACTCAATGGATGTTTGATTAACTGAATTGTGTTGAGTTGAATTAAAATGACAGGTAGACTTAGAAGCCAAAAATTGCTTTCGAAGTTGGAGGGAAGGGGCCTTTCCTGGATTTCCCCCAAGGTAAACACAGGAAGGTAGCTAAGCAGATGGTTAGCCTGACAATCACCTCTATCCTAAATTAATTCATTGTGGTCTCTGAATCAGAAAAAGCTGGCGTGGTCAAGTAGCCAACAGCCCCTGCTGCAGACCTGGATGATTCCATCTGTGAGATAGCTTTAATCTATGTGAATATCTTATCTCAAGATCAATAAATCACTATCACGTTGAAGAATCTAAGAGTTAGAAGTTATCATTGGGTTAGTTAGGCTGATCAAAGGAAGAGCCCTTCCTCTAGCATTCCTGACAGTGGGTGTGCTCTAATAATGACAGAGAGCTCACTCCTTGAAGGGACAGCATGGCCATTGCCAGAGAGGGCTCCCTTCCAGCCAGGCTCTATTTTTAATCTATCTCCTTCCCATAGAAATGTGCTCAGGGCTCTCAATGTCTTTTCAAAAACTTCCCCCTCAAACTGGCATCTCTTTAAATCTATCTCTTCCTTCACAGCCAAGCCTCCTGAGAGAGCAGCCTATGTTCTGTCTCTACTTTCTCACCTCAGCCCAATGCAGTCTAGCTTATGTCCCCACCACTCCATTGACACTACTCTTTACTGTCTCAAAAACTGCCTTGTTATTGCTAAGTCCAATACTTAGACACTGTTGACTTCCTACCTGAAACCCTTGCCTTTCTTGATTTTTCACGACAACTCTCTTTCCTGGTTTGCTTCTTATTTCTTTGGCTACTTCTTCTTCACTCCCTTCTTGGTTTGCAGTTCAATCAGTCCTCTATCTTCTTTTCATCTTACCCCTACCTACTCTCCCCGGACCTCCTCATCTACTCTTTTGTCTTCAGTTACCAACATTACCCATTATGTTATCATTGGTAGTAGTATCAAGTCCTTTTGCTTATCTCCACAGCAAAATCATGTCATTTCTACCTCCTAAGATCACTCAAACCCACTCCCTCTTCTCCGTTTTCTTGCCAAACCCACTCCCTCTTCTCCATTTTCTTGCCACTCCCCAGTGGCAACTTTGATTCTATAAAATCCATCCTGCACAACGCTACAGACCTAAATAATTTAGACTATGTTGTTCCCTTGATTCAAACTTTTTTTGTGATGTTCACTACCTGCAGGATAACACCCAAGATCATTAACAAAGCCCTTATGCAAGGTTCTCCTTATACAAGGCCCCTCGTGATCCGGCCCTCTCTCCACCTCTCCAGCTCTTGTCTCCCTTCATGCCATAATTCAAATTCAGTTTTAAATAAAAGCTAAATTGTTCCAAGCTTTCACTATCGGGCATTCATTTCTCCAGAATAGACCCTCCTTCTTACCTATGCTTCTATATATTCTTCAAAACTCACATCAGCTGTCACCTCCACTGGGGAGCTCTCTCTAATCCTTCCCAGTCTGGCTAGGTGCCCTCTCACAGGTTTTCTATGCAGCCTGTGCACACTTTTATCTTAATGTTACTCAGTCTATATTGGAATTTTGTACTTGATGTTGTCTCCATAAGCTGTACACTGTGAGCTTGTGGGTACCTATAGAACGAAAGCTTTTAAAGGAAATTTCTGTCTTCCCAGTATGTAATATAGAACCTGGAAGGTACTAGGTGCTCCATAATGCCTGGAGTGAACTACTACCACCAGCAACCCTCCTGCCAGTTTCTTCTTTATGGGTATAATTTGTGGATGTACAATTTCATTTCGAAAGTCACCACTATTTGGAATACTGTCTGGTCATCACAGCATTCCTGTTCTTCATGATTATAACTTGGGAGATGGCATGGCTGTTTTCTTCTGAAGATTTCCCTATTTTTATAGCACCAATCCATGCCTGTTTGATGGTGAATATGAAGTCCGGTGTCGCCTTTTGATTTCGTTGATGCTTTCCTTTGCTGTGCAGAGGTTTTTAGCTTGATGTAGTCCTAATAGTTTATCTTTGCTATTGTCACCCTTGTCTTTCGAGTCAGATCCAAAAAACATCATAAGACTGATGTTAAGAAACTTACCACCACTGTTTTCTTCTAAAAGTGTATGGTTTCAGGTCTTACACTCAAGTCTTTAATCCATTTTGAGTTAATTTTTGTGTATGGTGTAAGATAGTGATCTAGTTTCATTCCTTTGCATGTGGCTGTCCAGTTTTCTCAACACCATTTATTGAAGTGAAAAATGTTCTTTCCCCATTGTATATTCTTGCCTCCTTTGTCATAAATTAGTTGATCGTTTATGTGTCTGTTTAATTCTGGGCACTTGATTCTGTTCCATTGCTTTTTGTGTCTGTGTACCAATACCATACTGTTCTGATTATTATAGCTTTGTAGTATAGTTTGAAAGCAGGGAGCCTATTACCTCTAACTTTGTTCTTCTTTCTCAAGATTGAGTAAAGTTGTTTCTATGTCTTTGGTGAAGAATTTAGAATTTTTTGTTCTAGTTCTGCGAAAAATGCCATTGGGATTTTGGTAGGGATTGCATAAAATCTGTATATTGCTTTGAGTAATATGAACATTTTAACAATCTAATTCTTCCAATCCATGAGCGTGGAATATCTTTCCATTTATTTGTGTGTTCTTCGATTTCTTTCACCAGTATCTTATGGTTTTCCGTGTATACGTCTTTTGACTCCTTGGTTAAATTTATTCCTAGATATTTTATTCTTTTAGAAGCAATTATAAATTATTGTTTTCTTGATTTTCCTTCTGAAAATTTATTATTAGTGCATAGACACACAACAGATTCTGTATATTAACTTTGTAACCTGCAACTTTACTGAATTCATTTATTAGTTCTATTATTTTTTTGGTGGAGTCTTTAAAGTTTTCTATATATAGTTATCTGCAAATAGTGACAGGTTTACTTCTTCCTTTTGAATTTTCATGTCTCTTATTTCTTTTTCTTTCCCAATTGCTTTGGCTATGACTTCTAATATTATGTTGAATAAAAGTGGGGGTAGTAGGCATCCTTGTCTTGTTCTTGATCTTAGAGGAAAAGGTTTCAGCTTTTCATCATTGAGTATGAGAGCACCAGTGAGTTTATCTTATATGGCCTTTATTATGTTGGGGTATATGCCCTCTATAACCACTTTGTTGAGAGTTTTTATCATAAATTGATGTTAAATTTTGTCAAATGCTTTTTCTTCATCTATTGAAATGATTTTATGATTTTAATCCTTTAATTAATGTGGTATATCACATTGGTTGATTTGTAAATGTTGAACCAAATTTCAGGGATGTTGCATCCCTGAAATGAATCCTACTAGATCATGGTGTATGATCCTTCTTTTTTTTTAAATTTTTAATGTTTATTTATTTTTGAGAGAGAGAGAGAGAGAGATGGGGAGGGGCAGAGAGAGAGGGAGATACAGAATCCAAAGTAGGCTCCAGGCTCTGAGCTGTCAGCACAGAGCCCGACGAGCGGCACAAGCCCACGAACTGTGAGATCATGACCTAAGCTGAAGTCAGACGCTGAACCAACTGAGCCACCCAGGCCCCCCTGTATGATCCTTTTAATGTACTGTTGAATTCAGTTTGCTAATATTTTGTTGAGGAGTTTTACGTCAGGGTGATGCTGGCCTCATAAAATGAGTTTGGAAGGCTTCCTTCCTTTGCACTTTTTCAGAAGAGTTTGAAAAGGATAGTTATTAAATCTTTGAATGTTTGATAGAATTCACCAGTGAAGCCATCTGGTCTTGGACTTTTGTTTGTTGGGAGGTTTTTGATTACTGATTCAATCTCTGTACTAGTAATAGTAATAGGCCTATTCAGATTTTCTATTTCTTCATGGTTCAGTGTTAGAAGATTATAAATTTCTAGGAATATATCCATTTCTTCTAAGTTGTCCAGTGTGTTGGCATACAACTGTTCATAATAGTTTCTTATGATCCTTTTACTTCTATAGTATCCATTGTAACTTTACCTTTTTCATTTCTGATTTTATTTATTTGAGAGTTCTCCCTTTTTTTGTTTGGTTTGTTAATTTTTTTAAATCTTTTCAGAGAACCTGTTCTTAATTCCATTGATCTTTTCTATTGTCATTTTAGTCTCAATTTCATTAATTTCCACACTGATCTTTATTATTTCCTTCCTTCTAAATTTGGGCTTTGTTTGTTCTTTTTTCCCCCTAGTTTCTTTAGGTATAAAGTTAAATTGTTTATAGCAATACAGGTAGGCCTGTATTGCTATGAACTTCCCTCTTAGAATTGCTTTTGCTGCGTCCCATAGATTTTGATATGTTGTTTTTCTGTTTTGATTTCTCCTTTGATTTCTTCTGTGACTCAGGACTTATTCAGCAACATGTTGTTTAATCTCTTCATATTTGTAGTTTTTCCAGTTTTCTTCTTGTACTTGATTTCTAGTTTCATACCATTGTGGTCAGAAAAGATGCTTGATATGATGTCAACCTTCTTGAATTTACTGAGACTTGTTTATGGCCTAACGTATGATCTATCCTAAAGAATGTTACATATGCACTTGAGAATGCATTCTGCCACTGTTGGATGGGATATTCTATATATGCCTATTAAGTCCATCTGGTCTAATGTGTCATTTAAGACTGATGCTTCCTTATTGATTTTCTGTTTGGATGATCTATCCATTGATGTAAATGAGTTGTTAAGATCCCCTGTTATTGTACTGCTGTCGATTTCTCTCTTTAGCTCTGTTAATATTTTGCTTTATATATTTTGGTGCACCTATGTTGCACCAAATATAAATATTTATATATTTATAAATGTTACATCAATTTTTTCTCACTTATTTATTTATTCATTTTTTTATTTATAGAGAGAGAGAGAAGGAGGGACAGAACAAAAGGGAGAGGGAGAGAATCCCAAGAAGGCTCCACACTTTCAGTGCAGAGCCTGATATAGGGCTTGAACTCATGAACTGTGAGATCATGACCTGAGCCGAAACCAAGAGTTGGACGCTTAACTGACTGAGTCACCCAGGGGCCCAATAAATATCATATCTTGCTGGATTGACACTTTTATCATTATGTAATGGCCCCTTTGTCTTTTATTGTGGTCTTTATTTTAAAGTTATTTACATAACTTTTTGTCTGATATGAGTATAGATACACCAGCTTTTTTATCCATTTCCATTTGCATGCAGTATCTTTTTCCATCCCATTTAATTTTAGTCTGTATATGTCCTTACTTCTGATGTGAGCTTCTTGTAGGTAGTATACAGAGTGTAGTTTTTTTTTTTAAATCATTCCGCTACTCTATATTAAAAAAATGTTTTAACATTTATTTACATATGAGAGACAGAGAGAGAGAGACAGAGTGTGAGGTGAGCAGGAGAGGGACAGAGAGAGAGGGAGACAGAATCCGAAGCAGGCTCCAGGCTCTGAGCTGTCAGCACAGAGCCCAACACAGGGCTTGAACCCACAAACCGTGAGATCATGACCTGAGCCGAAGTCAGACACTTAACCAACTGACCCACCCAGGTGCCCCAAGCTACTTTATATTTTTGATTGGTGGATTTAGTTCATTTGTGTTTAAAAGTAATTATTGATAGGTACATACTTATTGCCATTTTGTCAATCGTTTTCTAGCTGTTTTCGTAGTTCTCCTCTGTTCATTTCTTCTTCTCTTTCTCTCTTTCCTTGTGGTTTGATGACTTTCTTTAGTGTTGTGTTTAGATTACTTTCTCATTTTCTTTTGTGTATTTACATAACTTTTTGCTTTGTGGTTACTGTGACACTCACATATGTCATTCTGTGTATATAACAGTCTATTTTTTAAGTTGATAATGACTTAAATTTGGACACTATTCAAAACTCTACATTTTATCCCCCCCCCATTTTATGTTTTTGATGTCACTTTTTACATCTTTTTATTTTATATGTCTCCTAATTATTGTAGTTTTAGTTAATTTTACTATTTTTGTCTTTTATTCTTCTTAAGTAACTTTATAATTAATCCATCACCTTTACTATATATTTAGCTTTTCCAGTGAGGTTTTTACTTTTGTATGCTTTCTTGTTATTAATTAGTGCCATTTCTTTTCAGCTTAAACATTTTTTTAACGTTTATTTATTTTTGAGAGAGTGTGAGCAGAGGAGGGGCAGAGAGAGAGTGAGACACAGAATCAGAAGCAGGCTCCAGGCTCCAAGCTGCCAGCACAGAACCTGATAAGGGGCTCGAACTCACAAACTGTCAAGTCATGACCTGAGCCGAAGTCGGATGCTTAACGACTGAACCACCCAGGCGCCCTCCCCCCTTTATTTAAAGTTTTTTGTTTAATATTTTCAGCTTAAAGAAGTGTCTTTAATGTTTCTTGCAAGGCTAGTTTAGTAGTAATGAACTCTTTTGGCTTTTGCTTGTCTGGAAAACTTTATTTCTCCTTCAAATCTGAATTACAACCTTGCTAGTTAGAGTCTTCTTGGTTGGAAGACTTTTTTTATTTTTGAGAGAGAGACAGAGTGTGAGCAGAAGAGGGGCAGAGAGAGAGAGAGAGAGGGAGACACAGAATCAGAAGCAGGCTCTTGTAGCACTTTGAATATGTTATGCCACTCTTTTCTGGCTTACAAAGTTTCTGCTGAGAAATCTGCTGAGAGTCCTATGGGGTTTCTCTTTCATGTAATAATTTGTTATTCTATTGTTGATTTTAAGATTCTCTATCTTTAACTTTTGATGTTTTATTATAATGGGTCTTGGTGTAGATCACTTTGGGTTCATCTTATTTGGAACTCTCTGGGCTTCTTGGACCTAGAAGTCTGTTTCCTTCCCTATGTTAGGGAAATTTCCAGCCATTATTTCTTCAAATAAGTTTTCTGTCCCCTTCTCTCTCTTCTTCTTCTTCCAGGACCTCTATATTACAGATGTTATTCTACTTGATGTTATACTGAGTTCTCTCAAGTTATCTTAATTTTTTTTTTTAATTTACTTTTCTTTTTGCTGCTCTGTCTGGATGAGTCCCATTGCTTTTTTTTTTTTTATTTTCTAGCTTGCTGATCTATTCTTCTACTTCATCCAGTCTACTGATGAACCCCTACAGTGTATTTTTCAGTTCAGTTATTGTGTTCTTTAGTGTTGTGACTTCTGTTTGGTACATTTTTGTTTTCTATCTTTTTGTTGAAATTCTCACGCTATTTGCCTGTTTTTTCTTCCCTGAATTTGGGGAGTATCTTTATGATCATTACTTTGAATTATTTATCAGGTAGAGGACTTATATTCATATTATTTAGGTCTTTTTCTAGGGGTTTATCTTGTTCATTTATTTGGAATATATTTCTCTGTTTCCTCATTTTGCTTGACCCTCTGTGTTTTTCTATGTATTAGGTTAAATAGCTACCTCTTTCAGTCTTGAAGGAGTGATCTTTTGAGGTGATGATCCTTCTCATTCAAACTTCCCCTAGCTCTTTGTTGTCTGTTAAGCTTTTGTGATTGTCTAACTAGCTGATGTATTCTTGATATGACCTCATGGTTGAGGTTGGGCTTGTCAGTGATTCAAGGAGAGAAATCTCATTAAGAATCTAGTTTCAGACTGATTGGAAACCAGACCCTTGGGCAGAAGCTCTTAAAGTATGCAAAAATATACGGTCCTGTGGAACCACAATTTTGATTCTTGCCAGCCTCCAGACCAGAAGATCTAGTGTCCCCTAGGAAACAGTTGTGAAATTGGAGCTTTGAAAGACTGTTTAAGCTCCTTTCTGGGAAGTCTTGTCAAGCTGTGGCGAGACCAAGGGGGTGCACAAGGGTGGTGCCTTTCTGCTTACATTTTCTGGGTGCACCTTCTTAGCATCCAGATGTGTGGGAAACCTGAAGCCTGTCTCTCAGGCTGAAGCTCCAGGATAATCTCCAGGATAAGTAAATAGGCCTTTTTCACAGGAATACCAGAGTTGTGTTTCAGTCTGCTGTCTGTGCTGTGCCCTGTGAGGGGTGGACCTCCAAGAGCTGTCTTTCTAATTGTTACTGTCCTGTGGAGCTCTGGAACACGAGTCCTCTTATCCACCAGGACCAGGCAATCAAGGGTGTCTCCTTTCTGAACTGCTCATGCCTGTTGGCTTTGTAAGGCAGCTGGAGAGTGTTGGGAGTGGGCATGCTCACCAACTTCGGAATGGCAGCAGGAAAATGTCTTGACTGTGTGTGCCTGTGGGCTTTCAGCGGTGCAGTTGGAGAGTGCCTTGTGTGTGTGGGCACTTCACCTTTTGGCTGGGAGTGGGAGAATGCCACAATCACTTGTGTTTGCCAGCTCTGTCTAGGGGGCAGAGGAGTGTTGCAACGGGTCATACTTCCTGGCCTCAGTGAGTGTCATGACCATTCACCCCCGCCCATCCCAGCAGTGTAGTGGGAGTGTGCCATGTCCAAGCTTGCCTGTCTGTGCTTGGAGGCTATACAGAGAGTACACAACAGCATCTGCCAGTGACTCCATCTCCAGGGAGCATCTCAACTGTCCCCTCCCCTCCAGCTGATATTCCCAGGTGAGCAAATGCAGCTCCCTCACATATAGTCTAGGCGCTTTTCAGAGTGCTGTTTTTTCACTCGGTCTCAGGGAGCAAGACCACATACACGGCCTCTAAGAAGGGCATATCACTTTCCCTGGGACCCCTGGACATCAGAACCATTGGTTTCCCAGCCAGACATTCTGGGGGCTTGTCTCTTTGATGTATTTCCCAGGGGCCCAGGTGCTTAACATGAAGCACCAACTCTTTTGCTCCTCTGGGAGAGGCATCTGTCTGGTAAAGTTTTTTGCAAGAATATTTATCTGCCTTTCCTACCCAACTTGATGTTGTTCTTTTAACCTTCGTTGTGGAGATCAGTTCATCTCATTTTCAGAGGAAAAAGATCCATATGTAGCTGTAGATTTGGTGTGTCCTCGGGAGGAAGTGAGTTCAGGATCTTTGGATGCTGCTATCTTCGATCACTTCTCCCTTTCCTGCCTCTCTCTCTCTCTCTTTTAATTTTCAGCATGAGGTGGAGAATTGGTAACTAACAGAAAGACTTTAGAAGTCAACTCCCTCATTTCATTAATGAGAAAAATGTAGACCCTTAGGGATAAAATGACTTGCCTACTAGAAATAATATTATAGCTAACATTTATTATGTATTTACTATGCTAAGCACTGTATATATATTACCTTATTTTACCCACACAACAATCCTATGGGGGAACTATTATTTGTATTCCTAGTTCACAGATGAGGAACTGAGAAGATGAATCACCACGCCCAAAGTGACACAGCTAGTAAGAAGCAAAGCAGAGTTTCCAGCTGAGGCTGCTTGACTCAGAACCATTTCTTTTAACTACCAAGCCCTGCTGCTCAATACTTCAAGGCTGCTTATTTCTGCATTTGTTTAAAATATATATTATTTTCATTGCTGATTGCTCTTAATTTGACAATGGCTAAAGAATACTAGCTAAACAGTTAATGGGCTTAAGCGTTCATAAACAAATTCTGCAGACTACCTATTTTAAATGTCAAGAATTTTTATGTAACTCAAATTATCTGTACTGTAAGCATGGGTTTTCATATATTGACGTTCTTAGAATAAGACCCACCTATTTTGGAAATAAGCGGTCCAGAAGATAGGAAAAATTATTTGTAACCAAGTGGAAAATTTCCCCATGGCAAAGAAGAGGCTAAATTAAAAAAGGACTGATTAAGGAAAGTAAAGAGAGTACTATTAGTCCTTTTAGTGCAAACTCTTTGTTTGCCCAAGCCAAACAGTTGCCATTTCTGAACAGAAGTTAAACACCTGTTGCTTCAGAAAGGAAAATTTCAGACCTGGCTTTTCAGAGCTGTTGCTGATAAGGGTTGACCATGAAAAGCTTCCAAAAATTGACATCTGGGCCCAAACATTTATCTTTCCTTCTGCTTATTTTCTTTATCTGTATGTTTGCTTTAGCTGGAAACATAGATTGTGACTCCAGCCCAGGATTCACTCCCCTCTTCATTTCTGGAAGAAGCACTGGTTTGGGTGTGGCTGCTGTAGACAGTGAGGCCCCGCCTTGGCCCCATGAGCCTTGGTCTCTAGCAGGAGGAGGCGCAAGGGCCGCTTCTCTGGTCCCTCTAGTCAAGACTCCCAGTCACTTGGATTCTGTGGACCCTCTTTGAATCCCTATTATGTGGTAATTACTTAGAGAAAAACCGTTAGCATAAGCCTGTTAATGTCCAGCCTCAGGACAAGTGCTGCTGCTGGGCTGGCTCTATCATCTCAAAGGGCCATGTTGACCATGTTTTCATGCCATCTAGGGTAGGAGTGTTTGGGTACATTTTCCTGCCTTGAGGACAAACCATCTGACACAAAAATCTGACCACTCTCTTGCCTATAGATGGTATCTCATCACCTGTAGCCCCACCAACCCCAGTAGATTTTGATTTGAGTCCAGAGTGGCATAAGGATTCTGTATATTTAAACAATCTTCCTAAGTAGGGTGACCAACTATCCTAGTTTACCTGGGACCAAGGGCCTTCCCAGGATGTGAGTGTTTCAGTGATAAAACTTGTAAATCCTGGCAAATTGGGATGAGATGGTCAGCTTATTTCTGAGGAATTATGATTTATAGCAGGTGTTGGCAAAAATTGATCCACAGGCCAACCTGGCCTACTGCCTGTTTTGTTAATTAATTTTTATTGGAACACAACCATGCTTATTCATTTACATATTATCTATGCCTGCTTTTATGCTATAGTAGCAGAACTGACTAGTTGTGACAAAGGCTATATGACCCACAAAAAGTAAAATATGTATTATTTGTCCCTTCTAGAGGAAGCATTTGCTGACTCCTGATTTATAGAATAAAATCCAAAAACCCAATCCTCTCATTGGGTCATGAACTGACTTTCTGTCCAGACTCATCTTGACTCTTTCCTCCCTTACTGTGATGGCTCAAATTATACTATCTATAGCTCCAGAAAAGAGCCACATGCTTTTCTTTTTACTTATTTTTCTTCTTTCACATACTACTTTCTCTACTCTGAATGCCCTTCTGAATTAGCCAAGCCTTCCGAATTAGCCAGGCTAATTCCTTTTGGTCTGAATAGGACATGGCTCAGGCAGACCCTTCTCCAGGAAGTCTATCCTGCCTCTCTGCCACCACCCCCAGGTTCACATGCAGGTGGAGTCTTCTGTATGTACTTCAACCATTGCTGATTTGCTTGTTGGTTTCTCCCATTGGGCTCTGAGATTCTTCGGGGAGAACATTGTAGCACATTCACCTT
The DNA here is from genome assembly GCA_028646485.1 of Cryptoprocta ferox. Lineage (NCBI taxonomy): Eukaryota > Metazoa > Chordata > Mammalia > Carnivora > Eupleridae > Cryptoprocta > Cryptoprocta ferox. The sequence goes on from CM053570.1 coordinate 6,084,246, forward strand.
TATATTTCTGTCCCTTTGTTTGACTCCTAACATGGAAGAAACCCAGTAAATGTTTGTTGAATTAAGAATCTATAAAATGGGACAAGAATTTCCTAAAAAACTTATCTGTACATATGCCTTAGCTAGACCTTAGATTGTGACTCCTGTCCAGGACTCAACCCTCTTCATTTATAGAAGACACATTGGTTTCATTGTGTGTCATCTTGGCCTGATGAGCCCTGGGTAAGCTGGGGAAGAAGGCACCTGGATAAAGGAATATTTCCTCCACTGTGGAAATACATGGTAGGTATTGGCCAGGAGAAATGGCTTTTGTGAGTATGTTTTTCTGGCTCATAGTCAGAGTTGGGTCACTGTAAAATCTAAGGGAAAATTTTTTGTTCTGGGAATAGCAATTTTTTTATTTTTTATTTTTATTTTTTTAGAAAACTTAAGGAGAAATATGGGCATCTCCTTTTCTGTCCTGTATTTTTTCCATTTCCCTCCAGGTCTGCTTGTCACTAAATATGCCACATGTGATAATTTTTGGAGCAAGCTGAGCTATAATATGTTTTATGATTCTAAATTAATAGATTAGAAATGACATCCAAAAAGTACTTGAAGGTGTGGTCATTTTTCCAAAAATTTTGTTTTTTCTTTTAAGAAGATGTGGTGTTTTTTCTTCTTCTTTTTTTTTTCTTTCTTTTCTTTCTTTCTTTCTTTCTTTCTTTCTTTCTTTCTTTCTTTCATTCTCTCTTTCTCTCTGTTGCTTTTATATTTCCAGAAACTTTACTTTTTCAGATGAATGATTCTACTTCCAGAATTAGGAAAAGAATTCCAGTGCCCCTCAACTCAGAATACTAGGTCTCCATTTGCCATGACCTTCCTGGAGAAACCAACTAGACTCCTTGAGGTGATGCTCTGTCAGTTGGTAGAGAGAGGCCTGGAAAGCTACAGGACTAGCCCTGAAGCAAGGGTCACTGAGAGTTATCACACAGATCAGCTGGTAGCACCAAAGGGAGAGATTCTAGCATGAGATGGGTTGGTAGACCTTGACCTCACTCTCCTCTGAGAAGTGGGTTTGGCAAGAGTTGGCAGTTGGTTAATGTTCAGGCTGCTGACTTTGCCCTCTGGGTCTTTTGTTCCCATAGCTTTTGTGTGACAGACCTGCTCTCCCTCTCTATATGGCACAAACCTGTGAGGAAGAAGAAGCCAGAATGTGGGAAGATCATGGCACTAGAGTTCTGGCCTGAGTGTATCCCAAATGTCATATCCAGAGTGAGTTTTTTTTGCCTTCTCAACCCCTGATCCTTCTTCTGTAAAATAGATGTAATAATTTATATTTCAAGAAGTTTAAGTGAGATCACATTTAAAAGTTTTTAAAGTTCCTGGCACATGTCAGATGCCTTCAGGAGGCATCTGTCCTAGGTGAAGGATGCACAATTCTGAACAGATGGACAGAGGCCATGTGTAGGTCCACCAAAGAGGTCAAGGATGCTGTATTCAGCCTCACACTTCCCTTTTCATAGAAATTCTCCAAAACCTAGGACTCGACTTCTTGTTCCAGTGGTTCTTGTGGCCCAGCTGGAAACCAGGAGTTAAGCAGACTCTGAAGGCCACTGGACAGCTCTGGTTCTAGGCTAACCTGAAGGGTTGTTCTTCAGGGCTGTCTCCTCAGTCATCAGATCTCTCCCACGTGTCATGTTCCCTGGAGGATCTCATTTGCTCCTAAAACTTCCAGCGTGCTTTAGTATCTAAACCTCTCCAAATCAGATCTCCAACTTACCCTCTCTTCTTTTTTTTCTTTTTTTTATTTATAGTTTATTGTCAAGTTGGTTTCCATATAACACCCAGTGCTCTTCCCCACAAGTGCCCCCCTCCATGACCATTACCCTCTTCCCTTCTTCCCCTCCCTCTTCAGCCCTCAGTTTGTTTTCAGTATTCAAGAGTCTCTCATGATTTGTATCCCTCCCTCTCCCTAATTCTTCCCCCCCTTCTCCTTCCCATGGTCCCCTATCAAGTTTCTCCTGTTAGACCTATGAATGCAAACATATGGTATCTGTCCTTCTCCGCCTGACTTATTTCGCTTAGCATTACACCCTCAAGGTCCATCCACTTTGCTACGAATGGCCAGATTTTATTCTTTCTCATTGCCTGTAGTATTCCATTGTATATATAAACCACATATTCTTGATCCATTTATCAGTTGATGGACATTTAGGTTCTTTCCATGATTTGTCTATTGTTGAAAGTGCTGCTATGAACATTGGGGTACATGTGCCCCTATGCATCAGCACTTCTGTATCCCTTGGGTAGATCCCCAGCAGTGCTATTGTGGGTCACAGGGGAGTTCTACTGATAGTTTTTTGAGGAACCTCCACACTGTTTTCTCTTCTAAGCCAGAGACAGATAGACCCCCTATTTTCTGGAAAGCTCCACTGTACTATGGATACATGGGGACCCCAAACTCACATCCAAAACCTAAATCATGTTCTTCCTCCTTGACATTGACTCATCCTCATGTGTTCCCAATATGAGTAAATGGTATCATCTTCCATTCTTTTGGTGAAGCCAGAAAATGTGGAGTCATTCTAAGTCCCCTTCCTATCTGGTACCCCTACATATCTAGTCAACCACAGAGTCATTTATTTAATCATTAATTCAACAAATAATTACTGGGTGCTTGCTGTTGTAAAGCATACACTGTGTGCAGGACAAAAAGTAATGAACAAAATAAGTATCACTTCCATCATCTCTGGGGAGACAGACATTAAATAACCATACAAATGAATTCATACTTATAAATTTTGGTAAGTGTTATGAAAGAAAAACATAAGGAGTATAATAGGAGGACCAATTTTAGATTGGAAAGTCAAGGGATGTGTACTAGTCAGAAATCTTTCAACTACAAATCACAGAAACACAATTTGAGCTAGTTTAAGCAAAGGAGAGGAATTGATTGGAAAGATATTGGGGTAGCTCATAGAAGCAAGGAAGAACTGACAATCCAGGTTTGGAGAAGGCGCCAAGGGTGGATAATGAGATCCAGAGACTGGCACACCATCTGAACTCTGCCTTTGTTCTTCTTCTCCATGTCTCTCTGAGTTTGGGCTCATTCTCTCCTACTCCAGAAAAGCTTTCTTCACACGTCAGACAACATAGCCAGCTATCATAGCCAGATAGCTCTTTGACCCAATGGCAACAGAGCCTTCCTTACCACTTCCAGATAGGAAAATCTGAGGAGAGGACTTATATTGACCCAAGGAATGGGTTACTCTGAACCTGGTCCAGCCAGGGTCAGTGCCTACCTCTGTTGCCAGTGAGAGCTATTGCCTAAAGAACAATGGGTAAGGTGAGTGGTGGTCATCAGAAGACTTCTCTGAATAAATGTGATGTTTAACTAATTAATTAATTAATTTATTTATTTATTATAGTTTATTGTCAAGTTGGTTTCCATATAACACACGGTGCTCTTCCCCACAAGTGGCCTCCACCATGACCATCACCCCCCTTTCCCTTTCCCCCTCCCCCTTCAGCCCTCAGTTTGTTTTCAGTATTCAAGAGTCTCTCATGATTTGTCTCCCTCCCTCTCCCTAACTCTTTTTCCTCCTTCCCCTCCTCAT